>OX578144.1:28935221-29582721 GCA_951213105.1 Amaurobius ferox
AAAAAGAAAAAGTACTGGTTCTATTTTTTTGTGGATCCGCCACAATTTTAATAGATTAAAATGTTTCACTGGATACCAAGTTGGGTACCAAATTTTTGATCTTTAGGTCATAGGGAAGCAGTCAACCCTTCTATAATGCAGTACTCTCATAATGCGGTTTCCATATAATACGGAGCAAATATTGCAACAGCCCTCCCATTAAGTGGTACTCATAAAATGCAATTTCCATATAATGCGATAGTCTTATAACGTGATTTCTCTATATTACAACTCAATTAGCTTAAGCAGTCTTCCTACAGCATGAATTTTTCTATTGCACTTTTACGGTTGAAATTAATGGGGAATTCCCTTGTTTTTTCATCCACGTACAGCACCATTTTTCAATTTCAGTTATCAGGGAAATCCTCTGTAAATGCAGAAATATACATTGTTGTATCAGCTCAACGCTATTATTGGCTGTACCGTGTTCACATGACTTTCTTTATCCAATAGCGCTGCCGAACTGCCACTGTTGCTGCTAACGCCTGTGCAATCTGCTGCGAATTCGAATTATGTGCAATCGAATCTGTGCAATCTGCTGCGTAATTCAGTAGACAATTTGTTTTAAATGATTTCAGATGTATTAAGGTTAGTGTTTAATGAAGTACTTTTTGCTTGCTTAATTTGTTTTATTGTAATTAGACAACATTACACAACAAGGTAATGTTCTTTATTTGATGTAATAAAAAAATTGTAAGATTACCTGAAAATAATTTTAATCCTAGGTTTGCATAATGTCTGATGAAAAAAAAAAGTTTATTTCTTTTGAGGACAAAATCTAAATTTTAAATCATTTAAAGGGTGGAGAAAAAATATCATCTGTTTGAAAATCATTAAATGTAAATAAATCTACAATCCGAACCATAAAGAAAACTATGGCAGATGGTTGCTCATTAAGTGCGAAAAGAGCGAAACGCATACGAAATATTGATATTGTTTAAATGGAACAAGCTCTATGTTGTGATACAACTGCTCAAAGGAAATTAATTTACTGTCAAGCATTAATTAAGCAGCCAGCCATATCACCACACCTGATTAGGTTGGCCACCCACATGCAATAAATAAGGGAAAATTACTTAATTAGAAGTTAATTACTTAATAAAATGGGACCGTATATTGGGAATTGAATTTTGAATATAGTACAAAGCATTATAGATTTAAGATTAATATATATATAATCATTGCATATGGGCGCCTTAGAATTATAAAAATACACAACAAAATCTTATAATAAATAAAATTGTACATTCTTATTCATACCTGAACTTAGAATCTAAAATGGAACTAAAAAAATGAATGTTAACTAGCAGTCTTAAAAAAAAAATATTCAAGATTATTCATTGTTTGATTTGTTTGTAGAATAAAATTGTTCTTAGTCATAAACATGATATGAAAAATAATTGTTCCTTAAAATAAGGTAAAATAATATGTTAGGTAAAAGTCAATGTCTATCTGAAAAATATAAAGGAATACTGAAAAAAAAAAAAAATCTTTATTGAGTTTATATTTGAGGAATTCAATATTAGTTTTTTTTTATAGAACAGCAATATTGAGAACTTATATTTACTGTTTTTTTCACATTTTATGATCATTCAACTATACAAAATTATTGGCACATGATATGAAGAGTTACTAATCATACTTTTATCTCTTTTCAATTTAAACTGCTGGAAATAATCACAATCACATAATAATAATTTTCATTTTATGTAATCATTAACAAGGGTATTATAACTGTTGAAAGAATTGTATAATTTGCACTTTACTAAAGCACCAAGATTTTTAATCATTTAATTGTACTCTTTTACATTCTCTAGACTCATAATTGAAATTGGTTTTGTTTGTATAAAAAAATATATCACATATAGTGAAGCGACCTTGCAAGCCCCTGTAAATGAAAATCTTCAAATTCAAACACAGAAAATTTAGTTCGCTAACGTACTTTGATTATACGATTCACATCATTCATTTTTTTTGAGTCATCAAAATCATAATGCAGCAATTTAGGAAGGATAATTCAGGATGAACCATAACATTTAGCACAGAAAGAAACATACTTGAAGCCCAATACCACTTTAAGGCATATACAAAAGATCAATAAAAAACACTAGTATGCAATACTCATTCCTATGCACAACACAACTTGCAACATTTTTGATTATAGGTAGTATATATATATACATATTTAAGCACTGCTAAACTTATATTGTTAAAATATAAAATGGCTAGAATTAGGGCTAAGGGTAAGGGAGCCTAGGCACTCCTGTCTTTAAAAAAAAAAAAAAAACTACACACGCTGCAAAATTTCAGGAGAATTAGCCAACGCTCTCTCACATAAAGGGAATCTTTCCCACGTAGCTGTGGCGCTCTGTGATTGTTTCAGAGCGTTCACACCAGTTGCCACTCTGCAAAATCTAAACTGACGCTCAGAACCAAGGAGGTTCTCAAGTGAGTGCCAGATAATATCTCGGCATGCTAGAGTTAGCATGAAAATCATACTAGCATGATACTTAGCATGAAAATAATTATAAAATGCTATTTAATATTATTGGAGATTTTTAATACAAGATTTATAATTAGATAATTTTGAATAATGTAATTTGGAATAGGATAAATTTAGAATAATAATTAAAATAATTAAAAAAATATTTAATGATTTATAAAAATGTTAATTTTTGAATAATAAATAAAAGTGTTGTGATTTGTCACAACACTCTAATGATTTGGTTGAAAGACTATTGCTAAAAATATTCCTGTGAGTTGAAATCTTATCAAGCAAAAAGCATTTAAAATCTACGATTATTTACGGGAAATTGGGCACTCTTCTGCAGAGGGATTTTTTTGCACTAATCTGAGTTTCTCATAACGTAGTATGAATTAATCGCGTTATAGGTGGGTTGACTGTAAGTAAAAAATGCCATCAAAGAAGTTGAAACAGACATTCAGGTCATAATGAATTCAAAAGGCTCATGATAGGTCTTTTATTTTCAGGTTCATGATAATTTTGAATGGATATCTGATGAAAAATTGATAACAGAATCACAAAAGGCTAAATAGTATAAAATAAAATATTATAAAAAAAAACCATTTAAGTAACACGGTTTTATTAAAATGCACAAAATAATTTTTAACTATAACAACATTCTTGGCCATACCTGTATGAGCCATAAAATAAAAGGACCAATAGAAGTGGTCACTGAAATGACATATATAAGAATGACTGATTGGTAAATCAAAATTGTTAAAGAAAAATTTCAATGAATGTAAACATTTTTATGTAGGTCATTTCTTTATCACTTCTACTGTTCCTTAAAATTCTGGTCATGTCCAAATACAATTTTTTTATAGGTGCTCCACGGTTTTATTTTTAGTCTCACATGACCAAAAATGTTGAGATAGCTGAAAATTATTCTTTTTAGTGCATTTTAATAAAATTTGTGTAACTTAACATTTTTTTTTATAATATTTTATATAACAATTATTTTAAAAAGCTTTTATACATGCATATTAGGAAGGAAAAGAGTAATAGATGCTTTCCCAAATATGTATTTCAAAAGGCTTTTTATTTATTGATAATTTTTTTTGTATGTAGTATATAAGGTGGAAACTTTGAAAAAACATGAGAGAAACACTGACCACAAGCATGCTGTACACGTATATGGCAGAAAATATATGGCTGTTACTGGTGTTATAATTTTCGGAGCAACATAAGCAGCTAATTTTCTTTAGCTTTTTGATTCAACTTTTCCCCCTATTTTAGCAATTTTGCTACAGCATTTTTTGATCCAACTTTAAACTCTATGGAATAATATTTTGACTGCCATAGACCATCTAAAATCATTTTAACCATGGTAGTTTAAGAGATATAGGTATAGGGTACGTAGCTTATAATATTTTTTGTAAGATAGTGTTTTGCAGTGCACTCGTCCCATGACACTGCCGTGATAATTAATTTACAGCACATTTTATGAATAAATAAAGTGCAAGAAAATTAAAAGGATTAGAATAAAATTCAGTAACAAATAAATATTTATACATGACATCATCTTACTTTAAAGACTTTCTTATCCACTGGTTTCCCATTTTTATCTAGAACATCAAAAATTGCTTCTTTAACATCTGGTTTGACTTCAACTAAACTGTGCAGATAGTTAACAGCAATATTTTTGTTTTTTACAACATCTCGAAGTGCAGAAGCATACTTTGGACAAGAAAATATTGTACCCAGAGCAGTATTGAAAATAATATTGGCATTTTTCCTTTTCTCATTCTATAATAAAGTGTAAAAATAGTAAATATTACAACTTTGAATTGAAATACACATGACAAAAAATTGACATTTTTCTACTTCATAGAAAATTAAAAAAATGGATTTAGAACATTTTTGGAAACATATCTTATGTGCTTCCAAAATGGACAACAATCTAACATATAAAAATTTCTTAATCACAAAAGACCAGTGAATGTATGCCCTATCAAGTTTATTCAGTATAAAAGTGCTTATAAATACTCCCCAATTAACAAGTACTTTTTCTCAAATTACACAAAAATGTTTTTAACATTTAAAAAAATATAGCATATAAATTTTTAGTGAAATAATGTTTTTATCAATAACATTTGCAAACCTCTACAATAGAACAATATACTATAACACATAAAGTATTAAAATGTTTAGTTTTATCCAATTTTAAATGTTTTATACTAAATCTGCTCTACTGAGATAATTTCCTCGATATTTTTATATATTTCTATAATTTCTGCAATAATATTCAATGTTCTTAGTTTAACTTTTCTCATTATAAAATATTTATAAACACCAAAATATTGCCTTTTTTGCTTGAATACTGTGTTTCTAGTCTTTATGAATTAATTTACAATTCCCACATCTACTGTTACTCATCCTACAAAATTTCTTCCTAATGTCTGAAATATTTTCCCTTCTGAGCGACTTAGAACCACTTTTGGTCTCTGCTCACTCAAATGGTAATTATATTTCGATACTTAAATTTCATTTTACAGCACTGCATAATTAGTATATAATGATACAAATGCAAATCTATTAAGACTTAGTTCATTCATGCAACCATCCATTCAAAAATTTTCTCCTTTTTTTCGCAAGCACCAGATTTAGTTTTCCATGGATTGCTAAAATTTAATTTTTTTATATTGTCAGTGCCTATTAATTTTCAACCTTTTATGGCCACTTACAAATTTTTTATTTTGCTCTATTAAAAAAAGTTGTAAATTTTATTTATTTTTACAATGTATGTTATTATTTCTATATGGTCTTTACTGGATGTGTGTGCTGTCTCATTTGTTTAATTTTTATCAAAGTGTACTTTGATACCTTCCAGATTTATTTTGTCTCTCTCTATTAAAAAAATGTAAATGATCAAGTGACCATCATCCTGCTTGTAATTTCATCATTGTAGTAATGACAATGACTTAATTCACTGTTTTTTAATACACCCGATTCTGTTTTTACATGAACTTTTCTACACAACTTTGATCCCGGCCATTCAACTTGCTGCTCTAAGTCCTTGGACGAGCCGAATGGTCTGGGCTTTCGACACAACTTTGATCTAACACAAATTAAAAACAAAAATTCATTTTTTTTTACAAGAGTTGTTCCAATTTTATACGATCGACCCAAATTCTAAGAAATTTTGTTTTTTATATTACACTTCTCACAACTTCACAATTGGTCAGAATTTTTCTTGATTGTGCTCCTTTAAATTCGCAATTTTGTCTGTATTTTGAGTTTGGTGTTAAAAGTGAAAAGTATCTTTTTGATGTTTGATGTTAATAATTTTAATTAAAAGTTTTATTAATTACAACTGAAGTACTTTTTGGTAGCCCTTACACAATATCACATAATTCACCAGTAACAAAAACGAAAAAGAAAGCAATCTCCTTGGATATTAAAATTCAAATTTTAGATCATCTTGCAACTGGACAAGGTGCAACGTCTGTAAGAAAGCATTTTGTTTTACATGAACGTATGATGAAACCACTGCTTGTAAATCATGCCCTACACCGACGTTCAATGAGAGATGTAGATTTGAATAAATTGCCAGTTTATTGGATGGCAAACAAAGAGGTCTGGGCGACCACTGATATTTTTACTGAATGGTTCAACAAATACTTTGTCTTAGAAATTAGATGTTGTATGAATGCCAAAGGTCTTGAATTTAAAGTTTTTTTGATTCTGGACAATGTACCCAGACATCCGGTCCTGGAACTTCCAAACGTGCAATTTTGTTTTCTGCTGCCTAATACTACATCTTTGATACCACCACTAGACCAAGTTATAATTGTTACATTTAAAACATACTACGTAAAAAGAACATTCCAATACATATTGGACAAATTGAAGATGAAATACTAATGGTCACTGATGTGTGGAAGAAATTTTCAATGGATTGTATCAATCCAGTTGGATTAGCGTTAACTGAATTAAGACCAACAATTGCATGTTGGAAAGCTGTTTGGCCAGAATGTGTCAAAAGCAAAGATCCCATCATCCCTAAAGCAGCCCATACACTAGAGAAACAAAGAGATGAGGAATATTTCCAGACGATACGGGAACCACAGGAGGTTTGCCCTCCATGGCCTTCCGAGGTCATCAATCTTGAAAGGTCCAAAAAAGTGACAGAGTGAAAGTGTGTTGATTTGGAAGGTTATCGCCAAAGAGTGATATGATAACTAATAACTTTGGTTGTTGCTTTCTGTCGTGAATTTTGATATGAAATAAATAATATATTTCAAATATACTTGTAGATTATGCTTACTGGAACTCACTATTGTTTCACTTTCGAAAATGAATATAAATATAAGAGTGTTTTTGTGTATTACTTATTATAGTGCTCTTATTATGTAGTCGATAAAAACTGTTAAGAAATGGGCTACTTACTTACCACAATATTAATTTCTTCATCACTCAGCTGCATAGAACTTGTTCTAGGACAAGCTTCTTTAATGTCTCTCAAAAATTCCAATTCTGGTAAATACCATATCTTCGAGCAATACAAACTGCCTGCCCCGCTGCCATTTCTTTTCGAATTCATCACTTTTTTTTTCTCGATTAAAAGTAGATTTTAGACTTAGCAATTTTTTCACGTCATCTATAGTTGCTTCGATGTTGTTCTCCTTTAATTTTTGTAGTAAATTTTCATATGCAATACAATTTTTGTTTTTATCTGTATAGTTTACATGTCTAATGTCCCAAAGACATTCTTCTATTTTCCATGCTTCAATAAATTCAGTTATTGTTATTTTCTTCAAGTTGTGGGACATGCTTAATGGATAAAAGTGTTATGAATGTTCACTCCACAACCTACAGTAACTAAAGGGTAATTGAAAATGTTCTTCCAAATTCTAAACCCACAGCTTGTCATTTCCACTGATTATCCCCATAAATATTCATTTCTCACGCTTATTCAGACACATACTTTCCTGTTTCTCTGTTCTTTGTATCAAATTTAGTTCAAATCACACTATTCGTTCGTGAGATATCGTCTTCACAGACTTACGGACACACATACATGTATGATCTAGTCAAAAGGGTATGTCACCGAATGGAGGGTTACAGTGGTGAATTTTGTTTTACAATATGGACTCCTTTGGATAACTAATGTAATTTTTCCATAATGAGGGTAAAATACCTAATACCCCCTCCTTTCCTTTGCCATGTAAAAATGCAATTTTTAAGGAGCGCGCTGAAAAAGTGTATTTTCAAAATTCGATGGTTAATGTATCATTTTTCGAAAAGGTTGAGTAAAAAATAATGCTCCAAATTAACTGTATAGAAATTAAATAAGGTCGGATTGAAATGATACGCATTCCTTTTACATTTATTTTTCATCTTAATCAATAGCTCATAAAATTATAAATAATTTTTTTTCAAAATCTCATTCGGAAATTTGGGGGGGAGGAGGAGGAGGAGGAGGAGGAGGAGGAGGAAGGGTTCATTCCGGTTATGTCCACAATACCATAAGTGTGCAAAGTTTCACTCTATTAGAATTACTTAAGAACTTTACATATTTTCGCAGCTGAATACAGAAGCAAAAATATTTTAGTTAAATGAGTATTTTTTTAACCCTGATGAAAAAAGAAGTCAAAGGATAATAAATCAGTGCCAAATGGTCATTAAACATACAACCCTTTAACTGTAAAGGCCCCCGCAGACCATCCAAATATCAAGCAGGATGAAGGAAAATGTTTCGCATGGGGTCACTTCCACACACAGAGTCATTTTAGGAAGTCCCGCTTTCCCGAAATAAAAATCTAGGTGTATGGGCAGCTTAATATGAACGAATGTCTCAACATCATAATACTGGCACATACATACAATTGGCAGAGAAGGATTCAATGATCTATCATTTGCATATATCGATGAATTGTTAGTTGACAAAACCCTAAGCGAAGATGAAATAATAGAGGTTGTCCTTGAGATTCCTTATCCCAAAGAACAAACATAGTGATAATGACAAATAGGATATTGATCCAAATGCAAATTTAATTAAAGAAGATCTTGAATTGGCCAGTAAATTGGGTAATCATTTTGTCAAAAATGATCTTAATGAGGAAAGAGCTGAGAAGTTATCTGAAGTCATTAATGACTTCTTACAGAGGATTATATAAAAGCCTAGTCATAACAGGAACACAATGTTTAATAACTGAATGCATTTTTATAAAGATTGAAACATCAGTACCACAGGTGACTAGTGCTAATTTTGTTCAAGAGATCATAGAAAGAATTTCACCAATGGAGGAAAAAGACGACGACCAAGATATTTCTAGTGATAGTAGTGATATTGCAGTCTTACACAAACATATGCGTTTATTGTCAGAAAGTGACAACAAATAAAATTTTGTTAAGTGTAACTCAGATTATTTTGCATAATTTTTGTGTTCACGAATTGACATTTTTTTTTTTTCAAATGAAAATTTACTTTATATAATATATTTTTAATACATGTGCAATCTTTATAAAATAAAATGTGCAGCACATAAAAATGATAGGATTCTAACAAAATTTTTCATATGGTTTAATGTATTATTTTTGCTGATTTTTTAGATCTGGAACTAATCGTCTAATTCTCCATAGATATATTATATTTTTTTACATAATTTTTTTTTACATACACTCTTCAGGAACAAATTTATCGTGTAAAAACAGAATTTGGTGTACTGATTTTTGTACAAGTTGTTACATATATAAAATTAACTTTACTCAATTTTTTAAAATTAATCGTTATGGTGAAATGAGTATTCACATTGTTAAAATTCAAGATATTAATTATACAGTATGTACAATATATTAGAGAATTTTGAAGACTAGCCATATATGTTGGTGTTTTTTTTTACTATGGAAATTGCTTCATAGTAAAATTCAATTTTAATTGGTGATAAAAATATCACACAAATAGGTTGAAAATAAAATATACATGAAGTGCAGGAATAAAATATACATGAAGTGCAGGAATAAAATATACATGAAGTGTACACAAGGATTGTATGTCCATTCAAAAGTAAAAACATTTTATGTATAGTGAAATATACATTCACCATCATGTTTTAAACATTTTGTGTTTAAAAAAGGATAGCTGAGTAGAAGGAAGATTGAGATATACATCATAAATGACAAAATGCTTAAAATTATCTACTCTAAACTAGCGAGCTTTGACTGCCATCTACCACTAAATATAGCAACCAATTTTTATACCAATTAGTTTTTAGTACATATTCCCTATAAGCTTAACAAACCAGTGAAAAAAAGTATGTAAATCTGTTAAGTTGTTCTCAATCTGTAAGCAGTTATGAGAGATAGATAGACAGAATCAGGTTTTTAAATCTTGTACTTTAATGTAGAGTGATAAAACTTACATTAGAATTTTCCTTAGACTCAGCCTCATTGCTTTGAAAGAAAAAAATAATGTTGTCAAAATTCATAGCATGATGCAGGAGATATTTAAGTTAGAGGCACAAATTAAAATTTTCCCTTTTATATATTATGTACCTGCTGGACAACTTTACCTGCACTTTAGCTAAATATGTTTATTGATTTTGAAATTTTAATGTACACACATTGAAAATGGGAGTGAACAGGAGGCAGACACCCCCTTTCTAGTCAAATAAAATATATTTTATATATTTCAATATAACACTGGTAAATTTTTCAAATCAGAAAATGATAGCAAATCAAGGTGGAATCTACCTTGTTGAAATATTCCTCTGCTAGATACATGATTTTCTGGGGAGCACCAGCACACTTGATGGGATTGATGGGTTGGGTAAATATGGCATTTCCTTCCTTAAATTCTTCAATTGCTTTAGAAGTTTTCGTCACTGTCACAGATGAGTAGTTGGAGCAAACACCTGGAGTTTCAAAAGCATCCGGAAGTCCCTTGATCTACTTTAAATATTAATAAAACACAAATCAAGTACTAATAAAACGTATATTAGTATATGCAGCAGTGGTAGTCAATTACTTTATTTGGCAGCAAGATGGATCAAGAATGTTAGCAGTTTAGTAAAAAATTCTGTGCATTAATAAATAAAGGCAACAATAGTCATTCATGGTCAACAGATAAATTTTTGTGTAACATGGTTCTCATATATTAATTTGAATGGGAATTAAGTATTTTTTCCATAAATTATACTGTCTATTCAAGTTTTGCTTATTTCAATAAATAATTATAAAATGTTATATAAATGTTAATTGTTTTGAATTCTGATGAAAGGGGGAGGACATCAGAACCAACATTTTTATTTTACAGGCAGCATTAAACATGCTTGGACACTAATTTGATAAAGGCTCAGTAGAATGATATTCAGAATAATTTTGTAACATGTCAGATTACCTCCCAAAAAAATACTTCTAGTAGCATTCAGTTAGCATATGTTAATGCTTAAATTTTATTTGAATTAAAATAAAGCTAAATACTTAAATTCCTTTATAAAATATTCTTATTAAGATAAAAATTCAATTGTGAAATACTATAATTACTGTTGTAGCCCATGTGTATTAATTGAAAAGAGCTGCGAGGGGGCACGGCGGTATGAGTTTTGTTGTGTTGAATAATCAGTAGTGTTGTGTTGGATGCAAATGAAGAGTTCGCATTCCATGTTCATCTTGTGAAATAAAAGGTGATACAGTCCGCTTGACATACTGTATGACTTATTGTATGAAAACAAATCAAATTCCCCCCCCCCCCCCCCACATTTTTTGGTCCATAATCGAGCCGGAGAAGGGCTCGGACCTATGGATACTTGTGATCCTGTGAAATAGAAAACATTCCATAACTGTGTGTGTGAATGGCAATTTGGAGAAATTAATAACCTAAGGAATTTCTTAATTATTAACCTAAGGAATAACCTAAGAAGTGTAAGTAGATTCTTCTACAGTACTATGGCTGTTGGAGATCTACATCTGTATTTCAAAATCGAAACTGTGTCAAGCTGTGTCTTGTGGGAAGTCAGCTACTAACGGCAAAACTGTAAGCCATTCCAATTTATAAATTTATATCATAATGCAGCAAATATTACTAAATAAGAAAAAAGTGTTGAAATCAAACATAATTAAAACTTTAAGTGAACAAGAAAAGAGTGTTCCAGATAACATTCAATTAGAATTATATGATATCAAGTGTCGTAAATTCGTAGACGATTTATCGAGCATTTTTGATCAAATTTTTGACAATTGTGAGGAGGGCGATGTAGACAAATATATTAAGGAGCAACAGTCTATACAAGAGAACATTAATCTAATGTGGATCAATGTTAAAAGGCTAAATGCTAACTCAAGTGTAAGCAGCAATGCTTTCTTCTTAAAACAAAATAGTGGTAGTTGCGATGGAGTGAGATTACCAAAATTAAATCTTCCATCCTTTAATGGCAATATTGAAGATTGGTTGTCCTTTAGCGATCTCTTTAAGGCAAGTGTTCATAATAATGGAAGTCTATTAGATTCACAGAAACTTTCATATTTAAAATCGTCTCTTCATGGCGACAATGTCAGAATCATTCAATCTATCACCATTTGCGATGGTAACTACAAAAGTGCATGGAATATTATGGAAGAGTGATATTCTAATAACTGAGAACAAGTTTTTGCTCATCTTAAACAGTTTATGTTTATTCTTTCTATTCAAGGTGAATCGCCAGACGCTATTTTAAATTTGGTGGATAGTACTAATGAATGTACAAGGTTATTGGAAATTTTGGAACAAAAGGTGGAGGGTTTTTCGAAAACTGTTTTAGCAATTATATTGCTTCAAAAGTTAGATTCAAATACTAAATTGTGGTGGAAAAGAGAATAAAAAAAGATGAATAGCCAAAATTGTCAGAGTTAATTCTTTTTTTTTGAAAAACCAAGTTCGAACGTTACAAGCTGTTAAACCTAATAATTTCATGAATCCAAAAAGGAATTTTCAAAAAACTCAAAGGGTCACATCACTAGTTACTAGTTTGAAAAATCTAAACTATCCTAAGTGCATTTTGTGTAAGGGGGAGAATTATTACCACTTAAATAAATGTGCAGTATTCCAAGGATTGTCTGTTAGTGACCGCATAGAGTTTGCAAAAAAAATACAAGCTGTGTTATAATTGTTTTTCCAATTCAAATCATACTGTGAAAAACTGCACTTTTAATTTTTCCTGTGTGCTGTGTTCTAAACTGCATCATTCTTTATTGCATATTTCCAGAGAAAAAATAAACAACTTCATATCCCCAGAAGCAATAAATAATGTAATCGAGCCTGTTCCAGGCACCAGGAAGAGAGAGGGGAAAGAAATGTTGACACTATCGTCTGCACCCCTCCCAATGCAAGCTTCAAGTCTGAATGCAGCTGCAAAATATTTCGATATTTCTAATTCGTGTAGAAAAAAGAGAAAAAAATTTTGCAGGGATATCTGTGAGTGTTTCTAGATCCCATTCAAAGACCGTAATATTATCTACTGCAATTATTTATGCTAAAGATTATTCGAGAAATTTACAACCTTGTCGTGCACATGTCAGAAGTCAGGGTTGCTATTTCCAATGAATTTGCTTCCCTGTTAAACATAAAAAGGGAAATGGTTAACAAATCTGTATCATGTTTAAATGGAATAGTGATAAATATAAAATCTAAACTTACAGCAGTGATTTCTAACAATTCTGATTTCACAAGAACTTGAGTTCCTTATCGTGTCAAAGATAAATAATCAAGTTCCGGGGAATTATTTTAGTCTTTCATTCATCAAATTCAAACAAAATGTCCAACTAGCTGATCCTGAGTTTAACAAACCAAGAAAATTTGATGCAATAATCGGCGCAGAGTATTTTTATGAACTTTTAAAAACAGATAAGGTTCGCTTGCCAGATTCAAATTTAATTTTACAAGCTTCAGTATTTGGATATATTGTAGCTGGGAGTGTTTCCAATTTTGAAAAAGGTAGCGTTCACTCTGTGGACTCATTTGTGGGGTGGAAGAAGACTTAAATGCTACCATTAAAAATTTCTGGGAGATAGAAAATTCATACATGGAGAAAGAGGAGGCGACTAAGAGTGAAGAAGAAATATTCTGCGAGAAGCACGTTTTAGAAACGCATAGCAGAGATGAAACAGGAAGATATATGGCACAAATGCCACTGAAAGAGCATCCTACATGCATAGGTGAATCGAAGTGGGCAGCTGAGAGAAGACTAAACTTCCTTTGGAATCATTTGGTAAGGGGACCTGAGTTTTTGTTACTTTCTCAAAACTTCACGCGTGAATATGAACATTTAGGACATAGAACTAGTCAGTGAAAATTACGAACCTGACAGTACATATTATATGCCACACCATGGTATATATCGCCCAGAGAAGAGCTCAACAAAGTTATGCATGGTATTTGATGCATCAGTATCTACTTCGACTAAAAAATCTCTAAATTCTTTACAGTACAAAGAAGGAGTCATACAAGATGACACACTTTCAATGATGATTAGATTTCGAAAACACTGAGTAGCCTTCATAGCAGATATTAAAATGATGTATTGTATGATCCTTATTGATCCACTTCAGAGAATCGTATGGAAAGGTGGCGTTAATGATTCTGTAAAGATTTACAAACTTTGTACAATTACTAAAAGCTCACCATACCTTGCTATGAGGACATTAAAGCAATTAAAATTTTTTGATCCTTTTGGACTAATTATTACAAGAGCTAAAATATTTATGCAACGACTATGGATTCTACAAATAGATTGGAATGATCCACTCCCTGAAAAGGAAGCCCCAAAATGGCATAGTTTTTTAATTTCCTTGAGGGCTGTAAATGACATCAATGTCAACAGCTGCATTTTAACTGAGAATGCAGGGAGTGTGGAGATTCATGGATTTTCAGATGCATCCGGAAATGTGTTTGAAGCTGCAATATATATCAAATCCATTACAACTTCTGGTAAGGCTACTGTACATTTGTTGTGCAGTAAATCAAGAGTTGCACCAATCAAATAAATCACCATTATATATTTAGAATTGTGTGTTGCCATCCTGCTATCTCAACTTCAGCAACGAGTCATAAAGTGCTTACGACTAAACATTTTAGAAATTCATCTGTGGTCAGATTCCATGATTGTGCTTGCATGGATAAAAAACAAGCCTCATCTCTTAAAAACTTTTGTAGCCACTAGAGTTGCTACAGTACAGAGTCTAACGAATAATGATCAATGGCATCATGTTCGTTCAGAGGAAACTCCAGCAGTTCAGAGGAAATTCCAGTAGTCTCCAGAGGAATAGATCCAAAGAAAATCCTGCATAATGAGATTCGGTGGTTTGGACCACCTTTCTTGTGCCAACCTGATCTTCCTAGTGATTGTGTGAACTCTTTTGCAGACGATGAAGAGTATTATTGTGAACTAAATAAAAATGCCAAATCTAATCGAAAGACTGATGAAACTCTGACAAACATTTCATTAACTGTACATATTTCTCCCTTTCTAAATGATATTCTTTGTCTTAGCAACAATTATGTTAAAATCCTTCGAGTTTTAAGTTATATTTTCAGGTTTTGTTACAACATTGGGAAACCAAATGAGAAAGCGGTAGGTCATCTTACTGCTACAGGAATTGAAGGATCACAACAGTTTCTGATTAAGTGCATACAGAAGGATACCTTTGGTAAGGAAATTTTGAATTTAGAGAAAGGTAAGCCTGTACTGAGTAACAGTAGACTCAAATCATGGAATCTGTTTCTCGACAATAAACATATTTTAAGAGTAGGTGGTCGGCCAAGTAATTCAGATCTTAATTATGAGTAGAAACATCCTGCTATTTTGCCTGGTAAGCATTAAACTTACAAAATTAATTACTGAACATTTTCATAAGAAATATTTTTATGTTGGCCCTCAATTCTTGTCTTTCATAAGACAAGTGTTTTGGCTAATTAGCGGTAGAACTTTGTGCAGAAGGGTAGTTCATGACTCATGACAGCAGTTTCTTCGCTGTCATGAGTCATGGAGACTTGAGTCATGGAGACTTGGTGTGTAACTTGTTTTAAGAGTAAGCCTGTCTTAACTGACCAAATCATGGGAAACTTGTTTCAAGAACGTGTTGCTCAAACATACCCTTTCAATCATGCAGGTGTCGATTTTTGTGGACACTTTGAGTGAATGAATGAAATGAGAGACGGGTGGCTTAAAAAGAGCCCAGTACATCGACCAGAGGTCTATTGTACTAACCCAGATGAAACGGATCCCTACGAAAAGAGACCAGTAGCCGATGCGAAAATAAGCAGACACTTGACAGGTATGTGGTTCAGTTCCCAGGGTTCAATCGCATGTCGACCAATGTGTTCGAATCTGTGAGCAGAGTAAACCTCACATTCACAGAGAATGTGAGCAGCAGTTTCTTTGCTGCAATTGCAGCCTCTGCAAAGCGAATCTTTAGTGACACCCATAATGTTGAGGTGTCTCTTGAGGGTGCAGTGCCCAGTAAGGAGTCCAACAGCTCTCCTAATACCAGTTCTACTGAGCTTGAAAAATTCTTTTTGACGTGTACTAGGGCAATTGCAGTTGAGAATTTTCGCTTGCCTTTGACCCTTAGTATTACGCCAGTTCTTACATTGAAGCTTCCTGAAGATGTTGTAGACAGTTCTTCTAACAAGGTCATTGGGGATACCCAAGGCTGACTCAGGGCCAACAAAAGGAGTACTTGAGCCTTTCTTAGCAAGTTCATCTGCCAACTCATTGTCAGGAATGCCCGAATGACCAGGCACTCAGTAAAGAATGACATTGTTATTGCTAGCAATTTCACAGAGTGCATTATAGCACTCCCAAACAAGGGAAGAAGTCATAGTGAACTTCCCAAGAGCCATAAGAGCAGCCTGATTGTCAGAACAGATGAAAATCTGGTTATTCTTATACTTCCTGTCATAGCAAATTCTACAGCACATAAGGATGGCAAAGACTTCGGCCTGAAAGACAGTAGCAAAATTGCCAAGCGGATAAGACAGCTCAGTACCAGTGCTTCTGCCAATCTTCGAGCCATCTGTGTACCATACAATACAGTTCTGTTTATTGTAGGTGGGAGTCCTGTTCCAGTCATCCCACGAGGGGACCTGAATTTCATAAGGCTTGTCAAACGTGTATTTGACATGAATGCCATTAGGTGGCATACAGAAATAAGTAAGACTAGCAACATTACTGTTAAGCTCACCCCAAGATAGATACCTTGAGTAATGTAGTTAGATAATGTAGTTGATAGTTAAGATCTTTTGTGAGATTTTTTTCAATATTTGATTTTGCCTCTTTTAAGAGAACTTGCCCATTTTCAATATCTGATAAATCTTTCTTTTTTATGCCGCCTTCAATCATCGCCTTTGTTGTAGAAAGCATTTTTTGTGATGATTCTAACTTTTTTTTTAACTCATCACAGTCTATTTTCAAACTCTTTAATACATCTTTCTAGTGTTCAGTTTTTCGCTTAACTCCTTTTTTGCTGTTTTCTCCATTCTTTGTCTATATTTTTCCCTTGCTCCCTTTACAGATCTTAAAAGTTCTTTAGTTATTGACAAATTGCTCACATCTCCATTTAGTCTTTTCATATGACATTTAATTTGTCGAATGTCATTTACACTTTCAATGCTCAAGCTGGATCTATTTGTCAATAAGTGCTAAGAGTGGCGACACGTCACGGTTTCAAATACAAATTGCCAACAAATGACAAATCTCACAGATCCAATAGTCATTTTATTTTAAAATCATCCTACAGACATAAAAATAATAGCCAAAGCACTTTCAGACATTTTACATGTCCATCCTCAGTCGTAACTGAGGATGGACATGCAAAATGAGGTTTGCCACTGAGGATGGACATGCAAAATGTCCGAAAGAGCTTTGGCTATTATTTTTATGTTTGTAGGATGATTCTAAAATAAAATGATTATTGAATCTCTGAGATTTGTCATTTGTTGGTAATTTGTATTGTCAATAAGTGTTAACATGCAATAGATTCTGCCATAGGAAAATGATAAAAGAATCAGTACAGGATGACATGACTTTTAGTACAATGGCACATATGAGTACTAGGTTATAGACCTCAGCTCTAAATTACTAACATTTCATTTCTTAACCCTTTTTCAAGCTAATAACACACAAGTTTGCTGACATGTGTGTTAAGTAATATTTATAATTAATATAAGATATGATCCAATATATTTACCCAATCAAATACCAAGTGCAAGAGAGAAATGTAGGATTTCTTATTTAAATTTTAAAAATTTAAGAGACTTTATCTAAAAACAATTTTGAAATACTCTTTGCCCATTGGATAATAACTAATATCTTCATATTATTTTCCTGAACTTTTTATATTATTCATTTGTACCAATGTACAGATTTGTGTATTTACAATTAAATCATATAATTAAAAATGCATTTCTGGACACATAAAAAAAAGGTCATTTAGAGGTTTTAAAATCAGAGAAACAAATATATCTGGGCAATCATTCAGAGAAGAGATGGGACCAGGTTCATTTTTTAGGTCCAGGTTTGGTTATAGTACAGTACATGACAATTGAAACACAAAGAGAAATAAACAGAATAAGTCGAACTGGTTCGTATTGACTGTTAAAATTTTTTAAATAGCAAAAAAAATTTACACATAAAAAAATGTTCTTTAAAATTGCCTTAGAATTTTAATAGTAGACATAAAATATATTGTGGCATTTTATTACAAAATAATCAAAATTTATTATTGACTGTAAAATGTTATTGTACACTAGACCTGGTTCAGATATTGGGATTCAATCTCACCTCAAAAGGAGGATTAAATTCATAATTTAAATATAATATTTCATGTTTCTTTTAGATTCTATCATAAGGCAGCATTTAATTACAATAGATCATTACAAATTAATAAAACAAACTCTGAAGACTAACCTTGTTAAAAGCCAATTGTAACCCCAATGCAACAATAAGGTAATTGTACTTAATCTGGAAATTAAATTATATAATGTTAAAAACAAAAATATATGCAAATGTAAAAACAGCACATGAATTCATAAATTTTCATTCTAAATATAACATAATTGAAATTTATTATTCTTAAAAAAAGGAAGAAAGCAATGATAACATTATCAGGTACTAAAAATTTCTGGAACGAAAAACATATACATGAAAAATAAGTGCTTATGGCACTTGAGTATTATACATACTCTAGTACTCCATTCATGCATTTTAAAAATGGATACCATTTAAGTTTTTTTTCTTCTCAATCTGAAGAAACTACATGGTTGCCAAAAAACATGTTAACAATAACATAACAGGCTGATAGGCTTTAATATTTTGTATTTAACTTCAGAGTACTGTGTAAATGGTTAAGATTCAATATCTATTATATCTTTACCATCAACTTATACTATTAATTATAAAATAATTTTCTCATTAACCCATTCTGGACCGCAATTGGTAGAAAGAGGTGCTCTCAATGGTCCGCACCTTTCAGGGAAGACGTGTCGCTACGGGATCAGGGGATTTTGTTACTAAACCTAATTCGTTAAAAAAATTTGTAGAAAATCAAAATTTATATATATTGACCTGATTTTTGTATATATTATGAAACATATACTGAAGATTTATTATAAAAAAATTAATTTTATATTACTAAAAATATATAATAAAATTAATGTTTTATATTTTTTTGATTAATCGACTAAATTTAAGTTATATATTTACATAAAAAAGAAGCAAAATTGCACGATACACATATGTAGTGTTTAAGAATAACAATACAAACCTTACTTATAATGTTTATGCAATATTATCAAAGTTTTTGCTGTGTATAAAGATTTCAAAACACGGATCAATACAAAATCCTACATCACACACTTTACTATCATAATAGGAAGTTTTCTGGCGTTTTTTTTGTGACACTTTTTGAACAGAATATACATCTTTTCCAAAACATTCTACCATTAATATTATTGCTGAGAAACAGATTTAAAAATTTAACTCACACTGTTTCACTAAACACTGGACAATAATTGAAATTACATCTAACATATGCGAACCTTATTTTAAAAATGCAGATAAGAACTCCCCTTCCTATTTGATAATTCCACACAAATTCCAGGCTGAGAAAATAAACAAAGTTATAAACGAGAGAAAAAGACCCTTTAAAACTTATGTGCACTTTTAAAGAGCAACCATATAGATTTGTTTACATCAGCATTTCCCCCCATCTATCGAAATCAATGACTTTTGTCATTTTTATGGTAAAATAAAGCCATCTAGTACAATTTAAAAATTAAGATAAATGCGAATTTTACTTTAAAAATGCAGATAAGAACTCCCCTTCCTATTTGATAATTCCACACAAATTCCAGGCTGAGAAAATAAACAAAGTAATAAATGAGAGAAAAAGACCCTTTAAAACTTATGTGCACTTTTAAAGAGCAACCATATAGATTTGTTTACATCAGCATTTCCCCCCATATCCACCCATCTATCGAAATCAATGACTTTTGTCATTTTTATGGTAAAATAAAGCCATCTAGTACAATTTAAAAATTAAGATAAACCGCTTCAACTCTTTGTAACAAATACGTCACCTTAGACCAATAGGCACATTTTCCATGTGTCGAGGAGAAGATAAAAAAAAGGTGGAAGGTGGGCTGATAAAAGGAAATTGCTCTGTCGCGCCAGCGCTATGCTGGTGCCTAACGGGTTAAAACAGAACAGTGTCAGTATAATATTTTTGTCTCTAGTTTCTACTTTATAAGCGAATGACATGTGTTTTAATTTAATACAATAAAGGAAAATGGCTGTGTAGTCTGTAGTAGCAGGAAATCTAAGAGTCGTACGACCATGGATTTTTGGTACACAGGTACTCTAGGGCACGAATAGGTGCACCTTGGTATTATTTTTTTAAATTTCAAATTAGTTTTTTAGTTATTTTATGTTTTAGCTTGATTTACAATAATTTTGGGTGATATTCGCAAATTGATACTTTAGTGGCCTAAAATATTATCACAGAGTTTCCATATTGACACATTCTTTCTAACAATAATAAAGGTGGTATCACGTCTATTCCAAATTCAGTTATAAAATCAACGACACAACATCATAGATAAAAGGTCATTTAATAAAATCATCCTACAAGATGTACATAGCTTTAAAAATCCAGAGAGCTTTCGGACATTACTATGTCCGTCATCAGTGGCTATATGAAACAGTAAACGCGGAATGCTTATATGTAGACCAGATCAGCAGACAAATTTGCATAAATAAACACAAAATAATGGTAGTACAAGCAGGCTATTAAAATTAATCAATTACAAATACAAATTTAGGGGTTATACCCAAGAGATTTAATTTAAACAAGTGGTAAATATCTTTTACAAAGGAAAGACACAATTCAAAAATGCAGCCAAGCACAAATACAATAAAATGATGTCACAGATAACTGTGAAGAGGTTTGACATGCATAGAGTCGAGAACGAGTTGCCAGGCGTACTTTAAAATTCGAATAGGATCAAAATTACAAATGGAATCACGGCAGATATAAGTAAACAAGAATTCATAAAGAAGGATATTACGTGGGTTATTAGAACAAATTAAAAGGAAGGTTTTTTCAAAGACAGGCTGAAAGTTATCTTTAATAACACATTGGGCAAGAGCCGTAGAAAGTTTACAATTCCTGAAGTCACGAGCGTGTTCCGCTAACTGGACTAACCGGATACCAACAGTACATTTAGTATTATTGATGTTAACAGGAGTACAACATACACCCAGGCATGGCTTTTAAAGTTATCAATATCCCCTAACTTATTGGTGCGAATATGTTTGAATAAGGTAGTAATATTAGAGTGAGCGAGTTTGAAATCAAATTCATGGCAAAATTGAATAAGGGGACGTCAAATCCTAGAATGATAAGGAAAACTGGATTTATATGGCAGATGTTCAATAACAGCAACAAGTTTAGTATCAGGTTGAGTGAATTTATGTCGGACATGCGCAAAAATCTTATAAATAAATTCAAAGGAATAAGCTGCCTCATGGCCAAGATTAAAGATAAAGTTAATTTCATTATTTAAAGCCGAAATAGAAAAGTAAACGTTAAATGCACGATTAAAACAAGCATTAAAAGAAGCTTTCATAGAGGATTTAAGATGAGAAGAATTAGCAGGGATACAAGAGCTAGTAAAAGAGGGTTTACGGAAAACAGAAGTTTGAAAACCAAAGGAGGTGCGGGTAACAAGACCATCCAAAAAAGGCAAAGAAAAATTGGACTCATGCTCAATGGTAAAATTAATCTAGGGAAAAAAATCATTAACTTTATCCAAAAGATTAGCGCTAAAACTGCTGGAAAAACATAATCATTTGATCGCGAATAGTCAATTTTCCCAGAAGTAGTTCAAAAATACCACTTACATTTTCTTAACTTACCTCCGTTCACGGGAACAAGTCATGAAGTTTTTCCAGTAAGTTTCTCCATGCAGATTGGGAGCTCGAAGTATGCACTGGCTCATTTGCATACTATATGAGTCGGACCTTGGAATTCGTTCTGGGAGGTACCGATCTCATGGTATAGAGATAGGAAGCACGCATTGGATTATCAGACGGACGGTGGCAGACCGTGATCGCAGACAGACGCATACTGACGGCGTAGACATGGTAGTCGACATTGTAGTCCAGGAATACGCATCAGTATTCAAATATGATGCTTTGTATTTGATATATGTATTCTGCGACCGGAATAGCTGAGCTACAGTTTTAAATAGCTGTTTTGTTAAGTCACGGATTGAATATTGCTGATCCTTAGAATGGACAAGTAGCTGAAATATTCACATAACTTAATGTAGTTGTATCGTGTTGATGGTGAAACCAGGCAACTAAATTCTCTATGGTTTCTAGTAGAAGATAGTGCTTAGTGATGTCTATTGGCTGTATGTGTTCATCTAGTCAAATCAACACTTAAGATTCCTAAAAACGGTGAAGTGTCTTGATAATCCAATGTGGACTTCCTGTGTGTGCTGTAAACTCAAAAAATGTATATAGTTCAAGCTGTATTGTTCAGACAGCATTTTTTCTTTATTGCCATGATATAATACTGGCAAAGATACCTTCTTCTTTATATTAAACAAAGTTTTTTCTTTTCGAAATTTGACTTTTTCCTCATTAAAACCACTGGGCATACACTCTGCTGATTTATACAGAGATAAATTCATATTTGCAACATGGTTATGGGCCACCAGCCCACCAGTTACTGTGAAAACCGTCAATTCACTTGCAAATATCCAGTTTACGTGTGAAAGAAAGTTAATCATTAAATTGATGGGGGCTGCATAAGTCAGCCCATTAAGTTATATACAGGTATAGAGTTGGAGTAGTTGAAGTGAAAAATTCAATAGGAAGGATGGAACCGACAAGAATGCCACTACTGGAAAGGGACAACTATGCAACCTGGTGCAATGGAATGGCATTTGCACTCAAAGAAGAAGGCTGCTATGGCTTTATTGATAGAAGTGTCAGACCATTGGATGATTCATCGACAAGACGGGATCACAATGAATTTATTCGAAAGAGAGGCAAGGCCTTATCAATTCTCTACTATGGATGGCTTGTCAACTGAGTACCAGGAGCTCATCAATATCACCGATGACCTCGCTGACCCTTGGGCCGAGTTAAAGGAATATTTCGAAGCACCGATAAGAGCGAATTTGGTTCGTCTACTGGCCGAATTTTTCAGTATCCATCCAGAGGAAAGTGTGCCAGAGGACGTTTTCTGTGCCTGTTCGAAGAATGCTGTCAAAAAGCTAAAAAACGTGAAACATCCTATTGAGGAAATCTATGTTGCCTTCCAGTCGATCCGGCATCTCCCAGAAGTGTTCCATGGTATCATGCAAATAACTACTGATGCCCAGACTCAGATTTCATTTTAGACAAGATTCAGATGGAGTTATCTGCAGAAGAAGGTCGTTTGAGATAACAGAGTCGAAACAATAATGTGAGTTTTATTTCTGCTTTTAATGTATCCTGTAAATCGAAATCTGTGTCTAAATGTAAATATCAATTTAGAAATTTTAATGTAAAACCTAAACCCAATGTAACCAAAATTGAACCTTGTTTTATGTGTAAAAAGATGGATCATCTGAAAAATGATTGCACTAAAATGAAAAGTAAAAATTTTTCAAGTATTGTGGAATTGTACGATAAGTCCCACATAGAAGCAAATCTGGTTGAAGATCAGGTCGATAGACTCAATTGGGTGGTAGACAAGCAGTTACTCAACACTTTTGTAATAATAAGTCTTTATTTCAAAATTTTAAATTTCGGAAATGTCGAGAGCCCAATTGAGGCTATCGGCATGGCTAAAATGTTTGTTGTAATCAATGGCCAGAAAAATGATATCTTGTTAGATAACGTGATGTATTCACCGAAATTACGAAGAAATCTTCTATCTGCTTCTATTCTAGAACAGCGTAATTCTTATTTTCAAGGGAAAATGGAATCATGTGGTTTTATACACCTAAGGGGGACCGGCCATCCAATTTGCTGCTCTAAGTCCTCGGACGAGTTGGGTGGTCTGGGCTTTCGACACCTAAGGGGGAAAAAAACTTCTATGCAAAGAGGAAAGAAGGGTTATACTTCTTTAAACCCCAGTACGAATCTAACAATGTAAAAGATATCAGGGATCTCAAAACTGAAAATAGTAAACCAGATAATAGTAATAGGAATAGGAATTCAAGAAATCCAAAGAATAGAAATTGTAATCTAAATTCGAAAGAAGTTCAAAAATGTAAAAGAAAGGAAACTAATTTTAAAGGTTCTAAACATGTTAGAAGATCGCAAAATGACAAGTTCAGCATTTACAAAAGTAGACCAAGCAGTTCAATTATTGAATCTGATGAGGTAACTAAACTGTGGTATAAGCGATACTGTCATCTGAATATCGACTATCTATATCAAACCAGTAAAGTTTCGGCGGTAACAGGACTCCCTAAATTTAAGTTCAAAAAGCTAAATTGTAAAGCTTGCATGTTAGCCCAAACCAAACAGATTATGTATAAACCAACAGGTAGGATAAGATCGACGAGACCTTTAGAGTTATTGCATATCGATGTATGTGGACCTTTACCAATACGATTATTGGGCGGCAATCGGTACTTTTTATCCATTACCGATGATTTTAGTAGGAAAGTATTTGTATATTTCCCAAAAGAAAAATCAGACGTTTTTGAGATATTCAAAGAATTTCAGACCAGAGAAGAGAGATATTTAAATAAGAAAATCTTAAATATCCGAATGGATTGCAGCATGAAATTCTGTCATAACAAGTTCAAAACCTTTCTAGCAAAATAAGGAATAAAAGCCGAGAGGACTAACGTGTACATGCCTCAGCAATACGGCATTTCCGAAAGGTTTAATCTAACAGCATTAGATTGTGTGAAAGTCATGCTAAGTGATAGCAAAGTGAATGAAAACTTATAGGCAGAAGCGATCCTATGTTTTACCTATGTAAAGCACTGAATTTGTTACAAATTCAAGTCAAAAACTCCCTTAGAATTATATAATGGCAAGAAACCAATGGTAGGTCATCTCAAAATTTTTGGTAGTACTGTAAACGTGGGAAAACCCAAGCAACTCAGAAAAAAATTGGATATGAGAGCCCGAGAGGGGATTATGGTGGGTTACACAACAAATACTAGAAGCTACCACATACTTCTTAAGGGGGATAGAAAAGTCATCGAAACTAGTAATATCAGGTTTGCTGAAAGCGTAGATGCAGGGGAAAGCATCCTGGACCCGAGTGGGGATAAGAGAGACCCCAATACTGTCACCTTTAAGACAACCCTAGATCACTATTCTGCAGGTTCTGGTGAGGAATGTTTGGATAGGAAATCAGGCGAAAAAGCAGGGGGGAGTGAAGACACTGATGATGATTTATCCGAAGCCAGTGAGGAACTGGACCCTTCTGCTGATTCTAACCTGACTCCCTGTTCCGACATCCCTTGGGATAGCAAAGCCGCCTCAAGAATCGACGGTAGCTGAATAGATGTTTACTATTATGTTAGTGGGGACAGTAAAAAGAGATTAAGATCTTATAATGATGTGAAGAAGTATTGTAGTAAAAACAAAATTCAATACGATCAAAACCTCTTCTTCAGAGAAAAGAAATCTAAAATAGGGTAAAACAGAATTGGAAAACCAGAACCTAGCAATACTAATTTATATTTCTAAAAGTTCCAAAGTAGCTTTTTTAAAACACCCCAAATAAGTGAATGGAAAAATGCCATGAAAGAAGAAATTGAAATTATGAAAGAAAGAGATGTCTGGAAGTTAGTTCCTGCACCTCCTTCGAAAAAAATAATTGGATGTCGATGGGTTTACACAGTAAAGCGAGATGAAAAAGGGAAAATTTAAAGGTTTAAAGCAAGACTGGTAGCACAAGGATATACCTAGATAAAGGGTGAAACATACGAAGACGTTTTTAGTCCTGTTGTAAACTTCAGTATAATAAGATTGTTTTTCAAGATCTTTGTAAGTATGCTGGGTTGGGTACATTTCCAATTAGATGTAAAAAGTGCTTATCTTTATGCAAAATTAAACTATAGGATCTACATGAAACAAGCAGAGGGTTTTACTAATATGAAATACCAGAATTATGTATGTCTACTGAATAAAGCAGAAGAGACTGGTTTCTAGAATTGGATTCAATGTTTAAAGAACTTAAGTTTACGAAACTAAAATGGTGCAATTGCTGTTATATATTCAATAATAATGTTTTTATATTAGTTTATGTGGATGATGTGGTATTTATTTTCTAAATATCAGAAAGATATTGACTTGGTAGTTTCGATGCTTAATGACAAATTAAGACAATAAAGTGGAAGAGACTGGTTTCTAGAATTGGATTCAATGTTTAAAGAACTTAAGTTTACGAAACTAAAATGGTGCAATTGCTGTTATATATTCAATAATAATGTTTTTATATTAGTTTATGTGGATGATATGGTATTTATTTTCTAAATATCAGAAAGATATTGACTTGGTAGTTTCGATGCTTAATGACAAATTAAGACAATAAAGTGGAAGAGACTGGTTTCTAGTGTCGGGGGGAAAAATAGAAGCTTTTTGAAAGACTAAAACAATTCTAAATTATTAAAAATATTCTATATTCCTGAAAACATTCGAAAAGTTCCTAAACTTGTAAAGTTCATCTAAAATCTGAAAATGTTTTAAAAACTTAAAAACTTTCTGAAATAGACGAAAGGGGACCAATTGACCAGTTTTCCTACGTGTACAAATATGTACTCCAGTAAAATATAAGAATTGACACTTTCCTAAAAATAAAAACATTAAAGTAAAAGAGAGAACACAGATTTTAGGTTTTCATAAAATAGAACGTTTATTAAAATTTAAACTTCATTTTAAAAGAATTTTCAAAACATTTTACATCTCATTAACTAAACAAATCAAATAAACAACTTAAATAAATAAATAAAAGGAATGGCCGGTCGTAAGTGGTTAGTACAAACGTTAGAATATTAAATTTAAAGTTAACAATGTTAAACTTATTTAATTATTTGTCAAAACTGGAATAAAAAGAACATAAGTTAGCCAAAAGGGGAATTTAGAACATCCTAACAATAATCCAGGATTCGTAACTTAAAATATATTAAGTTGAGGGGTCTTAGACATGCTAATTTAATTTAACTTTAAATACTGTAAAAGAATAAAATTAATGAAAAGATATCACCCATAAACGGGAAAACGCTGAACGGCCGTAAAGTCCCGAGAACGAAATCGATGTCAGTCATCATCAGCTTGGGTGCAGTCCCTTTTTGCTCCAGAAAAGGCCAAATGGAGAAGTACCTCCCGTAAAGCATCGGTACATCAAGTGAGTCCAACCATTCAAGTGGAATATGGTGCTCCCAAAACCTAACGAAAAGAACACTCCCGAAACCTGATCTGCACAAAAACGGGCAGCTCCTTCACATCATATAAAATTCTCAGCCGAGAGTAGCAGAGCGCCACTGGCCATCGCTCGGAACAAAAGAACAGATAGCTCCATCATCAAAACCGTGAAGTAAACAATTGGAGGTCCGGTCCTGGGACTCTGAAAATTTAAACTACTCAGTTCACTATGAAAGAACAAATCCGACCTCCGGAACTAAACTACTATTCCAAAGGCGCCGACGATACTTCAGTAGACATCAACCACTTCGCTCGCAACGTTATTTCGAGTAAACAACTCTCTGCTATCAGGATACAACACATTTACAGGCAGGCTGGGAAATAAAACGTTCGTGCCTCAGAACGCATGCCGCATTCAAATTTTGCTCGGCTCGCGCAGAGGCGCTAAGATCAACAACTCTATATGACTACATTTTAGTTCCAATCAAGAGAAGAGTAGAGAGAAAAAAAGCAAAAAAACACGCGATTTTACTTATATACTGCGAAACATCGCTGCCACAGATTGTAAACAAAATTATCGATGAATGATAAGGTAATTAATGACAGACGATTTTAATATTACGGTCAACCAATTAAAAACTCGAAATTTTAAAGAAGAGAAATGGAATTTCAGAGCAGACAAAAATTAAAAAGAAATGAAGTGAAACGATTTGGAATATATGAATTCGACAACAATTTAAATATGAGCGATTCTGAAATATTTAAAAAGCTGAAAATAGAATAAAACTGAAAAATTGCAATGAATTAACGGATTTTTAACCGAGAGCAATAAATTTGGAATCAAATTAAAGGGAATAAAAAGGGCAATAAATTGAATTGCAAATTAGCCAATTTAAATAAATTTAAATTGCTAAAACCTAAAAAGAACGAACTTTCGCCGTTTTTAACACAAAACGTATGGAAAAGAACCTATTTGGAACAGAAGAATATCAAAAACCTAAACAATTGGAAAATGGAGAGCGACTATGTATATAAGACCCCTGAACATGTTTAAATTAAAAACAAAATTCCTAAAATTATTAAATATCCAAAAGTATAACCCAACACTAGAATTGGATTCAATGTTTAAAGAATTTAAGTTTACGAAACTAAAATGGTGCAATTGCTGTTATATACTCAATAATAATGTTTTTATATTAGTTTATGTGGATGATATGGTATTTATTTTCTAAATATCAGAAAGATATTGACTTGGTAGTTTCGATGCTTAATGACAAATTAAGACAATAAAGTGGAAGAGACTGGTTTCTAGAATTGGATTCAATGTTTAAAGAACTTAAGTTTACGAAACTAAAATGGTGCAATTGCTGTTATATATTCAATAATAATGTTTTTATATTAGTTTATGTGGATGATATGGTATTTATTTTCTAAATATCAGAAAGATATTGACTTGGTAGTTTCGATGCTTAATGACAAATTAAGACAATAAAGTGGAAGAGACTGGTTTCTAGAATTGGATTCAATGTTTAAAGAACTTAAGTTTACGAAACTAAAATGGTGCAATTGCTGTTATATATTCAATAATAATGTTTTTATATTAGTTTATGTGAATGATATGGTATTTGTTTTCTAAATATCAGAAAGATATTGACTTGGTAGTTACGATGCTTAATGACAAATTCGATATAAAAATTTTGGGCAAAATAAAGAAATTACTTGGTGTAGAATTCGAGGAATCAGAAAATAAATTTCAAACCCACCAAAAACAATATATAGATAGGGTTTGTAGAAAATTTAAAGAATTTAAGTGCCCAATCGTTTCATTACCAATAGCCAAGGATCAAGTATTTAGCAAAATAGATTATCCTGGGACAAGTGATAAGCTAAATCAAATGAAAAATATTCCGTATCGAAGTTTGATTGGATGCTTGAGTTTCATTTCCAGCAGAATAAGACCTAATTTAAGCTACGCTGTAAATTTACTTTCTCAGTTTCAAGAAAACTTGGGAATCAAATATTGGGATGCATTACTTAAAGTAATGGGATATTTAGATAAAACTAGAAATTATGCTTTAAACTTGTCGAATATCAAAGAACTTAGTTTAAACTGTTACTCAGACCCAGATTTTGCTGCTAACTGAGATGATCACGTATCTTTAGTAGGCATGATATGTTACATAGATAAAGTACCAATATCGTGGCAAACCTTCAAATACAAATGTGTTAGTCTTTCCACTATGAAAGCGGAATACGTGTCACTGACTGAAGCCACTAAAGAAATGGTATGGATGTAAAATATAATTGAGGAATGTAACCAGATAAGGTTACAAATTGACAAAAATAGATGTATAGTTTATTGTGATAACCAGGCAGCTATTAATTTTTCAAATTCCCCAATTGAAAATCATAGAACTAAGCATATTGATGTAAAATTTCATTTTTTGAGAAATCTAGTTCTAAATGAGTCATTTAAAATTAAACTTGTAAATACCAAAGACAATGATGCAGATTACTTTACAAAACTTATGACCAGAGATAGAGTTCTTAACTATTATGAACTATTTAAAGTGTAATTGTTCTTTGATTTACTTATCAAACTTTGTCATTATATAGTGAGGGCGCTGCCGTCAACGGTTGTGTTCCGGAGCGTACCCATCACTGTGTATATATGGTAGACGCATTCTCAGTACTGGCAGACGAAAAGACGAAATTAGGAATCGGATCAGATAGATCGATGATCAGTTGTGATAGCTGTTGTTTCGGAGATACTCGGTTTGAGTATGCCATGTTGTGAAATGAACGTATGCGTCTTTTCCGATAGTCTAGTTCGGGAAAAGTGGTAAACTTTACAAATGTTGGCTCTTTCTGTTTTAAAGAGGCCATGTTGAATGAATGATATGAAGGTGGGTGGCTCCAGAAGAGCCCAGCACATCGATCAGAGGTCTATTGTACTACCCCAAAAGAGAAAGATCTCTAAGAAAAGAGACCAGTAGCCGATGCGAAAATAAGCAGGCACTTGACAGGTATGTCGTTCAGCTCCCAGGGTTCAATCACATGGCGACCAATGTGTTCGAATCTGTGAGCAGAGTAAACCTCACATTCACAGAGAATGTGAGCAGCAGTTTCTTTGCTGTAATTGCAGCCTCTGCAAAGCGAATCTTTAGTGACACCCATAATGTTAAGGTGTCTCTTGAGGGTGCAGTGCCCAGTAAGGAGCCCAACAGTCCTCCTGATGAGGCCATGTTAATTTATTCCGTGGTGTACACTCGGTGTAAAGCGAAAGTAAATTCGCCATAACGTGTGACCAGGAGATGGTGGCTTTTGGAAAGTACACGGCATTTTTGGTAAGATGATTTCTTTACTAATCTATGTTAAGTCAACGTTATACAGTACTGAGAGTGGATCTAGTCATAGACTTTAAACTGAAAACCTTCTGCTGTGAGCTTGCGAGCTCATTCCTGTAAATAGTATTTGTCTTTACTACATTGTTACAAAATCTGATGTAACCTTGTTGAAGTAATGGACTCACATCATTAAAGTGATTTTCTTTGAAAAGTTGACTGTTTTCTTGATGAACACCTATTCAACTACACCATACCTGCCAACCTGGGAAAATTGGAATGTGTAAAATTTTGCGTTAATGACATTTATAATGATTTTTTTTTAAACTACAGGCGCAAACGACATTTCTAATGAATTTAACTATGTATAAGTATCTGCATTAAAAAAATACTGCATTAAATATCAGGCATAGTACTGGTAGAATATGAAAATTCAGGACACCAATTTTATAAAATTTCAAGACAATAGATTATAAAACAAAAAATATATAAAGGTTTTATCCGGTGAAAATTATTTTATAATAAAAACAAATATTTATGTTTGGTAAAACACAGGTTTTCACTAAAGAGAGTAACAAATATTGATCTTTAATATACAAATAATAATAATAATAATAATAAAAATAAATCAATAAATATAGCATTGAATTATATTCTTGCCAAAATGGTTTCTTTTTATTTGCCTAAATCATTGCTCTAATACAACTTTTTGGAAAACATCCCTTCACAGAGTTCATACCCATTTTTTAAAATAGAAAAATGTGTATTATGCAAATATAATTAAAAAATTAACCTTAATAATTAGCCATAATGCGAAAATAAGCTAATTTAGTCGATCTAATATGCAACATTTAAATTGAGATGGATGGAAAAAGATACTAATTTACACTCGGCAATTCAGGCGAAGTAACTGAATTGTGCAATCGCACTGTTTATGCGAAAATAATTAAGAAATTAACCATAATAATTAATTAGAATATGAAAATAAGCTAGTTTATTCAATCAAAAATGCAATATTTAAAAGACTGAGATGGATGGAAAAAGATACTATTGTACTCTAGGCGATTCATGAAAATAAACTGAATTGCGCAATCGCAGTGTTTATGCGAAATTAATGAACAAATTAACATTTTTGCGATTTATGCTGAATTAGACAACCTTTGAAGAAGTATATTTATTACTTTCATAAAATAAGCGATCGAGATCTTAATTTACATTACACGTGGCCGTAAATATCCGTTAATTTGATTGGCATTACCCTGCATTTTATTATGGATTTGCTACGATCCCGGGAATGGTAGAAATCAGTGTTAAAAAACCGGAAAATCAGTGTTTCCGAGGAATTATACCATGCCTGGTTAATTGATAAATTTCAAACAAAAAAAGCCAGAGAATGATTTCCTAGTAATGTTAAAAAATTCAAATTAATGCGGAAATGCGTAAAATATAGCAATATATGCATAAAAGCGTAAAGAGCAGTTAAAATGCGTAAATTTTACGCATAATGTGTAAAAGTTGGCAGGTATGCTACACCAGTTAAAATCCACTGATAAACTACTACTCTGTAGAAAAATTTTCAGACTCAACAGCACGCTGCATTTTATGGACATTCTTGTTTAAACCATCCATTGGTTTCCAACAAGCCTTTTGTTAAGAGAGCAATGTCTGTCCTCAAACGAAAATCAACCAGTTCTTGTATGACCTCAGATAAGTCCCAGAGCCCTTTCTTTGTGTTCATTACCGTAAATTTTGATCATGTCTATCCTCCTTCAAAGAAAGAAAAAGGGTGATCTAGTGCAAATAAAAAGAGGATTGACAGCCCCATATCACTTCTTTCCTCCACTAAAAGAAACAAAATGGAACACTTACATTCCTTCTTCCATCTGATGAAAACTTTCAAAGCAGTTTTCTTTTTCAACTTAAATTTTTGTTAAATTATTTCATGTTTGATATGCATTTGAGTTATAAAGTTCTGTAAATGTAAACCCTGTAAGCATATTTTCTCTAAAACAAACATTTAAAAATATAGATTTAAAGACTAGGGTTCTTTGCGCCATTTGCAGGAATATGTTTACGTTGATTCCGCCGATTCAGTCAAAACCGGGGAATGATAGAAAGGGTGAGGGAGAAAAGTTGTTGGATTAGAGCGGTGATTTTAGCCGGCTTGAATGAAATATGGGAGAGCTTAATTTCTTTATATTGTTTACTAATTGCCTTTAGCTACCAGTCAAGTTGCCTTTTAAAAATTCTCTTAATATGCTCTCTTGCTGTAGACTGCGTATCTCCACTGTGCGCGAAAGTCATGGCTAAGAGTACTCCCATTTGTAGTTTGCGTAATAGCTATCGACTGTGTATTTGTCCACCGCCGTCCTTAGAGAGGATTGGACACCACTCAAATTGTGGGACCCAGACTCCCCAACAATTTTTGAGGGAGGAGAAGACATTAAAAATGCATAAAAGAGGAAAATGAATTATGAAGGGGAACCCAGGAATTTGTATGGGCGGCCCTGATCTGACCACTACGCGTTATATACAATATAATAAAAAGTCCGCTCCATGCAATAATAATACGTGGGCTGCACGGACATATTTAAATCGCATAGTGGATTTACTCCCAATGCAGGTCATGCAATAGCTATTGGCTGTGTATCTGACCACGGTCGCTCATAAGGAGGGTCGGACACCACTCAAATGATGGGGTCCCCAATAATTTTTTGAGGGAGGAGAAGACATGAAGAATGCACAAAAGAGGAAAATGAAATATGAAGGGTAACCCAGAAATTTGTATGCACGGTCCTGACCCAATAACTACGCAGATGGATGCAATACGCGCTTATATATAATATAACGATAACTCCGCTCCATGCAATAATGATTCGACACATTTAATTTATTATTTTCCTTAAATGCACTTGCTTTTGAAAATTTAAAATTTTTTTTACTACATCTATAATAATGTTTTTTTTATCTTCAAAATTTCAATTTTAAAGCATTGCACAAAAGGAATGAGAAGCCATGCAAAAGGCATGATTGTTGTTTCTCTTGGAAAATTTAAAATTTGAAGATAGCAAAGCACGCACTGTCAGAGTCAATAAGTGTTGGCTGGGTCATGAAAGTACACAAGTCCAGTTTTAAAGAAAAACTTCGTTCACTTTATTTGGTGAAAAACACAACTCGGCATATTACACGTACCTGGTAATTTTCCATGCCGTAAAACATCAAAAATATACTATGTACAAAAGATTTTCAGTTGTAAATGACTAGACAGAGATTCCTTGAAGCATTTGGTAGTAAGTTACTATACTACCTCTATCACTTGCGTGTATTTCAGCCACCATCGAAGATATCACACTTGGCAAAGGGAAACCAAAGGATAGAACATCAGGAAAATATTTAAAGCGGCTTCCGAACGTTTGTAAGTAAATTTAACGTTCAATACATGCTGGTCCAAACTGACCACATCTGCATCCGTTTCGACTATTCACCGTCGTCAAACGATATTCCGCAGTACTTCTGTCAAAAACATTTCTGTCTGCCTGCATCAGACCATCAGTGTCTATCTCGTCTGACTTCTTCAGACGTCTGATCCGATCGATCGATCTGTCTGATCTCGATCGACTCTTTCGACCTTCTCATTTGCTTCAAGAAACCTCTGCCCTATATATCCGAGAATGGACAGTTCCGGAAACGCCCCCGGATATGCAAATCAGATGCGTACGCATTGAGAACTGATTTGCATGAAACCTCATGTTGAAAAACGTCACGGTTCACGCCGGTGAACGGGAAGAGTCGTTCATATTAAATTTGCATAAACGCCCGTTCACGGGAACGTGATTCGCGATGTATTGATTATTTCCAACAATCGGCCCCCTCATGCAAATCCTTAAGTCTCAATGCATATGCAAAAGAAAACTTACTCTGAGAAACCAAGGTATATCAATAAACACCAAGGCCCCCAGTATCCTATCAAACATATAATGAAGGAAAAAATTTAAAGTATTATATCATTATTAAATTTAAAATAAAATGCATAAGTACTTATAGCATCTGAAAAATAGTCAAGTATTGTCGACAATATTGTAACAACAACATTTCACATCAAGTAGAAATTTATATACAACACAACTTCAATGCTTAAGTATCAGCATTCAAAAATTGAATTTTTAGTTTAAATTTAATTATAAGTATCCAAAATTTAAGTATAAGCACATTATCATATTAAACAAGTCAACTTTAAAAGATTAAGATTTTGTATAAGCATAGAATTTAAGTTTACTTTAAATTTGAGTATAAACACTATAATTCAAAAAGCTTAAAAAAATTTAGTCTATTAACACAATATAAGTATACATAATTAATACTATTAGACTGCATTGATATACCAAATATTTAAAAATACATGATGCAAGTAATTAGATAATAAAATTCCTTTATCAAAACTTTCAACACATACTTTTTACCAAGTTGAAAAATACAAAATTTTATACACATAAGCTATTATTTAGCATCATGCGGGTCATGGAAAATGGATGTATATACAAAGGTGTAAAGTGAAAAAGATTCAATATTACAAAAATTTATACTCAAGATATACTATCTTATATCAATGAGGTTTAAAATAAACAATAATGTATATATATGACATCTTCTAAAAAAAAATTCCCAAGTTGTAAATTCAATTTAGTATTTAAATTTTTCTTTAGACTAAACATTTAATCTCAAAAAGTTTTGATTTAGTTTTTAAAAATTTTATTACAAAATTTAAGTATTATTTCCTTAGTCATTGGTTTAGTAAAGTGATCTGCTAAGTTATCTTTACTATTTACAAATTTAACATTAAAAGATTCATTGACTATTAAATTTCTTAGGAAATGATATCTAACATCAATATGCTTAGTTCTATTGTTTTCAATTGGAGAGTTAGAAAAATTAATGGCTGCTTGGTTGTCGCTAAAAATAACACTGTTACTTTTATTAAAATTTAACCCAAGTAAATGACATTCTTCAATTATGTTTTGTACCCATACCATTTCCTTAGCGGCTTCAGTTAGTGATACGTATTCAGCTTCCATGGTTGATAAGCTGACACACTTATGTTTAAAGGTACGCCAAGAAATAGGTACATTGTCAATAAAGAGTATCATGCCTCCAAGTGAAACACGGTCATCTCGGTTTGCAGCAAAGTCAGAATCTGAATAACAATTCAATTTTAACTCCTGAATGTTAGATAAATTCAACATATAGTTTTTAGTCTTTTCAACATATCCTAAAAGTCTTAACAATGCATCCCAATGCTTAATTCCAGGGTTTTCTTGAAATTGAGATAATATATTTATGGCGTAACAAATATCAGGTCTAGTCCTACTAGATATAAAAGCCAAACACCCAATTAAGCTCCTGTAAGGAAAACTTTGCATTTGCTTTATTTCTTCACTTGTCTTTGGACAATCTATTTTACTTAGAATATTCCCTTTAGAAATGGGAAGTGAAGTAACTGGATATTTATACTGTTGAAACATTTGACATACTTTATCTATATACTGACTTTGATGTATAAAAAATTTATTGTCACACTCTTTAAATTCCACGCCTAAAAGTTTTCTAATTTTTCCTAATACCTTGATATCAAATTCTATGCTAAGTAATGAAACAATGTGGTCTATGTCCCTTTGATACTTTGAGAAGAGAATTATGTCATCCACATAGACTAGCATAAGAACTTTGCTATTGTAAATATATGCACAATTACACCATTGAAGTTTTAAAAAATTTAATTCTTTTAATTTGGTGTCAAGTTCATTAAACCATTCTCTTCCACTTTGATGAAGACCGTAAATGGCTTTCTTCAACAAACAAACATAATCAGGCTGCTCCTGATTGACATAACCTTGAGGCTGTTTCATATATACCTTTTGACTCAATTTAGCATAGAGATAGGCAGATTTGATATCTAATTGGAAATGCATCCAGCCAAGCATGCATATGAAAATTGAGAAGAATGCTCTAATTAAGTTGAAGTTAACAACAGGGCTAAAAACTTCATCGTATGATTCTCCCTTTTTCTGACCATACCCCTGGGCTACCAAACGAGCTTTAAACCTCTTGATTTTCCCATTCTCGTCTTTCTTAATAGTGTAGACCCATCTACTGCCTATATGCTTTTGTGAGGTGGATGCAGGAACTAGTTCCCAGACACCCCTCTCTTGCATTACGGCCATTTCTTCATCCATAGCATTACACCATTTTTCGGACTGGGAAGATTTAATAGCAGCGTTGTACCCTTTTGGTATATTTATTTCAATATTGCTTGCTTCTGGTCTGCCTCTGACCCTTTTAAGACCTTTATTTTCCCGAAAATTAAACAGTTGCTGATCAAATTGTATATTCCTTTTATCACAATATTTCTTAACATCATTGTGTGACCTCAGCCTTTTATTATCTCCTTGAGCGTAATAATACACATCGGTTCTACTTCCATCGGGTCTTGGAACCGTCTTTCGCTGCCAAGCAATATCCGAGCAAGGAGTCATACTGGAGTCAGCAGGAGAGTCCGTTTCCTCACTGGATTCAGACGGATCGTCACCAGTGTCTTCACTCTCTCCTGCCCCCCCATCAGACTGCTCCCTCGGATATTCCCCGTCGGAGTATTCTGAAAGGTTATCTCTTGATATCCCTGAGGAGATATTTCTGGGACAAATTGGGTCCAGGATGCCTTCCACTACATCACCCTCATCAAACCTCACATTGCAGGTCTCAATTGTTCGTTTCTCCCCTGACAAAAATATCCTATAGCCCTTAGTTTTAGTAGCATAGCCTACCATCACCCCTTCTGTAGCTTTCATGTTTAACTTCTTTCTGAGCTGACTGGGTTTGCCTACATATGCTCTACAACCAAAGGTTCTAAGATGTTTGACTGAAGGTTTTCTACCACTGTAGAGTTCATGTGGTGTTTTTGTCTTAAATTTGTGACATATTCGATTTTTAGTGTATGCAAAACACAATATTGCTTCCGCCCAGAATCTGTCATGCAATTTGCTGTCGTTCAACATGGCTCTAACACAGTCAAATGCGGTTAAGTTGAATCGCTCTGATACTCCATTTTGCTGTGGGGTATATGTGTTAGTCCTCTCAGCCTTAATACCGATATCCTTCAGGTAATTTTTGAACTTATCATGGCAGAATTCCATCCCATTATCCGTCCGGATACATAGAATTTTAGTACCTAACTGCCTTTCTTCTCTGGCCTGAAACTCTTTAAAATGTGAAAATACTTCTGACTTCTGTTTCATGAGGTAAACAAAAACTTTTCTACTATAATCATCTGTTATAGTTAAGACATACTTGTTCCCACCATATGAGGCTGTGGGTAAGGGACCACACACATCCATGTGTAACAATTGCAATGGTTTAGTGGACCTTATCCTACCGGTGGGTTTATATGATACTCTCCTAGACTTAGCCAATTTACAAGATTTACAATTTAACTTTTTGTATTTAAGCCTAGGAAGTCCGTTTACAGCAGAAACTTTGCTGGTTTGGAGGAGATATTCAGCGTTTATGTGGCAATATCGTTTATGCCAAAGACAGTTTGTACTGTTAAGTTCAGTTACTGAACTGCTAGGCTTAGATATTAAACTATCCACATTTTTATTCTGCTTAGTTTTTGTTTTGTCAGATTTAAATTTAGTTTCTTTAAGATTAGGTGCTATTTTTACTTTGTCTATTTTTCTGGAAGCACTAGGATCCCTATCCTTGGATTTCTTATCCTTTTTGTGTTTCTTGTCTCCATCTCGATCCCTATCTTTAGATTGACGGTTTTCTACGTTATGTTGTTCCTGGGTACTATACTTAGGTTTTAAAAAATATAACCCATCCTTTCTTTTTGCATAAAAGAATTTCTCCCCTTTAGGTGTAAAAAACCATAGAACCCCATTAGCTCCATTAAAACTAAAATTTTGTTCCTCAAGAACAGATGCAGCTAATAAATTTCTCCTAAGTTTAGGAGAATACATAACATTTTCCAATTTGATAATACTTTGCTTATCCTTAAATTGGACATACATTTCCACCGTCCCGATAGCCTCAACTGGACTTTCGACATCCCCTACTGCCAGCGACATTGAAGTGCCTTTGCACTCATTAAATTTTGAAAATAACTTAATGTTATTACAGAAATGTCGCGTAGCAGCAGTGTCTACTACCCAGCTGAGTCTATCGCTAGGATCGATTACAGTATTAGCCTCAATCTGTGGAGACCCAAGAAATTCCACAATACTAGATCCATTATTTCTACTGCAATTAGATTTAGTATGACCTAGTTTGTTACACTTAAAACACTTAATTTTACTTTTAGAAATATTTACATTATGACTAGAAGTATTTACATTAGACACATTATGAGATACATTTGGAAATTTAAGTTTAGACACTTTTACTCTATTTACAAATTTCTTAGAAGTAAAATATGCAGAATTTGAACTCACAGTTTTGGAAAAGTCACTTGCTTGCTGCCTCAGCCGGCTCTCCTCCGCTGCTAGCTCTGCTTGTATTTTGCTGAGCTTGAAGTCCGAGTCATTCCATCGATATATAATTTGAACGATACCTCGGAATTCTTCCGGAAGGTACCGAATCGACTGGAATGCTACATACAGGTCTTCAATGGGGTGTTTCGCGTCTTTAAGCCTCGTCACGGCCTTCCGCAGTCTTGAGCAAAAAATGTCAACAGGCTCATCTGGCTCCGGCCGAACGTCGAAGAACTCATCTAGTAATCTAACCAGGTTGGCTCTGGAAGGCGCTTGAAAATGTTCTTTCAAGGTATTCCATACTTGACTAGGTTCGTCGGTGACGTTTATCAACTCCTTGTATTCCGAGGATAAACTTTGATAAATGATGGCTAATGCTCGGTCTTTCCGGCGATAAAAATCATCGTAGTCGCGGCGACTTGCATCTTCCTCGATAGGCTTAGCACTTCCATCTACGTGTCCGAAACATCCTTCTCCCTTGAGGACGAATGAGATGTCGGTACGCCAGGTGACGTAGTTGTCCCGCGTCAGCAACTCCGTTCTACTTGCCTCCATGGCCACTCGTAGTTTTGAAGAAGCAGAAGTAAAAGTTCTTGTACACTGTTTACGTTTCGTTGTTCACACGAACTTCAAAATGGTGCCATGTGCGGCCCCCATCTGAACACTGGAACGATTTCTTTAAAGATACTTGTACTTATGACTCTATTGGGCGTTGAACTGGCCCCGTAACCGTTTCTCTTGGAAAATTTAAAATTTGAAGATAGCAAAGCACGCACTGTCAGAGTCAATAAGTGTTGGCTGGGTCATGAAAGTACACAAGTCCAGTTTTAAAGAAAAACTTCGTTCACTTTATTTGGTGAAAAACACAACTCGGCATATTACACGTACCTGGTAATTTTTCATGCCGTAAAACATCAAAAATATACTATGTACAAAAGATTTTCAGTTGTAAATGACTAGACAGAGATTCCTTGAAGCATTTGGTAGTAAGTTACTATACTACCTCTATCACTTGCGTGTATTTCAGCCACCATCGAAGATATCACACTTGGCAAAGGGAAACCAAAGGATAGAACATCAGGAAAATATTTAAAGCGGCTTCCGAACGTTTGTAAGTAAATTTAACGTTCAATACATGCTGGTCCAAACTGACCACATCTGCATCCGTTTCGACTATTCACCGTCGTCAAACGATATTCCGCAGTACTTCTGTCAAAAACATTTCTGTCTGCCTGCATCAGACCATCAGTGTCTATCTCGTCTGACTTCTTCAGACGTCTGATCCGATCGATCGATCTGTCTGATCTCGATCGACTCTTTCGACCTTCTCATTTGCTTCAAGAAACCTCTGCCCTATATATCCGAGAATGGACAGTTCCGGAAACGCCCCCGGATATGCAAATCAGATGCGTACGCATTGAGAACTGATTTGCATGAAACCTCATGTTGAAAAACGTCACGGTTCACGCCGGTGAACGGGAAGAGTCGTTCATATTAAATTTGCATAAACGCCCGTTCACGGGAACGTGAATCGCGATGTATTGATTATTTCCAACAGTTATGAGAAATAATTTAAAATTGTTAAAAAACCTTATCAGAATCATAAATAATTCACTGTTCATTATGGGTATAAAAAGTACTGATATACTCGAGTAGAAGTCGAGAAAATTGTGACAGAAAAATAGCTTCAAAGTCGGGGGTCGACTTATACGCAGAGTCTTAAAAAAAAAAAAAAAAAAAAAAAACCCTTTTCTAAAAGTTCTTTTTTCCCTTGATGCAATCCCTTTTCGATGCGGTAGTAATTATGCAATTGCGCACACTGAATTTCTCTGCACTTCAAAATTCTGTGAGCTACTACCCTCCCAATGTTCTCAACTACCAGTATATCGCGTCATCAAAAAATATGCATATATTTTCGTTCCATGTTTATCTCTTGCTTCTCGGATTACGGCCAATGGTTTTCAACAAAAAATAGCTCTTTCCAGAAATAATTCTGTAACACCGATTATTTAAAACTATATATAATGCAGGATTTTAAGTTGAAAGTGTTTCTTTGTTTCATTTATTGAAGAGAGTATCTAATAACAACTGTGTTGGGAAGTTAACGTAAAAAATCGGCTCAAATAATGGGCAGAAGTCAGATATTGTTTTGATTGCACGGTGGGTCAAGGATGCTTGAGAGACAGGAATAAGCGGTCTCTCATCCGTTTTGAGGACGTTGTGTGTTGGGAGTAAAAGAATGCTTGGAGCTTATCACACGAGAGCGAGTGTCCCCAAAACAGATAGGAGACAACAATCATATGTCACAGGTCTACTTGTTTGAAATTGGACTTTAAAGGGTTCCGATGAAGTTCTTTGTGGAAATTAAATTTTAGTATTATATAAGTATATATATATTTTGTTCTCAAGTGTTTTTGAATAATTTATTGAATTTTATTTCTCTTTCTGGAGTCAATTTATACACAAGTTTTGGATTTTTTTTGATTTTTCTCTCTAAAAGTAAAGGGGGGGGGGACGACTTATATGCGAGTTTTGGATTTTTTCTAATTTTTTCCTCTGAAAGTAGGGGGGTTGACTTATACACGAGTATATATGGTAGATTATAAAATATAATATTGAAAAATAAAATAAAAATTAATTATAATTGAAAAATACGTTAAATATTATACAGTATGCGATCTCTTATCCGGCGTTCCAATATCCGGACTATCCCAAAACCGGAATACGGCAAAATAATGTCAAATTCTGCGCCAACAAGCAATTATTTGCTAAATATTGCGCCAAATAGTGATTTTTTGTTTAAAATTCCGCCAAATGCTTTTTTGCTTTAATTAGCAATATCAATAAAAAGAAAAATGCATTGAAACCTACTATTTTAGAGGGTTTGAAACAGGACGCGCAAACAGCACACGAAATTCAAAATTCCCGCACAGAAAAAAATGCTGCGCGCACTCGCCGCCGCTGATTCTTCTTAAATTTCGAAAACGAACGCAAGGAATTCTCGCGATAGCGAATGAAAATATTCCGTGGATCATGTTTTTTCCGAGAAGTTCCACAATTCCTCTTTTCCGGAAAACATCCGAAGTAGCACCGTTTTCCCCAAAAATTTCCTAAGCGGCTGCATTCGGCCGTCACCCCCAATAGTAGCTCTCGGAGGTGACGATCTGGCACGGGCGAGACCGTCACATTGACGGTGAGACGTGTCATTCCATTCTTCACTAGTTTCGGATAAGTCGCCGACTTGTCCGTAACTAACTCCTGTATAGTATAATACAGGAGTTAATTAAGCACAAGTCGTGGCAAGGTGCATTTTTCATGGCGTTTCATTTTTTTCTGGGTGTATAGGGCAGAGCACATTAGGCACAAAGGTTTCGATTTTTCCGAATGCGTTACATTTTCCTTTCTGCGCTTTGTTCCGGGACTTTGATTTTCGGTAAAAGTATTCCAACTTTTTCGCTAGAAATATCCCGATATCGCTAAAGAAATCCTACGCTCTTTAAATGCGATGTGCCGCGCAGAATTCACACTATTTTGCACAATTTAATAAACATTTATTGGAAAAGATGAAAAAAAAAAAGAGTCATCATCGCATTCACGAGATGATAGAAAGTACGTTAACTAAGGAATTCCCAAAATTGATGAGAATTAACTTTTGCCGAAATGCAGAGAAAAGTATAGCAGCTACAAAATGTCATTCAGGGCCTTCTGATTGATCTCTTAACCTAAGCAATAAACTTGTCATTTTCTCGAGAAAATCCATTTTTTTTTTCATTTCCATGGAAATATACACATCTTCAATATTTTAAAAAACGTTGATGGCATTCCAAGATCAAAATCATTTTTAATTAAATCTTATTATTTGGATGAAATGGCTATTTTGGACCGAAAATTGACTCTAGCAAAAAATTCCATTGCAGTATATTTATGGGGTTTTAACGTGTTACATTTATTAATTAGTAATTTATAGAAGACAGTTTAGCAATATCGCGAAATTTTTTTTATTTAAACACGATCGCCGGTATATTTCGTTTTATTTTTAAATATTTTCCATTTTTTCAATCTGCTTCCATTCACTAATATTTTTATATTTTTTGTGCTTTTTATGCTGGGATATTATCTTTTAAACATATTGTTGGTGAAAATGATATATATGTTTAGGATAAAGAAATTAAAATTTTTTTATTTATGCAGGCATTTAGAATTATAAGGCTTATTAGAAACATTTGAAGACATACATTACGTTTGAAGAACATAAATTAGAATTTGATATATTTGTTGAATAATCTCATTTCAATTAAAAATGAACATTCTTCTCATCTTAATTTTATTAAAAGTACTTTAAAATATTTTGAAACATATGAACAAAAGTGCTTCTGCCAAAATATTAGATGAATATGGTGGAGGGCCCACTTTAGTTGAAATGTTAAAAAAAAAAAAAAAAAAAAAAAAAAGACTTCTAATAACTACCCAGAATAATCAACTTTTTTCAGACATTTTTTTCTTTCAAAATTTTTTTTAATCACTAAATTTGATACTATAATTACATGTAATTTGCATTTTAGTTAACCCATATATATTGTAAAAAAGCTTTTTTTAATACATTTATGTTTTTAAAATGAATTATAATTTTCTATAACGACATTTGAGACCATTCCAGTAAGTTTTAGAAAAAGTGTTCCGAATTACGGAAAAACCCCTTATCCAGAATGCCTGAAGTCCCAAGCATTCCGGATAATAGATCCTGTACTGTATTGTATTTCTTTCAATACCTGCTGATAATTCAAAGAATACATTATACCATCTTGTTAAAAATTAACAAAAATAAAAAATAAATTACTAGTTTATTATATGTATAAAAATAAATTATTAAATATAGAAACATATTATACGATAAAAATAAATTATTTTATATAATATTAAAAATTGTTTAAAAAATACCTGCTTGTAATTGAATGAGTGAGCCATTGAATGAATGAGTGAATCATGAGAAAGAAAAGTCAATTTGCAAGATGAGTTAAGCATATATTTAGTGCTATTAAAGCATTTTTCCCCAGCAGGACTTGCAGAAACATTTTATTATTTAAATATCTGTATAAATTTTGGTGGAATTAATACTGAAAGAATAGGCTTCTCAAAACTTTATTTGCCTTTTTCTAGGAATGAGTAAAATGTCACTTGTACCCTTTTGGTTGTTATTAATTCTCTTTAAAATAAAGCACATATACACACCTCTGCCCTCTCCCCACCTTCATTTTCCTTTTCAAAATTAGAAAAATCGATCAAATTCTTCTTATAAAGATATTTACTTTTCAGAAAAATAGTTTGGAAAGAGTATTACATTCTATTTTTAAATTAATTTAAAAGAAAAAAGAAGAGTGGAAAATTACATGATATGGATATATTTTTATAAGATTCACAATGTTGTTTTCACATTAATGTAGCAACTTATCTTTGTATCAAATTTGGTTTTAATCAGTATGGTAGTTTTGAAAAAAAAAAAAAAAAAAATGTTATATAAATTTGTAAACACAGACCAAATAGAATATTAAAAAGTGTGCTTTCATAATCAACACTGCTTAAAACATCCAAATTTTTAATTGGGCCATTAATTATTTTCAATGTGGATGACACATACTAAGTAGAATTCAGGGAAGAAAGTAAAAATAATGAGAAAACAATTTTGCTATTAAATGTGAAGACAGACAATGATGACTTACACACACCATAAAATAAATATAAATAAATAATTAAAACTTACAGAACCATTACTTTCTGTTAGAACAACATTATCTTCAGGTTTAAAACTTATCACTTTATCCTTAACCCATTTTACATTTTGTGGCATTACTGAAATTGTTGGTCGGCAGGAGTCTTCAAGACTTTTCTTTTTTCCTCCAACAAGTGTCCAAAGAGGTTGATAGTAATGGACCTAAAATATAATTAGAAAGTGCAATTAATATACAAGCCATAATATGAGACAATACCAATCTAAATAACTAGAATGTTTCTCTATAAATCTGCATTTTATACCAGAACTGTTTTTTATAATTGTTGTTTTTGACTATATATAAAGGACAGCATCTTTATTTATTAACTTTTTTTTATGAAATAGAACTTCACTGTTGCTGTGATCAGATTCTATTACACTAAACAATGAAACCAATCTGCAATGGAATTACATAGAACCTAAAGACATTCAATGTGTTGAACACACAAACAACATTCTTTACAACAAATTTCAGGATCATACTCTTGCTACAGATAACAGCATCCATAAACAGGCAATTCTTTTATAATACATACTTAAATTTTGAAAAGTCGATATCTGCAACAGCAGTATAAAAAACTTGCTATGTGCTACAATTTTGCAGACCTCTAATGTGACAGATAAATTCAGTCTCACTACACAGACAGTTTAGAATTTATTTTAATATAGAGCCTAGGCTGTATGAGACTGCAATGAAGCTCATACTTAAACCTAGTTTTCACCAGAGGCGATAAGCACCTAATGTAAGAAATGAAAATGGTAAAGCATGGAAGGAATGGAAAAGCACGACACATACAAAAGTAATGGTTCAGACAAAGAAAGGTTATGAACTCGCCCTCCAACCCTCTCTTCCCCGTTTATTATACTACCTAAAATTAAAAAATATGAACTTACGAAGTAAAGCATGCATCTGTGGATTCAATTCATTTTTCTAATCATGCATCTGGAATCTTTAAAAACAAGCTTGTTTTTTAATTTTATGAAAGGCACCATGGCCGCCAATAAAAGGTCAGTAACTAGTAAAATGTAGGGTAATAGGGGACTTGCAAGTTTGCTGCATAGAGGCCCCAAAAATTTGTCTATGGTACTAAAAGGCAAGTGTAATTGTTATTACAAATCAAAACATTTCATATTGTAATGAAAATGCAATGAAATAGATGTGAAAATATTCACATGTTAGTAATTTTTATTGTAACAAACAACCATATGTTTTTCTAAATTTCAAACACTTAGACTTTGATTTCTATCATCTTCACAAATTTTTAATGTTGATAATATTCTTTTAACATCAATTGATACTATTGGATAGCATAAAACTGTTAAAATGTAAAAAATTGAAGAATGAGAAATACTTGGAATATGCATTTTCAAAGAAAATTTTTAGCTTCAGTGTTTTTATTTGCAATCTGTCTAAAAAAGTGCTTAAATATGCAACTGAAATGTATGCTTATATGCAATTGTACTAATTATGATTACAATTCTCTCCCATGATTTACACTGCCAAGAGAGTTTTTCGTGGATGACTTTTTAACAAGTCAATTTAATTTGCCTTCAAGTCACAAAATATTATGTTTATACCTATAAGTATTTTAGTATTTAATATGTTTTAATATTTCTTTTTATTTTATTTTTTGGTGCATTTGAACTGACAACTTGGTAATGTGTCTCTGAAAAATACTCATGGGTCTGACTGAAAATAGGCTCAATTTTTATTTCTAGGCCAACATTTTTTAAAATGCATGTTCCGTGGAACCCTGGGGTTTCAAGACAGTATTCCAGAGGTTAGGCAACATCATGGTTTTGTATAAATTTTCTTAAAAATTAAAAAGAAAAATGCATAAAATTTTAAATGCATACCTTGGAGCACTATGGACTTTTTCTCATTTTGAAGTTCTGCCATCAAATTGAATTTCAAAAGGGTTCAGTAACCCAAAAAGTTTGAAAACCACTGTTTTAGGTGATAGCTCATGGTGCATAAATGGCCTCAGGATAGGTCATGGTGCATTTGTCCAGGCCAGTGTTATCGTGCCAATTCATATAGCTGTCTGAATAGATCCTACACTGTACAGCAATTATTGATATTTAAGTCATATTTTTGCCATAATTGAAACTTAACGAGGATTGAGAAATTCAGTAAAATAAAACTTCAAAATCTTTTATAAAGTTTGTAGCACTTTAAATTCCACTCATAATTTTGATTAAAAAATAACTTTTTTGATTTTGGTTTCTTTAATACAGATGTTTTAATTCTAATTTATTAGCAAATAAAATTAGTGCAGAGTAATGTACACTGAACACATTTATGATTCATGCTGATTAAAAATTAATTTAAATATTTGGATAAAAATATGTGAAGATAAAATGAAACTGGATAATAATGGATATAAAGATAGAATGAAAATGGATAATAAATTTAAAGATAAAATACTGACATTAAAAGTAGATGTATTAATAATTGGTGAGTTATAAAAAATATCAAGTTTAAGAGAAAAAGTATTATGTACTGTTAGCTCTCTAAGAGTACCATTAGTTTTACTTTCTTGAAAAGTAATGAGAATAGACCTTTATCACATGAAAAGTAATCAATACATATAACAACAATACAGTCTTTCTTAAATAATTTATACTACCTCCGAAGGTTCTATGACAATAATGTCTTTTTCTCCAAGACCTAAAATTCTAGAAGCCATCGTGATGCCACCAGTTCCTCCACCAGCAATCAAAATCTTACAGTTTTGGTGTTTCAATAAAGCAGATGAAGTAGTGATAGAAGCATTTATATAATAAAAAGACTTTGTTTGCATGCTAATGAATAGCATTTTGGACATCCAAACTTTATACATATTAATACCTATGAAAATATTAAATATAAATTAAACTTGAATTATATACATGAAAAATATAATAGTTGTTTGATTTAGAGTTCTATTTTCCTTTTAATGACAGTTTTCCAACAAAATTTTATTAACAGTTTCTGCAAGTGATGCCAAATGAAAATCAAAGTTTTACATAATTTGAAACTAATTTAATTGTATATTTTTTTAATGAAACAAAATATCACATTAGTAAAATAAGTCATCCATACTAAACGTACAGTGAAGATGAGTAAAAAAAGCAGGGTTGGTCTCAAAGTTTTCCTCATTGTTTTTTCAGAACACCTCAATTTTACCCATTCATTTTTTTTTTTAATAAAATCCTTTCTCTTTTTCAAGTTAAACCCATTTATACTATAAACAACAAAATTAAGGTTACAACCAATGCTATTCTAAGAAAAATGGTTAGACACCACTGCAATGATAGACAAGGTATAAGCAACTATGTTGTTGTTGAGACCCAGACCGTCCGACCTACCAGAAAGGTATAAACAACTATGTGAATAAATTCGTGATTTCAACTTCATCAAGAATGAAAATTTAAATGAAAATTTAATTAACTTTTATTTATTTATCTTACTTAATAAAATGTCTGTTTCTGTGTATCTAAGTTTCGGACAGTCATAAAATTCGGTACTGGGTTAGCTGAATTTCCGGTAAGACAGGCCGTGTTGAGATTTTTTATAATTTGAATTAGTTTTTTAGATATCTAGAAGCATGATTTTGAGCAACTTTTACACACAAATTGGTTTTTTCGGCCACTCATCCTGTTGCTCGTACCCTAGGGTGAGTCGGGTGGCCTGGGTCTTCAACACAAATTGGTTTTGTTCCCAGCCGTCCAAATAGCTGCTCATGTCTTAGGAGGAGTCGGACAGTCTGGGTTTTCGACACAAATTGGTTCATCCTTCCGAGAGGTTGGTGGTGGGGAAGGATGGTACAGTTCCTGTGGATGCCTCCCCCACTGGGTGGTTCTGGTCTAAATTGGGTGGCTCCCCGACTGTCCAAACAGTTACCTTACACTTTCCTGGTAGGTCAGATGGTCTGGGTCTCAACAACAGCAGCACAAATTCGTTCCTTACTGATCGAAAATATTATCAGAGTTTCCATCTTGGTATAATAGCAAAGATCAAAAAATGCTCTTTTTAATGATTTTTGAACCGAATTTGTAGGACAACTCTCTTTCATATTTATTTATTTTTAAATACATTGAAATATACATTTTGCATTTCTTATTTTGCTACATCTGAAAAAGGAAGATTTAGCACAATTTTGTAGTTTGACAAAAATATAGGTGCATATCTTTGCACTCTTAATAATTTTCTTTTTATTTAATTAGCCTTTTTCTTTAATTAATGGGGAGAGGTGGTTGTTTGTGTGTATGTGTGACAAATAGTAGTGCATGACTATATGTTAGTTGAAACTAAAGGATTTGAATTGAAATGAATGGTGGATGATTTTGATTCAAAACAGGCAATTTGGAAATTGACTGGTGTTATTTGTATCTGTATTATTTACAATGGGGGCACTTATTTAGGATCTTGGTAATTCATTCTAGTAATTTATATAATAGTTATCTGGGCGATTCCACTGTCATGTGCGGGACATTCAGACTATATTTTCATGTAGACCTTTTTTGCAAGAATGAAGTTTTAGAATTTGTTATGGTCTGATGAAAGTACTTCAGCTGGCTGATTTTATAAACATAAGCAATTTTTCATAAACTTTTCAAATCCCAAGTTTTTTAATTAAACCTAACTGACTGTCAGTGCAGGACACACCATTTGACATGACTTTTTATTATATCTCCTTCTAACAAAAATTTCTCTGAATCTGCTGTAGTCACGTAACTTCAGGATTTTTTTTATATATCTCATAGTGTCATACTAATTATTCATAAATGTTTATAGGCGGTAAGGTAAGCATATACCCAGGTAATTTTTTTAAAATAAATGTCACATGTGGAACAACTCCGTCATGTACGGGACATTGTGTGATTTGATTTGTCACTTAATAAAAATACAATTGCTTTATTAATTCCAAGAAGTTTATTTTAATGTGAAAGTACAAAACTATTATTATAATATGAATATTAATTATTTATTATTAATAATATATTAATAGTAAAAATATATAGAAAAAGAGAAACACAATTTGGAACAAAAATTAAAGCAAAGCTTTTATATACCAAACAAATATAAAGTATTTAAATCATAGTATTTTCTTTGTAATGTTTGATTACAGTTTTACAGGTCAACAAATTTATAAGAGCCTCTACCATTAGCAACAACTGGTGCTGAAATAACCTTCACTACCTCTTTGTAAGGAATACATATGTAAGGAATTTCGTCACGATGTTTTGGCCACTTGAAGTAGGCCCTGATTTTTTACTCTTCCATCACGTTTACTACAAATGAAACATTTTCGTCTCTTTTGATAATTTCCCCTGGATAGAGTTTGCCCTCATAATTTACAATGAACCATTTTCCAAATGCCAGGTCTTCACTAGAAATCAAACATGGTGAATTGCTGTTTCCAAAGGTGATATTTTCAGTCAAAAGAAAAAGGGTTCGACAGTTGATTGCGCCCTTTCCTTTTGATTAAATTACATGAAAACGCGATATACCAGTAATTGGAATTACACTGTTCCATGGGTTCTTCTCTTGTATTTTCTCCTCTATGTGATCATTTCCAATGTAGAAGATCCTTGTACTGTGTGTAATTTGGCTTGCTAAGTTAGAAAAATCTTTGGCATACTGGACAGTGTGTATCTCACCTTGGCTCATCATCTTTTGATGTACAAGTCTCTTTATATTACCTCCCACTCCATCTACCACTCCTTTACCGTGAGAAGTAGAAAAGTATTTCCACGTGAAATTTGTTCCTATGTACTTTTCCGACAACATGCATAGAAGTTGGGCCATGTATTTGTTTTTAAATTCGGAGGATGGCTCATCATTCCAAATGACCTCTTCTTTTGGCTGTATTTTATCCGATTGAAAAAGTTCTTCATAAAGAAATTCTATGAAAACAGAAATAGTATCTTTATCTTTATTTGATGTATCTGAACATATGAGGTAAGTCTGACACTTGCCTTTATAAAATGTTGCAGCCGTGAATAGAAGCACACTTGCTCGTGACCATAGTGCACTTTGTACTTCGTTCTGATATTCACATGCAAATGCCATTGCAAAGTCTGTTTGCAAAATTGACTTCGTATTTCAATTGATTTCGTATTTCAATATCTGAATTTGGGGACTGTTTCGCAATACCTACTTAGGTCCAAGTGTAAAGTTGCAATTTAATGGAAACTTTTGGCTTTTAAAAGATTAGAAATATATATACTTATCAACCGATATTTTATTTTAAATCATTTTCTAGTTATAACAATAAAATTCTTTACTTGAAAACACTTATGTTTGAAATGTCCCACACGAGGAGTCACGTGTGGGACAGAATAAAATGTGCTGTAATAAATTTCAGCACAAATTAAAAAATTTAAAAAAATGAAATTGGTATTTTATATTTTAAGGAAAGTTTATACATATTTAGGTCATTTATAAACTTGCATGGCTATAAGCTAAACTACTTGGTTCAATACTAATTACAAAAAATACTATAATTTCTGTCACGTGTGGGACATACATTTGTATTAACTTGAATTTTTAAATATAAACAGTTTAAGTTGAAGTAAACCTTTTGAAACAATGCATTTAATAGAGAATATACTTGCATACTATACTGAACAGCAAAAGTGTTTTTAAGTGTAACAGAAAATAAAGTGGAAGCTCATAAAGTCAACACTTTTTCAACTACATGAGATTCAGTTGATGGTGGCCATCTTGGAATCAGTGTTGTCACTTGTAAAAAGCAAAGTACTGGGAAAATATTCTTTGAAATATATTATTTATACCCTTAAAAATGAACTAGGCAGCTTGGATCTCTCCTCCAAAAATATTTTTTTATTCTTGAAGATGTCCTGTTTTCTGTGAAATGCCCCATCTTCATATAACAAGTCAATTCAAAACTTGAATACCAATTATGATCACTAACAATGTATAATAGTGAAGATACAGCAATAATGTATTTAGAATTTTCATTTCCTTGAGTTAGGATTTTGATGCAAATATCATTTCTTTGGATTATATAAACTTCCCACTTTTGATACACATATTATTATTTAATACCTGTAATTTTGGTTTTTCTCAATCAAATCCAAATATAAATGAATATCTAATGTATATTCTATCAAAATGGTAAATACAGTAGGTATGTGACTTTGTATACAAGTAATAAACAAATAGAATCTAATCAAGCATAAAATATTGCACAAACAAGAAATAAAAAGCATATGATCATTTCAAAAACATATGATGGGTTTCTTCTTCACTGCAAGTAGAAGTACATACTAAAAAATGGACTGATCACATGCAAAACCTTTTTAAATAAATAGAGACATGCAGTAGAAGTGAAAGAATAAAATTTGAAAAATATACACAAAATGTAAAGCAATAAAGCCAGAAAAAATTGTTAAAAAAGGAAAAAATTGTGATGATAGGAGATAAAGAAAAGAGAAACAGGTCAAGCCATAACTGGGAGAAATATGGTATCACAGACAAATAATTAACCAGATTATTGGAATGATTATTGATGTGAAAAGCTTACAAAAATCCAAGTATTTTATGTTCGGTTTTATTTATTAGATTAATAAAATTGCCTTTCTATAATAATATGATGAAAAAGTACTGATGGTAAAAGTCTATATGGGCCCCTAGTGTAGCTAATGTCTAGCTTAACTTTTGATTAGGTACTATTTTCCTAAAGTATTGAACAATGAAGAGACATATTTATGACCGTAAGGGTGCATAGAATTTGGATATTCGTGGAAGGTTCAATGAAAATATATGCTATCCACTCCCCACAAAGTAATATTCATAAAAAATAATTCCATAACTTTTCATACGCTTACGCTACTAATCGTTTCATTTATTTCTTAAAGATATATTAATATGAAAATTTTCAATTACTTTTGTTTTAAACTGAATGTAAAAAATGTAAGAAATTAAAATCTTGAAAAATTGTTATCTAGAAAAACATACTTTGTCTGAAAATTTTCATGTCAAAAATTTTATTTAATAAAATGTAAAGTTTTTGAAAAACACATTGAAGAAGAAAGATCGGTATCAACTCTGGTAATTTTATAATAACATACTTTGTAAGTTTAGTTTACACTCATTTCTGATTCGCTATGATACGTCACATGCCTTGCAAGTAAACCAATGAAAGGCGACATAGAATGCAATTCATATTCTATTGACAAATGATTGGACATTTTATGCAAAAGTGCTTCAACGCAATTTGGAGCCACAGATCTGAAGACTGAAAGATCTTATTCTTTTAACTGTAAACTGTTATCGTGACTGTGTTGTTATGTTTGGTTTGGTTTGATCGGATCGGTAATATGTATCTTAAATATTTGAAATACATATATATCTTAAATATATAAAGTGTTAGTCAATTGCTATGATGTATTGTAATTTTTTATTATAAATTAGTGTAAAGTATGCGAATGATTTAAGTTAACTATTTTAGTTTGTTAATTCTCAAATCCAATTTCGCTTCGCAATGGATATATCTTCACCTTTTCTGAATTTGGGTACACCGTTATCCGTTCCTTCTCAACCTGATCCTGTAGAAGAACAGCATATACAAGATTTACAACGTCATCTCCAACCTTCACCTCTTCAGCCACAGCAACATGATACATTACTTCAAAGTCCACAAAATCAGCATGTACAACAGCAAAGACCTGGAGTCAGTGTTATTCAACCATATATGACTGGCTTAACTCCACAACCCCAGACTCATTTACAACCTCAAACACCGGTACGGCATAAAGAATTTAGATTTTCATATTAGTGTGTATCGTTCGATTGCATCTTAACTGAAAATTAGTTCTTCAAAAAAGTTCATTGCAAAAATTGATGTAACGTTATATTAAACTACTTCTCGTGCCTTACCCTAAACCAGGTATTTATTGTTAAAATCATGAGAATTTAGGTTGAAAATTTTTTAAGTGAAAATTAGACTGGTAAACACCTTTCCTGCATTAATTAATAACATATTTAAAAAAGTTGTATAAGTACAGGTTTCATACAGCAATGAATTTGGTTGTTGCGTTAAATTCCGGTAATAGCCCCTTTCTAAATACAAATTGTGCCAAGTTGGCACATTCTCCCGTGTTTTGAACAAGAGGTTACTAGATTAAACAACATAAAGTTTGTTTTATATAAGATTACAACATATAGCGCTTGCAATCAGAACACTTGGCGAGCGAACTAAAAGTATGGTGGGTTATTCTCCGGATTAACAGATTGTTGCAATAAGAAAATAAAACATTTTTTCTTGTTTAAGAGTAAATTATAAAAACAGATTATTGTTATGTTTACCAGAGTTCATTAGGATCGAAAAAGGGCAGAGTGCTCTTGAGTTCAAAAAAGGGCACTTCTATAATTTTTAGAGCACTTTATTAAAAGATTGATTATGTATACATAGGGTTTACCCCATCTCATGATGAGTTTTATGGATGAAATATGTCGAAAAAATATTGACTGAACTAGTTCGAGGCATTGCCTGTGTTATAACATAAAAATGATACAGTGCCCCTCCCCCTCCTATGCCTTGGAGGTACTCCCCGCCCCAAGAAAGTTTCAATAATTGGTTTGTGGGTCATCTGGGTCACTAATGTTGCTGTCACTATCATTATTGGCTTTTCTTTTTTTCGTATTTTTCCTTGCGCTTAATAAGTTCTCTTTTGCTGCATTTTGCCGTTTTTCTTTTGCATTAGTCTTATCCTCAATCTCTTTATTTCTTAACTCTAGTTTACTACTTTCTTAACTAAGTTTCAGAATTGTAGTTACGCTCAAGACCATACACAGGGTTTAATTCTTTTTTTTTTTTTGGGGATGGGGGGGGTATATTTAATATTTTGATAAACCTTTACCTTTTCAATGTGTTAACTTTTTCATTTGGAGGAGGGGCTACTATTAGCCTACCGCCCTGGTTAGGCTAATAGTTAAAAATAAACAATTTATTATGTCACTGCCTTTGAAGTAGCCATGTTAAAATGGCTTGAAAGATTATTTTAAATGGGCCTAGCAAATGTTTTGATTTTTTTTATATGAAACCCATAGTTTATAGCCCATGAATAAGTTTTGATCTTAAGTAAAATATTTTTTTCAATTAAAGTTGAGAATTTTGGTGAAATTTAAAGTAATTAGCTACATTACATTTTATTGCATATAGTTTCAGTTAAATATTTTAAAATGGCCTCAGGGATTAGTTTTCATTACTCTATTTTTAACAATAAATATATGAATATAGACTACATAGCTAGTACTAATATTTAGTATAAATGTATTAATACATTCATTAGCCTAATTTGTCCGAAATAAAGTTAAAGATATGTAAATAACATCTGGTGTATATATATATATACATGTCTTCATTAAGGGAAAAGGACCATAAATTTTGTGAAATATCATTGATCTTGAATAAACCAGGGTATACATCGATATAATTGTGTAACCAGTTTCTGAAAGTATATAAAAAAATTATATATATTATCATCTTATATATTGCATATATTAGCTCATACTATATATAATTGTAAAACAGCATAAACAAAAAAAGTCCTAATAGTAGTTGCATTCAATGAGAATCTTTGTAAAAAGTTAGAATTTTAGAACCAATCTTTTTTAAAGATGTTTTTGTAGCACTTTACAAAATATTGTATTTCTTGATTTTCAGCACAGGAGCACTTTCATTTTATTTTACTTATGAAACTAGAATACTCAGAGACTCCTAACAATTTTTTTTTTTTTTTTTTAAATATAATATTGTGCTATAAGGTGGGTGATCATTAATTACCCCGGAAACAGAGTGATCGGAAATTACCCTGGTCCACCCTAATAATTTAGAAATTTGCTGTTATTACTTTTTTATTTATAGATTTATTATACATTAAACATAAGTCATACTATATGCCTGTTAACAAGAAAACTCCCCTCTGCAGATCTACTTTTATACAATCTATTATTTGGATGTTAAAGCAAAGGAGGAGGATATTAAAAATTGAGGGAAATTTAAGAGATTGGCAAGATACACAATTTTTTATTATTATTTGATAATAACATAAGGCAAATTCACAGAAATATTTAAATTTTTTTAAGAGTAATATTGTTAACATGCATTTATTATTGCTAACTTCTTATCATTAACATTTAATTAATTTTCAAAACTTATTTTAAGTGTTTTTTCTAAAACTAATTCTTTTCTATAAGTTATTGTCCCTATCCTCATCTTTTCCATTTCTTAAAGTTTTTCAAATTTAAATTTTTCATTTATCCCATTTTTGAATATTTTAAATATTTATTTCAATAATTTTGAACAGCCCTTGGCCATGGGTAATTTGAAAATAGAACCGATTTAACTTTGAATTTATGATAATTGTTAACAGTTAACACTCTAAAACCACAACTATGCAAGCATTTTAGGAATCCATGCATTTTTAGTTTTCTACATCATCGATGATAGATTAATAACTTAAAACAGGGCATAATCTATAAGAGGAAATCTAAAATTTCTCTGAGCAAAAAACTGTAGTGCATCGAGACTTTTAACACGAAGTATGTCTGGGTTAGTTTCCTTCAAAATGTGCTATTATAGTTAATGCTACCCACCAGACTTTGGGAAATTGGCAAAATCTAGCCCGTCCGCGAGGATGGCTATTGAAATTTTTTACCCGTTCTCCTAAGAATTTATTTTTACATTATATTCATTAACACGTGCTTAAATACATCGCACAATAATAAAAAAATCTTATTTTCTAACCTTTTTATGAGTGTTATTTACTTTTATTCAAATTGAATTTCACTATCATTGAATCTATGGATTGAATTTCACTATCATTATCATTTTTTGTCCCTTTGTTAAGACAGCAATGTTTACCACTACATGTTATCTCCCAACAAAATATAAATAAAAGTAAAAAGATTGAAAGTAGAAAAAGTAGTAGTAGAGTTGTAAAAGTAGAAAGTGATCTAGTGTCAAAGAAAACTTCCGGATGATATTTCCTTAGAACTTCAAGAATTTTAACAGAATGAAATTAAAAAAAAAGTACTTACATATTATCCCGTTGACCGTTGGCGAACTTTTAGTTGGCGGCAAAAAGTTCATTAAACATAGTCTCAATTAAATGTTATAACCAAAATATTATTGCCAACTACGAAGTTTTGTTTACAGTTAAAAAAAACTTTGCTTACATTTTCATGCGATGAAGATCCAAAGAAAACACTTAATATAAATTGACCCTAATGGCTACACATTTCTGACAGTCTTTCACATTGCATCGCCACTGTTTGTTGGTTTTTACATAAAGACCCATATCATGACCATTAACGCACATTTTTTTAGATGTCGGAATGCTGTATTGTTGAAAATAGGCCACTGCATGCTCTTTTGTAGTAGGCAAGTCTCAAATTTTAATCATTTTGTCGGCAGAGAAAAAAAAACAGCACGCTTTAATATGCGTATTTACCAAAACAAATATGGATGGTTTTCACTTTAGTGACCAAGGTCTTCATAGTGTGTTGTGATGTCATAATTTTCGATTATTAGCGCGAAATCTACCTTTTTATCGACTGTTTTGATTTAGACTGAAATGGTCGTCGGGATAATACTTAAGTACCAAAAAAAGAAATTTGGGACTTTGCAAAAATTGTAAACATAAGAGAGCAATTTTCAAAATATGGAAAATACAAAACAAAATTTAAAAACTGGATAAATGAAACGAAAATTACTATCCTTTAGGATGTCATCTGACCACGTTTTACAGACTTATCACCCAAATCCATTTGAAACTATAATCAATAATAAAAAAAATCCACAAAATAGGCTAAAAATGAATTGAAATAATTCAGGAATAGCCAAAATAAAGAAAGAACAACTTGCTAAATGCAAACGGCTGAATGCAAAAAACATATGATCCTAGTTTTGCAGAACTATCACCCAAATCCATTTGCTCCTTCACACCTCACCCAAATCCTTGTGAAACTATAATCAGTGATAAAAATAATCCTAATCCATCAATAAAAACAATCTGCAAAACAAGCTAAAAATTCATCCACAATTATCTCAAAATAGCCACAACAAAGAGAGAAATCAACTTGCTAATGCAAATCAAAAAAAAAAGAAACAAGAAAGATCAATCATTCTTAAAGCATTGATTATGAAACACTTTCCAAATGCAATGCAATTTTATTTAAACATGTCTAAAATGCAATACATTCCTCGGTAATATTTTAAAACTTATCACAATACTACATTAATTTATTATATTTGAAAACTTAAACCTTCATCGAAAAAAATGAACTTCATTCAAATGACGGCATTGAAATATAAATTGCCTGGTTTAAACATCTCTAAAATGTGATACATTCCTCGGTAATAATTTTAGAATTATCATAATACTACGATAATTTATTATATTTGAAAACTTCATCGAAAACAACTGAAATTCATTCAAATGACGTCATAAAAAAAATAACACGCCTGGCTCTCTCTATAAAAGCAGCATTTCATTCATAAATAATTTCCCATTCATGTCATTCATCACAATACTATAATAATTTATTTTATTTAAAAATTAAGACCATGGAGCTACAAATAATTAAACTCTATGCATAAAACTTCATAAAAAAAAAATCGTCCTTCTCTTTGTAAAATCAATGAATATTTCATTCATATCAGCTATGCAGACTCCATGATCTAAATGATTTTGTGTTAAAGAAATACAGCAATTCTAATACAACTCATTCTACATATTTTGCTGTTTACATTTTACATAGGTGAAAAATAGGCTTTGTAGAAATAATCAAATTTGGATGAGCATTTAAATTCAAATATATTGTAATTGCGTTGTTTCAGTATGTAGATGCACAGAATTTAAGCAAAAATAAAGTGGTTTTAGGACGGATATAACACTCAATATGAATTAAAAAGAACTTTAAAAATCACGATTTTGAAACAAGATGGATGCCATATATATCATTTTGAAGTGGGTCATGTGATCTTTTCATATTATGGTCACGTGATCGCTTCATATAAGAGGTGTTATCATTCTTTGAATTTTTATTTAAAAAACTACTGAATATATTCCGCTGAATTTTTTTTTATATATTTTATGGAACAATTTGAATATTACCTAAAATTTTCAAAGCAATTTGTGAATTTTAAATCCGCTTAAAAAATGTTTGAAAAATTAAGTCCCATGGGGCTCAATGTATTTCATTTTTTCGACCCGGGTTCAATCCAAAACTAATTGGATGATATTAGTCATTTATATTCCCATCTGTCCTACAGACCGTCTGAACAACATACTAAAATTTCATTTTGATTAAGTCATTTTTACGGCAGTTATCGTGCTAACAGACAGACAGACAGAATGAACAAAGTCATAAACACTTTTAAACTTTGTTGTAAAATGTTAAAAAAAAAGATTAAGCGCACAACTTTGATAGAAGATCTTTTATTACACTTCTTATAAGATGTACAAAATGGAAAAGAGGCCAGAGCGATACGCTCTTCATCAGTGGCTACATGGAAAGTAAAAAGGTTCGTTCATATATAGACCAGTAAAGATGACAAATTTGCATAAATACAATTAGTAATTGAACATTCGATTATCTGAGGAAAAATACACAAAAAACATAAAATATTTTTTAACGGATTCAAAAACGAGTATATCTCAGGAAAAGTGCAATTAAAAATACTATTTTATTACAAGAATGCAAATTCAGAAAGGACAGTCAAGCCCAATCCCTATGAGGATGACGTCAAAGATAACTATGAAGAGACTTGAATTGCATAGAGTCAAGAATGAGTCGCCGAGCATAACTTAAAATTTGAACGGGGTCAAAATTACAAATCGACGCATGGTAGCAGTGTTCGAAATTAGCGGTCGTTAGTCGTAATTTGCAACTAGAAATTTCAATTTGACGACTAGATTCTCCAATCTGGTCGTCAAATTTGACTCCTAACAATGCTATTGTTTAATATCAGTCTTCCCTTTCCCTTTGACTAAATTACGATCCTGGTAGAGGACTGGACAGCGGTCGAAAAAAAAGCGGCATTTTATACACGCCCACAGTGATAAATCTGCAGGTAGTAGACAGACAGTAAAATCACCCTCTGTCTATTCAGGGAAGGAAACATTGGGATCTTTCTTGTACTTCAATTCACCCCCACCCTTCAAGATCTGAAATTGCACTTCTGAAGAATTTATTTGTTTGCTTTATCCTCAGACATTCCGATGTCCGAGACTCGAGTTTCTATTGCTCCCCTCCCCTTTATTCCCTCGTAAATCTATATATCCCACTTGTAAGAAAAGGGAGTGATCCCGTGATCCTGCAGTCTTTACATTCTAATTGCTTACTATTATAGAACACACTGCATTCCAGATTAAATTGTTCCAGCGTCTTGCAAATTTGGTTAGCTAATATTTTGTTATTAGACATTGAAAATGACGTTTTTATAGCTGCCAAGTGTTCAGATTTTTATGTACTTGTTCTGTTTTTTCAGTCTTGTTCCGGGAATCCGATTTGGATCCATAGTAGTTCGATTTTTCTTTTCCATAACATTTATATTTTATTGTATGCAAATCTGCATAAGATTATCTACAAGTCATGAAATCGGAAGTAGGTCACGAAATGAGAAACAAAGTTAGGAATTTTAAGATGGAGGTTTTCCCGCCTTTTCATCTAAAAATCCGTTTCCACGTGATTGCGTCTGTTTTTAATTAATGTGGGAGAAATACATTTGCATCGACTAAAATTTTTATGATTATTCCTTGTTAAATACAAGAAAACTATTTTTCAGACGTATTATTAAAGAAATTAAGAGCTATATTGCACGAGTACCGAGTACTTCGATAAACTGCATTTGTCCGCTATCTTCTTTATATTTCGTTTTATTGTGAAAATACTTTTCCACTTCTGCAATCTGTTTGCATCGTCTACAACGTTTGTAATTATTTCGTATATACTATATTATACAGAAAAACTATTTTTCAAGCGTATTTTTATGGACATGAAAGGCTATATTTCAAAGAGCTAGAATCACAAGAGCTTGATTGCTTCTCGAAGCTATATTGCAGCAGTATCGCAATATAGGGCATTTGTGCGCGATCTTCTATATTTCATTTTATTTTGAAAGTATTTTTCCACTGTTACAATTTGTTTGCATCGTTTAAAATGTTTGTAATTATTTCGTATATTATATAGAAAAACTATTTTTCAAATGTATTATTAATGAAATAGAAGGCTATTTTGCAACAGTATGGGGAAAAACGGTATTAGTGTGGGATTTTTCCTCATGCAATATGTTCCTATCTTTCTTTCTGGTATGCCGTTTTTATATTAATCCCTGAAATTAATGTGTTTTATATTTTTTTTATTATTACCCGGGCTGTCTAGCTCACCCAAAGGGTGTTGTTGTTGATTGAAACCCAGACCGTCCGACCTACCAGAAAGGTGTAAGGTAACCCAAAGGGTGTAGATGAGTTTGAATGGGTATGATTTACATTTTGTCAAAGCAACAAGAAAAAGAGTAGCAACTATAAAACAAAAATTTATTTTTGACTTGTAAATACAGAACCCTAGCTGCCATCTCTGCATTTCTTCGTGAAGCTCCGATATTTGCATTGACTGCCGATCTCCGGACAAATAGGCAAATTCCCCCCCCCCCCCCCCTCTCCATTTTTTTTAAACTTTTAAGATGAATATAGTAAACAGATTTTAAAATGAAATTCCATAGTTTGACAAAATTGGCCACAAAAAGTGACTAAATTTCGCTCAAGATTCCCTTATAATATTTTAATTTTAAATGTGTTTAATTCTTATATTTGTAAGTAATATGAGAAATATTATATGGAAATGTCATTAAAATGTGCATTTATACGTGATTATCGGTTTATCCCAGTATCATGTATTTTCCATTCTCGCAATTTGTTTTCATTAACTAAAACTTTTATATTATTTGCTGTTTTAACTCAGGAAAATTAATTTTCAAGCATGAAATGAAGGGGTATTGAGGCAATGACTGTACAAGATGACCATAATTGAAAATTGTTAATTAGAAGTTTTTTTTTTTTAATTTTTTTGTTTTTTGTTTTTTGCCCTTTTTGCCAAGTAAAAACAAATTAGCAATTTTTTCTATTTATTTTTTCTTGAGTTTCTTTTTCAGTTTATTTTAAATTTTAAGAAAATTTAAAACAATTTTTAATACAAAAATTTGAATTATTATTTTTTTATATCTTTAATAAAAATGGGTATTTAAAAAATAGTTGTTATTGTTAGAGATGTAAAAATGGCAACTTGCCGTGTCTATTTGGCACCTAGAATCAGAACCTATAGGCTTCAAATGACGCCTAGTTCAAATTTTTAATTTCTAACACTGCATGGTAGATATAAATAAAAAGGGATTCAAAGAGGAGGATATTATGGGGGTTATTACAGCGCATTAAAAGGAAAGTTTTTTCAAACAAAGGCCGAAAATTATCATTAACAACATAATGAGCAAGGGCCGTAGAAAGTTTACAACCTTTGACATCCCGAGTGTGGTCTGCTACACAGATGCCAACATTGTGTTTGGTACTGCCAATATAAAATTTATAGTCACCATCGGTAGACAACAGGGGAACCACATACACCCTATCATAGCTTTTAAAGTAATCCATATCCCCAAGTTTATCAGAATGGATACGGTTAAATAAAGTAGTAATATCAGAGTGAGCAGGCCTGAAACCAAATTCATGACAGAACTGAATAAAGGGATGGAAAATCTTAGGATGGTATGAAAAACTAGATTTATAAGTTAAACGTTCTTTTAAAGCAACAAGTTTAGTATCAATTTGAGTAAATATGCGGCGAACATGGGCGAAAATCTTATATATGAACTCAAAAGAATAGGCAGCCTCATGGCCAAGATTAAAAATAAAATTAATTTCATCACTCAAAGCAGAGATAGAAGAACATAAACATTAAATGTGCGATTAAAATAAGAGTTAAAAGAAGCTTTTTTAGAGGGAGTAGAATGGTAAGAATTAGCAGGTATACAGGAATTAGTAAAAGAGGGTTTACGGAAAACAGAAGTGTGAAACCCAACAGCAGAACGGGTAACCAGAACATCAAGGAAAGGCAAGGAACAATTGGATTCATGCTCAACAGTAAAATTCATTGAAAGGTAAAAATCATTAACCTTAGACCAAAAAAGAAAGATTAATTAAATCACTATCCCAAATAATAAAAACATCATCCACGTAACGGCACCAAAGAATGGGTGGGATCGGCAAAAAAGGCAATATCTCATTCTCGAGCTCCTGCAAAACCGCCTCGGCCAAAATATCAGATAATAGGCTACCCATAGATGCACCACAAGTTTGCAAGTAAATAGCATCATGGAAGCCAAAATAATTTGTCTCTGCTACAATATTCAAAGCAGAAGTGATTGTGTCGATAGTAGGGGTTTTAAAATTGTGATTTTGAAGTTTTTTGGCAATAATTTTAATAACGATGTCAACGGGAATGCTAGGAAATAAAAGAAACAACATCAAAACTATGAAGGGTACTATTAGGGTTAAATTTTGTTTTAAATAATATAATGAAATTTTCAGTAGAACTAATAGAAAAACTATTATCAAAAAATGGTTTTAAGTAAAAGGCGAGGGATTTCTCTAAAAAATAAGTAGGTCCACTACATTTGGAAACAATAGGACGCATAGGATGATTAGGTTTATGAAGTTTAATTTGGCCAAAGATTTTAGGAAGTTGATGAGAAGTACGGAAAACGGCAGATTTTACATAGGGAGGAAGATCATTACATTTTTAAAGTTTTGTGATCCTAGCATTAATCATCGTGATCGGGAATTTTTTGACCTGGCTGCATTCCATCTCATCAATACATTTCTGTATTGAATTTACATAATCAGTTTTATTTGTAAGAACAAGTTGCTTAGTCTTGTCAGCATATAAAATGACAAGATCAGGATTAGATTTAAGTTTCCTAATTTTCGTGAGTTCAGTATTCAAAACAATATCAGAACTAGTATGTCTATTTTTACTTTTAAGTTTATTCTCATTTTGAAAAGCAGTAATTGACTGATACATAACAAAACGGCCACGATCTCTATGGCCTTTAGCCACGTTAAGAAGGGCATCCTCCACAGGGGGAATTAAATTAATAAAATTGGAATTAGTATTAGGATAGGCAAATTTAGGACCTCTCTCAAGGGCTTTACGCTGAATAGAGGAAATATCAATGTTAGTACAATTTACAAATGGAAAAGGTAAAGGCTTTTTAAGCTGTGAAAAAATTTTTGGTTTTAAAGCAAGATCAAACAGTTGTAAATATGCACAGAAATACCTTTGCTTTTCCTAAAATGGTAGCAACCATAAAAGTAGAGAAAGACTATGTCAGTTGGACATCTTGGTGACATCTGAGCACTTGGCCTATTTTATTGGGTTTCTATTCTTCGGTTCAACCTAGCAAGGATGAACTCAAATTGTTGCTACTTTTTGATTGAACATTTTTATCTTTTTATATATTTATATCTGACTAATTCGTTAAATTTTCTCTAGTCTTCCTTATTAGGAGGGCCTAGTGTAAGTCATGCCATGACACCAGGAGGCTCAGCTTTTCCAGGCACACCAGGAGGACCTATGACTCCTATGACACCTATCACACCATCATCTGCTGATCCTGGGATAGTTCCTCAGCTGCAGTAAGTTAATATGCCTATTGAAGAATGAGTAAACCTGTTCATTTCTGGTTTTCATTTTTTTGTCTTTTATTAATAAGTTGAATTATGTGTTAAAATTTTTATTAATAAAATATAAATTTCATAATGTACATTATATTAATAAAAATTTTGATAATTTGTTTGGCCATATGTATTTTATGTTCTTATTTCTATGTCTAAATTTGAAGCTTTGATTTAAAAAAAAAATTCAGTTACTAAAGTGAATTGCTTTCATCTTATAAATCTTATTTTTATTGATGAGAAATATCAAAGAATTATCTTGTTTTCTCCACAAAATCAAAAATTGTTAGTTTAATAAGAAAGACATGTTGGACATTTCAGATTTTTTTTTTTAAATTATGAAGTGTCTAATATAATCAGAAAACTGTGATACAATTTAACCTTGAGTTATAATTAATTTTTATATTTAACGGAATTTTTAGGCACTTCCTTACGTGTGTGTGATTTTTAACAGGTATAAAATTTTACTCATATATAGGGTACAGATTTTTATACACTAAAAATCCCCCAAATATATCATATAATATACATTCAGGTTACTGATTGTTTTAAGAATATTTTTTTAATCGGTGAATGAATTCAAATGTTAATGTAAAACATATTTTTGAAACATTAAAAATTTTTCTTGTATCTAAAATCTTAAATTTTGTTTATGCTTAAAAAAAGAATTTGTTATTAGGACTTTATATTCAAATTTTCTGGTGCAAAGCCCCCTTCTGTTATTTTCAAGTATAAACTTACATTTTGAGATTACTCGTTTAATGTCTGCAGATGTGCATGCCATAGACAACTTTATAGATGCTATTATGCAGGCACCATATCCTCAATATCTCTTACTTCTTCTCTTAGAGTCACATTGTTGTTGATTGTATCCCAACTAGGACTTTTAGGTGACATTTCAGGTAGCTTTTTTTTATCATGTTTAATTTTTGAAACAGCTTCGGTATACAGAATTTGGCACAATTCGCCATTTTTTTTTGCATCAAGAAAGACTGTGTTTGAAAAGTCCTAACGAATACCATGTTAGGCTTTGTGCTTAACAAATATAAAAATATATAATTGAATATCTAAAATGCATAAAAATGCATAAAAATGTAATACTTAAATAAGTATAAAATAGTGTATAAGTATAAAAAAGGACGATTTTATTAAAAAAGATTACACTTTAACAAAATTTTAAAAACTATACATAGAAAAAGGTTACATTTTAACAAAATTTTAAAATACATTACTTAGAAAAAAGATTGTACTTTTAACAAAATTTAAAAAAAAAGCGATACTTAGAAAAAGGATTGTATTTTAACGAAATTTAAAAAAAATATATTTAGAAAAAAATAGTGTACTTTTAACGAAATAAAAAGAAATTACTTTTAGAAAAAATATTGTACTTTAACAAAATTTCAAAAACTATACGTTGCATGTAGCAATCAATGGCTAATTGTGCGATAAGTGTTCCGTGGCCTTCATCAACTGCATGGATGACGTAACATGAAAATCATAAAATTTAATATAGTCGAGAAATTAAACTTTAGATTACCTGCTGAAACAAAGCAGAAGCCATGCTTAAATAAAAAGACAGTACCTGGTTTAATGAAATCCAAAACTTTTCAAAGAAAAACATGTGTAAATACCCAGATTGCATGAACCGCTGTTTCCACATTGCAGCCTTCAGAAAACGATCATACTTATGTAAATTTTCTGCTTTTATATTATTTTATATCCATTGATATGTGTTTTCTTTCATTTTGTATGATATTCACGTTTTTTATGCATTTTTACACACTGAGCAACAACCGACCACTCACTTTGCTGCTCATACCCTCGGGTGATTCAGGTGGCCTGGGTCTTCTACACTAAGCAACAACAGAACTAAAATAGAATCACCGAAGATAACAGAAAGCTAAAAGAGGTTGCCAGAAAACTTTATTCTGGGACTGAATGCCACTTCGCGTCTAGGGTTTACCACATTTATTAATTTATCACTCCAAAAAAGATTGTCAAATCCAAATTCTGTATATCAAAGTAGTACCAAAGTTTCTTCATATTGGAACCATTTGATTCAAGTATTTAATTATATCGATATATTCCTTTATTGAGTTTCAAAAATGCTAATTCCTGTGACTACATCATTGTACATAGTTTATACTTATGCATGCTAATAAATATGTACTTACGTTTATTTGATATCATTTTATTATTAATTATTACTGCAGATTCTTCATTATAGAATTTTCAGATAACATTTTGTATGCATTCATGATTTTTCTCATTATGTCTCATCAACCAAGCGTTCCCATTTAGTAACAATTGCTGTTGGGGGAAAGTCCTAGATTTGGGAATCTTTACATGCCACTACCCTTACTCATACTTTCAAAAATATTTTCTTTCTATCTGCTATCAATTTGTCAATATTGCAGTAATGATTCTTTATTGTTTCTCCTACCCAGGGTTCATACTCAATTTTGAAAACAAAAATTAATTAGCATTTTTTAAGTAGATTTTTGATTACCCTTTACATTATATCAATATTATTTTCTGAAGCAAAATATGTCCCAGAAAAATTAACGCCTGTGCAACTGCTTAAAATTATACAACTTTCGTGAAATAATACCAATATACAATCAAGTGATATATATTATAAATAAGTATCGGGTAAAGCTAAAATTCATATCAGTTTTGCAGCATGTAAATCTATTTTTAGTATCCATTTTATAGTAGACTAATGCACAATTCGAATGATTTATGGCAGTGGAAATTCATTCAAAGTCATTTTTATTGCAAATTTGTATACATTAAAATTCTGCACAAGAATAAACAAAAAGCTCACAAAAATTTTATTAATTTATTTTTACTTTTTTATTTATTGTTTATCTTGTTATTAATTAAAAAAATATAGCTATATAATATGCACTGAACTGACTGGCTGAGTGAGTGAATGATGTGTCAAAAGTATTGAGCACTTTCACTATAGATAGAATTTTTGTTTTGATGTTATCTAAACCTTAGCTTCAAGATTAAGGGAAAAATCTAGAATTTGAAAATTTTGAATTAGGGGTGAATTGGAGTCATTCCATGTCAAATCAACCAATATTTTTCAATAATGAGCCCCCACTGACTCAGATTTTCCTGAAAGTAATCATAAAAGTTTATCAACTAGAACTAATGAAAATTTGAACTGTCTACCTACTTTAGTTTCGAGAATGCATTAATTTGAAATTTGCTTAAAATGCCATAATAGCAATTTTGGTGAGAAACAATGTTATTAGGAAAACTTATTTTAATTTACCTTTATTTATAGCTATAGTCGCAAAATTTTATACAGTAATTAAAACTTTATACAGTTATTATTACAGAGTATGTATATAGATTTCAAAATATCCATAAATTTATATTTTTACACGTTTTAAAAGCGTAATGTAAAAAATTGAAATATTCTGGAAAAACGTATATAAACAAAACAGCTTACACAAAAAAAAAGCACTACTGATTGTAAGTTTTTTTTTTTTTTTGGTAAATGTTCTTTAATATGTGAGTTAATATATAAAATAAATAACTGTTGAGTCTCATTCTTTTTATAGGAAAAGTAACGGTTTAAATTTGACATAGCTGAAAAGGAAAATTCATTACATCTTGTTGGTGATTTAATATATAAGTTTACTGCTTTTATTGATTATTTAGAGAATTTAGTTATTCCAAATATTATGTATAAATTTAAACTCGATATTTAAAAGATAAATTCAGTTCAATGTGATTTTCCTTGTGTTTCTCATATAACTAAACATTTAAAAATGAAATGTTCTTTACTTATTGCACTTACTATATATTTAAATTTATTCACGCTTCTCTCCATAAACCCGTAGCAGCCCTCAGCTTTAAGGGCGAAAGCTATATCATTCCTCCATGTGGCATAATTGTCTCTGGACAGCAATGGCATCTTGACATTATCCATTTTTAAAATTTTTCTTGTTTCTTTTTGTGTGGAAAACCTTTCAACTCTCAATCTTGAATACACTGGACGGGCGGACTTTGGCAGTTCCTGTCAATTTGACTGGACACCTTTCATCACTCTGAGAAAATGTTGTCTGGGCCCATAATCTGTTGGTTCGGGGAAACATAGATAGCCCTGTATGAAAAGTTGAGCAGAATTGGTACAATGGTGTAATGAAAAAAGTTGGAGTCAATTGGTAAAGAAAAATCCACTTGTATTTATTAACATTGGAATCTAGCCAATATAATTTCGCGGCTGCTACATAATGCAGCGAAAAACATATGTACAGGCTTTTGAGTTGAAAACAATTTAGGAAGTCCACTCTGGAAATCAGTAATTATGAACTCTTTAACATGTGGTTCGAGATTCCACTTCAATGAAGTCACACTTTAGGAAATGCAGGTTTAACAAGTTTCTTGACTAGATTTGATTCATGTTCAGTATAAAATCCTTTAGTTCATTAAAAAGATAGAATCACCAGTTTGAAATCCATTCATGTAGTACAAGCGAATACTCCAGTATATCATTCCTACACCGGACATACCTGTTTAATTAATGCAATCTTTCTTAACAAAATAACATGAAGCAAACTATTAGCATAAACAAGAATGCACATTTACGGCAAAATTATTTAGCACCGTATCATTCTTTTCAGAACTACTTGCCTAACTACCGGTCTGAATAACTATCAGACTACCTGATCTCTCGACGATCTTTTGTACACATTTTTCCAGAAAATTCTGCTAGTGACTGCGGACGTGCACTCCTTTTGACAGCAATTTCCAAAGCTTCCCACATTTTCTCGATAATGTTAATGTCAGGTGAATTGGTTTGCCAAGTGAGGTGTGGGAGATCAACCTCATGTTCTGCGAACTAGTCCTGAACATCGGTATCTCCCGGAATGAATTCCGAGGTCCATCCTGAAAATATGCAAATGAGATTGCATATGCAGCGAGTTAACAAATCTGCATGAAGACTCTTGCTGAAAGAATGCCGTGAGTCATTCTCGAGTACGAGGTAAGAAACCAAAAGAAAAACATTGAGTTAATAAATATCATCCGTGAAAAAGATTACTCGCAATCTTTTATACGCATTTTCCCAGCAAATTCTGCTAGTGAGTATTGTGGACGTACAACACTCCTCTTGACAGCAATATCCAAAGTGTCTCACATTTTCTCGATAACATTAAGATCAGGTGAATTGGTGAGCCAAGTGAGGTGTGGGAGATCAACCTCGTGTTCTGTGGACCATTTCTGTACTTATCTGGTGTGATGCACTGCACAGTTGTCATCTTGGTAGACAAGTTCTGTGACAGGGTTCTCTCCACACAGAAAGTCCACATAAGGGACAACATGGTCATCCAAGATGGGGATATAATCCACAGCCTTCATTCACTTGTTGACTTTCACCAGTGGTCCAATACCAGTCACCGAAATACACCCTCAAAAATACCGAACCACCTCAAAACCTCACCGAAATACACACTCCCACCCCCAAGCTGCACTGATCTCTGGAGACAGTCCGAATGATACGCCTCTCCGGACCTCCTAGTGACGTGGAAACGTATAACTTTGGCATACAAGCAGAAGCGTGATTCTTCTGACCACACTACACTTCGCCAGTCATTCACAGTCCAGTGTCGATGTTCTTGAGTCCATTGGAGTATCTTCTGTTTTGGGGCTGCTGTGATCGGAGGACGTCGCCGAGGTATACGGCTGAATAATTCCATATGATGCAGCTCCCGGCACAGAGTGCACTCGGAAATATGCAGACCCGTTCCAGCATTAACCTGAGCCACCAATTGGTCCCTGGCTTGGAAGTGATTAGCGATAACCATGCACCTCACATGCCTACGATCTCTCAGGGTTAGTATCATCTTGCGGCCAGTATTGCATCGCCAGGAACTATTTGTTCTGGACAAACGCCATTACTTATGCACTGTACTTGCTGTAGATGCTGTCACACCCAAGAACGTTGCAATCTTTGCAACTTTGTGGCCGTTTTCCTGACCAAACACTATAGCCCTTTTTTGCCAGTCGGTGATGTCTCGTTTGCAGCCCATTTCGAACTTTACGAACGAACGAAGCACACTGATCTCAAGGTTTCACAGCATGTTCAACCTTCCTCTATGACTTCCCCTCTGTTCTGTTCGCATACGCGAGGTGCGCTGCAGGCATGTGCTCTTACATTGTAGGCTTGCAGTAAATGCTGATAATAATAATCGTAGTTGATCGTAATATTTTGTCCAGAGTGTTTATATCGTCTTTCAGTGTTAGTCATTTCGTCAATTGAAATCCAAACACAATTTTCCCCGACTTGAGACCTAATTTGGCACTTTTTTGTTGTTCAATAATTTTGAAAAATATGATTTTTACTTTCCTTATATACATATAATGTATAAGGAAAGTATTGTGATAGGGTCAAAAATTCGATTTCGACGGGAGAGCACGTTTCAAGCATCCCTGATCACGAATCGAACATTTTTAAGGTGATGTCTGTGTGTGTGTCAGTGAGTCTGTGGAGACTGTATCTCATGAACTAATGGAGCGATTCGAGTGATTCGAAAATTTTCGAGTGAAATGTTGAAAAAATCGTCAAAAAATCAAAACCGCTAATAAAGTTACGCAAATAGACATTTCATATGTAATTTTTCCTTAGAAAACGATTGACATAAACTTTAGAACGTTAGTATGAACCTTTCTTGAGATATTGCACATTTTTCAAATAAATTTATCAAAAAATCCCATAAATTAAAAAGAAATATTAACTGTTGAGAAACACATTCACTTTTCATATGTAATATCATGCGATAAATTTGGTAATCTCATTCTCATAGATCTAGCCCATTCCATTCATGAAAAAAGATACTTTGAGTAATACCTTTGTATTTGAATTCCAATAGTCATTTATCTGTTATAAGAATATCTTATTTCTCCGTCCATAACTCTTGGCGAAATTTTGGTGACGAATTTGGCGGAATGTCGTTAATGGCGACTTTTTAAAATGTTGCCAAATTACGGAAAATCTTGTCAAATGGATACAAATGACTCTAAATCAATGAAAGTGACTACTAATTGATGAAAATTCAATATCTTGGTAATAATTATAAGTATCTACTATAAAAATAACCTATTTTTTTTTACTGTAAAAGTAGTAAATTCATTGCATTATATAAGGAAAGTCATGTGCTGCCCGCCCATATCAGATTTTTTGTATTGTTAGTTCTTCTTCATTTTTTGTTATGAATAAAAGAAGTATAATTATGTGTTTTTTTGCAATAAATCCGATATTTGTAATTATATGCATCAAACCCAGAAATATACAAAAATATGTTATATAGCATTATCATATTGTTTTTAAATGTCACGATTTGTTAAAATTGACTTGCTTTTATCTTAAGAGAAAATTATCTCAAGACATAAAAGTTTGCCCCTACTATAAGCTTAATGACATGTGTATATTTTACATATACAGTAAAACCTCTCATTAACCCATTCGTGCCTAGCATCCCATCCTTAATAATGGGACTCTGCACTAATGGGTTAAAGATTATCCACTGGACATAATATTTTGTCCGTAAATGAGAGGTGTTCACAAAACAGAGGAGCTATTTTTCTGACAACAAATTAGATAGCATAATGCAGATGTTACCATAGATATACACATAAAAAAAAATGACAAAAAAAAAAGAATAATAATTTTAAATGTGAATCATTGAAGAAAAGCATGAAGAATAATTTTAAATGCAAAATTACATTTTTTAATGACCTAATAATGTTATAGTATGTGATTCAGATAGTAAAATGTGACATAATAGAACATATTTCAATGAGCGTAGCTCTTTAGAATTCACTCAAATGTTATCTTTGTTACTGCTCTTCTCAAACGTCTGGCTCTAAAAGCTTTAAATTTTGTACAGTGGACACAAGTAGTGCAGTCTAGGATTTTAACAATAGAAACCAAAAATAGTACTAAAACCTGGAAAATATTGTATAAAGCACCATGAAAATTATTTTTTTTCTCAAAAATGGCTAACTATTCTGATGAAATTTTCTCTGAAGTTAGTTTATATAGATACAAATGATGGAACCTTATTAGTCGTTTTCTCAGGAAAAATCCCATCCTTAATAATGGGACATCCCATCTATAACGTTATTAGGCTGAAGCCATACTATAGGCTTCTATAACCATACTATAACATTATTAGGCTGAAGCACAGACTGGGGGACCCCCCAAGTAGGTCCCCCAGTCTGTGCTTCAGCCAGAAATAAATCATTAAATTGGTTCCCCTGAAAATTCTCTATGATTTGATGCTTGTTTTTTTCATTTTGTTTAAAAATTATGTCTTTCATAGTTTTCATTTGATGTGCATTGCATTGTCTCACATTCCATTGTATATTCTCGCAAATGCAATCAATGCCTACCAAAGTCAAGGCATAGCCCTCGACCAGTACGTTGTAGCTAGAGATGTTTATTTTCCTGAAAATTTTCCCCATTGCTAAATCTTCCGCAAAAGTTTGAACTTATTCTTAAATATTAATTATAATTACATTTAAGCTAAAATAATATGTCTAGTGACTTTTAAAAGTATTTGTTCTTACATTAGAGTTATAATCATATATATATATATATATATATATTAGAAAAATGTAATAATAAAAATTATTAATTAAAGTAAACGTGAAATATTAACATCACCATAGAAGCAATATATATATATATATATATATACAATATATACAATATATATACAATATACAATATATATATAAACATTGACCTCGGCTTTATTCCTTAAATATTTATCTTAGACATATATAATAAATTGCAAAGTTGTGTAAAAAAAAAGGTACAGAATTTTATGAAATCGATTAAAATTTTCAAGGGAATTAAATTTTAAGAAATAAATTTTTATACGGCACCGTACAAAAACATTTCCAGTGAGTAAAATGTGCCCCATACACTAATAAGGTGATGTACAAAATTTCAGCACTTTATCATAAAAAGTCCCAGAGATATAAAAATGCTAACTTAAACCATTTTTCAATGCATCGACAATAATTCTCGGAGGGGGAAAAATCATATCGGCAGATCACATTTCAGGGGTCATACACTAATTATGAAAAAGAACAATGATTACATAAATAAATAATAATTTTGCTATTTATTGGTACAAAAATATCTACACTGTGTAGAAATAATAACTTTACACAAAGATTACAAAGCTTGTTCAAAGTGTTTTCCATCCATGGCAAAGATCCATTAAAGATAAGAGGCTATTATTATATCCCTATGATGCATTTCTGTGTTGCGTCATTTGCACTCTTGCTGTAATGTAAACATTTACATTTTAATTTGTGATTAATCCCTCACCAACTTTGTTTAAACATATCTCTGGAACTTTTTATGATAAAATGCTAAAATTTTGTACATCACCTTATTATTGTATGGGGCACATTTTACTCATTGGAAATGTTTTTGTACGGGAGTCGTATAACAATTTAAATTTTGTATTTCTTCAAATTTAATCCCCTGAAAATTTTTATCAATTTCATAAAATCCTGTACCTTTTTTTAATCAATTTTGTAATTTATTATATATGTCTAAGATCAATATTTAAGGAATAAAAGCCAGGGTCAATATTTTTGGGACACCCTGTGTGTGTGTGTATATATATATATATATATATATATATATATATATATATATATATATATATATATATATATATATACCAAATGATATGATTAAAAAAGGGTTTAAATTTAAAATTTATTTAAAAGTATTATATGAGCAAAAATTTCTAATACATATATATTGAAGTCTGCAGCTGCAATTTAATATGTTCATTGAGTATCTGTGCTTCTGAAAAGTTATAAAATAATTATATTTTGTCAACAATAGAAAAAATGTTTTTGCAAATCATAGATTTAAGACAATATAATAAATTAAAAATAAATAAAAATTGGTAAACCTTTTCTGAATGATAAATAATAATTTCTGAATCATGAATCATAAATAATAATAATTTGCTATTTATTACAGGTGTAAGAAGTAAATTATTAAATATATCTCTTATATGCTTGATTTACTTATTGTGATATAAAAATATTATAAGAAAATAATAAAAACTACCTATAATTTAAAAATACATAATTAAATATTATAAGAAAATAATAAAAACTACCTATAATTTAAAAATGCATAATTAAATATTATAAGAAAATAATAAAAACTACCTATAATTTAAAAATACATAATTAAATATTATATTAACAATGTTTAAAAGATGCCTGTTGACCAAGGTTAGAAAAAAAATTGGGTGGGTTTTTAAAACCAAAATCCATGGTTTAAATGAAAAAACAAAACAAAACATGGTTTAGATCAATGGGATTTTAATCAGCCAACCCTACTGCTGATAATTGAAAGAGAAATTAGGACTCCTGTTATGCCCTATAGTACATAAATTAGTCCAGTATGATCCCAGAATCTACCAATTTTTCCCATTAAAAAGTTTTGTGACCTTCATGTCTTATCACTTATTGGGACATTCTATTATTACAAGGGTAACAATGGAGAAATTTCTTCAACTCCAGTGGGGTTATTACAGGATTCATCCTAGGTGTTTTTCGCAGGGCTGCCCGTCCTCTGCCCTTAGAAATTAGAAAACTTGCCCCACTGCCCTCAGAAATTAGAATACCCGCTCTGCATGCCCCAGTACTATAATTTTGTGCCCTGACATCAAAAAATGCTGCCCTTCTTTTAAAAATGACCCTTTTCCATATATTCTTAAACAGTGTTAGAAATTAAAAATTTGAACTAGGCGTCATTTGACTCCTATAGTTTTGACTCTAGGGGCCAAATAAACATGGCTAGTTGCCATTTTTACATCTCTAACAATAACAACTATTTTTTAAATGTCCATTTTTGTTAAAGATATAAACAAAGAACAATTCAGATTTTTGTATTAAAAATTGTTTTAAATTTTCTCAAAATTTAAAATAAACTGTTAAAGAGGAAATAAATTGAAAAATTTGCTAATTTATTTTTACTTGGCAAAAAGGACATAAAAACAACAGATTAGAAAAAAAAACTTCTATTTAACAATTTTCAATTATTGTCATCTTGTACAATCATTGCCCCAATACCCCTTCATTTCATGCTTGACAATTAATTTTCCTGCATTAAAATAGCAATTAATATAAAAGTTTTAGTTGATGAAAAGAAATTGCAGAAATGGAAAATATATGATAATAAAATGTGATAAACTGATAATCACGTATAAATACACATTTTAGTGACATTTCCATATAATCTTTCTCTTTTTACTAGTGTTCACATTTATAGGCATGACATTCTTCCACAGAGCCCCGAATTTCTGCTTTTGCGTTGTTTCATTTCAGCATTTCTCATTTTATCTCCCGAGAAATTTTCTTCTTTCCGAAGGGGAAAATATTTTCCTCGTGAATTTCAAAATTTCTCTTCCTTAGGCAGGATGTCTACAGGTCATGACAGACATCATGAAAGTTCGGAAAAAGTTATAAAATCAGTCACAGTGAAATCAGTTATGATTGGATCTTACATTGGGAAATCTGTTTTCCCATAATTGCAAAATTGGCACTTGCAAGCAGCAATTCTTTCTGCATTATGTCGGAGATGACCAAGGATTATGTTTTTCCCACTTTTGCAAGCTATTTGCATCAACTAAAATTTTTATAATTATTTTGTCTAGTGTCATAAGAAAAAGTTGTTTTTCATTATTAATGAAATGAAGATCATATAAAGATCATGTTGAAATGAACATATTATTAATGAAATGAAGATCTGTTTTGGGTTCCTATATATTAATCCAACCACCTTACATATTAAACCAACCATTGGATGAAACTTTATTTTCAAATGGTCTGCCATCATTCTTAGTCAAAAGTCGCAATGTGACAACAGTTGATCTGTATTAATTCAAACATGGGTCTATGCCCGCTACGCAGACTTACCTGGCTAGACCCTGCTCCCTAAAAATACAGCAGAGAATTGGTCCCTGCTGGCTGTCAGATGTTGCATGTACTGTAGCAACAGTTGTTTGTGCAGTAGGTGTTCCATGGTACATAGAACATAAATTTATGTCCACTGCATGGATGTTAGTTTGATTTTTATTTTTGGACTTATTTCATTTCACATAGAGCATATGCTTACATTAACCTATTGGACGTAAGTCTATGCTCTATGTGTGACTTCCAATCCAACAGCCAGTCGGGTGGGATTCTGTGATGTTTTTTTAGGGGACAAGCTCTAGCAGGGTAAGCCCGCGTAGCTCCATTCTCGAATTGCCATGAATCAACTGTTGCACAAACAGTTGTTGCCACATTGCGGAAATGGAGAATGGTTGGGTTAATATGCAATTACAATCATGTTGGTTAGGTTAATACATAAGTACCCTATTTTGCAGCAGTATCATAAGAAACAGCATTTGTATGCGATCCTCAGATCTTGTTTAATTGGGAAAATATTTTCCTCTTATGCAATTTGTTTGTGTTGCCTAAAATTTTTATAATTATTATGAGTTATATATAAAATAGTTGTTTTTCAAGCATATTATTAATGAAATAAAGGGCTATTTTGCAGTAGTATCGCTGTGTAGAAGTATCACATCAGTTATATAGAAAAATGTCATAGAAAAATTAAAATTTCATAAAATATCATGTATGTAAATTTGAATGTTTCCAGTCTGATAGATTTAATTATTATATACACAATAGAGCTGATGCATTTTTTATTCTGTTTTACAATTAACAAGATAAAGTAAATGGGTGTTCATAGTGCACTTTTTTACATGAATTCAAAATTTTCTCTTCAGAGATGCCAACTATTATGGATTTTCTGTAATTCTTATGGAGTTCTGAACAGAATTCCAGTTTATGGAAAATACCTGTAAAATTATGGAAAACGCCTATTGTTTTCAATCTTGTTTTCCCCATCTATCTCCATACTGTAATTATTGCACATTAAATTGACAAAACTTACTTATTTTCATATTTTAGTTACTCATGTTAATTTTTTAATTATTTTCACACATTTAGTACGATTGCACAATTCAGTGAATTCTCATGTAGTCCTGGGAGTCCACAAGTATTCTTTTCCATCCATCTCCATCCTCTAAATATTAATCATTGGATTGACTATCTTTTTCTATCCATCTCCATCCAATTCAAAATTTCCTTTCTTTTGATCTTTTTGTATTCTCATGCCTGTATTTAGGAAATGTTATTTTCCAATGTAAAGAATTCTAGAATGAGTGTCCGTGTCAGTATCTTAGAGTGTCTGTAAATTAGATGATATAATGCTATTGAGTTTAAACGTAAATTTTGGTAGGGAATTTTAATCTGTCCATATCTGAGGAGTGTTCTTTATTGGAGGTTTAACTGTATTATGCAATTTATTTTTAACTCTAAAAACTTCCAGCAAAAGTTGGTTAAAAATAATAAAGTCAGTTAAAACTTATAAAACTCACTGGTCTGGCTTTTTAAAATTATCAGCTGGCTTTTTTGCAGTATTGGCCATTCCTTAATAATTTTGACATAGGACTACAGCTAATTCCACGGATAGTATAGGGTCAACTTTCTGTGACCGCTTATCACAAAAATAGGTCCCAATAGGAATCATTATATCATTAATAACACGTGCAATAATCATGTTAGCATATTCATAAACAGCATGAAGTCCAATTCGCATACTGTTGTTGTTGAGACCCAGACCGTCCGACCTACCAGAAAGGTGTAAGGTAACTGTTTGGGTGGCTGGGAAGTGCCACCCAATTTTGACCGGAACCCAGTGGAGGAGGCATCCACAGGGACCGTACCCTCCCTCCCTTACCACCAACCTCTCGGAAGGACTTACAGACCTACATGTTTAACATGATCGTACTCCGCATGAACACGGCGGCAGTTTTGGCAGCAGCTGGAATCGAACCTGGGTCTACCGAGTGCAACTCCAGCGCACTAACCACTGGGCTACCGAACCCCAAATCGCATACTGTGTAATACATTGTGTGTGCGATGTTCCTCATGTGCAGGGGAGATGATGCAATATTTCTGGGTGTGCCTCCATGTTTTATTTCGGCAATGAGCACAAAATGACTGTTTGTAGTATCGTTTTAAAGCTCTCGGTAAGATCTATTCATATATACAAAGAACATTTCATAGTGTTTTGCACTGAACATTTAAGTAATTGTTTTCTTGTGAACTGGTGAACACTTTTGACAATATCTCAGTTTGTCTTGATAACTATGAGTGCAAAATGACTATGTGGCATCGTTTTATAGATCTGCGATATCTTTTCAAATATATAAAGAACATATCACAGTGGTTTAAATTAAAAATTTTAAAAATTGCTTTCGTGTGAGCGAGTTAACATTTTGGACCTTGTCGCGGAATTCACAGACCTTAAATTAACAAAATACGTTGATCGAATCTGTATCCGGTTCAACCAAAATTATGTAAGCTACTTTTCATATCATAGACCTGTGTTGGCTATAACAAATTAAATAAATGCTTTGAAACCATACTTGGACTAGCTCATTTCAACTCTACTATTTGTAAGTCGTAGTCCTATGCTTCAAACTGACTACTCAATCAGAACTGAACCTATCTGGTTTCTTAAGCATTGTAAGTTCAAAGCATTATAAACTGCACATGCTACAATTGTGTATGCAGCAGTGAAAGAGCTGGATTTCATAAATGTCTGAAAAATATATGCAGTATTAGCTAAAATTTGGGAAGTATCCATGAATCTATATATGTCTATATTCTACTGCTCTGTCTATAGTCTATAACTTGTGTGATACTAAAGAACCTTATTTGATAATTTGTAATTTGTGTCACAGTGTCCTTCCTCTTTGAATAACTCAATAAATTAGGAGCTTTAGGTTTATGTCACTAAAAATAAAATACAGCTAAACTTGATTTTACATTTTTACCAGTGAAGAAAATGGCACAACATAGGGAAATGTAAAATTAAAATCAAAGAAAAATTAACTGGATTGGAGGTAAAACGAAACTTACAGGATGTAAAACAAAAGTTAAATTAGGTATAATAAATTTCATAAAAATCAACATTTTATACTGTATTGTACTTGCAATTCAATTGGATGTTAAAAATATCCGGGATTTTCTCTTCGTGCTGTGTTTAATTTCAAAAAGAGCATTTGAAATTGCTGAAAACTATACAATTTTTGAAAATTGTAACCCAGGAAATTTTTATCATTTTAATCCATTTAATCATTATCATCATCACTCATCATGCCTAGTAGCACATAAGGCTTTGAGCTTGCGTCACCACCCTGGTCGATCTTGTGCCGCACTCCTTGCTTCTGATCATCCCATCAAATTCCTCTCTTGTTCTACCAGTCTCCTCCAAGTTAGCTTGGGTCAACCTCGAGATCTTTTTTCTTCAGGCGCCCAAATAAGTGCAGGGATCTTATGCTGCAGCATTCTTAAGATATGTCTAGTCCATTTTCATCTATAGTTTTTTATTTCCATCTCAATTTCTTCATGCTCAATACTCTTGTAGAGTTCACCCTCTTGTTCACCCACCAGGACACCAAAGTAAGTAAGCTATTTATATCTTCGATGGACTCATCATCTAGTCTTACATTTTCAGAGGTTTTTCCATTAATTCTTCAGACTTTTGTTTTACTTTTATTGATTCGTAAACCAGTAGTTTTAGCAAACATTCGTTTTCTGTTGTAGATCACAAAATCTAGAGGCCAAAAGAACAATGTCATCTGCAATATCTAAATCATTTAAAACTGATGTAAATTTCTACCTAATGCCTCTTCTCTTGTCTTTCTTTGATGGTGTTTTTCATGATCCAGTAAACAATTATATTAAATAATAAACCTGACATCACACATCTCTGTTTTACACCTGATTTAATTTGGAATGGCTCTGTCAGTTTTCCATTTACTTCAAAATAGCAGCTGCTGTTTCGATATAACTCCCTAATAATGTTAATAATTTTAATCCATTTAATACTGCCGTGAAAATAAGAAAGGTACTTTAGGTTCTTCAATTTGCATTTTCTCATTGTGACTATACTCTGATGAAGAATCTATTAAATTAAAAATTGTGTATACCTCTGAGGTGATCATATCTTTGTTGCAATTATTAGCATAGTCTTCAAAATCAATTACCGCTTCGTTAAAACAATGGTCCTTCAATAAATCACAGAATGCATGAGAGGAGTATTGCAAACTAGTTCAAACCACCTGTATTTGAAAATAACGTGCAATACCTGTGTGGAATACTAAGAAAATCTTATTTAACACCTAAAATTAAGGTCTAATACAGAAAAACATGGAACTAAAATGATATCTGACATGGGAAAGAAACACATTAATGGTATAATAGATTAAAAGGGACCAAGGAAAAATAACATATGAAATGGGAAAACGTAATGTGGGAGACAAAGTTTCGCTGTATTGTGATAATTATATAATCCATCTCAAGCATATTACTCTCATACTCATTTTTGAAAAATCTAATTCAGTTTGTACCAAATTTTAGTACTTATTTCATGTGAAGTTTGATTCAGTGTCATTAATATATCTTTCTCAAACTGCACACATGCAGTTATGCAATTTATATATATGTATATATATATATATATATATATATATATATATATATATATATATATATATATATATATATATATATATATATATATATATATATATAATTTAGTTTACCAAGGAACTTTAATGTAAGAAATTAAAAGCATTTTAAATATTAATAACTTTGACTTCAATTTGAATTTATTTTGTATGAGTGCTTTTTTGAACAGAAAAGTTTACTGCAAGTATTTAAATTTTTTTTGTTTAGAAATATTGTGTCAACTGTAAATTTGGGTTGCAAGCTGGACCTGAAGAAAATAGCTCTTCATGCTAGGAATGCTGAATATAATCCAAAGCGTTTTGCTGCAGTCATTATGCGTATTCGTGAACCACGTACCACAGCTTTAATTTTCAGTTCCGGAAAAATGGTTTGCACTGGTGCTAAGAGGTAATGTTTTCCGAATAAATTTCTTGTTTATTAATGCATCTTTGCTGTGTATTGGCACTTTTTAGATTGGAGCTATCTAAAAAGCGTTCAAAAGAACAAGTAAAATAGATATTATGAAAAAGCCTGTTTTGCTTGTTCATATTATCCTCTAGTTATTTTGAATTTTTATCTGTAGATTCAATATCTATCCAGAATATTTCAATTTTACATAAATTGAAGTAATCTATGTGTATAAAATTAAAAGTCTTTCTTTGTTGCATATAAATCTATTTTAAGCTTTTGACTGATTTTTTTCAAATTTGGTATTGTTATCTCTGCAGATAACCATGTTTATCTTTCGATTTTCTAGGTCCAGGGATTGTGGAGATATCAATAAAAAATGCAATATTAAACCGTCTAAAAAATCAAACCTTTTAAAAATTCTATTGGACAGATGATTTTTTCTGAAAATTTATTTGGAAAAAATTATATCAAGTTGCTTAGCAATGGAATTTAATCAAATGTGTTTATATGGGAGACTATTTTAATTCAATTTGTCCAATTTAAATAATATAGAAATAATTTTTTTTTATAAATAAATAGTATTACATTTTTTATTGTGTTATATTAGTTAAGGCCATGGGATATAGGATAATGATTATTGATATTTTCAATTCTTAAGCCATCTGTTTTATTCTTTTGGGGGTCATTGCATGTCAATTCTCCCAGCCCATGATACCCAGCAACTCAGATTTTCATGAAACTTTTTTACTTGCTACTACCATTGGGTAATTCATGTAAATTTTTTCCTCTCTAGGCCCACATAGATTCTGAGATATAAAATGCCAAGTTTTGGAAAATTACCCATAAATGAGACTGCTCTTAGAGATAGTACTTGAGGAAAAAATTGAGATCTTTTTGTTCAATCTACATATCACTACTGAATTTTTACTACATATCAATAAAAGTGTGTAGATTTCAGAAGAAAAAAATTCTGTATAAATATTGCCTACTTTTCAGAAACACTAAAATTTAATTAATTTTATTTTATTAAACATTTTTGAAAGACATTAATGAGTATTATGGCATGAGGCACAACAGTTATCCGGCACTTTTTTCTTAACTGAACTCAAAAATATGGTCTCAAAGGCTGTGAAAGAAAAATGGTGGCATTTTCATTGCTAATATTTTTAGTAGCTGGAAAGGTAGTCAATTAATTAAGAACTACAGGGTTGTTCCATGTCATACCACCTAATTAAATTTTAAAATGACATATTTTGATGAAACTTTTTTTACTTGTTACTGCCACAAAGTTATTACTTCATATAATTTTTTTCTCTTTAAGCCACATTGACATGGTTTTTGAGATATAAAATATCAATGTTTTGGAAAATTACACATAAATGACTAAACTGAGACTCCACTTTTAAAGGCAGTACTTGAGAAAAAATTTATATATCTGTGTCTAATCTACATATCATTACCAAGTTTTCACCACATATTAATAAAAGTGCATAGATTTCTGAAAAATATACTGTATAAATATTGCTTACTTCTGAGAGACACTAAAATGTAATTAGTTTAATTTTATTAACAAAATGTTAATCGTAAAGACTAGGGATGCAACGGATATCCAGTAAACATCCTGTATTCAGCCCATCCGGCTATTAAGCCGGATATTTGGCAGTAGCCGGATATTAGGATTATTCGACCAGATATCCGGTCATATAAGTAATATGCAAAATAAGTATTTTTAATAACTCAATAAATAGTAATATTAAAATTTTCAGGTTCCTCAATTTTTATTATAGTTTCTTAAATTGAACCTTCATTTTATTACTTAATATGAATTCAAAATTTCTTCTAATATCTTTGACAATGAATATTACTTTCTTACGATTTACATTACAAATTAAAAATAAATTTCCCGTCAACAGTATTCTTGTTCTTTTTTTACATTAGTAATTAAACATTCAGAAGACACAAATATTTCAAACATCATAAAAAAAAATTAAAAATTTGTTTCCCCTTTTAAAATTTTCAAATTATGATGCAAAAACAGTAGTTTTTCTGCATTTTTTGGCAAAATTCTATTTTTCTTTTTGTCATAAATGACTCCTGCTTCAGAAAACAGTTTTTCACTATATACATACACTGCTTGATGGTGGGGCAAGATGCTTTTTTAGCAATTGCAATAAATAAGAAAAATTACTCCTATTCATTTTTCACCAGTCAAATGGTGACATTTTTCTGTCAATTACTGTCTGTGAAAGATAGTTTCTCAACTCTTCCAAGTAAGCTTACTCGTCATCTTGTTGCACTTGGTAATATTAAAATTTCCGTCATCTTGTGATTGTGATATGTTACAATTAACAGTTATTTCAGTAAAGCAATCCCAAAAAGATGTAGGATTCTTTGCAAGATTAGAATTTCCATTACTTTGAAATTTCGATTTTGTTAGGAGTGACTCTTCGTTTTCTTCAGGAAAATTCAAAGCTTGAACTTCTTTCTTCATTATCAATAATAAAGAAGATTTAATCATTTCATCATAACCCTGGTCTTTATCGAAAAAATGAATATTGATTCTTGGGTTGCTATTGAAAAATGTTCATTCAGCTATATCATTGAAAAATGTTTTTGTATGTTTACTTTTAATGTATCCTTTATTGTTCCAACACCAAATACTTCAGATTTTGACAAATATCTGTTCAGTGTTACAACCATAGGAATTACTTCTGAAATTAATGATTTTGAGGAACTTATTTGCTTGGTAATTTCCTCAAAGGTTTGAAGTAGAGTTAAGCAGTTTTGAATTAATGTCCATTGATATGATGAAAATCTTGCTATTTCATTGTTTTCTGCTGCATATAAGGACATAGCATTTCTTAATTTATTGACACCATTACAACAAATTATATTGTTGGAATTAAAAGTATATGTGTATATATATACAATCAAATTTTTTACAAATTTCAATACTGATTTTTAATAACAAACCCTGAAACCATCTGTTAAAAAAAAAAAAAAAAAAAAATCTTATTTATTCTAAACTTTAACCAAAATCCATAAAACATATACACGAAGTTACAATGAAGTAAAGCGCCATGCTGCTTCGCAACAAGGAACAATATATATATCCAAAAGGAAATGTCCAAATCTGAAAATCAAATATACAAGAAATAAGAAAAAAGAGAATAAGTACCAAAAATTGGCAGGGGGGGGGGGTTGTGACCCCCTCACCCCGGTTCAGCATGCTTTACGCCATGGCCACACTCCCGGATGCCGGTACCATTCCGCATCTAGGCCATTATACCTAAGAAGATCTATTTGGAAACGAAAAGACCGTGATCGTTGAAGCTAAACACAACACCAGAATTAGTGCAAACAAGTCCTTTCAATCATAAAAAAACAAGGAGCGCACTTTATACATAATAGTATGGAATTGGTGAATACCATAGAAAAAATAACAGAAAAGTTACATTACAGAAGTTACGACTTCTGCGATTTATTTAATAACATTATGGTGGAGGACCTATATCAGATCATTATGGATCTTCATCATAAATATAGTTTGCAGAGATTTATTGAGGTGGATAAATATAGGGCACTAGTTGGACTGGTTCTAAATGAAACAGTGCTATACAATGGAGTGGAATTTTATAAACAAATTAGAGGAATACCGATGGGCGGTAATTGTTCATCGGCATTGGCAGATTTGTATTTGGACTGTTATGAGAATGGAACTCATTTGTTGAATGAGATGTTGTATTTAAGATTCGTTGATGACATTATCGTTGGCACAAAAGATCAAAAATACGTATTGGATTTTGGTTTCTATCCGTGTTCACTTAAATTGGTTGAAACACCTGTGAATGTAGACGGGAGCCTGAATTTTTTGGACGTATGTATTATGTCAAACGAAAATAGAACTTCCTTCTGTATATATGATAAGCGTACAGCCTTCAACTTTGACGTAAACTTTATCACATCATGGGAAACTTGTTTAAGTAGAGCTGTCTTCCGTAATATAATTGTCAATCAACTTTTAAGAAACAAAAGGTTAAACTCTCAAAGTAGCGACAGAATACGACAGGATAAAAGGTATTTGAACGAGGCACGGAAAAGGGGTTATCCGGTTGGCTTTCTGAACGTAATTGAGTCATCTTTTTACGGTAAACTGTAACCGTTGGTTATTTAGATCACGGACATATAAAGTTGATGACTTGGTACTATATATATTGGGGATTTGTGTTGTGTAAGGCATGATTTCGTTGGGGAGTAACTTGAGGTCTTGTTTGCACTAATTCTGGTGTTGTGTTTGGCTTCAACGATCACGGTCTTTTCGTTTCCAAATAGATCTTCTTAGGTATAATGGCCTAGATGCGGAATGGTACCGGCATCCGGGAGTGTGGCCATGGCGTAAAGCATGCTGAACCGGGGTGAGGGGGTCACAACCCCCCTCTGCCAATTTTTGGTACTTATTCTTTTTCTTATTTCTTTTTTCTTATTTCTTGTATATTTGATTTTCAGATTTGGACATTTCCTTTTGGATATATATATATATATATATATATATACATATAAAAATAAGTATATCACGAACGGAACTCCTATTTAAGTATAAAGGAGAAAACAGAAACCTTACAGAGGATGTGGCGCTTAGCAGCTCTGCATCCAAAGTGGCATATAAGGATATAAACAAGAAGAAAAAATAAGCGAGAACAGGAGTGACCATATGATTTGCATAGAATGGCAGGGGTGGATTGCGACACCCCTTTCCCGCTTAAAGCAGCTTTTACGACCCGGGCAACGCTCACGGCACCAATGTAACTCAATGGTCAATCTCCCACATGTGCAAAGACAGAAGCACCCGAACGGACACAAAAGCAAAGATGGAACCAAGCATGGAAGAGATACACCCTACAATCCAGCTTGAAAACACAACATTTTATAAGGGAAAGTCGCACATGCGCGATAAGACTTCATGATGATAGGATCGCAGATATGAAAATATATATGATTAAGAATACTCATTTAGAATCAAACTATGCACAATTTCTTTCTTTGAAAAAGGAATAGTAATAATGTTGTAAAAAATATCTAGGGTAATTTCTTTTTAATGCATCATTTATTATTTTATTACATTCATAAATGCAGTCTTTTTTAAAAGTACTGTAGTTTCTGTTTCTTCTGAAGTACCCGACAATAATATTTCTGAATATATTTTTAGTGAGGTTTGAATTCCAATCAATAATATTATTAATTTTGATATTGTATGAATTTCTCTTGTCGTGTATGGTTGTATAAATTCCATACCGTTGGTGTTTTCTTATTGACAAGTCCAGGAAGTCTGTCGATCCATCCTCATTGATCGGGTTTTCAATTAAGTCTAATTCCCTTGGGTAGAATGCAAAATCTATGTCAGGGGTGTTTTCATAACCCCCTAATATCACATCGTCAACATAACGGAAATAAGGTATTTCCGATAATATATGGGTTCCTCTTTCATATTTGGATAGATAAATATCCGCCAATATTGATGAGCATGCCCCACCCATGGGTATGCCATGTATACCTTAATTCCTAGCAACGAATCAATCATCACTAATAGAATAAAAGCACTGTATAAAAGAATTGGTATGGATATTAAATCAGTAAAATTTCAATACTTGATCCTTATTCCCAAGTTACACAAAAAACCAGTCAAGTTCCGTACTGTAACAGTGGGATGCGGATCATACCTGGAACAAGCAAATAAAAAACTTCTGAAATTACTCCAATATGTTATAACTGATATTAAGAAGCAAAACTCCATAATGTTAAAAAACGGACAGGAATTGATAGACCGACTGAAATTTTGCCATAAAGATTTGAACTTCAGAAGCTACGATTTCCGGGATCTGTTTAATAACATCGATTTAACAAACCTACAAATGATCTTGAAAGAATTACATGAGGAATATAATTTAAAACCATATATAACTCTCAGAAGATATTTGGATTTGATTGAGTTGGTATTGAATGAAAACATACTATATGACGGTACGCATTACTACAAACAGGTCAAAGGCATACCCATGGGTGGGGCATGCTCATCAATATTGGCGGATATTTATCTATCCAAATATGAAAGAGGAACCCATATATTATCGGAAATACCTTATTTCCGTTATGTTGACGATGTGATATTAGGGGGTTATGAAAACACCCCTGACATAGATTTTGCATTCTACCCAAGGGAATTAGACTTAATTGAAAACCCGATCAATGAGGATGGATCGACAGACTTCCTGGACTTGTCAATAAGAAAACACCAACGGTATGGAATTTATACAACCATACACGACAAGAGAAATTCATACAATATCAAAATTAATAATATTATTGATTGGAATTCAAACCTCACTAAAAATATATTCAGAAATATTATTGTCGGGTACTTCAGAAGAAACAGAAACTACAGTACTTTTAAAAAAGACTGCATTTATGAATGTAATAAAATAATAAATGATGCATTAAAAAGAAATTACCCTAGATATTTTTTACAACATTATTACTATTCCTTTTTCAAAGAAAGAAATTGTGCATTGTTTGATTCTAAATGAGTATTCTTAATCATATATATTTTCATATCTGCGATCCTATCATCATGAAGTCTTATCGCGCATGTGCGACTTTCCCTTATAAAATGTTGTGTTTTCAAGCTGGATTGTAGGGTGTATCTCTTCCATGCTTGGTTCCATCTTTGCTTTTGTGTCCGTTCGGGTGCTTCTGTCTTTGCACATGTGGGAGATTGACCATTGAGTTACATTGGTGCCGTGAGCGTTGCCCGGGTCGTAAAAGCTGCTTTAAGCGGGAAAGGGGTGTCGCAATCCACCCCTGCCATTCTATGCAAATCATATGGTCACTCCTGTTCTCGCTTATTTTTTCTTCTTGTTTATATCCTTATATATATATATATATATATATATATATATATATATATATATAATAATAGAAGTTTGAAAATCCAATGAACGAAAAGTAAGAAGATGTAACACGATAAACCTAACTTTTTAAAAACACCCACAGAATAAAATATAATACAGCAAATCATCAATCAAATGGATTAAAAATACAAAACACTAGCTATCAAGTTACAGAAAATCAACCAAATTAAAAGGTATGGAAACAAAAAAAGAAAAACTTAAACTAAATTCAACTATCTAACTGGCGTACAAAACAAATGTAAAAATCAATTAATCCTCAAGCATATGGAAAAAATAAAAAAATTAATATCGAATCAACAAGTCAATGAAAAATATAATACAAAGGTATGGAATCGAAATAAGTATAACAAACGAAATCAAGCACAAACGCCTTACACGTGGACGAGGCTCTAAGCCTAAATCATGAATTGTTAACCTCTACAAAAATCTAATCATGTCCAAGTTTTTTGTAGAAGCAAACTCAAAAATGTATGTTTCTGAAGAAATAGATAGATTAAATCTATGAACTATTTCTACTTGGACGACATACATAAAGATGGAATAAAAAAGAATAAATGAATACCTGGAAAAAGCACAGCATGTGTACAGACGATTTATTACAGGGATCGAGGGAACACTGATAGAAGAGACCAGTGTTGCCATTCGTAAAGAAAAAATAAAAAACCATTTACTGTTGCCATTCATAAGAATTGAAAAACTGTGAAGCGAAATGTAAAGAAAAAGTATTAATATACAAAAAGAGCTACTAAAAAGAGGGTCAAATAAAGGTAATGCTGAAGTGGGAAGTGAATGGGAAAAAAAAAAAAAAAAAAAAAAAAAAAATGGAGATGACTGGCTAATATAAGATACTATGAATAGAATTATATGATACTATGGAAAGAATTATAAAAATCCAGCTATTTTAAATTTTTTAACAATACTATTTACTAAATAAGTGGGATATTTATATAAATTACTAGTAATTTTGAGATTATTGATATGCATAGCATGAAATTTTTTATCAGATAATCTATAAATTCTAAAAAGCTGATTGAGTATAATATTTCTAAACAATTGAATCGAGTTACAGGAATTAAAAGGTAAGATTTTATTAATATTAAAATTATAAAAGTCTTTTTTATCATATAAATTTGTAACAATTCTATTAGAAGGATCAATAAAAAGATTTAAATCCAAAAAATTAACATTTTTATTAATAGTAGCTTCATTAGGTATTAATTCCAAATTGTCTGGATAGTAATCTATATCTATGAGATAATTTTCTGTATGTACTAAGCAAATCAGATCATCAACATATCTGTAAAAAGTATAATCTATTGAAGTAAATATATATATATATATATATATATACTGTGGCAGCAGACGACTCTGCTCCTGCCAAAGACATCAATCGAAGATGCTAGGATACACGAATTATAAGTTCTGAGCCGAAGCTAGCTTTTACTCTAATCTTATAATGTCGGTCTTGTAAGCACAAGGTCCCGAGTTCGGTCCTGGCTCGGGACTAGCAACATCAATCGCTACAATGGCGACCCTGGACATTTGAAACACGCAACCTTCTCTCTCCAACCATCTCACTATCTCAACACGAGATGGCAGCACCACACAGAGCCAGAGGCCCTACCACTCCCTTCCTGGTTGACCAATACAGATGCCACGCCCGAGGTACGACACGCCTCCCGTCCACGCCCCTGGGGTTTTCTGGGCGGTGCCGGATGTTTGTGTGGTTTTGTTGTTTTTAATTGCTTGATTGTGTGGGCTAAATCTGATATGGGGTATGGTATGAATGCCCGGCACAATCCTCCGACATTTGCTGTTGTTGTTCTCTAGGCAGAGCTTTAACGTTGCATAAAATAATATTTATTTACAATAAATTTTACAGCTCTATATACATCCTCATACTACTTTGCAGAGAGATTCTGCGGCAGGTGAATAAGTCCTGATTTTGGGAACGTAAAGTTCGAGGCAGTCAAACGGAGGTTCGACTGTTCAAGTCGAGATTTTAGGAGCGAGTCTAGTCCGAATTGATAAAAAAAAATTTCTCGACTGATTTTTGTATACACCCCAGAAGGAGTGATTGACCATCTTATTGGTCGTCGTCGATCTGGGGCTCATTTACAGGGGTGTCCCCCATGCATGCCATGTGTTTTCGATGTGCACCATCGTATTGTTTTTCACACATGCCGGTGATGAAAATTATGACTTTTAAATGCCATCATACTGTCACCGGCGTTAAAGTTATGTGTAAATCCCCATCGGGAGTCTTTGGAAGTCATGCGTCTTTAATACGATCAAGTGCAATGTTCACTTTCCTACCTTTGATCTCAATTTAAAAAAAATTATCGTTTCTCTTTAAAACCTGATATGGTCCATCGTATAGAGCTTGTAGTGGAGCTTTAACCGCATCATTAATCACAACACATGCGACGCTGTGTGAAGAGCGGGTGGGAGGAAAATTCTCGGTTTCCGATGATGAGAAGTGTTGGGGGGGACGAAGGTCCTGCATTGCCTCTCTTAGCTGCACTATGAAGTCTGAGGGGTAAGTGACTTGGGATCTATTGGGGAAAAAATCACCTGGCAGGTGCAGTATTTCTCTGTAGAGAAGTTCAGCTGGCATTGCACCTATGTCCGGTTTGATTGTAGATCGAAGCCCCAGCAAAACGATTGTCAGTGTCTTAGTCCACTGTTTATTTCCGTGTGCTTTTAAGGCTGCTTTCAGCGGCCGGTGGAAATTTTCAATAATACCATTGCTAGAAGGGTGGTAAGCAGTTGTGCGTATTCGCTGGACTCCCAAGCACTGTGCTAAAGACTGAAAAAGTCATTCAAATTGTCGGCCTTGATCACTGGTGATTCTGGAAGGAACACCGAATCGAGAAATCCAATGATCGATCAGAGCTTGTGCCATTGTAGAAGCCGTGATGTCCGGAATCGGGATTGCCTCTGGCCATCTTGTGAGCTGGTCAATCATAGACAGTACATAGGTCATTCCTTCAGATGGGGCAAGGGGCCTACGAGGTCGATATGTATGTGCTGAAACCTCTGAGAAGTTTTGGGGGAAAAACCAATGGGTGGGGCAGTATGTCATTGAATTTTACTCATTTGACAAGGTATGCATTTTCGCACCCAATCGTTAATATCTTTATTCATAATTGGCCAGACAAAACAATCGCGGACTAACTTCGAAGTTTTCCTTATACTTGGATGAGCTAAATCAGGGGTTTCCAATTGGCGGCCCGCAGTGTCTTTTTTTGCGGCCCGTGAAGCCTTCTGGGAAAATAATTTGCAGCATCAAATTAGATGCTCTTATTTAAGGAAAAAAGTTTTTGTGAAAATCCATATCGATTTCAAATGCTGTTCATTCGCGAATAAATTTGATTTTCTTCGGTTTCCATGAAAATTAGTGTGGCCACTTGTGCTCTATTTCACCCTCCCCCATCGCTTTTCACGTCCGTTGACTCGTTTTATCAGTTTTCTTTCACCCCTGCTTACCCAAGCAGATTCTACCGTACTGGTATCTGAACTTTTTTTTCATTCAGCTTAATATTGTTAAGGTAGGTGTCTGTCTTTCTTTTGTGACCAAGAATTTACAAGCGTTATTTTTAGTACGAGATAGGGTTTTCTTAAAACACTTTTCTGTGTATCTGTTCTCTGATTATTAATTTTATACTAAATATCAGAATGAGTGGAATTTCAAATAAACGCAAGATTGAAAGTGAAAACAAAGCTTACAAGGATCATTGGGAAAGTGATTATATAATTACGAACAATAACGGGAAGTTGCAGTGTTTGGTTTGCATGCAAATGGTATCAGTGCCTGAGGAATATGACATGAAAAGACATTATTCAACACTGTATGAAGAAAAGTATCAGAGATATGGAGGAGAATTTCGAAATATCTTGATTTCAGAGTTAAAGAAGAAACTGAAACAGCAGACAGGCATTTTTACCAAAATATCGCACGGTTAATCATCTGCTTTGTATGCTTCTTATGTCGTTTCTCTTGAGCTTGCTAAAGCAAAGAAACCCTTTACTGATGGCAATTTAGTAAAAAAATATGCTAATTGGCAAGGCTTTTGGTGATGCTCAATTAACCGAGAAATTTGATTCAGTGCCGCTTTCTAACCAAACTTTACAGAGGAGAGTTATTGATATGGGAGAGCAGGTAGAAAAATCATTTATTGGTTTAGTTGAAAAAAGTACCTATTTCTCGCTTTGCCTTGATGAAAGCACTGACGAAACAGATGTGTGTCAGTTGTTAATAATTATACGTGTTACCCAAACAAATTTTTCTACCAAGGAAGAATTATTGGAAATATGTCCAATGACTGGAACCACGAAAGGAAGGGACATCTACGAAGCTGTGAAAAAAGCAGTTAACAAAATCGGAGGTTTTAATAAATGTTCAGCAATTGGGACGGACGGTGCACCAGCGATGGTAGGGGGGAAATCTGGACTGACTGGATTACTTAGAGAAAATGGAGTAACTTGTCCGACGATTCATTGTATTATTCATCAGGGAGCTTTGTGTGGAAAGTCGGTAAAACAGAATCAAGTTTTCAAACTTGTAATAAAAATTATCAATATGATAAGAGGTGGAAATCGTACACTTTTGCTTAGGCAGCTAAAGCAGTTTTTGGAGGAAATGGAAGCAGAATATGGGGACTTGCTGCTCTACAATCATGTAAGATGGCTGAGTGCTGGAAAGTGTCTCAAGAGATTCTTTGTGATAAGAAAAGAAATCCCTGCATTCCTGAAGAAGTTCTTTTCAACAGACACTACGCAACTGGAAAAAGAGTTCCAAAGTGTAGATTTCTTAAAAGAATTGGCTTTCCTCACCGACATCACAACTCATCTTAATGAACTGAATCTAAATCTCCAGGGAAGAAAGCAGCTGAAGTCGGATTTAATGGGAAACGTAGATGGGTTTCGAAATAAATTAAGAGTTTTCAAACTTACTTTGAACAAAAATGATTTGGTCCATTTTTCAAGCTGTCAGAAGTTAGCTGAAGAGCTTGAAAATAATGAGACTCTTATTTTTCTGAATTTGATGCAAATATCCAAGAAATCATAGAGGAGTTTGACACTAGATTTAAAGATTTTGAATCATTAAAAAGTAGCATGCTGCTGTTTAGTAATCCTCTTCGAGCTAATATTGAAGATGAACCAACTCATCTTCAACTTAAACTATGTGACCTACAAGCGGATACATTTTTTCAAACAAGGGAAGAAAAGAGAGCAGATTTCTTTAAATTATTATCAAAAGAAATATTTCCAAACCTGTGAGATTTTGGCCGGAAAAATACATCAATGTTCGGGAGTACATACTTGTGCGAAAGTGTATTTTCTGCATTGAAATTTATCAAGAACCACAATAGAAGCCGCCTCACAGATTCTTCTCTACTTCATCTCCTGAGACTCTCAACAACAGAGCTTGAGGTGGACATACGTTCTTTGGTAGTTGCAGCAGACCGACCTCAATTTTCTCACTAGACATATTGTGTGCTTTTACGTAAGTTTTTTTTCTTTTGTAATATTTAAGGTTTAAATATCTGTATACTTGATATCAAAGTAAAATTATTTTAGTCTGAAAATTTTTTAATATGCAATTAAAGGTGTTAAAATGCCCACTTATTTGATTCGCAATTCAATACTTGTTTTTGTTTTGTATAACTTGATGAAAGTTGGCCAATTATGATCAAGGTCGTAGCTGGAAGGGAGGGTTAGAGGTTCATCCCCCGAAATTTAAAAAAATTTCATAGTACATACCATATACATGCATTTATATTCATTACGATGCCTCCATCCCTCCCCCGCCAGAAAATTTCATATTGACCCCCCCCCCCCCCCCCCCCCCCCCCAAAAAAAAAAAATGCTCTGGGTATGGCCCTGATTACGTTGCAGCCCACCACTAGACAGGTGGTTTCGATTGCGGCCCTTGGGCACTTGTAAGTTGGAAACCCCTAAGCTAAATTATGTAAGTTTGAAAAAATGTTGAATCTCATAAGCTACGGTACATAAGGACGCGCCGTACCCGTGAATACATCGCAAAATAATTTAGCCGATGCATTTGGAATAGCGTTTTGCTTTAAGTCGATCGAGGATGTTCCTTTTAAAATATCTAGAAGCTCCGGATTGTTGTTTTGTAAATCTGCGAGTTCTTCATAATCAATTGGACCAGGTACCGTAATCATATTTATGCGGGACATTAAGTCGGGCGGGATGTTATTAGTACCTTCTATATGACATATATCAGTACACTCCTTCTGGGACGTATACAAAAATCATTCGAGAAAAAAACTTTCATCAATTCGGACTAGATTCGCTCCTAAAATCTCGACTTGAACTGTTGAACCTCCGTTCGACTGCCTCGAACTTTACGTTCCCAAAATCAGGACTTATTCGCCTGCTGCAGAATATCTCAGCAAAGTATTATGAGGATGTATATAGAGCTGTAAAATTTATTGTAAATAAGTATTATTTTATGCAACTTTAACGCTCTACCTAGAGAACAAAAACAAATGTCGGGGGATTGTGTCGGGCATTCATACCGCATGTCAGATTTAGCCCACACAGTCAAGCAATCAAAAACAACAAAATCACACAAACATCCCACAATGGAGTGACCGACCATCTTATTGGTCGTCGTCGGTCTGGGGCTCATTAAGGGGGTGTCCCCCATGCACGCCACATGTTTTCGATGTGCACCATCGTATTGTTTTTCACACATGCCGGTGACGAAAATTGTGGCTTTCAAATGCCAACATACTGTCATCGGTGCTAAAGTTATGTGTAAATCCCCATCGGGAGTCTTTGGAAGTCAGGCGTCCCAAAACAGGAAACGGTATGCCGTTTCCTCAGTTATCAGATACACAGAGAAAAGCCGCTTCTAGTTCGTTTTGGTGCAGGTGGCATAAATAGCGATAGTTGACCGCCACAGTACTTATGATTTCTATTTCTATTATTTATTAAGTTATCTGTGATATTATATAGGAATTTAAAGAGTGATAATGTTTTTAAATTCTTGTTGCTATAATCAAAACTGGAATTTTATTTTAAGCAGTGGCTACTAAATATTAAGAAGTTAACAAGTGTAATTATATTAATAACCAGTTGATATTTATTAAGTATAAAAACACTTAACGCTTAAGCTTTAATGGCCATTTTAAAAGTTTTAATAGTCTTGTGGCTACTGCTGGTTTCTAAAATATGTGTTTCTTCTCTGAATTAATTTTACTTAGCTATAATCATGTAAAAAAAACAGACAAATGAGAAGAAAAATTGAATAGGAACATTAGCACAACCAGAATTTTTTTCTAGGGAGGGGGGCATTGGTTCTATAAAGGGTTACAACCTTGAAATTAGCACAAAAATTACTATTTCTCCATAGAAATTGTGGGCTTCTGGGGGAGGTTTTTTTTTAGCCTTAAAAACCATCCCCCTGGTTGCACCTATGAATGACCATATAACAGGGTTCCCATTTCAGCGCGAACCCGCGAGATTCTCGCGAAATCCATAAAAAATCTCGCGTAAAAATTTAGACTGCGCGAGAATTTCTCTCTCTCCAGTTCCGGCCTAAAATTATTTTTTCCTTCAAATTGGATACCGAGAAATCCGACGCCCGATCCCGATCGGGCCGATTGCTTCGCGACCGCAAATCGCGATCAGTTGCCTCGTTGTTGCAAATCGCGGGCCGAAGGAATTTAAAGAGTGATAATGTTTTTAAATTCTTGTTGCTATAATCAAAACTGGAATTTTATTTTAAGCAGTGGCTACTAAATATTAAGAAGTTAACAAGTGTAATTATATTAATAACCAGTTGATATTTATTAAGTATAAAAACACTTAACGCTTAAGCGTTAATGGCCATTTTAAAAGTTTTAATAGTCTTGTGGCTACTGCTGGTTTCTAAAATATGTGTTTCTTCTCTGAATTAATTTTACTTAGCTATAATCATGTAAAAAAACCAGACAAATGAGAAGAAAAATTGAATAGGAACATTAGCACAACCAGAATTTTTTTCTAGGGAGGGGGGCATTGGTTCTATAAAGGGTTACAACCTTGAAATTAGCACAAAAATTACTATTTCTCCATAGAAATTGTGGGCTTCTGGGGGAGGTTTTTTTTTAACCTTAAAAACCATCCCCCTGGTTGCACCTATGAATGACCATATAATGAAATAGTAACTATTTAGGATTTTTAAAAGAAAATTATACTGTTGACCAGATATCCCGGATGTCTGGGTTTAAATTCAGGTTGAATATCCGGCATCCGGTATCCGATCAAACTGACATCTGTTGCATCACTAGTGAAGACATATTGAGTATTATGATGTGAGACACAAGAGTTACCAAGGCCCCATTTTTTTAATTGAACCTAAAAATATGGTTTAAAAGACTATTAAAGAAAAATGGTGGAAAAAGTTTCATAAAAATCTGAGTTGATTGGTGTCATTTCAAAATTTAATTAAATGATTTAATTTTAAATGACCTTTTGGCAAAAGATTTTTTAAGTTCATATTTCATATGAATATGTTTCAATGATTATTGCAATGGGATTTAAAATGGTACGAGAATAACTTTTGATAACCATTTCAATATCTTCATTTTGGCATATGTGTAAGTTATATGGCATATGTTCATAATATTTTTGTAAATTGGTTTACAAATGGGACAGGATCTTTAATTCTGCAGATTTGCCTTCACAGATAATTTTGTATATTGAGAATGGAGATTCTTATAATTTATTTTTCATAAAGGAATTAAATATATATTTTAATGGAAGGTTTTTGAAAAGTAATATGGATGCTTTTCACATAGTTTAAATGTTCTTTTTAATCTTTTGGATATTGTTAATAAATTTTACTCCTCCATTAAATTTACTATCGAACATGAGTCCGACTGTTCATTGCCATTTTTGGACATTTTTATTTCTCGTAATTCCTATGGTTTTCAGTCTTCTGTTTTTGTAAATCCATTTTCACTAACACTTGTATCCCTGCTAATTCATTTCACCCCATCTTGTCTAAAAAAAAAACCTCCTTTAATGTGCATTTTAACTGCACTTTGAATGTTTGTTCTACTATATTTCGTCTTTAAACAGTGAAATTGATTTCTTTTTTAAACTTGGTTAGGATGCCTGTTACTCTTTTGAGTTTGTTTATCAAATCTTTTCAAATATTCGCCGTAATTTTATTCAACCCAATTCTAAACTTATTCCCATTAATGATTGTTTGCCATTTAAAGTTAGTTTTCCGTATCACTCAAAAAATTTTCGCCCCCTTATCAAATTTTGCACCGAGTTTAATTTTAGACCCACTCACTTGATGGTAACCAATTTTTTTAATCGTATTCGAACTGATAAATTTAGGGATAAAGATAACTTTAAAAGCCATGCTGGTGTATATGTAGTACCCCTTCTTTCTCCAGATAATGTTTATAAGTTTTATATTAGTAGCACTAAACGCACGGTTGGTATATGGTTGGCTGAACATACTAGGGACGTTAAAAACGGTAGGCAGGCGACTTCTTCCCATTTTTTTAAATATATTTTTGTATATATGTCATATTTTCTGATTGCAAGATTTCTTTTTCTTTTTTTTTTATTGTTGCTAAAAGTGAATGTCTAATGTTGATATTCATAAATGTATCTAATTTTCTTAAGAGTCTTTAATTTAGGTTGCTTAAAAGTTCTGAATTTTTAAATCTCAAAATTAGTATGAAACGTGCTTTATAATGAGGACCAGTGGCTTGAGGTCCCCTGCCTTAATATGACCTTGTGTATAAATAAATATAAGAAAATTATGTTTTGTTTATATTGGTAAAAATGTCAATACATATGTACAGATGTTTAAAATAGACTTTTATCCTTTTCTTGTTTCTAATAAATATTTCAATTTTGTATTAGTGAAGAGCAGTCACGGCTTGCTGCTAGAAAGTATGCCAGAATTGTTCAAAAGTTGGGATTTCAGGTACACATTTTTTTCTTAATAATTATTATACTACTGATTCTCTTGTAACTATAATTTTTTTATGATAAATTCGGTGATAATTTTTCATGTATTTTCATCTTTTCTTAATATAAGTGTTCCAGTTATATTTAATTTTTAAAGATTTTTACCTTGTATCTTGTATACAGTGAAACTTCTCTTAAAGAGCACTTCTGAGTAATAGCTCTTAATAATAAATAGTTTCCAATTCTCTGAAGGTTATACATTGGATCTTATAAGTATTTTTCTGCCTTGTAATGTATATTCTGTTATAAGGATGGGCTCAATAATTTTTTAATTCACAGACAGTAAAAAAATAATACTTTTGTAGATTTAATTTTTTACATTTTAAAAAGTGAATTGAGTTTGAAATTTTAAATTCTATTAGAAATCGGATTCATTTCTAACTTTTTTAATTTTTCTATTTCAACGAAAGTGTTGTCTGATGATGACCTTTAGATGGTCTTATTAACATTTTAAATCTTCAAAATTGTGAAATGGTTCATGTATATATAATGTGTTACTTTATATGTTCAAACAATTGACATTAATGTGATTAAACTTCCCCATTCAAAAGTATTTTATGTATTTTTGCAAAACTGAATTCTCAACCTTTCATGAATCATGCACTGACCATAGAAACATTGTGCTCACAAAATTCTGAAAAATATTTTACTTTATTTTTAAGTGAAAAATAAAACATTATAAACACAGGGTTGCCATTGGCGACTAAAAATCAACTATTTTTGACCTTAGGCGACTATGGCAACTTTTTTTGTGAAAAACAGGCCCAAAATTGACTATTTTATAAAAAGTGGCGACTTTTTGAAGTTTTGAGAGACTATTTTAAAATATTTTGCAATAAATCCTTTTTCAAATAACATTAGTAACAAAGATGCAACAGCGATTTCGAACATCACTAGCGACCAATCATATCAAGAGGACATTCATAGCCTTCAGGAATTTCGTCACTCTTTACTGTGCATTCAATGTTACAACATGATCTCAATCTTAATCACTTAAATTTACTGCCGATTGGGTCATAAATTTAATCGGATATGAATCTAAAAAGCTGAACAAACAAGCAAGTTCGTCTTTTTTTTCTATGATTCAATTTATGTTATAAATAATGTATTGTTTTATGTGTGAAATTTTATATTTATTTTGTTTTATTTAATTTTGAATCTTTTTCAATCTCTTTGCATCTACTTTATGACAGTACCGGGCCGATATTGAAGAAACATCGGTACCTTCAGTATTACGATTTTTGGGATTTTACGTTCCTAACCAGAACAAAGGGAGAAGAAAATATAAAACATGAAAAGCAAGTGGTTGATAATTATTATTTAGTCACAATAGAGTACGCTTATGATGCAAAAAAAAAAAAAGTCTATTACAGCAAATGGAAATTTTATAGCTTAGGTTTATAAGAGCAGGGATGTTGCACCTGTGCCAAACTGCGCTAAATCTAGTACCATGATACAAATTGCGCTAATTTTCGTGTTTTCCGTATATTTTGTGCCGACCTGCGCCAATCTCAAAATTCAATAGAAAAAGAAAAGTTTGGCGTATATGAAAAATTCTCCGTGAATTTTCCAAAATTCCCCGCAATTGCCGCGCGTATCTCGGCACTATAAGAATATTTTCTAGTGCCAATTTTTACGATTATTTCCTTAAAATGTATAAATCACAGGGAGGACTTAAATTCAATTCATCACCATTCAATTCATTTTCCAGTGCATTGCTGAGAGTCCAAAAGTATCAGTTTGCATCCACTTTTATCTTCTAATGATTGCATATCAGAGCAATAAAACTATTTTATGTTTATAGTGTGAATAAAAGAAAACAATTACTTTACTAAACAAATTATTTTTTTCTTAAATTATGCGATTGTGCAATTCAGTTTTTATTCTCGGACATTGCCGAGAATACACAATTATTTTCCATCCATGTCCATCCTCTTATTGTTGCACATTTGCTTGCCTAAATAAGTTTGTTTTCATATTTTAGTTAATTTTTGAATTATTTTCGCATAAATAGTATGATTGCGCAATTGTTTTTATTCTCGGGCGTTGCCGAGAGTACACAATTATTTTTTTTCTATCCATGTCTACCCTCTTGTTATTGCACATTAGCTTGCCTAAACTAGCGTATTTTCACATTTTAGTTAATTTTAAAGCTTGAATTTTTAATTATTTTCACATAAATAATACAATTGAACAATTGTTTTTTTTCTCGGGCTTTGCCGAGAGTATACAATAATCTTCTTCCATCCATGTCCATCCTCTTATTATTGCACATTAGCTTTACTAAACTACATTATTTTCATATTTTAGTTAATTTTAAAGCTTGATTTTTTAACCCTTTCGCGACGGCGGCATTCCGAAACTACCGTGGCCCAAAGGACGGCGCGCTTCGTTTCCGAAATGTGCCCAAAAGATCGCTATTTTTTTGCACTAAGCCTAACTCTTGAAAAAAATTCACTAAAAATCACCCGTTCAACACAGCATTCTATTATTTTCAGGAATAAAGGAAATTCTTATTTTCTATTTGATGTATATTTTTCATACAAATTTTCTGTTATCAAAATATTAAAAATTTTAGTGTATTTAAAATGATTACTTACCTTGATTAAAATAGTTATCAGTTAATCAGAAAAAATATTGAAATGATGGTAATGAAATATTTATATAGCTAATAGAAATTATGTACATATATACACAAGAAAATAGTGTAGCTATTTTCATTAATTAATACACCTTTTGCGTATGGTATATTTCAAAGCAAGTACTCACGCACAGACCAACATTGCAATCTTTGCATTCATAATAAGTCGTTATGCGCTTTCTTTTGCCTTTTGTAGTTTGTGAGCAAACTATACATCTTCTTCGGAGGTCTTTTTTACCTGTATCAGAGCGCAATTTTGGAAAATGTCTTCCAGTTAGACGGAGAGGAGAGGGGATGAGATAACTACTTCTACTGGACTGTTCAGGGGTAAAGAACATTTCAATAAGTTGCTCTATGAGATGAAGACGAAACTGCAAGATTGGGGATTTTTTCTCTTTCTTATTGTCAAAAAGACTATGAGCATTCAATATTGCAATATCTAGAAAGCCAAAAAATAATTTTCTGTACCATTTGATAGTTTTTCTATAAGCTGGATAATGCGTTAGAGACGCATCCCCAATATCCACACCCCCCATATATTTGTTATATTCCAAAATACAATTTGGTTTTAAAATGTCTTCGGATGTTTTCCAGTCTTTCTTTGCAGAATTTTGCATTTTGTCAGTATGAAGAGTTGTTAACATTAAGACATCCTTCTTTTTGTCTTTGAATAAAATGACATTCACACCATCCTTTTGCACTGCTACAATTTCTCCTTTGCGTAGAGGTACAGACGGAAAATTCTTTGGCATGTCCTTCCGATTTTTTAAAACTGTACCACATACATGCGTATTGTTAGACAACAAATACTTTGCGAGTACAGGAGAGGTAAAAAATCTATCCAAATACAAAGTATATCCTTTTCCTAAAAGTTCACTTAGAAGTGTTTTCACAACACGTTCTCCATACCCACCATCAGAACTTGATAATTCCGTGTCCTTTCCAGTATACACAAGAAAATTCCATATATATCCTGATTCCGATTCTGACAATTTATATATTTTTATTCCATATCTGGATCTTTTCGAGGGGATATATTGACGAAATCCCAGTCTTCCTTTCCATGAGAACAAAGATTCATCAATGCACACATTTCTTCTAGGAGTGTATACAGATTTAAATTTTGAAACTAATGCATCTAACACGGGTTTCAATTTATCTAGTTTTTGGGCATTACTATCAAGAGTAAAATGAAGGTAACGTAATATTCCCATAAATCGATCACGACTCATAACTGAATTGAAAAAAGGAGTACTGATAATTGGATTCTTTGAAAAATACATTTTAAGATTTGGTTTTCTGACAATGCTTGTCAAAACTACTGGTGCGAGAAACACACGAAATTCGTTTCCTGTCACAGGTGTAAATACATTTAAAATAGGTGGAGTCTTCGATGTGGAAGGCGAGATGAGACTTTTCTCCCATTTTTTCTTTGCAAACTCATTAGTTGCTTTTACGATAAATTCTACTAGTTCATCATCAAAAAATATGCTAAAAAAATCAAGTTCCTTATCTAAATTAGGCGGAATGATATTGTGATTTATTCCAGGTATGTTCAAAAACTCCAAAGAATTCAGATCTTTCAAATCACATCTCCAAACATCACTCGAAAAAACAGCAACTGAAGCTGGCGGCGTTGTAATAATAGTACGCTCAGAATCTAAGGAATCAATTGCATTTTCAGATTCATCTTCAGAAATAACACTTTTCCACGAATCTTCACTATATACATCGCTTTCATTACTGTCTGGTTCGTTTACCATACGCGTATATTCTTCCACTGACAGAAAACGTTACAAACCAGCCATACTTTTATCCGAAATAACCTAATCATTTCATTGCCACACATTCCTTTACCCCCCTCCCCCACTCACCCCCTCCACCAAAAAAAAAAATACTCTCTTATATTCCTCTAATTCAGCAACAAAATCAATAAAAGCTAAAATCAGAACGAGACCCGGAACTCAATTATAAAATTGTTTATGCTGCGAGGAGTGAGCTGTCTGTTTACTTTACAGAACCATGCCCCCTCCCCGCTCCAAATGGAGAAATAATTCATTGGATTCTCTTTCTGCCAAGGTCAAGCACCTACAAAATACATTTAAGTTGCTTCCACGGGCATTTAGCGCCATCTAGTAGACAAATAAATTCAAATGAAAACGTTCCACGTAGAAACACCAATACGTGCCACTCGGCATTTAGGGTAAAGTTCTCTCTGGTACCAGGGCGTGCCGTACGTCCTTGAATGCAAGTTCACAGCTGGCACGCCCGCGTGCCAACCGTCGCGAAAGGATTAATTAGTTTTCCATAAACAATACAATTGCGCAATTCAGTTTTTATTCTCGAGCGTTAACAAATATTTTATACTATTTGCTAAATAGTATAAAAGTTAACTCTTTAGCAATGAGAAATCCCTTTGCTGTACTGTGAATCTAAAGGCATTTAAAGTATATATTTTATTGAATAATATATTAAACAATAAATAAAATAATAATAAATTAATAAACAATTAATATATCTTACGCATTTATTTATTCTTGCACAGAAAAGTAAATAGTGTTTTGATATTCACAGTTATGAAAAAAAAAATTATTTCTTTTTTCAACTTTTCCCACCTTAAAAAATCTCATTAGAAACTGTTTTTTTTTACCCCCTCCCCCCTTCTAAGGGTAGCAGGTAATAGTCTATATTAATAATTCGAAAGGAGTTTTAACTAATTTATAAATTTATTAAAAATGTATTCTATTTTATACTTTACCAGAAATAGAAAAAACTAATTATCGTAGCAACATACACTTACGCTCACATTTTTAACTTGGGGGGGGGGGGGGGGAAACTTCTGAACTTATATTTTACCTAAAATGTACCTTTAGAGAAGGAAACTTAAACATTATAATTGAAAATTAAAAATTATTGATTTGGAGGTTCTATAATCTTTGAAAGATTTTAATCGTATTTGGTACATAATTAAAATATAACATAAATTTTGATTTTTAAAATTGCATAATCGAAGTGCAAAGTGTCAAGTTTCAAAACAATTTTAACAGCTGAGCTTAAGACTCTTCTGCAAGACAAAAAAATTTCATTTAAAAGTCTAAGTTGCATATGTATGCATTCAAAATTATATAAATAGAGGAATGTTTTTTATTGTTTTCCACCTTCATGTACTTATAATATAAATATCAATTAATTCAAAAATTAATTTTTTGTTAAAATTTAGTTAAAATAGCAATATGCACTATCTTGAATTTTGATAAAGACAACAGGGTAAATCTGGAAAACTATGGGGATTTCATTTTGAAAAATAAGCAGTAAGTTGGGCAAACACATTGGCTGCCCCCTCCCCCCCAAATTAAATGTGCTTGTAAATAATGTTCAGTCAACAGTGTCTTGACTCATATTTTGCTAATATACATGAATGTATGCAGACCAGTTAATTTTTTTAAAAAACGCTTTTTCTCAGGGTACAGGCATATTTTCAATTTACTACTTCTAAAGTTTGTAAATTTGCTGCTCCTAAGCATTTCATGTTGCTCCAAAAGTAAGTTTTATACCTGTTCCAAAGCATTTCTTGCTGCTCCAAAAGTGAGTTTTGCACCTGCTCCGAAGCATTGTATGCTACTCCAAAAGTGAGTTTTGTCTGTTCCGAAAATTGATACAAAGAGCACATAGGTGGGCACCATACTGGTAAGATTTAAAAGGGATAGAGCTCTGCACGGGTTTGGGCTTAAGCCCCGCAGGGCTTTAGTTTTCTAACGCTGTTTCGGGCCAGATTGAGTCATTTTTAAAAAGTCACTTATGACCTGGCAGAACATATTTATTTTGAAAAAAATTTCAATGGATTCAAATTGAATACATAAACTTATTGGGGCTTATCTCAGCTATGTAAAGATAAATGTTTAAGAAAGCAAATTCAATTCTTCCGTACAAAATTTTCAAAAATTTATGTTTTTAACACATTTGAATACAAATCATTCCGGCTGAGTTCATTCTACATTTATAGAATGAGGGGAGAAAAAATATTTAGCGCCTGTGGTATAATATGTGGAAAAAATATGTAGCGCCTTTTGTATCATCATCACACCTAATTGTAATTTTTTCATTGATCTGGAAGTTGAGACGGATCAAATGAGCCCAAAACCAAGACTATGGCTGAAGCAAAAGTACTAGATCATTTTGAAAAGTTGTTTCGAATTGCTTAATTATTCCTTTTCATCGTTACCCCTAATTTGAATTTTTTGAAATATTGGATTTTTCTGTTGACCTAGAAAATAAGATCAAAACCAAGATTCTAACTAGAGGGGAAGTGCTCGATAATTAAGAGATTGTGAGTTTTTTTTATAATTCTTTTGCACCGTCACTCCTAATTTAAAATTTTTAAATGTTAGATTTCCTCTTAGTCTTGAAGCTGAGACGGATGGGATCACATCAAAACAAAGATTCTAGTTATAGTGGAAGTGCTTGATAATTTTAATACAATATCAACTCATTCTTCAGTGCATATTATATTGATAACATGTTAAACAATAAATAAAAAAGTAAAAATTAATTAATAAAAATTTAGTGTGCATTTGTTTATTCTTATGCAGAATTTTTATATATGTAACTTTGTGATAAAAAAAGTCTTTGAATGAATTTCCATTGCTACAAATAATTCGAATTGGTCTGCTATAAAACATACTATATTTAGATTTACCTGCTACAAAACTGATACGAATCATATTTTTATCTGATTAGGAGGCTCCACCCTCTTCTCGCTACGCTCGCCAACCCCCTCCACCTCGTACTCGCTAATGCTCACTTAGCTCACTTTGCAAGTACATTCGTGCCATCTGCTACGCAGCTGTAATATGCCCGTCCCTTGTTAACTGAAATTCACCAGCACTGGAGCTCGCTTTGTGAGCTCTTTCAATCCGGCCGGCACACACAACCTCCTATGTTTCCTATGGTTGCTGATGCTCACAAAACCCTGGGGCTCCACCCTCCATTCACTTCCTCTCATTAATCGGAGCTTTCCACAGGTTTGATGCACCCATTGGGACTTCGTCCCCTTATTAGCTGACACTCTCCAACTCCCTTAACTCGCTTCGCGAAAAATTTCACCAAGCTCAGATCCCAACTTACTACACTTGCCGAGCCTGAAACTCACTTTGTGAATTGGGATACTTCGTCTCCCACTTCCTGGTGCATGACAAAATTTCATAACTGTATGTTTTGCAAAATATCATGTTAAGTTTTCAGTATAAAGAGATTTACAACAATAAAACACATAATTGTTCTGCAATATAACAATTAAATCATAATGTCTATGACAACAATAGTTGTGAAATGCTATGTTTATTTGTAAGAATAAATATTAAGACATATGATTGTCTGCTTCAATAACTCAGTCCATTGCCATTTTGTTACGTTTCTGCCAAAAACCAATCAATCAGAGAAAATATTGCAATCAGCTTTACCAGTTGAATCTTCGGCCATAGAGAAGAAAAATTTTCAATTTAGAAGTACATAAAAAATTGAATAACTCATTAACTAAATCGAAATTTAAAAAGAAGGCTCCATCCTGCAAAAATTCAACCATGTAGGTACATGCTAACAAAAATTCGAGGTCCTTCTATTGCTAGTCTGTCCAGTACATGAACCCACGGCTCAAATACTCTTTCTTTGACATTAAATATTTCCAAAACTAAATTTTATATCAAAAAACGGTTTAAATCAGCCTGTTCGCCTAACATTTTTCTACAAATGTACCAAATTTCATATTTTTGTATGCTATAGATTTTGTGGTACGTGGCAGGGAAACTCGAGGAACTCAAAATTTGTCAAATAGCAGCGTCGACATCAGCTGCTTTCTTTAATATAGAGATATACATATTTATGTTATTAATATAATAGCACTTAATTCATACCTGCCAACTTTTACGAATTTTTCGTAATTTTTACGAAAATTCTCTTATTTTACGATTTTACGCGCGTAATCGATTTCTTTACGATTTTTAATATTTTTTACTAATTACGCCTAAAAATCGCGCCAATTTGACGATTTATCGCCAAATTTATACTTTTACACCAAAATGTCGCCAAGCATTTGGATTGCTTGTCACACGAGAACGTTCGCGTTCTCGTGTGACACGCAATCCAAATGAACGCAGACAATGAACGCGGCAATGAACGCAGACGTTCTCGTGTGACAAGCTCTATTTATTCTTGTACTTCCAGCACGCAGCGTTCAAGAAACGGACGGCAGACAATGCTCGTCTTTCTAACCCGGAAGTGTAGGCATAAAATCCCCCACAGAAAGGAATAAAAAAAAAAGTTGTAGGTTGTAGATTTTTGTCTCCGTAATCACCGTGATGTATGTTATCATATATATCATTAATACATATGTTGTCATTGGACTCAAAGGGGAAACAGAAGAAAAAACTTCGCACAGCATTTGAAAATATTTGTTTTACTTTTACCCCTTTTTGTTGAGAGTCCAAAATTACCAGTTTGCATCCATTTTCTTCTTCTAATGATTTCATATCAGAACAATAGATCTAATTTATTTTTATAGTGCGAATAAAAATAAAGAATTATTTTACTAAACAAATTATATTTCGCTTAAATTTTAAGATGAGCAATTCAGTCTTTTCTTTTCAGCCTTTGCTGAGAGTACATAATTGCCTTTTTCCATCCATCTCCATCCCCTGATTATTACACATTAACTTTACTAAACTAGCTTATTTTTATATTTCAGTTGATTATAAAGGTCACATTTTTAATTATTTTCATATAAATAGTAATTTTTTTTTTCATCTCTGCAGCGGTTGCCGAGAGAACGCTATTATCCTTTTCCATCGATCTCCATCTCCCTATTGTTGCACATTAACTTGATTAAATTAACTTATTTTCATATTTTGGTTGATTATAAAGGCAAATTTTTTTATTATTTTCACATAAATAGTACGATCGTGAAATTCAGTTTTTTTTCGCGAGCGTTTCCGAGATTACGCAATTATCCTTTTCCATCGATCTCCTTCTCCTTATTGTTGCACATTAACTGGACTAAAGTAGCTTATTTTCATAGTTTGGTTGATTTTAAAAGTTAATTTTTTAATTATTTTCATATAAATAGTACGATCATGAAATTCAATCTTTTTCTATCTGAAGCCCTTTCTGCCACATTTTTATGAAAAGATATTTTGAACAAAATAAACATTTTCTTTAAAATATACTGCCACCAATTTTTATTTATGTGTAGACACTAGACAATGCACATTCTAATAATACATGATAATTTTATGAATGTGTTTAAAAATATACTGCAGTTTAAGAACAAAAAATTTGTGTCTTCCCAATTGTAAAATAATTTTTTTTTGTGAAATTAAGTTTATAAATCCTGACTATTGTAATGATTTAATTTCAACAAAACTGACAAAATAAAAGCATGAGTTATTATAGATAACAAAATCATAGTTTAGAATTAATATAAAGGAATGTGTTAAAATTAAATTTGCCCATGTATTTAAACAACCCTGTTCTTAAACGCAATTGTCAAACTTGCATTTTCTAAATATAATAGAATTATATCATTTTTCATCATTACATAACGAATTATATCATCATTACATAACGTAACTTTCTGTCAAAATATTTTGAGAGATGAAGGATACAATGTAAATAATGTACAAATGAACATGCATACAACTGTTTCCAAAGAGATCTCAAAACAGTTGTGTGTTTCACATATTTGTGCATTATTTACATTGTGTCCTTTGAAAATCAGATTTATGTCGATTTGTTCCGTAAAACTCATTTTACGCGCTATTCTGATTTTTTTTCAAAAATCTTCTGATTTTTACTCCAAATAAGTTGGCAGCTATGACTTAATTGTATATTGGAATTATTTAAAGAAATTTCTAATTTAAGTAGCTGCACAGGCATTAATTATTTTTCTAGAACATATTTTTCTTTGGTAAATAGTGCTAATAGAGAGTTTGAGCATGTAATATAGAAACTCCTTAAAAAGTTTTGATATGCCATTAAAACCCCCCTTAAATTTTGTTATGTTATATATTAACAAGTGCTATTTTTGTTGTCACATAGGTGACCTACCAGAGCAGCTAATTTAAATGTTTGGTAATATTGATGAATTATTGTATTCCATTTATAGGCCAAGTTTTTGGACTTTAAAATTCAAAATATGGTTGGTAGCTGTGATGTCAAGTTCCCCATCCGCTTAGAAGGCTTAGTCTTAACCCATAGTCAGTTTTCAAGGTATGTTTTTAGTTTTTTTTTTCTTGTGCTATTTTATTTAGGTAACTTTGATATTTATATAAAAATCCGACTTTATACTGTGACAGATTGCTGAAGTTGCTTGTATATGTGTGTATATATATATATATATATATATATATATATATATATATATATATATATATATATATATATATAAATTAGTAAATCCAAAGTTAGAATGTATGTAGTAACTCATAATACACTATTCCAAAATTTTCTACAAAATACAAAGAAATAAAAGAAATTAAGACATAAAGAGGAAATAATAAAGCGTAATGCAGGTCATAAAGACAAAGACCATCAACAAATTTCAAAAATGAGGAATGCAAATAAGAAAACAAAAAAATCAAGCAAAAAAGCTTGCACATGGAAGAGATTTAGGCTTACGATAAGTTCATTTCGAAAAAATTCTCTTCGGGTCCATATATCCCTTCGAAATGAACACAAAAATGCTTGTTTCTGAAACACAAGATAGATTTTATCTATAAACTTGTGTTATATGGACGACAAGCATATAGATTGGAACAATAAAAGAAACATAAATACCTTGAAATACATTTCATTAGAGCAACCATGACAAGCAAAATATGGTTAGACCAATGTTGCCATATGTAGAAATGAAAAGATGTGATTTGCTGTTGCCAAAGAGAGTAATAAAAACTGTACTGCGTAAAAGCAATAAAAAGAGATATTCAACAGTTAAAGCATTAAGATAAAAAGATGAAAATATAATTTCAAGAGAATGTATAAGTACGGCAAAAATAAGATAATAAGGGGAGAATATGAGAATTTTAGGCTAATCGAAACTTATTAACTATACCATTTACTAAATATGCAGGATATTTATACATTTTACTGGTAATTTTGAGGTTATTAATGTGCAAGGCATGAAATTTTTTATCTGATAATCTATAAATTCTAAAAAGTTGATTAAGTATAATATTTCTAAACAATTGAATCGAATTGCAGGAATTAAAAGGTAATAATTTATTAATATTAAATTTAAAAAAATCTTTTTTATCATATAAATTAGTAACTATCCCATGAGCAGGTTCTATAATTAGATTTAAATCCAAATAATAAATATTATTACTAATAGAAGTTTCATTTGGTATTAATTCCAAATTATCCGGATAGAAATCTATATCTATGACATAGTTATCAGTAAATACAAGACAAATCAGACATCTACATATCTGTAAATTTTATAATCTGTTGAAGTAAAGAATTTTTCATATTGATATAGGTATAAATTAGCTAACATACTGCTACTACAGCCACCTTGAGGAACACCTGAGACTTGTAAGTACAATTTATTACCTTGAAAGATATAATTATTGAAAAGAACAAAATGGAGAAGCTTAGGAAAATTGGTAAATTTAGTAAGATGAGAATGATAAGTAATATAAGCATTATATAAAGCTAAAATGACATCATATAGATCAGTGATCTTAATATTATTAAATAGATCTTTAAAATCAAAAGTTTGAAATCCTATTATTTTACCAAGAGTTTTTAATTTATTTTTTAATTCTTTACTGTTATTTAGAATAATGTAGTTATCACTAGAATCTCGTAAATTACTATTTAGTGCATTTAAATAATTTGGTAATAATTTACTAGCAGTAGTAGAGTATGAATTATGACCACTGGCTACAGTTCTAAATTTAATAGGATTTTTATGAAATTTAGGTATAAGCACAATATATGGAAATGTCAAAAATTTATTATTAATATCTAAATCACTATACATATTGATAATTTTCAATTTGATACTATTAAGAGAGTGTGAATCAATTTTAAATAGACTATTATTTTTTAAATAATCTAGCAGATATTGAATATAGAATTTTTTACAAATAATAGCATAATTATTGGAGGCTTTATCAACATAAGTAACAACAAAAGATCTATGTAAATTATTAACAGATTGCTTTATATTATCCATATTATATATAGATCTAGATAAATTAATACTACAAATGGCATTTTTATTAGATCTCAAAATAGTAAATTTCCACATATTAAATGCCTCTAAAGGCTGAGCATATTTAGAAGCTAATCCATAAATAAATTTATCAAGGTCCAGATTGATTGACTTTAAGACATGTTTAGAATTATTACATGAAGGTAACCTGAATTTAGTGCCAAATGACATTATAGTTGACATATAAGATGTATCTTTTACAATGGCTAAGTCTCCAGTAACTATATGACCCAAGTGTGGATTAATAAATTCAGCATAATTATCAACACTACAAATACATTCACCATCTACATTTGTTGAGGAATCTATGTCGACTGAGAGAGATTTTGAAATTGCATTGTAATTAAAAATGGTTCTTCCAATAGGCTTGTTATATTTAAAAGTTTTAGTAACATTCAAATCCTTTACAGGCAATAGATGATGGAAATGATTAAATAAATTCTTAAAGTTTATGGAATTATAAATAGGATGCTTAAATGATATTACACAATAAGAATTAGAACAGTTATTATTATGAAATTGATTAAGTTTTATTTTTAAATATTTTGATCTAGTAATGAGCAAATCATAGAAAATATGATTAAAATGTTCATTAGTAAGATTTAACTTCAAGAAAATAGCATAAACTGAGTTTAATAGTTTTTTCTTAACTGCAAATACCCATGATTTAATAAATTTCCATTGAAATGTGTTATTGAATTGTTGATGCATACTTTTAATTTCCGCTTTAAAATCATGTTGGGAGGAGCTTCCTTTACCGCATTTAAATCTTTTGAGTTTAGCCAATTTACTATTATGTAAAAGAGGATTAAAAAAAAGGTGATTAAAAATAGAATATTTATTATCTACAAAATTATTCTTATATTACCATTGAGATATAATTGATTATATATATATACACTACCCAACATAGAAAATGCAACACCATGAAGCTTTGGCCGTATAATTATGCAAATTGTGAGACAAATGCAGCTGAACAATGTATGGAAATGATCTGAAATGCAAGTAGGTGACGTGATTATAGCACAGGATAAAAGGAATGGAAATGGCAGATGAGCCAACAGTTGTTACCATCGAGAAGGAATAGATAGAGCATGATGTCACACCGACAACATTTCCAGTTCTACAGAGAATGTCTGTAAGATCACTGTTCGGTAAACCACGTGACTAGTATTTTTTTTTAGTTGCATCGTCTGCTAGATAGTGTATATTTGAATAAGAAAAATCATATCTCTAAATTTTAACGAGCTATTTTTGCCGTGTTTTCATTGCTACAAAGTAAAGCCTTTGAAATATTTTAAAACGGAACCTTGTTCGTTTTATGTACCGCAATTAATTTATTAAAAATGAAGGAACAAGCGTTAATTTAACAATTTAAAGCTGCACAGTACTTTTTTTAGAAATTCTCGCAATTTGACCTGACATTACACCCTCGTTTTAATTGGTGCAATGTTCGAATTTTTTTTTAAATTAAACTCTACACATTTTAGATACCACAATTGATATATTTACTATCAACGGAGAAGAAATAATTTAATTTATTCAAATCTATAGATATCTACTATATTTATTATGATGTATATATATTTGATGTATATATATTATTATGATGTATATATATAATCTATAAATATTTATTATGATGTAGTATATTTGCATTAAAGCACATAATAATTGTTTACTAATTTGTACTAGTGTAAGTTTTTCCTTATAGGTGCAGTAACTTATGTATAGTATTTCTGTTTGCGATAGAAAAAATATAAAATTAATTTACTTATCTATAAAAATGTACTATATTATCTAAAAATACTGTTGCCCATTTATTGAATACGTAGTTATTTACATGGTAATAAATGTTCATCTGCTTAAAAATTGCACATAGTTATCTTACAAAACTAGCCTGTGATGAGGATCTTTGTATTTTGGTTTCAACTCTCATTAATTTCTAAGAGTTCTAGTCGAGATGAAATTCATTGCATTAAGTTCTTTTGAACTCTGCATTGATGTGCAATAAAAGTAAATGCAAGCTTGAATTTGGAAAATATGCATTGCATTGCAGATAGGACCGATTTTGCACTTCTTGTGCAAACATGTGAAAGACAATATCTGCAATAGTAGCAAGAAAACTTTCTATATGCCATAATTTTGTAAACCTCTATGGAATGTGACACATTCAGTTCTACCACCTATCCAGCTTTTTTAGCTCAGGCTGCAATGACCAAGTTCATGGTCACAGAACCAACCCGTATCGGGCACTTCCAAAAATCAGAGGCAAAAACCCCTATTCAATTTTTTTTTTCTAAATACTGAAAAGTAATCTGTTATTAATAACACTATATATAGTTACTAAAAAGATGCATTTGTAAGATTTTTCTTATTTTTTGCTCATAGTTGCATAACATAAAAAAAATTATGGAAGAAGGTAGGGGGGAGGGGAATTTCATAGTCTTTTGCCTAAGAATAAATAATTTCTGGAACAAATCCTGCCTTATATTTCCAGGTCTGCTAAATCAATAACCTGTAAATCGAGGTAGTTCTTTTCTTTACACATTAATTCGTTCCTAGTGTGCAATCATAAAACTAGAGTTTATTTTTCATAAACATAATATTAGAAACAAACTTGGGAATAATCAAAGGATATTTTATTATGTGTTAGAAACAAAGGTTTTTTGAGGAAAAGTTAATCTTCAGCTTTCAGCTCGGATATCTTAAAAGATTGGAGAAAAATTCAGTTCGGATTTAATAATTACTTTTAATCTGTGAAGTCAACACAATAATTACTTTTTCATCTGTGAAATCAAAATACAACAAAGTATATTTGTTTTTACAATCAAAGACAACAAAAAAAGGAAAAACTACTGCCCCTTAAATAAAATTTATTTTTCATTTTTGTTTCGAATTTTAATTCCATGAATATCACATTTAAACATTTTCCTAGATGATTCCATCTCACTTTTATGTATTGATAATTATGTATTGGCACAGTAAATTAGTACAATTTTTAAATGTGTAAGTAACTCATTTACAAACAATCTATCGGTAATACAACTACATAAAATATTTTTCAACAGAAATGAGCATTTATAATACGAGCTTCACTGTAAGCAAAGAGCGAAGTGGATACCAGTCACGTGATTGCTTCCCTGCTGATCTTGCAGACAACTTTGTGACATCATGCCACCTCTATCTATTGCTTCTCAATGGTTGTTACTGTCTGTTGCCTACAAAAACCCGTTTTCCGAGCTGTTTTCATTTCAGGAGACACATGTTGCAGAGACGCCTAGCTTCCGCTGCCGAAGTCCGTTTCAGCATTTGAACGATCATGCAAGAGGATTCATTTTAGGCCTACATATGACTGGGTGGTCGTACTGGCGTATCGCCGCTGAAACATGCTTAGATGCATCCACTGTGTACAGGATTTGGAGAAGATTGATTGAAGAAGGGCATCTGAATTATCGTGGTACAGGTCCAGCCAGACATACATCAGCATGCTATGATCGACACATTCGAAGGCATGCTGTGGCAGCCCCACAAACGACAAATATCAACATTCTGCAGAATTTGCAGAGTACGTTGGATGTTCCAATATCAGCGAGAACAGTTTCTTAGCAATTGGCTGAAAGTGGCTTGCACTCAAACATTTCTTTAGGAAGATTGTCATTGACAACAAGACACCGACGTGAGAGATTGCAATGATGTTGGGCGCGAGCCTCTTGGAAGACTGAATGAGACAGGGTAGTATTCAGAGACAAGTCTCGATTATGTTTGTCGAATGACAGTCGCCGTGTGAGTCTGGAGGTGACGTAGAAACAGATCCAAACCTGCTGCAACTATTGAACACCATATTGCTCGACAACACAGCATCATGGTTTGGGGTGCCATTGACTTCGATAGCTGGTTACCTGTGATTCTTATCAAATTCATAATGATTGTGCAATGATATGTGGATGAGGTGCTGCGGCCAGTTGCACTGCCTTACCTTCACCAGTTACTAAATGCTGTTTTCCAGCAAGATAATGCATGACCGCACATGGTAACCATCAGCAGATAAGCCTTGCAAGGTATCCAGGTGCTACCTTGGCCTCCGCCGTCTCCCACCTCAAACAGAGGACATCCTGTAGAGGATGGTTGAAGGCATATGGTCATTCATCCCTCAGGAAACTATTAGCACCCTCATTGCATCTGTTCCTCGAAGGGTTGCAGCTTGTATCGCCGCAAGAGGTGGTTCTACTGTCTGCTGATCATCCTGTCTATGCCATTCCTGTATTGCATTATCCATCTGGAATTAACATCACTTATTTATACACATCTCTGTCAATGTGTCCTTTATCATCACACTCTATTTGCTTTTTCATCATGTTGCATTTTCTGTGCCGGGTAGTGTATCTCTCTCTCTCTCTCTCTCTCTCTCTATATATATATATATATATATACATATATATATATATATATATATATATATATATATATATATATATATATATATATATAATAGTTGCCAACTTCAATTATTGATGCATCTTCTGATTATTTGACCAGTAAAACTTTTCTTTCAATTTGTGATTTTTTTCTCATTGTGTGCATAAGATATAAAAATTCTGTTAAAAGTTTCTTCAGTAGTTGTGAAAAGAGTTTCACAAATTGGTAAATTTAATCCAATTTTAAAACAGAATGACTATTTCAGGTGTCAAACCAGAAAAGGGTGCCTTTCAAATGACTCATATTTTTGAAAAATATGGACACATAGATTGAAAATTTATGTAAATTCTTCAAACTGTGGTATAGCAAAATACTTAATTTTTGAAAAAAAAAATCTAATATGCTTTGGTCCCCTTTTTTTAGTATCCTTGTTTGCAATTTCTTTATTTTTTATTTTTCTATTAATTTATATTTTGATTTTTTTTTATTTTGCCTTGAAACCCTATTCTTAGGAAGGGCACACATACCGGCTTTCCCCCCCACTGTGTCCACCCTTGTTTCCCATAAAGTCATCTGTAGTAGCATTCAACAAAACACTTACAAAGTTTTTCTTTAAAATCAGCCATGGTTGTTTTAATCATCCATGGTATATTAACATGGTTTGCTTGAAGCATCACTTTTATTAGATGCTTTGATTTCTTTTGTGAAGTCTTGAAAACATGGAAAAAGTTCTATTCTGTCAAATATTTAGTTTTATTATCATTTTGTTTGTTCTCAAACATGGAATGTGTATGAGCTTTTATTGCCAGGGAAGATTACTTTAATTAAAGATGTTTGCTATGTACACTGACATATATATTTGATTATAAATGTATTTAAAGTATTTACCATATTGCATTAGTTTGTATCATGGTATATGTTTATTCTTTTATTTTAAAAATATATTTTTATTTTCTAGTTATGAACCTGAGCTTTTTCCTGGTTTAATTTATCGTATGGTAAAGCCTAGAATAGTTCTGCTAATTTTTGTTTCTGGAAAAGTTGTGCTGACTGGTAAGAACTGGCATATTGCATTTTTTTTTATTTGATTTAACATCATTAAAAATATAGTTGGGATGGTAACCAAGCCATTTATAATGAGCCTGCATTTAGCAAGATTTTGAATTTAATGAAAAACTTAAATTAAAAAAAATTGAATTTTTACTTAATACAGTGTTAATTCAAACCTGATTTGTTTGGATTTAACTAGCAAAATTTTATAGTTCCCCAGAGTATACAGGGTTCCCACTGTCTTCTTGAAAATCCTTGAAACGTGTTTGATTTTATTTTGCTTTTTAAGGTCCTTAAAAATTCTTGAATTTGAAACAATTTTTTTGAAAATCCTTGAATACCTTTTCTCTGCCATTCTCAAAATGTGACTCAAAACTGTTTTCACTCATCATCCGATTTTGTCTGAAAATTCGGCGATTCATGTGCATTTGTAAACTGGTTGGTGAAAGGCTCGACCAAATAAAAGCCTTTCAGTCAATCATTTCGAAGATATACAGCAACATATTTTCTCAAACTATCAGCGTGTATCTTTAATCTATTCCCCAGAGTTTTGTGTGCCTCAAATTCCTGGGATAAATATTAGTGCTGAAATTGCTATGACTGGTGATTTTCAAAGGCTTTCTCTTTTTAGTTGTGTGGTGTGAGGTGTTTGTACAGCATAGCCAGCAACTCCACTATTTTTTCTGGGAAACTCCTCGTTTTTGATGTTTCTCTTGGTTTTCCTATTTTTAACGAGAATTTCCCTGTTTTTTCCAATTTTTTTAGAATCCCTTAAAGTTAGGAATGATTGAACTTGCCACGACTGTCTTGTTTTTTCCGTGCTTGAACCTAGTATCAACACTAAGTTGCATCATTTTCACTTTATTGATATATATTTTTTCAAATATATGCAATTTCACTTGTATATATTACATTCCTGTGAAATATTGAAACATCTTTTTCCATCCATGTTTAGTTTCAAATTGAGTAATTAAAAATTGCTTAACTTTTTTTTTTTTTTGCAGTATGTTTTATTTTAATTAATATTTTCATAAAAATATTATATTAAGTGTAATTTTGCTGGTATCAGGGTTGACAAGTTATTGACAAGTGACAGTTTTATCCAGTTTTAACTATGGTTTAAACCGTCACATTAAAAACTTCCATAAAACCTAAATTGAATAAACAGCCATTATAGAAATACAAAGTGCTTGATTATTTGAAGAATTTAAGAGAAAGAACAGTGATGCTTTGAAATTTGTCAACATGACTGTGACAGGGCGCGGCAGCCCATTGGTTAGCGCGCTGGAGTTGCACTCGGTAGGCCCGGGTTCGATTCCAGCCACTGCCAAAACTGCCGCCGTGTTCATGCGGAGTACGATCACGTTAAACATGTGGGTCCGAAAGTCCTTCCGAGAGGTTGGTGGTAGGGGAAGGAGGGTACGGTCCCTGTGGATGCCTCCACCACTGGGTTCCGGTCTAAATTGGGTGGCACTTCCCGACCGTCCAAACAGTTACCTTACACCTTTCTGGTAGGTCGGACGGTCTGGGTTTCAACAACAACAACATGACTGTGACACTTCTTTCTTGTCCAGCCATTTCTTCATCAATTGAAAGAATATTTTTTAAACTTTAGTTATATACATTCTAAGATTTGAAATCATCTAGGTTTATAGAACTGCTCAAAATTAGTGATGTGCTACAGCATGTTGCATGGCAGTTTTGAACAGGAATATTGATAAGTATACTTGTTGATAATTGTCTGCAATATGCATAATATTTGCTTTGTTTCAGTTTCAACAAATAAATTTTTTAAATTCTTATTTTGTTAATTTTTCGTAATTTATGCAAATAATTTTCATAACTTATGCAAATTTCACATGGAAAGAGGGGTAAATAACTCTTTTTATTTTTATTTTCTATTCTATATTTGTCCTAAATTAAAAACAAAAAATGTTATAGATAAAATATTTTTATTAAAAGGTTTTGTATATAAAAAAAGGAAAAGTGCTAATGCTAACATTTGAAACAAATTAAGTTTTTTTAGAAGTTAGAAGGTATGCAGGAAATTTATATTATTTATTATGTAATAAAATTAAAAAAATTTAGTGATGAACAACAATTAAAATATAATAACATGATTAATTATGTAAATATTAATGATAGCTGTCTTTTTCTTAATTAAATGCTAGATGTTCTTACATTAATAACATTGTTTCAGTTGTGCTTTCCATTTTGTTTTTTCAAAGTCTACTATAAACATAGGCTTTTAACGAATTAATACAATTAAAACGTGGTTTAAGCATGTCATGTCAAAAACTGATTTTTGATGAACAAAACCTAACCCTGAATAGATTACATTCCCGTGTAACGTTGAAACTGTTAGAAATCATCAATACAAAATTCAGGATTCAGGATTCATGATCATTCACGATCATTTCCAATATTTATTTGCATATATGTTACAGTTCGTGCATTGGAACTTTCCCTATCCATTCTAATGTACATGCGGCCATGCAAGTACCGAAGTTGATTGGTATGTGGCATCTGAAATTTGCATATCCAATCACAGCATTCTTCTACCGGTATTTAAGCTGCGGTTCTATTAAGCAGCTTCACTCTTTCTCGTCATTCATCTGTCGACTCTGTATTGCAGTTGATCTGCCTATCTATTCATGCTTACTGTATAAATGAATTTTATTACTGACTAGTTAGTTTAGCCACCTATCTCTCATTTCTGGCTAGTCAGAAGAGCCATTTGCATAATATGGTGCTACTATGATTTGAAAAAAAAAGGTGGAATATCGAGTTGGCATGTCCTTACATTATTTTTACCTTGTTTGTTTTTAGCTTGCATTTTTGTTTAAAACTTTACGTTTCAAGTGGTGAATAAATTTTTTTGATTTAAGATGCTTCTGGTAATTCTTTCTGCTGTATGTTGATAATTTGAATAAAGTTTGATTTCACTATACAATACAATAGGATGGTGACTGTTTCTATTTTACAAAGTGTGTATACCAACAAAGTTAAAATGATTGGTTTCCTGTAAAGATTTATTGCCTCTTCTGCAATATTCATGGTATTTATTTGAATTAGTATTATAGTTTAGCCCATTCATGTCTGGCGAGTGAATTAAGCAGCGTTTTCGCAGGCATGGGCATCCTTGAATAATCTGCTAGTACAAGTCTGGGCACTTTTTGCAGTTTAGCCTAAGACGGCAAAGAATTTAGGTTAAATCAACTTTACTTTAAAATATGTCTACAATTGGATAGATAACACAAACTTGCTGATTTTATATAAGTATATATAAAAAATGTAAATATAATAAAATATAGCAAAAATATAGTTATAAAGCAATTAAATTAAAATAACTATAAACTCAAAAATCTAAGCATTTAACAAATCTAATAATGTAACTTATTATAAACACAAAATATACCATTACTATAAACATAATAACATAACAATTTTTTATGTAATTGGACATCTCAAGTGAAAATTTTGTAATGTATGAAAAATTTCAAAACATGGTTCAAAGCAAAGTTTTACATTGCAAATGTTACATATTTCTGATATTTGGAGAGGGGCTATAGGAATGTACTTATGACAGTGAGAAAGCTGATTCTCAACTGGTGTATTGTGTTTGCATAGTAGCCATCACAGAAAAGTTTGTGAAGCAAGCTTAGCAAGTGCTAGTGAGTAGGGGTGAAACCCATGACTCGCAAAGCGAGTTCCATGGTTGGTTAGTGTCAGTGAGCATGGTGCTGAGTTCCCTAGTTTTTCATCCATCTTAATCCATGAAAAATCAAAAGTTGGAGGAACAGAACTGTTAATAGCCTAATACCTGCTGAAAGTCAATCTCACAATAAGCATATCTCAAGGATTGCAAATTGATAAATAATTTAATTTTTAAAGTAGGGCATTTTAAACTGTTCACCCGTGATCCAATTTCCAATCTCTGTTTCATTTAAGACAGTTGATTTCTCATTAGTTTAACTAATTGAACATTTAAGAGTGCTCAACTCCTGAAATACAAAATTTTGTAATACAATAATGCTCTTTCTATTTTCCATCATGTGACCTATTCTGTTACCCAAATTCAAGTTTCTATATTACTTACAAGTGCTTTTTCAAAACATTTTGGTGTGGATCATCATCCTCTTCTTTTCAAATTTATGTTTTAGAAAAATTAGTTTTCACAGTGTGTTGTATTAAATTGTTAACCAGTGTGCCAAATTTTATATCTATCTCACTAAAAAGAAAGTTTTCTCATTTAGTTTGCAAATCGAACATTTTAGTGTGCGGCATCCTTAAGGTAATAAATATTGGAAAATGGAAATTGCACTCTTTCTTTCTTTCAAACAATCTACCATCGCATAAAATTTAAAGTTTCTGCCTCATTGCGAAGTATGTTTTTCTATCATTTTACCTTTCGAATGTTTTGGTGTACAGCATTCTTCTATAGATTATTATTGAAATATTTGATTTTTTCCGGGGGTTTAATCATGTGATTAAACCTTGTATCATTGTATCGAATTTCAAGTCCATCTTATTTAGAAGAAGGCAATTCTCATTTATTAACAAATCAGAGATTTTGATGTGTGGCACTACTGAAGTAATAAATAACTAAAACTGTACAATTTATTTATTTATTTATTTTTTTCGAACAATTTACCATTACATAAAATTTAGTTTCTATCCCATTATGAAATATATTTTTCTATCATTTCACATTTCGAGCATTTTGGTATGGAGTACCCTTTCACTGAACATTTTTGAAAATTTTGATTTTTCGCAAAAGTTTAATCGAATTAATGACTTGTGCCATATTTCAAGTTTCTATTTCACTTGAAAGAAATTGTTTCTCATTTATTCGGAAAATCGAACATTTTAGTGTGTGGCACCCCTAAAGTAGCAAATATTGGACAATTCAGAATGTCCATCTTCTTCCAACTGAACGATCTAACTTTACACCAAATTTTACGTTTCTATCTTACCATGAAGTATGTTTTCTTTCATTTCACCTTTCAAGCTTTTTGGTGTTGCGCATTTTCCCCCTCTAAGAGCATTTCTGAAACATTTGTTTTTGCTTGGGCTTTTTATCAAATTGTTACGTTAAAACCATAACACATTGGACCCATATACCAAATTGAAAGTTTCTATCTCATTTAAACAAAGGTGTATCTCCCTTATTCAGAAATTCAAATTCATTTTGGTGTGGGGCACTCCTATATTAGCAAATATGGGAAAACTGAACACTTTCGTTTGATGCATCTTCCTTGACACCAAATTTAAAGTTTCTGTCATATAGCTAAGTATGTTTTTCTATCGTTTCACATTTTGAATATTTTTGTGTGGAGCATCCCTTCTTTTGAGCATTTTAGAAAAATTCAATTTTCCCCGGGTATTTTTTTTAATGGTTGACCCATGTACTAAATTGCATGTCTATCTACTCAGGAAGTGCCTTAAACAGGCATTGATAGACAGACAGACTGATACTTAGGAATTAATATATATATATAATAATAATAGTTTGATATATATATATATATATATATATATTACATTTTGCTTAAAAATGATTAATTGTCTTCTAAAAGGAATAAATTTTCTTGAAAAGATAAGATGAGATTGCATTTTTCAGTATACAGTACAACCTCGAAAATCCGGGCATTTTCCAAATTTTCAAGGATTCCCCCCCCCCCCCCCCCCCCCCTCCTACTATTAAACTGACGAAATCGTGGATTATAAAACAATAGTGAGTGTAAGATTATTTATATGGAATTATATTTTATAAATAAATACTGTATTTTCCGGTTCACTTTCTGAACCCCGAAATGAGACGAAAGTTTAGACCAGATATAAATATGAACGGCCTCGTGGTTGGAGCATGAATTGCGTTATTGGTGTTACCCCCCCCCCCCCCCCCCCCCCCCCCATATGCATGTCACGATTCCCGATGAATTATTTCGTGTAAAATAGACATTGTTATTGAAATACTGATATTTTATTATCAAAATTTCCTTTTCTCATTATTTATTGAAAAAGACATTTTTCTGAAACAGTGTAATTTTTAATATTAAAACATTATCATAACATTTTATCACAGATTGTTGAATTAAATCTGAAAAACCTGAGAATTCGTATTAACGCTCACGGAAACTTATTTTGTTCACTTCGTAGTACGAGTCCCATTCTTCAATGTATTCTGTTTTGTCTTCAGAATCTCCTCCCCTCCCAATATCTTATGAAGTTTTCGTTCTCGTCGAACCTCTTGTCAGCTTGAAACTGACTGTATATTTTGCCTTTTTTGTTTAGAAAGCCATATTTACATACTATAAATAGCAAATAAATAACTTAATAATATGGTATCGCACAGAACTGAACAACAAGGTCATTAACACACTGACCTCTTAAAGGGATCAGTTGCAATTATGAACCGAGCAAATTCCTTTTTTCGTTTTCCCTGCCACATTCCCGGTGCTGCAACAGCTTTATAGTGACTCATCGTATTTTAGAAAAATTATTGAGAGGAGATATATTTTTCTTTTTTAGAAAAGATATTTATTTTATCTACTACGATATTTTTAACATATTTGACTATTACTAATAAAGTTTTTCCTTCTTTCAGAGTCATCAGCCTTTTTAAACATAATATTGTATAGATGCTAGAAAATATATAAAACTTTTGAGGTCTTATTTTTTGTTTTTCATTTTGTTAATAGCGAACACAGTTTGAACACATTCACATCTTTAAATATATCGGCAAAAGTGCTAATCCTCTCGCTTTATTAAATCTCGGCCCTTCATTAAATATTCCCGAGCTTCATTAAATCTCAACACAGTCAATATAATGGAAGTTCTGTACTGTAGTGATGATGCGCCAATCCATAGACTAATATATTCTGTTCTATAGTATTCTGTGCGCCAATCGTAAATAAATTGTGTGATGTCGAAATTCACTATATGATATTAAATAAAAAAGGAGCAAAGTAGCGACGATAAATGTGGAGAAGAAAAAATATGTGCAAGCAATCGATCATGCAATTAAATGTTTTGAACAAAAAAGCTTTATAAGCAAACAGAAATAATGTGCATCTACAGGATAAAAGAAACTACTTTCCCATAAACCAAAATTAACAAAACAAGAAATGTTAATTCAAATATTTAAACGAAATGATAAAATGGTAATTTTATCATTTCGTTTTGTTCACACATTCTAGATTATTAATGTGTATATTTTTTATTAGAAATTTCTTTTACACCATTTTTTGTATTAAATTATATGTTTTAATTGATTAACTTAACTTTTATCATTATTTTTACTAAAAATAGTGCTTTATAGTGTATTTAGTTCATATTAAGTTTGAATTTTATTCAAACTCTATAATCCGGAAAAATCAAAGATCCGGAATTGGCAAAGTCCAGATGAGTCCGGATTTTCGTGGTTGTACTGTATATTCACCAACAGAGTCCGAAAATAAACATTTTTATCTATGTTGTGTTTCAAACAAATACAGTTTAAAAACACTTAACCTTTATTTCTTCTTAGCACATGGTTCGTATGGTCATTAAATCTCCTTAAATTTACATTTTGTTTTTAAGGGCCTCCTTATTTTTGCCATAATCTCCTTAAAGCATTCTTAAAATGTTTGCCTGCAAAGGAAATTGGACAGATGAAGGACTGTCCAAAATCGCAATTGTGAGAAATGTTATCAAGATTTTAATTTTTTTTTTTTTTCAAATTTATTTTGTCCCAAAATCCGTACTTCATTAGCAGGATCAAAAGTAGAAAAGGAAGAAGTGAAACACCCCTTTTCACCAAAGTTTATGGAACAGTAACAGGCTATTCCCTCCCCTATACTTTCCATGGTCACTCTCGTGTCGCAGTGACGTCACTACCGGACCCGAGTCAGTTGTATCTATCACTAGACAATAATTTTACAACTTCAACATATCGAATCTAAATAATACCAATTTGTGCACCATTTCCCCCCATGATTAGTTACTATAGAGATTTGACGTATAGTTGTAGTTATTATAGCTTAATATAAGTTTATTTTTCACATGCTCAAAAAACAAACGGAGTTTTATATTCCACAGTTTATAATTATTTTTAGTTTTGAATGTTTTTGTCCAAATTATCCTTAGAAATTAAAATAACAATGTGGAAAAGACAGATTTTTTTTTTCTTGGAAATATGCCATATTTTGTATTACAATTTTCCTAAAAATGAGGAAATTCTGAAATGATGGATTAATAGATGTTGGAGAGATTGAAATTGGAATCTTATGTTGATGTTTATGGAAGAGATTTAAAAGCTGAACTTTTAAATAATGTCTCAAATATTGCTTACCATAAAAAATAATGAAAACTGCTGTTCCAAATTTTAACGTGTTTTCATAAAAATGACAAATTTTAACGTCTTTTGTAAAAATCATGAAATTTAGTGAGGTTTTGCAAAAAATTGTGAATTTTAATGCTTTTTTGTAAAATTGCAATCTTTAATCTCTTCTTTTTTTTATAAAAACTGTGAATTTTAACATTTTTTTTGTAAAAATTACAAATTTTTTTTCACAAAAATTGCTAAAAGAATTATTTCATAAAATTTTCAAATTTTAAACTTTTTTTTTTTTTACACATATGAATTACATTTCTGTGTAATGCTATAAATTCTTAAGCAAATCTTGGACTTGCTATTTAGGATTTTTTAATTATATGCTTCAAAATTCTAATGTTCTGCTCTGATTAAGGTAGCAATTAAAAATTTTTGCTGCTCCGCTCCAGTAAAAGCACTTGTTACCAATAAGATTAATATCCATGTAGTTAAAGAGAAAACTTTAATCAAATTTCAGATATATACATATTATTTATATATACAAATTATTTAATATATATTATTATTCAGTATCTATATGATTGGACATATAGTAGAATCCCATTTATCCAGACCAAACAGGATTGGAGGTAATCTGGATAAATAAAAATCTGGTAAAGCTGAAAATTGCAAGAAAAAACACAGTATATTCTAATTGTACATAGCAAAATAGTATACAGCCTTTTTTTTTTCATCATGTTTATACACATGCTGAAACATGAATAAAAAAAAATATAATTTCTTTGTACTAAAATTCAAAGTTTTCTTTTGTACTAATTTGGAATTTTGTGTTTTGATGTACAATTGTGTGAGCTCTTCACTGTCAAAAGTTTAGCATTTGTTTTAAATTATATGAAAATAATTTCAAAGATGGTTTAACAGAAATCTGGATAATTTGATAACCCAGATTAACAGGATCTGGATAAATGGGGGTTCTAAGTATTTCTTTTATTCATGATAGAATGAAAAACCTGGCATTTTGCTGGTTCTAAATAAATGCCTGGTACTTAAATAATACAGACACAGATAACATCATACTCAATTTTCAAATTGTCAGTTTTGAAATAAAATCATTCTCACAATACAAATAATCACAAGATAAGAATCACAATTGCCCATATCAAAAAAAGTATTTCCAATACTCCATTTTGATTGCTTTTAAAAACGTAAAAGGAATTAAATGGCTCCCACCTATGATCAAACTTCAGGATGTTTCCTACCTCTGCAAAGCAGAATAAAAAGTTTTATAACCTCTCTCTGGAAGTTCATCCCAAATATCAAGAACCCACCCATTATGTGCAACTGCTTATCCCTCTTTTAAATGGATCTGATTCAGGGAGAGGGAACAAGGAAATGCAGACGGTCTATTGCGATGACTGAATGCATTCACTTAAAATAATAAAATAAAAAAAAAAAAATTTCTTAGAATTCTCATATATATGGGGATGTTTTAGCCAAATTATAGAATTGTGCTAATCTCAAGTTTTTCGAGTGCAACAATATATATATCAGATCACATAAAAACCGCAAGTTTTAATGTATTTTTAAAAAAAATAAATAAATATGAAGGAATTGTGTGGTAGATTCAGTTCAAACATTGCTGGAAAAAACCTTCTTCGATCTTTCCGATGGTATCAAGATGGAAATTCTGTGATAATATTTTAGGATACTAAGGAATCAATGTGTGTCTGTGAGGACGATATTTCATAAACGAATGGAGTATTTTGTATGAAATTTGGTATAAAAATTACAATCAATAAATACTGAAAGTCTATTGACTTTAAACACAGTCAAAAGTTCAGAAGACACCCAAATTTTCGAATAAAATTTTGAAAAAACACCAAAAAATCAGAACTTTCAATAATGTTACATAAATAATCATTTCTTATGTAATTTTTCATTAGAAAACGGTTGACACAAATTGTTGAACGCTAGCACGAACTGTTCTCTAGATATTGCACTTTTTTAAATAAATTTATTAAAAAAATCACACAAAATTAAGAAAAGTAATTACTATTGTAAAATATGTTCACTTTCACATGTAATATTATGAAATAAATTTGTTACATTCTTGTGGATCTAGTTCAGTCTATTCACGATAGAAGATACTTTGTGTAATAGTTTTGTAGTTTGACAACTCTAACAATTCGTCAACAGTCATTTATATATAAGAAATGCTCTGTTTGTCTGTAACACTTGGGGATAAATTTGGCAATCTTGACAACTAATTTAACAAAATATCACCAACTTGGTGATATTTCATCCCAGATTGACCAAAATATCATTAAAATTGCAAAAATTATCTTTAATTAACAAAAATGATGCTAAATTGATTAATTAATTATAAAAATATTTTAATATATGAACTCTTGCATATTGCGGACGCTATCAATATTGATAATTGTCAAGTTAGAGTTACATGAAATAGGTTTAATCATTTAATATGTTTAATTATCAAGTTAAATAAAGTTACATGATCGAAGAACCTTCTTCAATCTTTCCGATGGTATCAAAATGGAAATTCACTGATAATATTTTAGGCCACTGAGCAATCATTTTATGTGAATATAGGCCTAAATCAGGGTAAAATATAAAATAACTAAAGAAATAATTCGAAAAAAAAAAAAATAAATAATTCTGAGGTGCACCTATTCGGGTACTGAAGTATCTATATACCAAATTTCATGGCTGTATGAAGCTTAGATTTCCCACTACAAACTACACAGACACAGACTTCTTTATTTTGTTAGAAGTATGCATCATTTGTATTTCATAAGCAACATTTACTTTCATTGTAGTTCATATCTATAATTTTTTTTTTTTTTTTTGTATTTTTATACTATAGAAGCCTTCATGTAAAATATATGGACTTGTTTCATTAAAATTTTGAAAATTGCGATTTTTCAATTTTTATAACTGGCTAACATTACTATACTTATGCTTTTCTAATACGCAATAGGACCTAATACAATACACCCTTTTATAAAGTAATTAAAGATATTTTTCTGTTATTTTATCTGCAAATTCATGCCTGCAAAATAAAAAATCTAATGTCCTTATATAATGCAATGAATTTACTTCTTCCACAGTGAAGAAATGATGGATATAAGATGTATAGCACAGTGTTTTTAATAGGGCGCGGTAGCCCATTGGTTAGCGCGCTGGAGTTGCACTCGGTAGGCCCGGGTTCGATTCCAGCCACTGCCAAAACTGCCGCCGTGTTCATGCGGAGTACGATCACGTTAAACATGTGGGTCCGAAAGTCCTTCCGAGAGGTTGGTGGTAGGGGAAGGAGGGTACGGTCCCTGTGGATGCCTCCCCCACTGGGTTCCGGTCTAAATTGGGTGGCACTTCCCGACCGTCCAAACAGTTACCTTACACCTTTCTGGTAGGTCGGACGGTCTGGGTTTCAACAACAACAACAGTGTTTTTAATGCTGAATTATACATTTGGCACTTATCTAGATGGCATGATGTAAAACTATTTTGACTATTTTTTACCAAATTAACTTATATTTCGTATAACTCTAACTTGACAATTGTCAATATTGATAGCATCCACAATGATCAATAGAGTCCATATATTAAAATATTTTTATAATTAATTAATCAATTTGGAATCATTTCCGTTAATTTAGTATAAATTTCGCAATTTTGATGATATTTTCATCAATCTGGTGATATTTTGCTAAATTAGTTATCAAGTTTATTAAATTTATCCCCAAGTGTTAAAGACAAACAGAGAGAAGAGCATTTTTTATATAGAAATGACTGTAGATGAATTGTTAGACATCAAAATACAAAACTATTACACAAAGTATCTTCTATCACGAATGGGCTGAACCAGATCCAAGAAAATACTGTTAGCAAATTTATCGCATAATATTACATGCGAAAGTGGGCATATTTTACAATAGTTAATATTTTTTTTTAATTTTGTGTGATGTTTTTGATAAATTTATTTGAAAAAGTGCAATACCTCGAGAACAGTTCATGCTAGAGTTCTACAATTTGTGCCAATCGTTTTCTAATGAAAAGTTATTTATGAAATGATTATTTGTGTAACTTTATTGAAAGGTCTGACTTTTTGGTGATTTCTCAAAATTTCATTTAAAAATTTGGATGTCTTTTGAACTTTTGATTGGGTTTAAAGTCAATAGGTGAGAAGAGACCCTGGCTGAGCTGTTCAGGGTCCATTTTCCAGTTTCTGATCCATATGGTCATAGTGACATAGTTGATGCCTGCTCCACATCTACTTTTAATGGCAAAAGCTGGAGCATTGCTAGGAGTGTGGTTACTCTGGACAGGGTTAAATGGACAATTGATTCCCATAAACCCTATAAAACTCCGGGGACTGATGGCATCATTCCAATTTTTCTCCAGGAGGGAATTGAGGTGCTAGCTCCCATTCTCTGCAGTATCTACAGAGCCTGTATTGCCTTGGGTCATGTACCATCTGCTTGGAGGCATACTAAGGTAATCTTTATTCCAAAGATTGGAAAGGATAATTATTCAGACCTATTAGCCTTACGCCTTTTCTTTTAAAAACTATTGAGAAACTTATCGACAGGTATATAAGAGAAGTGATTCTGGCTGCTAAGCCCCTGTCAAGCTCTCAGCATGCTTATCAACCGGTTAAATCCACGGACACTGCCCTTTATAGTCTCTCCTTTATTTTGGAGAGAAACTTTAATGCCAAGTAAGTTGCTCTTGCCACCTTTCTCGACATTGAAGGTGCCTTTGATAAGGTACCCACCGATACCATCCTTGATGCCCTTGATAGGAAAGGTGTTGATATCACGATCACTTATTGGATCAAGAACCTTTTATCTAATAGGTATATTTGCGCATCTTTACCTGGTGATAGTATGACGGTGCATGCACTTGCAGTCTGTCCGCAAGGAGGTGTGCTTTCGCCTATTCTTTGGTGTATAAGAACCTCTCTTGTGTGGACTCTCTTTTGGAGAGCATCAATTTTTCTGGCGTTTCCTGCGTTGGTTATGCAGACGATGTTGTTATCATTGCCAGGGACAAATTTGGCAACACTGTTTTTGACATGATGTCTACCGCTCTTAGGAGGGTTGAGACGTGGTGTAAAAATGCAGGTCATTCTGTTAACCCGCAAAAGACTGCTATGGTTGCGTTTACTAGAAAACGCATTCTTAATCTTGGTGACATTCGCTTCTTTGATCAAAAGCTTATCTGCTCCAAGGAGATTAAATTCGTAGGAATTTACTTTGACAAGGGACTCACCTGGAAGAGACACTTGGATTACTGCACGACTAAAGCCAGAAGAATCTTCTGGTCTTGTAGAAATGCTATTGGGAAAACCTGGGATTTAAATCCCAAGGCTATCCATTGGATTTACTCGATGGTAATCTGTCCTATCATTTCCTATGGCTCCATTGTTTGGTGGTCTAGAATAAGATGTGAAACTGCTAAATTAGAATTAATTAAGCTTTAAAGGATGGTATGTATTACAATCTCTGGATGCATGAAAACTACTCCCACTGCAGCTCTTGAACTTTTACTTGGATTGCACCCGCTCTACATGCATATTGAAGCAAGTGTACTCATCTGCATGAACAGACTTAAATATCTGAAACACTGGAAAGATTACTCAAGGTATTTATCTTGGAGTGAACTTAACAGTAATATTGCTAGTCATCGTTATTTCCGTATGCCACCTGATGGCATTCATGTCAAATACACGTTTGACAAGCCTTATGAAATTCAGGTCTCCTCGTGGGATGACTGAAAGAGGACTTCTACCTACAATAAACAGAACTGTATTGTATGGTATACGGATGGCTGGAAGATTGGCACAAGTACTGGTGCTGGTGTGTGCTGCCTGGATGATGGCACAGAGCTGTCTTATCCGCTTGGCAGTTATGCTACTGTCTTTCAGGCCGAGGTCTTTGCCATTCTTATGTGTTGTAGAATTTGCTATGACAGGAAGTATAAGAGCAACCAAATATTTATCTGTTCCCACAGTCAGGCTGCTCTCATGGCTCTTGGGAAGTCCACTATAACATCTTCCCTTGTATGGGAGTGCTATAATGCACTCTGTGATATTGCTAGCAATAACAAAGTTATTCTTTACTGGGTGCCTGGACATTCGGGCATTCCAGGTAATGAGTTGGCTGATGAATTAGCTAGAAAAGGCTCAAGTACTCCTTTTGTTAGCCCTGAGCCGGCCTTGGGCATCCCCAATGATCTTATTAGAAGAATTGTTTATGACATCTTCAGAAAGCTTCAATTCAAGAATTGACGTCATACTAAGGGTCAAAGGCAAGCGGAAATTCTCAACTGCAATTGCCCTAGTACACGTCAAAAGGAACTTTTCAAGCTCAGCAGCACTGGCATCAGGAGAGCTGTTGGGCTCCTCACTGGACACTGCACCCTCAAGAGACACCTTAACATTATGGGCGTCACCAAAGATTCGCTTTGCAGGGGCTGCAAATACAGCGAAGAAACTGCCGCTCACATTCTTTGTGAATGTGAGGTTTACTCTGCTCACAGATTTGAACACATTGGTCGACTTGTGATTGAACCCTGGGAGCTGAATGACATTCCTGTCAAGTGCCTGCTCGTCTTTGCATCGGCTACTAGTCTCTTTTCGTAGGTATCTGTTCTGTCTGGGGTAGTACATTAGACCTCTGGTCGATGTGCTGGGCTCTTCTGAGCCACCCGCCTCTCATTTCATTTCAAAGTCAATAGGTTTTCAGTATTCATTGATTGTAATTTTTGTACCAAATTTCATACAAAAGACTCCATTCGTTCATGAGATATCATCTTCACAAACACACACACAGACATTAATCTAAACAAGAAAGATCAATCATGCATAAAGCATTGATTATGAAACACTTTCCAACTTCAATGCAATAGTATTTAAACATCTCTAACATGTGATACATTCCTCGGTAATATTTTAAAAATTATCACAATATACTACATTAATTTATTATATTTGAAAACTTGAAACTTCATCGAAAAAAATGAACTTCATTCAAATGACGGCATTGAAATATAAATTGCCTGGTTTAAACATTTCTAAAATGCGATACATTTCTCGGTAATATTTTTAAAATTATCATAATACTACAATAATTTATTATATTTGAAAACTTCATCAAAAACAAATGAACTTTATTCAAATGACGTCATCGAAATATAAATCGCCTGTCTCTCTATAAAAGCAGCATTTCATTCATTCACTTTTTTCCATTCCTTTCATTCATCACAATACTATAATAATTTATTTTATTTAAAAACTTAAAACCATGGAGGTACAAGTAATTTAGCTCTATGCTTTAAACTTCATCAAAAAAACCGTCTTCTTCTCTGTCAAAAACCCAGACCGTTCGGCTCATTCTAGGATATAGAGCAACTTTTTGGATGGCCAGAAGTCTTCTTCTCTGTGTAAAATCAATGAATGTTTCATTCATATCAGCTATATTGCAGACTCCATGAGTTAAATAATTTTGCGTTAAAGAAATGCAGCAATTCTTATACAACTCATTCTACATCTTTTGGTGTTTACATTCTCCATAAGTGAAAATTAGGCTTCGTTGTAGAAACAATCAAAGTTTGATGATCATTTAAACTGAAATATATTGTAATTGCATTGTTTCAATATGTAGATGCACAGAATTTAAGCAAAAATAAAGCGGTTTTAGGACAGATACAACACTAAATATGAATTAAAAAGAACTTTAAAAATCATGATTTTGACAAAAGATGGATGCTATATTTTATTTTGAAGTAGGTCACGTGATCTCTTCATATAATGATGATGTGATTTCTTCATATAAAGGGTGTAATTATTATTATTTTAATTTTTATTTAAAAAACAACTGAATATATTTTGCTGAAATTTTTTTTTATATATTTTATGGGATAATTTGAATATTTCGTAAAACTTTCGAAGCAATTTGTGAATTTCATTTTGATAAAGTCATTTTTACTGCAGTTATTATGCTAACGGGCAGACAGACAGAATGAACAAAGTAATAAACACTTTTCAACTATGTTGTAAAGTGTTAAAAAGGATCGATTCGAGTTCAGGGATGCCTAAAATGTGCTCTTCTGCCAAAAACTTGAATTCAAATTTTCGATCTCGTCACAATACTTCCTTATACTTTCCCATACTGTGTATATAGGGAAAGTGAAAATTTTGCCATTAAAAGTAAAATATTCTAAACTTTTTATATCTAGGTAATAGTATTCTTTCGATGTACTTTAAAATTTATGTATGAAATGTAGTACTTATACCACTCTCTATTTTAGGTGCTAAAGTACGATCTGAAATATATGAAGCTTTTGAAAATATCTACCCTATTTTGAAAGGATTTAAAAAGCAGTAGTGAGTGGTGATATGGAATTGTTAGTACATGTTTATGTGCATGTTGTTCCAAATAAAGTTTTATGTTTTTTAAATTCTGCTACAATACATTGTATATAGCAGGGATATTGTGACACAGGTGTGTGAATGTATGCCCTGTTTGTAAATATGTTTCAATTGATATTTAATGTATTTTATTTGTCATGTTTATTCATTCACTTAAGATTTTATTTTGTTTTCAAGTAAGGGTTTTTTTTTTATGATTTTCTTAATTATATTTTTATGGATATTCTCCAATGCGAAAATATTGAAAATTTCTTATTTAAGGGGGTTTGGAACCTTTTTAACTTCATGCACACTCTGAAAGTAAACTTCATGTTCATACTTCTTCTAAAAGTAAACTTCACATGTTCATACTAGGGCATTCAATACCATAACAACAATTAAAAACTGGTATTTTTAATTTCAAAAAACTAGGATGCCAATACTGACACCAGTAATTCCAGATTTTCAAATGTTAACATTTTGCTCGTTAGAAAATTTGAAGAACATTTAGGGAAATAAAACAAGTCTTGTCTTGTAACTTATTTTTAAAGAAAAGTTAACTTTAGCATATCTAAATATACATAAAGGAATGTACATAAAGGATCAATGAAGTGAAAAATCTTGAAGTAATAAGATTATAATAAAATTAGTATCTGTCTTGACTGGTAAAAATCTAATTATCTACTAAAAACAACAAATTCTGTAACTTAGCATTGATTTTCTTATTCAAATTTCAGAGACCTTGCTGCAAGATGCTACAAATTTTGTATTTTCAGCCTGTTGTTATCGTGTCAGCTAAACATCCTTGATCATGATATTTCATGTAGAATGACTAAATTCTGCTAAAATTTTCATCATCAACAATAAAAAATTGCTTAAGGATGAGCGTCAGTAAATCTTCTGCCCTATCCGCGCTTTGTTAACTTTCGCAGAACACATTTTTCGTCGAAATTCTGCTCAAACAGTTGCGAAATATTTTCTAAAAAATAAAATTCAATGCTTAGATTATATTAAAACTAAATTTCATACTCAAGAAAATGTAAAATATATTTTTTATTTTAATCCAAAATATTTTTGATGCTGCCATCTGTTGTCGTAATTTAATTCATATTGACTATTTTTATTTTTTAATGCACATTTTTAAATGTCTATTCCTTCTAATACAGTATGAAATACAACAACATATCATATATAATAATGCCACAATCACATAAAAGTTATTTTCTCATTCTATAAATTTGATAAGGGTATCTGAATGTACATCACTGAGGACTGCAGCCTTGACTTCAAGTTTCTTTGTCTTCCAAGTCCAAGTTCAATTACCTTTTCGTGATTGTGGTATTATTGTATATGATCTGTTGTATTTAATACCATATTAGAAGGAATAGATATTTTAAAATGTTCATTAAAAATTAAAAATAGTCGGTGTGAATTAAATTACTACAATAGATGGCAGCACCAAAAATATTTTGGATTACGATAAATATATTCGATATACGATAAATATATTCTATATTTTATTGAGTATTAAATTTAGTTTTAATATAATCTAAGTATTGCATTTTATCTTTCAGAAAATTTTTCGCATCTGTTTGAGCAGAATTTCGGCAAAAAATGTGTTCTGTGTAAGTTACCAAAGCACGGATAGGGCAGAAGATTTACTGGCGCTCACCCTTAAATCAAAAAATTTTAGCAAAATTTATATTAGTGGTTAAAACTTGCTCTAATCAGACCTTTTGGTTACGTACTTTTCTCTCTGCACTAATTAGATATTAAATAGCACCTGCAATTTTAAATCAATCATTTAGAATCCCAATGCACAAAGTTCCATTCATATTTATTTTCTAATTATTTCTATTTAGGTTTATCTATCAATTGTTTTTTTATAATATGCTCATAGTGGGGAATTGGCATATTTTATAGTGGACAAAAAAAATGGCTAAATGTTTTATAAAGTTCTTGAACTACTCAATTGTACAATTTTTTTCATGTTCTTATGCATTGCTGAGAGGCCTAAAATATCCTTTTGCATTCAATATTATCTTCTATCCACATGAGAGCAATAAAACTATCCTATTTTTAGGGCTAGTAAAATTGAATAAATATTATACTAAAACAAATTATTTTTAGGGCTAGTAAAATTGAATAAATATTATACTAAAACAAATTATTTTTACCTATATGTAATGCTATTTTGCAATTCAGTTTATTGTCATGCATTGCCACAAATCTATAATTGTCTCTTTTCACCCATTTCCATCTTCTAATTATTGCATTTTGGATAGTCTAAAACAGTGTTTTTCAAATTTTTTTGGTCCCAGAACCTTTTTTAAATTTAATTTGATGGCAAAACCTGAAAAAGAGAAAAATGTTCATTGTGGTCTAAATTATGCATTCAATTTTTTTTATTATTATTATTATAAGAAAATTTATTATTATTATTATTATTATTATTATTATTATTATAAGAAAATTTACACAAAATGTCATGTTATAGAAACCTTGTATTACGGTCATGGAATCCCAAGGGATCTGCAGAACACACTTTAAAAAACGCTGGACTAAACCATTTGATTTTCATATGTTTTTTTTAAGAAATATTATATAATTAACCCCATAATATAAAAGTTAACTATTATGCAAATGTAATATAATTAATCTCATGCAATGCTGGGAATCTAAAGGCATTTTTCTCAATTTAAATTCAGGTTTTAAAATTGTTATAATGTTTAAAATTTATACTTATTATATACTATAATTCATTTTACAATGGTTGTTTCTTATTATTAATTTATTACATAACTAAAAAAGATTGATAATAATTTTCTGTATTTTAAATATAGTATTAAATTAAAATTACATAAAATATGCTAAAAAAAAAGAAATTAATATATATGTATTATGTATTATTTTTCAAGTTCCATTTTTCAAGTTTTTCATTCTATGGATGATGTATGCTTCAAATACATAGTTTCAAAGGATGGTTTTGTGTATTTCAAATTAAACAGAATATTGATGTGCTTAATTTTCAATGCATAAAAACATTCCTTTAAAATTTTTATAAATAATATGTTTTAGCAGCACTAAAATATTGCTGAACAACATACTAAAATTTCATTTTGATAAAGTTATTTTTATGGCAGTTAACGTGCGCACAGACAGACAGAATGGCCAAAGTCATAAACACTTCTCAACTCTGTTGAAAAATGTTAAAAAAGCATTTGCATCAAAAATTCAGGAACAATATATTTTTTTGTCTTAAAATAAAAAATAGCTTTTAAAATGTTGACATTTATGTTGTTTCAGTGTTCTTTTTGCAATATCTTACTGCAGTTCATGAGTAACTTTCAAGCAAACATTACTAAAACATTTCATGAAACATTTTAGAAACACAATTCTTTCTGCTTAACACAACATATTTTCGGATTGCTAAATAAAGTCAATATTTTGAATGAAAATACCAGTGCTTTTAAGATTGACTAATACCATTTAATAATAATTATGACATATTTAGACTGCTTCTATAGTTACACTAATACCAAAAAAATTAGAATTTCAGCATATGCACATTGGTTGTATACATATCACATGGGGTAAATAAATTTATTTTTAAACTCTTAAATAATTATGGTAATGAGATAAAATATACATACTAATTTTGATTAAAGTAATTAGTGCATTATAACGGTGATTTAGATCAGTTTGTAAAATTTCAAACTGCACAAGTGGGAAAAAATTATGATAGGAATTTCGGACATCAGCAACAATACTGTCTTAATATTAAAAGATCCTATTGAGCACACACTCACATGCAAAAATAAAAAAAATCGTCTATTTTTAATTGACATTATAGTTTTTGTGTCAATTAAGTATGTTACTGAATATTATATGTACTGTATTACTGTTATATTTTTAATGAGTTATTAGTGTCAGTTTTTTATTTCCATCTGAAATTAAATATTTTTAATGGACTATTCTAATATTTAGAAGTTAATACTCTTATAGTACTATTTTAAGAAGCATTTCAGAAAATATTTTAACAGCTCATATAAATTTAATAAAGATCTATTAAGATGATATTTCCTGTGATTTTTATTTTACATTTTTCTCGTTCCAATTCTAAATGCCATGCAGAGAAATAGAAGTTTGTCAGACTGATAGATCCATCATTTTAGGTTAAAATATTTCATTTGCAAATACATTTTTATTTTGAACAAAGATAGCATATTTTTGTTGGTGTATATGTTATTAATGTTTTTTTGCAGATATCATTATTTAATGTACATATTTTATTAACTTGTTAATTAAACTAGTACTGTTTTGATAATGAACTGGTTTATAATGTAAAGTGCAGCACAAATCAAGATAAATAAACATGTGTACATTTCAGAAATCAACTGGATTTCTTTTTTCAGTGCAAAAAGACAACCTGAATGCCAACACCACTCCCTTTTTTTTTTGGGGGGGGGGGGGTAGGTACAGGCTTTTTGTACTGAAGAAGGAAATCCAGTTGATTTCTGAAACATATGTATGCTTATTTATCTTGATTTCCTCTGCATTTTTAATGTTGTAAATCAGTTCATTATTGATTGTGCACAAAGTCACGTGCTTTACTTTACATGCTTTACTGTTTTGTATTAAACTGATATCAAGCATCTGAATTTTCATGAAGTGTCTATTTCAAATGTTTTATATCTGGGTGGTTAGTAGTAAAATTTTTCTTTCAACTTATTCTCCAAGTCTTCAAACTTTTTGTTCTATGTTTATTTTTTATTTATATCCTTATTTAGATTTGTTATGCTACAAATATTTATAAACTACAGCATGACTTATTTAAGTCATTTGATATATAGTGCTGTAGCTTTTAAAAGTCTCATTTCAAATCTGAATCAAGACAATCTTACTAATAAAAGTCAACTGTGTATCTATATATCTATTTCATCCTTTAATTTATCTTCTGGAGAGATTAGATTGACATATTAGAATAATCACTGAGGAATAGATTTTTATTTAAAACTTAAAAGTTATTTTTAGTTATGGTCATTTAATTAAAAATGATCCAGGTAAACAAAGTTGAAGGTAAATAATTAACTTTTTTTTCCCCCCTGCTCAGTCATTTCGATATTCGTTATAGCATATTTTGTGCATGTATTGTAGAATGTTTCATTTCAGTTAATCATGTCATCTGCATTTTGTTTACTTGCAACCAATGAAGTTGATATTTTTAACTTCGTTTCCTGCATTAGAAACACACACACTGGAGATGAGGATTAAAAAAAAATATGTAGGATTTATATTTTCTTTCTATTTACAGACACTATCATGATTTAGAATTTCATTTATATTTACAAATCAGTGTTCTGTAACAATCGCCAAATTTCTGAGTAACCCAGTTTAAAAGTTCTTTGTTAACCTAATTTTGGAATTACATTTTTGGAATATCAAGTTAGTATGCAGATTGTTGCATAGATGTGGGACACAGCTAGTTACTACATAAATGAAACGGTATACTTGTGTAAACATTTTACGGTGAATTTGGGGGGACTTCGTTATTTATAAAAGAATTGTGACACTTGAAAGAAAAAATAAATTTCTAAATTTTATGATTTGTCTTTTTTCTAGTATTAAAGCGGATGAAGGTATACTGATGATCTTTAGTGTGTGTGGATGGGGTGGGGGGTAGACTTGTGGAATTAGTTCAAATTAAATTAATAAGTTAAATTGTACTGGGGTATAAATCTATACACACACATCATAGAATGTTGGAATATAAAATTTTCTGATTTGGATTTCAATTTTGAGTGTATAATTTAAAATATAACTTTTTTATACTATAAAAGTATGTCTTAAGTCTTATATCCTATGTCTTATATATAATATCTTATATATTAAGTCTTATATATAATGCTCCTTCAAATTGAACTAATTTTAATATTAGTAAAGTCTTTGTTTTTGGAACTGTTTCATTAGTTGATATTTTTGACAATTTCTGTAAAGTGACTTCGTGAATACTATAAAAGTTGTTTAAAAAGTTCTGCTAAACATATTTTCTATACTGTCAGAAAGGAAGGATTTTGCTTTATCTTTGATAATATTTTGTGGAATTTAGTTGTTAAAACAGCATGATTGTATATAAATCATTTTAATGTATATAAGTTTCTTAATAAATGATATATTTGTTATAAATAATATATTTATCTTTTGTAATTACATTCACACATGAAATCTATTTTACTGATTTCATTGTTGTGTTTGAAGGCACATAATATGTTGCCAACAGTTAACTTCTCAGATGAGAGTTCAATTTAATGGAGGGTTCATACTCTACAGTGAAGCTCAACATGTCTATTAGAGGTCAGTGGCTTCTAGGTTTCTGATCAACTTTTGTAATCATTCCTTCTTCATGCTAAATTCTCATGATCCTAGTATAAACGTGTTTTATATATATATATATATATATATATATATATATATATATATATGTTAAACATAATAAAGTAATATTTATATTCTCACAGGAAATCAGAGATGCTGAATTTTTAAAATTCAGGACAAAAGTTTATAAGATTGTATCATTACGGTTGGCACAAAGCCCACTTGCCCTTCCAAGTTTTACCTGTGTTCGTACCATGCAAAAAAATATGTATAACAAATTGTTTTAGACTTGTTATGTGCCATGTGTAGCCATTTAAAAATAGTAAGATACAATTATAATAAGATACCTGGGACGCACAAATTTACTTGCTAAATCTGTTTCTCACAGCAAAAGTATATATAATTTGAAAAAATGGTTGGTAAGGGCACCCAGGTGTATATTAGAATTATCTCTCCCAAGAGCTATAAAGATGGTATGATATAACATCAATCTATATATTTGCTAACTCAAGAAATTTAGCCCTTTTACATATTTGTCAAAAAGAAATTTTAGTTCATTCTAATGGTTCAAGTACCACATTTTTGAACTCTTATCACATCTTTTACTTTGAGTAACTTTCTTTCCTTATTAACATGGTTCCTATTTACTTTCACCAAAACTATTTATATAAATTCTATTCAATATTTTCGTTTACCAATCATCACTTACCATAGTTGCTCTGATTTTTATCATATCTCTTTTTATATTTTATTGTATTATTTCGTATGCTCTTAAAATCTGTGAACCTAAACATTTTGCCCTTTAAAAGTGGTTAAATTAGATTTCAATTTGCATTGTACCAATTAGAAGTTTATAATCCTTCTGTTACCAGGAATATCCAGAAAGTAAGTTCTGTTTACACATATTAACGCTGCGGTCGTGATTGTGCACATGTGTGCTGAGTTAGTTCATTATTTGGCATTGATACCATTTTCAGACATTTGAGCGGCCAAATGCATCCTGGTGTGTGTTTATAGCATTTAAGAAAATCGAGATGCTCACCACATGTAAAATGCGGTCTGTGATCTGTCCCTTGAATCCGAAGAATATTAAACTGGCAAAAATTCATCAAATTTGGAACATTCATGGAGAACATACAATGAGTGTTTCAATAATGTGGCTATATGTGCGACTTTTTAATGATGGATGCGAAAATGGGCATAATGATGGAGAGGGCAACTGTTTACAGTGAATAAAGATTTTGTGCATGCAATTGAAAAGATTAGTGAGAACAGGTGATTCACCATTATGTCACTACCCTACATTTTTTACAAATTTCATGCCCACTTCATGAAATTGTGTCTGATAAATTGCAGTAACGAATATTGTGTGCACACTAAGTGCCGAGGATACTTACGGAACAACACCAAATGAAACGGCAAGGCAATGCATTGACCTTTCTGGCATGATGCAGTGAGCAAGCCGATAACTTCTTGAGCCTCATAGGCACTGGGGATGAGACATGGGTGTCGCATCCAACCCCTGGATCAAAGCAACAGTCCATGGAGTAGAAGCACACTTCATTGCCATCAGGACGGAATTCAAGCAGCCCATTTCCATGCAGAAGATCATATGCACAGTTTTTTTTGGAGAAATGAGAAGTTTTGCTTGTGAACTTCTTGCCTTAAAGTTCTACAATTAACGTAGGTGTCTATTGTGAAACTGACAAATTACATTGTGAAATTCAGAATAAGCAATGTGGTGTGCTTATGGGTATCGATGGCGACATATCTAAGTATCTAGTGCAACGTAATTTGTATTAAGAGTCCCCATCCATTGGCAAAGCTTGAAAACTCAAATATAACTCAAATATAAAATATCAACATTCAACAACAAAAGTTAACATTCAACAGGAACTCAAATATAAAAAGTCAAGATTTAACAACAAAATCGGAAAGCGTTTGACTTCGTCGATTTGATTGTATATAATTTTCAGGAACTAACTATTGCTGCATGTGTATATATGGTAACTTATAATATATATAATGGAATAAAGTTAGAATATTTTCAGTCTTGGTCAGGTCTCTTAACTTGGCCCCATGGTTGATGAGTTTTTTTTGCTAGCAATTCTTTTGTTGTTAAAATTGTATTAAAAAGGCTTGAAATGCTAAAATTCTTGTTACAATGGAAATTAAAGTGTAATATCCTCATATTCTGCAATGTGTGCAATAGTAAAATGCACCATTAAGTGTATTATAGAAATAAATTTAATTTGTTTCAATTATGATAGGTGAAATGGCTCTTTACTAATTCCAATTGAATAGCAAGCATGGCTGTACATGTATGTAAACGAAGAAGTAACATAAATTGCTAAATAAATAAAAGGATAAAAACAGATGATCGTTTCAAAAACAGTTTAGTTTCCTTCTTCAGTGTAAGCAAGTCAAGAGCTAGTTCATAACTCAATCATTTCTGAAATGATCATTTGCTTTTATAATTTTATTTGCACAGCAATTTAGGTACTTCATTATTGTAACTGCGACCTTGGCGTAATCGTAATTGTAGGAGCTGCTATAATAAGGAAGTACCGCAATTTATTATTATTATTATTACACAAAGTCATATTCTGTATTTACATGTACATAGTTAGAGCACTCTAATTGAAAGGTATTTTTGATACAGTTGGAGGCTTCAATTCAATCTTCTGGGCCTGTATTTGCTTTGTGCAGTCTATTGCTTGATCCTACTATAATAAATTTTGTAATTGTGGCTATACGGTTATATACATTAATATATTATCTACTAATAGCATATTAGGAGACAAAATAATTAAAACAATTACTTACAGAGTTTCATTTAAATTTTATTATGAACCCTGTACACAATAAAAAACAAAGATTGATAATGATGATCTCAGTCTTCAATGTTTTCTCATAGATTCTCTCATTTAGTGCTTGATACTATCAAGATATCAGTGTTAAATTCAGTGCAAATATAAATTTGTTAGTGACTTTCAACATATATACAAGAAAAATTACCAAACTAACCTAATTAAAGCATTTAAACAGTGCAAGATTAGTCCATTGTAGAATGATGCCAATGCATGCTAGAGGTATGATTCATGTTGCATGAGTACATATTTAAGCTCATCTCTATATTTGAAGAAAATCTTCTACAGCTTTGCATTAAAATACTTTTAATTATGCAGTGCAATTGTGTAACATTGTTTCGCTCACAACTTTTCTACATGTATTTACAAGTTGTTATCGTATTTAAGTTAAGTTAATTTATCCTAATGCACACCCTAAAATTGTGAGAAATTATGCTTGAAATGTTTGCTGCAATGTCCTGTTTTTAAACTGATTTTGCTAATTTGATAATGATTAAAATTGGATATGTTCAAAAGTTTGGATATTTTAAAATCAGCAATTATCGCACTCAAACGATGCATTACTCCAATCAATACTGCTATTTTTTAATTTTTAGCATGTTGCATACAAATCTATATTTTAAATCCTAGTAAAAAAATTAATTCATTCAAAAGAATTTTCATTTCTAAAATTTACATAATATCAGTCAGTAAACAATCACTGAATCTTATAAAACATTTAGAGGACATTGATATTTGTTGCATATGACTTGCAGCTGAAATATTCTTTATGAACTGTACTCATGATCAATTCTTTACATTGGTTGCAAAAATGACAAAAAGCATTAGAGCAGTCTTAAAGCAGATAAATCTATTGGGTTTTTTTTTTTTTTTTTTTTCACAATAGATTAGCTACTGTTTCACACACAAGTACTATCATAAAGCCATAGACATCAACTGATGACATTACTAAAGATATGTTATGATAACTTTCACAAATATGTTAATTAGAATTAAGGTAATGAGATGCTGATCCTTACAAAGAAATTAAAGCATTATATCTAAATATAGTCAATTGTGAATAGATACAGTGTTCATTTTTACTGCATTGACAAGATATACTCTGGTCTGATCCATAAAGTATATACACCAGTTCTTTTTAGAAACAATCTTGTGCAGTTCATGTTTTTGTGCATTCTGTGAAGAGTCATGAACACAAATTGAGGAAAAGTATAGTTTTTCGAAACTTGCATCACTGTATCCAACCCTTCACTTTTAAGTATAATAGCATTAGTTCACTTGCAGCCAGCTTTTCTGTGTCAGTGTTTCCAATCAAGTAGCAGGCTCGATGTTATTTATATTCCCATTCAATGTTTGCTTTGACTTTTCCAAGCTCCTGGTTGTATTGACAGTCTCACCATTGTTGTTGCGGTTATCTATCTCTTCTGGATCAAATATAAGCTCCAGGTTGCTGTTTTGCATCTTTTCATTGTAGAGCTTGCTGAAAGCCATGTTTTGTTCTTCAGTAAAGTAATTCTTCCAGTCCCCTATTATACCTGGAATTAGAATAATTTTTATAGTTAAAAAAACAACCCACCATCATATATACATATTTTATCATAAAATGATTATATATATATATATATATATATATATATATATATATACGTATAAATATAACTATTAACCTCATCTAAAACAATCTACTGAAAATATACCCAAAGGTGCTAAGCTGCTCAAACAAGTACATTTATATACTACATAAGATATAGAAAAATGAAGAATGACAATGTATCAAAATTTCGCCGGGGGGGATTGTGACCCCCACATCATAGTTTAGCCAGCTTCATGTCATGACGACACTCCCGGAAGCGGATACAATGTCGCAAACCAAGTACATGTACTAAAACTAAAAATGTAAAAAAGTTGAAAGACCTATACTGACTTTACACCTAATCAGAAACATCGAGATTTACTACATCCAAACAGAAACACAAAATAGATTTTAAATATCAAATATCTAACACCAATATACCAAGATAAACAAGCCTCGCATACACTTCACCACTCTATCCTCCAAAAAGTAATAAACTCTTACTTTGTATAAATTGAACTCCATCAGACAGTTAAACATTGACATCCGCAATGCTGCGTATCTTTAGATCAGACTGAAAGTGTACCCCTATTTAAATATAAGTTGTAACTTTCAGTTACGGTTATGCTGAAAAATTTACATAAAATGTCACTAAGAAAACATAAAGGGTAACCCCTTTGCAATTGCTTTATTTAGATAGCCCAGATCACTTACATAACGATTTTCTGCACTGCAATTTAATCGTTTGCTTCTTGTTAAAAAATTTATAATAATGTTCCTGAAAACATTACGATGCAGACAAGAATGCCAATTAATTATGTAATTTATCTTAAAATTAAAGTCTTTTCTTTTATCATATAATTTAAAACCTACTTTACCATTAGATTGTTTATATATAGTTAAATCCAAAAAATTAATACTATTATCAATGTTACGGGTAGTTTCTGTCAATGTCAAATTTGATGGAAAAAAAGTAAAATCCAAGTGATCCCGGTCATCGTGGCATGCATATAATATGTCATCCACATAACGAATGTATACAATCTCATTTAATATACGAGTTCCCTTTTCATATTTGTTCAAGTATATATCAGCAAGAATATACTTGAACAAATACGAAGAGGGTTGCTCCTCTATTCTTGCTGATATATACTTGAACAAATACGAAGAGGGAACTCATATATTAAATGAGATTGTATACATTCGTTATGTGGATGACATATTATATGCATGCCACGATGACTGGGATCACTTGGATTTTACTTTTTTTCCATCAAATTTGACATTGACAGAAACTACCCGTAACATTGATAATAGTATTAATTTTTTGGATTTAACTATATATAAACAATCTAATGGTAAAGTAGGTTTTAAATTATATGATAAAAGAAAAGACTTTAATTTTAAGATAAATTACATAATTAATTGGCATTCTTGTCTGCATCGTAATGTTTTCAGGAACATTATTATAAATTTTTTAACAAGAAGCAAACTATTAAATTGCAGTGCAGAAAATCGTTATGTAAGTGATCTGGGCTATCTACATGAAGCAATTGCAAAGGGTAACCCTTTACGTTTTCTTAGTGACATTTTATGTAAATTTTTCAGCATAACTGTAACTGAAAGTTACAACTTATATTTAAATAGGGGTACACTTTCAGTCTGATCTAAAGATACGCAGCATTGCAGATGTCAATGTTTAACTCTCTGATGGAGTTCAATTTATACAAAGTAAGAGTCTATTACTTTTTGGAGGATAGTGGTGAAGTGTATGCGGGGCTTGTTTATCTTGATATATTGGTGTTAGATATTTGATATTTAAAATGTATTTTGTGTTTCTGTTTGGATGTAGTAAATCTCGATGTTTCTGATTAGGTGTAAAGTCAGTATAGGTCTTTCAACTTTTTTACATTTTTAGTTTTAGTACATGTACTTGGTTTGCGACATTGTTACCGCTTCCGGGAGTGTCGTCATGACATGAAGCTGGCTAAACTATGATGTGGGGGGTCACAATCCCCCCCCCCCCCGGCGAAATTTTGATACATTGTCATTCTTCAATATCTTATGTAGTATATATATATATATATATATATGTTATAAGTTAAATATATGAATTAAAGTAGAATATGAAGAGATATAAAGCATCCATAACAAACAAAAGAAACACACATATATATACATATTTTAAGAACTTTTTGTTTCTTTTATTTATATTAAATACAGTTGGAAATATAAGCTATTGACACAAGTTGAAGAATGAAATTCAATAATATGAAACTTGTAAATACAGTATAAACATATATATACAGGGATGAATTTCATCTAATCTGCCAAACGAAAGGGGGTGATAGAAGAGCCCATGTACAGTATAAAACAGCACAGCAACCCTGTCCTATCTCTAACCGTTTCCGAGGGTGGATAGAAGGAAAGTGCGTCAAAAGTCTGAAAAAATCCAAATTTGTAAGGTTTCTGAAAGGTCTACACGCAAAATAAGCACATAATTGGAACACCTGCATATCCGACAGAGTTCATATGCAGATAGTGACGGATTTCCATACATTCCATTTATGCACCATCGTTTCGTTTGCCGCATGTTCGTCGAATGTCTACTTCGACGAACGCCAATTTCAGTGATGTATTGCAAACAAAATGCTAAATTTCTCCTGAACTAAAACCGATATGGTTTATTGTAGGCTCATTCAAAAGCTGGTGGAAAAGTTTTGTGAATTGTTTGGTGAATTTGACCGATTGTATTTATAAGGGTTTTTACGATATAGTCGATTTCGATTTTGCACTTCGCCACTATTTCAGCCCTTGTAGCTCGCCATTAAATCCAGATATCTTGATGGAAATGGTGTCATCTGATAGGATTTTTTCTGCTCTTTCCAACTATGTGCTTATTTTGAGTGTAGACCTTTCAGAAACCTCACAAATTTGGGTTTTTTCAGATTTGACATACTTTCTTTCTATCCACCATAACTCGGAAATGATTAGAGATATAACAGGGTTGCTATGGTGTTTTACATTGCACATGGGTTCTTCTATCACCCCCTTTCGTTTGACAGATTAGGTGTAATTCACCCTGTATATATAATGGTAACCAGTTTCGAAAAAACAAAACAGCTTTTTGCCTGGTGGTTGACCAGCATATACGTACAGTAAAACCTCCTATAAAAGACACGCCTCGATTACGGACGGTTTAAAATTCACCACCAAAATTTACATTAAACTCAATGGTGTTATAACTTTGATTTGTGGACACTTTGAGATTCAGACACTCATCTAGAGTTCTTTACATTGGAATAAACCTCATAAATGTGGACACTAGTAAAAAATGGTCAGTGTAATGAGTAATGACCAAAGAATGTTTTCAACAACCACAGTAGCATCAAAATTCCGGCTGCATCGTATTCCTGGAAATCAATCCCTGAGTTTCCCTTGAAATAAATACCTCACCCCCTTAAGCTTTGTCTGGCTAAGCTTGGGAGTAGAGGGAATTTCTTCTTTGCCACCCCTGTAATAATAGAATGTCTTAATAAGTGATAAGATACGAAGGTCACAAAACTTGTTAATGGAGTCTGAATTTAATGATGGTTGGAAAACGAAAAGTTCTGTCCCTTCATGAGAAAATTGATCTTATAGATTTTGCCAATTGAAATAAATGTGGTGCTCGAGCTCTTGCTTAAAAGTTTGGAGTGGGAAAAATACAGATAAGTAATCCCTTGCAAAAAACAGTTTATTAAAACTGGTGTGAGAACAGTGGTGAAAATATAAAAAAGAAATTTTCGAAAACTGGTGGACTTTCTGATGTGGCTATTTTTGAGTGGTTTTTCGCTGCTAAAAAATAAAAATATTTCTGTGTCTCAGGACCACTTATGCAGAACAAAAAAAACAAAAAAAAAGAAGAAGCTAGAGAAGCTGCCTTAGAACATGGACTAACTGATTTGTTAATCTAATCACCTTTAATTCGAATTTTCCACTTTTTTCATTGACCTAGAAGCAGACCCAAATCAAGATTCTAGCTTTAGTGGAAATGCTAATTAAGCAAAGTGGTTTTGTGTTTTTTATTATTTCTTGGCATCGTCACTCCTAATTCGAATTTTTGAAATTTTATATTATTTCCTTGGTCTTGAAGCTGAGACGGATCGAATGACACTAAAAGCAAGATTATAGCTATAGTGGATATTCTCGAAAATTTTGATACATTACGCACTCAGTCATTAAGTGTAGTGTATATTACATAGATAATATACAGGGTGTCCAGTGCTATCGGTGTCCAATGGCTATTTCCTCAACCGTTAGTCACAGAGATATACTTCCAATTGCAAAAATATTTTAAATTTTAAAATCTATTATCTTAGAACTAGTTTAAATCAATAAATACATTTCTGAAAGAAATATGAAATATAAATTTTTATACGGTCCCCCGATCCTACGAATTATATATATTTAGGAAAATCATCCTCATACAATTTCATGCAAAATAAAAAAAAAAAATCTTCCTTTTACGACCAAAATTCACCGAGTTATGAAGCAAACTTTATGACGTCGCTTTTCCACGCATAAAAATGTCCCGTTTCAGGTAACCAACCAATCAAGGACCGTATTGACCATTCTCAGCACAAAATATGCTCCAACTTTAAATAGCTATAAATCGGTCAATTTTGGTCGTAAAAGGATGATTTTTTTTTTTTTTTTTTTTTTCGCATAAAATTGTATGAGGATGATTTTCCTAAATGTAATTGGTAGGACAGGGGAGCCGTATAAAAATTTATATTTCGTATTACTTTCAGAAATACATTTATTGATTTAAACTGTTTCTAAGATAATAGATTTTAAAATTTAAAACATTTTTGCAATTGTGCGTGTATCTCTGTGACCAACGGTTGAGGAAATAGCCATTGGACACCGATAGCACTGGTCACCCTGTATAATTAAATTAAGTTACTTGGTCATAAATTATTTAAACTCTATCTACTTTGTCTCCTTTAACGCTTCGTTACTGTTCTTAAGATACGCATAACCGTATTAAAATCATTTACATTTTTGCTGTGATTTGCTTTAGAATTTCAGTACATGTGTCTTATATCTTACCTTTTCTCATGAACTTGGATTGCGTCATGTCAAAAAGATCCGAGATGGGAAGTACTTCTCTGTTCACCATATTGTTGCTCTTCATTTGCTCGAAGGTGCAGTGGTTAGAAATGGCGGCAATGGCTTCTGTTGAAAGGGAACGACCCAGAAACGAGGCTATTCGAGACACCATGCCTGGAAGGTCCTGAATGGAAAGGAAAATGTTTGTTTGACTACATTCTACAGAATTACATTTTCGTTTTCAGTCATTTCAATACAAAAATCTACTTTCACATAAAGTCGGATTTTTTACTTTTATTTTGAACTAATTAAAGAGATAAAAAAGAAGTACAGCAAAAACTACAGTTAACTCCCAAATAACCGCGGTAATGGGTGGCACGAGTTTCCGATATTAATCTGAATCTATCCGGATATCCAAATTTTACAAAAAATAATAATAATAATAATAATAATACATAAATAAACTACAAAATATACGCATAATATAAGCGCTATGTTTAATTCATTTGTAGATATAACTTGTAGTTATATATACAAATCTTGCAAGTACATCAAACAACATAATACCGAGTGTGAGTAATTTACGCACGTTATTATTGTTATATATATGAGATAAATTTTAGCACGTGACAACGCAAAGAGGAGGTATTCTAATAACCATTGTTGTAAGATAATTAAAAAAAAGAGTCCAATATTCGACCCCGCTTCTGTATATATTCTTAACGCATGACAACGCAAAAGGAATTATTTTGTGGTGTTTGACCCCCAAGCAGTGTTTCTTTTAGGACTTTTTGGCTGGGAGGGCAAATGAAATTTTAAGGGCAGGGTAGGGGAGTTTTCTATTTGCCCTATATAAATATATCTAAATGCTGTGTCACATAAATAGAAAATAGGTTAACATAAAATGTCTCCGGTGGTGGGGGGGGGGGGGCTTCGACCCCTCGGAGGTATGCCTGAAAGAAACACTGCCCCAAGCCGTTCTTTTCGACAACTGAAACCTGGTGGAAACAATTCGATCATTTCCTACGTGCTTATATATTGTTTATGTGCTAGAACCATTGCGATCATGGAGGGGGAGGTTAATTTTTGTAACTAACGGCTTTCTTTTGTAGATATATATATATAATTAAAGCCAAAATGATTGTTCTGATGTAGCTTGTTATAATGCACATAGGAGGAGCGCCCATGAAACTGTTGATGAAGGAAGCTATTGAATGAGAAAAGAAGTCGATAGACTTCGACTGGACGAAGAAAATATTGAAATCAGCCAAAAAAGAAGATATAAAAAACTTATCGTTAAAAATTCGTATTAGTGTTATCGTTAAAAATGTAACAGATGCTTAAACCGCAGATACTCTGCGTGGGTACAGCTTGTAAATACATAATGGAAAATGAGTTGTTTGGATTTTCTTAAAATAATCAGTTACTTGATTTTGTTTTTTCACAGCAAACCATTTTTGTTTGGACTACACTTGCCGTAAAACCAAATGCATCGTCTTGTCCTTCTCGAACAATTATAGGACTAGAAACAGGTGTTTTTTGGGTTCGATGTTGATAAAACCAGTCTAGTAAGGTCTCCTTTTGTTCTTCATACACTGATAGTTTCATTGCTTCTTTTTTTTTTTTTTTTTTTTTTCCCTTCTCGGAGGATAAACTGGCTGAAGATGAAAACTGCTCTTTTTCCCTATTTTCTCGTAATCAAGTTATTAACAATTTCAAGTTTTTGATCAATCGTTAAAACTTCAATAAGCGGCGTCTGATTCAAGACCTTATATTTTAGCAACTAAATAATAATCTGATGTGGGTAGCACATGACTTTTCCTACATCAAGAATATCAAATTCCCACAGAGCGACAGGTATTATCAAAGAAATTGAACTTTATTCACAAAGATAGTGAATTTTCATTCATTTCGCGTCATTTTAGTTAAACGTCACTTTTGGCCATTTAGCCTTCTTTAATTTGACGACATTTTCGAAAGTAGCCAAGTTAGTGATATTTCACCAAAGTTGCCAAGTTGTCTCTAAATTTATCGCCAAGCGTTACATATAGCCAAGCAGACAGAGAGACGAGAAGGACTTTTCTTATTATAATATTAATCGATGGCTGGAGTTCTAATTAATAGATGTCTTCTTTCTTGAATGGAACTAGCTAGATATACGAGAATGACTCTAGTAAATTTGTCCATAAAATTGCATATAAAATATCCACCTATTTAATAATACTTCTTTTTTAATTTTATGTAATTTTTTTGACAAATTTATTTGAAAAATGTGCAATATCGCGAGAACGGTTTACGCTATTGTTCTAAATATTATGTTGTGTCATTCGTTTTGTAATTAACATTTACGTATGAAATAATTATTTCAGCCTCATCGTATTTGGCAAGACAGCCCAGGATGAGCCATGGCTTTTCGCTGAAGATTCCTCCAGGACTGTCTATTTCTAGGCCTGGTTTGCCAGTCTCTTGCTCCAATCACTCTAAAATCCGAATCAACTGAGTCAAGCCATCTCAGCTTTGGTCTTCCTCTTTTTCTACTAGTAAAGGGCCTTGCAGCAAACATCTTCTTTACCGGATCCCTTTCATCCATTCTAGCAATATGAGAGGCCCAGTTCATTCGCTTAATTTTAAAATATTTAATGATATCAGGTTCCTTAAAATATCTATAAATCTCTGAGTTAAAACGCCTCCGCCATAGGCCATTCTCCTTTACTCCACCAAGGATGCCTCTGAGAACCCTACGCTCAAAAACAGCAACTCTACCCTCCATTTTTTGTTAAAGACCATGTTTCCGAACCATACATTTGGACAGGCCTAATGATTGTTTTATAGATAAGAAACTTTGTTTTTCTAGAGAGGAAACAAGACCTCGAAACAGGGCGAAGTCCAAAACATGCCTTGTTGGCCAGTGAAACACGATTTTGAACTTCAGGGATAATATCATTTTTTGCATTAACAAAAGATCCCAGGTATTTAAAACCAGAAACAGTTTCAAACTCATGTGGGCCAATTTTCAGAAAGTTGGCCGTATCACCAGTTGGTGTTTTCTGTACTGGCATATATTTGGTTTTAGAAACATTTCAATCAATCCCATTCGACTTACAGCTACTTCCAAGGAGGAGAATGCTTCTCTCAAGGCCGGTACACTCCTAGCAACTATATCGATATCAGCGTAAGCCAGGAGCTGCACAGACCTGTGTATGATGTTTCCGAAATAATTATTTATTTCACATTATTAAAGGTTCTGATGTTTCAATGATTTAAAAAAAATATTCAAGATTGGGGGGGGGGGGGGGGTATTTTGAATGTTCGATCACGCTAAAAATCAATAGGGTTTCATTGCTTCTGATTATAATAATCGTACCCAATTTCTTTCAAACCGCTCCATTCGTTCGTGAGATATCGCTTCCATGGGCACACACTCTCTTTCTCTCTCACTCAGACATCACCTTAAAAACGTTCGATTCGAGTTGACTCCTAAATATATAGGCTGGTGCAACAGCAGCCCTTGACTCCCAGTTGAAGCGGTGTCTGTGTTATACATGGCGAAAAAAGGGTTAATTTCTTGTCCTTTTCTTGGAATTTCGAGAAAATCAAAACATTCTAGACTACTTTCTTGAATGATTGGTACAATTATTTTTAAAGCAGAAGCACCTATTTTACACCTAAATCGCGTCCGGTTCTCGTTAGATCACCGAAGTCAAGCAGCAACGGGCGCGGTTAATACTTGGGTGGGTGACCACCTGGGAACACCGAGTGCTGTTGGCACATTTCGGGCGCGGTAGCCCGGTGGTTTGCTTGCTGGATTTTCACGCTGCCACAACTGCCGCCATGTTCATGCGGAGTACGATCACATTAAACATGTGGGTCCGTAAGTCCTTCCGAGAGGTTGGTGGTAGGGGAAGGAGGGTACGGTCCCTGTGGATGCCTCTCCCACTGGGTTCCGGTCTAAATTGGGTGGCACTTCCCGACTGTCGAAACAGTTACCTTACACCTTTCTGGTAGGTCGGACGGTCTGGGTCTCAACAACAACAACAACTAAATCGCGTATCAATTATCAGCCATGTAACATGCGCGCGCCATTGAAATAGCACAGGCAGGTGATAACTGTCTAGACCGGTTGAAGTCAAATTAGCATTTCCTTCAGCTTGTATATAGGAGCCTTTAGCGTTCAGGGATGCTTGAAACGTGTTAGTGCGTTGAAAATTCGAATTCGAATTTTCAACTCCGTCACAATAATTTCGTTATACATTATACTATACTATGCATGAAGAAAAGTAAAAATATTACCGCAAAGTCGCGAATAATCATATACAAAGGCGAGAGCTTTTCAATCAGATTTTATAGACTATCATTTCTTTTCATGTATTTTTTATTTTAGCATTCCCGAATAAGGACATTCATTTATCAGCTATCGTATTGTTTCAAATAAATGTCTTCCGTAACACTTTTAGGGTCGATTTCTAATCATTAGACAAATTTCTACCATTTTGAAATTGGCTTTTAGTCTCTCTCGCTTTGTCACCTAGTTCGTTATAATTTTTTTTTCCGTTAGAGGCGCTGCAGTCCGGTTCATTCGATCGGGCGGGGTTCTTTTACTACAGCTAGACGAACAATAATATACAGTCAATTCATTTGTCTGTAAATGCTTACCAGTTTGAGATCTTCGAATGAGACAAATAGCATTCTGTCTGGATGTTCTTGGCAGAACCTCCAATAGGGCAGCACATGATCGAACCAGGAGCCATATACCACTGCAATGAAAGTAAATACAATTACAGTAAGTCTCTTTAAGTAATTATATTGTAGAATCTTGCTTATCCGACTACAAGAAGTTACCCTAAAATTTCCAGAATCGTATTCTAGCTGCCGGGCAAGTAGTATTGAGGGTTGCGACTGTATGTACTCTCACGGACAATGAAAGTTGCGCACCAAGAAGGAAGCGTAGGATGGACCTCAAACTTTATTGATGGAAGGATACAGATGAATGATATACATGATCACAAAAACAGCGCAGCAGAACACGTACAGAGGGAGCTGTGGTACACAGTCCGGTCATCCTCAATAGCGCCTCGCACCGCCTCGTGCTGCAATACAAGCAGCAATACGTCCGACATTTTGTAGAACAGACGCCTGACGTTGTCCTGCAGCAGACGAGTCCACACCTGTTGGACGTTACGCTCCAAATCCCAAATCAAAAGATTGCGGCAACGAGGCAGCTGGCGTTTCAACTGGTCCCACACATGCTCGATAGGGACAGGTCCGGGGAGTGGCTAGGCGATGGAAGTGTCTGAACATGATTCAGGCAGGCCTGGGCGACCCGAGCTATGTGCGGACGGGCATTATCCTGCTGGAATAATTCTCACCTGCAATCCCAGCAACGAAAGGGAGCACCAGTAGAATCTCATCCACGTGCCGCTGGCCCCTCAATGTTCCAGGTACCAGTACTAGAGCGGATCGGTTGTCGTAGGCAATGGCTCCTCAGCCCATGATGCCTGCAATAGGGCTGGTGTGGCGCTCGATAACGAGGTTGGGATTGTGGCGTTGTGCAGGGGACCTCCACACCTGGACACGCTGACCATCGGTCCCCAAAACGAAGCGGCACTCATCGCTAAACACCACACATCGCCAATCTGTGACATTCCACGTTGCTCTGGCCCAGCACCACTGCAACCGGAGCCGCCGATGTTCCCGTGTTAACGGCAGCACATGCAAGGGACGCTGGGATCGCAGATTCGCTTCCTTCAGGCGTCTAAATATGGTTCGTGGGCACACAGGAGTCGTTACGTGTACCTGTATCGCGAATCGAGTCGCCGTGGGCTCTATACATGCCTGCCGCGCGATCATTCGATCCTCTCTACTCATGGTATGTCTGGTCCGTTCAGGGCAGGTCCTCCGTGTCTGGGTGGCGTCCCGTGACCAGTGTTCCTAACACTGGTTACGGGACGCCCAATGGTGACAGGACTACCAACACTGGCTCTGACGCGTGTTGATAACAATTTTTATTTTTCAGCCTCATCTAATTACTTCCTTTTCAGTGTCCCGCATATGTTTTTCCTTTTCACTTCATAAAATCTGTTTTGCTACGTTCTTTTCAGGAAAGAAGCCCGCAAACTCCTTGGAACGGGACAGTCCTTAAGAAGAAGGTATGTAGGTATGTTTTAAGTCGACCAGGTTGGTTTTGGGGTCTAGTTAGCCCCACCTCGTCTCCCTCTCAATTAATCCTTCCCTTTCAGATCCATTCTCCAGATACCTGGTTCCTTCGTAAGTGTTATCGCCCGGCGCGCGCTTTAGATTATTTAGTTTTGTTTAGATTAGTTAAGTTGCGCTAGGCGCCTTAGAGTTATCACTTGTATTTTTGTTAAGCTTTGTCTATATTGTTTTGTTAAGCTTTGTCTATATTGTATTCTTGTTGTCTAGACAGTCCGGCTATTGCTTATCCTCCCTGTGTTACAACGTCTCCTCCCTGGGAACTAACCTATATTTGGGTTATCCTCTCAGTTTTTGTCCCGTAAATGGGGTTTAATTAGTCTTCTCGGTTTTAGTATTAGTTAGCTTTTAAGTAGATATTGTTTCCTTGCCCTTTTTCTTTTAGGGATGGTTTGACCGCAATTGGGTTTTGGGCCAGTGAGAGGGCCCCCGTCCTAGGGTGTTTTTTCCTTCCTTAGTATATAGCCAGCAGTAGTTGTTAAGTATAGTCATCCTTGGTTTAGCCCTCTCGGTGTCTAACACTGTAACAAGCACTTAATGCTTCGGACGGTAGGTTTAGTAGTGTGGACATTAAGAGTCCTTTTCTTGCCCGTCCCTTCTTAGTTTTAATTTCTTGTATTCTTTCTTTAGGTTAAGTTAACCTGGCAGTACAGGTTTATGCCCGGGGTACGACAGCGCCTCTTTAAGTTGTATGCTGCCTCTGCATAACTACCAAGGGGTAGAAAGTCGAAATCCTCTGCAAAATTACAAACAATTATCTTTGGTTGCCAACAGTTTGGCTTGTTTCGTTTTTTTATGGTCAGTCACTGCGTTCGACATCTATCGTTTCCCGTACTTCTTGGGTGCCCCTCTACTCCCCTTGGAGTTGGGGCATTTTTGCTCAGGCTTCCTCAATTAGGGGGAGTTCCCTTGAGGTCCCTTGAGTGTTTTTGACTTCACGTGCTATTCCCTGGAGGTGTGGTGTGTGTGGTTCGTAGGTCATTAAGTCATTTAGATTTTATCTGGCGTTGAGTCTTTTCTTGGTCTTCAGACTGGCTCTATATCCACATGTCTTCTCTTGGGCCTCAGCCTTGTCGTCTTTAGACGATTCCCAGTGGTGGGGAATTAAACCTGTAAACCGAGAGGTAGGCCAGGTTCTCACTGCTGTCTCCCAGTGCTCCCAACACCGTAGGACGATATAGTCCGAACGATCGACGTGACGGGGTATCCGGCGCGCTGACCGCCCTGCGGTTTTCAGCCCGATGATCAGGCCTCTCTCGAAGTCCGTCAGTTGCGGATATCGATGTTTCTGGCGTCTACCCACCATTCTTTTTACTCCGTACTCGTGCTTGCGTCGGCCGAAGCTTCTCGCATTGATGAGGCCGTTGTCTCATGCTTGCAGCGCCACTCACGGGTGTACGGTCATGCGCAATCACACCAGACTGGGATCATTTGTATACCAGCCCGACCTCTAGCTATTTACATCATTTCGCGGTTGTACCATGTTTTCTTCTTGGTGCGCAACTTTCATTGTCCGTAAGTGTATATAGTACAACCATATGGTCTCGATACATTATGCAAAGTCATGTGACTCCGATTTCATCTGGTCCGAGGTTATGACGTTTTCACTGAGCGCTTGTGTGCGACTTCGTTTTTTACTGTTCATCGTGATGGCGGATTTGAAAGAACAACGAGTTTGTGCAATTTATTTTTATTTATTATTATTATTATTATTATTATTTTGAGACAACTGAGATCTAAGCCAAGCTCAAGTAAATCTTTAAGGACAAATCTATTGAGAAAACCTAATCCACGAGTGGTTTGCGTCAAAAGAATCGATTTGAAATGTCGATGATGCTCTACCGAAAAGAAGAAAATGTGGAAAGAAAAATTATCTAAATCGTTCTCGAGAATCGTTGTGGCACTACTGATGAGGCTTAGAACACAACGACGACAGTTTGGACTCACTCTTGCACCAAGACAACGCGCCCGCGCACACGGCACTGTATATCAGCAGTTTTTGGTGAAAAACCAAATTGAAATCATCTCGTAACTCTACTCTCTTTATAAGCAACGTGCGTTTTCTTCTTCGCTAGGATGAAGAGACGGAATAGATTTCCCAATGTCCCCGTGGTAAAAAGAAATAATATTTTATTTCTTCTTATAATATTTTATTTAGGGTTAAATAGCTTTGAACGAACGTCGGAAGGTTACAACAAATAAGACTTACGGTATCCTTTCATGTATAGGTACAAGAACTCTTCCCAGGATCCTTTGAAGTTGCCCAGGAATGTGCTCATGCGGTGGTGGTGGTAGTAGGACACGGCATTATCCTTCGGATTGCGTACGACGTAGATGATCTGCAACAAAGAGAAAATTAAAGTTAAGGCTAGTAAGAAAAGAAAAAGTTGATGTGTCCCAACACGTGACTTTCCCAACAGATTAGCAAATTTCGGTATTATGGGAAAACAGCAACACAAATTAGAGTTTTTTTTTTTTTTACACCCATATCTAGTTGAAAGCAATAGCACTTTTGTTGTTACCGATTTGAATAAGCATATCAAATTTCGTATAATTCGATTTATAATTTCAAGAGATATCGCTCTAAGAAAAGTAAAGTTTCCCATACATAGAGAACGACGACTCGTGATAAATGGTGTCTATTTATTTCCTGTGAAATATATTTACAGAGTTCCCACGGTCCTTAAAAACTTCTTAAGAACTCCTTATTTTTAGCTTTCCTTTTTAAGGGCCCTTAAAACTACTTAGTTTTCATCAATACTTATTTTCCACCGAAATTGGAGCATGATCAGCGCGATTCCCGTAATTTGCTGCTAAATCCCACTCAGAAAAAAAAATAAAATTACACGTGTTAATTTTTAAAATCCCACTTAATTTTGAAGTTAGGATAGGATAATCCCACTTAAGTTTTTTCCCTATAGAGCCCGTATGATCGAATTCCCGCAGTAATGCGATCACTTTTCCATTTTCTACCTATTTTCGAGTTTCACTGCCCGATATCCGAGTGTTACCAGGTCTTTTCCAAAAATCACGCCCAAAAATTGACGAAAACTAGTCCAATGTTTAGTGTTGTGAGAGTTCGCGCAATGTTGCCAAAAACCACTAAAATTCACAAATTTACCGAAATTCCAAGATAAAATTTACTGGCCTCCTAAAAGTTCGCCGAAATTTGCCCTCAAAATAAATCATTGAACTTTTCTGAAAGTAGCCCAAAAGTCTGAAAGCAGAAATATTTCCGTCATGCTTTACCACAATTCTTTGAAAAAACTATCCCAATTGAACAGGAAAACCGCGGAACTACCGGAATTTTTAACAAGAAAGATCAATCATGCTTAAAGCATTGATTGAAACACTTTCCAACTTCAATGCAATTTTATTTAAACATACTTATAATGCAATACATTCCTCGGTAATATTTTAAAACTTATCACAATAATACATTAATTTATTATATTTGAAAACTTAAACCTTCATCGAAAAAAATGAACTTCATTCAAATGGCGGCATTGAAATATAAATTGCCTGGTTTAAACATCTCTAAAATGCGATACATTCCTCGGTAATAATTTTAGAATTTTCATAATACTACGATAATTTATTATATTTGAAAACTTCATCGAAAACAACTGAAATGCATTCAAATGACGTCATAGAAAAAATAACACGCCTGGATCTCTCTATAAAAACAGGATTTCATTCATAACTTTCTCCCATTCATTTCATTCATCACAATACTATAATAATTTATTTTATTTCAAAATTAAGACCATGGAGCTACAAGTAATTAAACTCTATGCTTAAAACTTCATCGAAAAAAATCGTCTTTCACTCAAAAAAAAAAAAAAAACTCCGTAAGATTACGGCCAAATTCCGGCAATAGGGATCCAGCCATTGTCCGTAAAATTGCATCAATGTCCGTAAAAATACATGGCCATAAAAAAACATGAGTGGCCGTAAAATTTAGGAACTTGTCCGTAAAATTATTTTTTGGCCGTAAATTTAAAGAATTTATCCATAAAATCATTTTTTGCCGTAATTTTTAGGAAACTGGCCGTAAAATTATAGAAATTATTCATAAAATTATTTTTGGCCGTAAAATCATGGTTTTAGGAAATTGCCTGTAAAATTATTTTTGACCGTATTTACATGGTCGTAAATTTCAGAATACTGTCTGTAAAATTGAGAAAATAATCTGTAAAATTACACGTTGGTCGTAAAATCACTAGGATAAATTTTAGAATATTGTCCGTAAACTTACACTTTGGTTACAAAATCACAGGTATATTTTCCCGTAAAACTACATTTTGGTCCGAAGAGCACAGGAATAAATTTTACAAAAATGACTCTAAAATTTAGTCATAAAATCAAGAAAGACTTTGAATTTATGATCAACATATAATTTCACAGTCACTTTTATAAAATTTACTAAAAATTTCAAAATGTTGACTTTGTGACCAATATATAATTTTACAGACGATTTAAATTTCAAAATTGATTTGACATAAAATGAAGCTTGACATATTTATTCCTGTGATTTTATGACCAACATAATGTTTTAAGGACAATTTACTGAAATTTACTTCGGTAATTCAGTAGAAAATATATCCTGACATATTTGATGTAAAATTTTTTTTTTTTGTGATTTGACGCAGAACATTTTAGAAAATTTTTTGATCAATAATATTTACGCCAATAAAATTGAAGAATTGACATAATATCAGTGATCAAAGTATGGTACTAATCATATTTGTTGTATGTTTTTCTTGGTTTTTTAATTACAATTTAATTCCTTTCAAATTGCATTTTTGATTTCAGAGTGCAGATATAGATTTTTACTACTGTTCAAATGACACAAGGAAAATCTTATTTTCAACTAAACATATTTTCATGTGTTTAAAATTTAGAATATAATGGGTGGATTGGAATTAAAAAAAGTTATATTTCAAGTCTGTATATTTATAACATTTTTTAATATTATTAGAATTTTCTAAAATAGTTGATTTAGTGAGAAGAAGTAATTTTATATAAATGCTAAATTTAACCCTTTTTAATTGTATTGTAAAATTAGGTTTTCTGAGAAACTATTTTTTTTTACAAAGAGAATCCTTTTTGTAAAATCAATGGATATTTCATTCATATCAGCTATGCAGACTCCATGAGCTAAATAATTTTGTGTTAAAGAAATACAGCAATTCTAATACAACTCATTCTAGATATTTTGCTGTTTACATTTTACATAAATGAAAAATAGGCTTCGTTGTAGAAATAATCAAATTTGGATGAGCATTTAAACTCAAATATATTGTAATTGCGTTGTTTCAGTATGTAGATGCACAGAATTTAAGCAAAAATAAAGTGGTTTTAGGACGGATACAACACTCAATATGAATTAAAAAGAACTTTAAAAATCACGATTTTGAGACAAGATGAATGCTATATATCATTTTGAAGTGGGTCACGTGATCTTTTCGTATCATTGTCACGTGATCGCTTCATATTAGAGATGTAATTATTATTTTAATTTTTATTTAAAAAACTACTGAATATATTTCGCTGATTTTTTTTATATATATTTTATGGAACAATTTGAATATTACCTAAAATTTTCGAAGCAATTTGTGAATTTTAAATCCGCTTAAAAAATGTTTGAAAAATTAGCTCCCATAGGGCTCAATGTATTTCATTTTGTCAACCCGGGTTCAATCCAAAACTAATTGGGTGATATTATTCATTTATATTCCCATAGGTCCTACAGACCGTCTGAACAACATACTAAAATTTCATTTTGATTAAGTCATTTTTACGGCACTTATCGTGCTAACGGACAGACAGACAGAATGAACAAAGTCATAAACACTTTTCAACTTTGTTGTAAAGTGTTAAAAAGGGTTTAGTTTCTTCTCAAATACAGGACTAGAAGTTGTCCTATATTTCCTATATATTTTTTGAAGTAGGAAAAACTCGAGAAGCAGAATTTTTTCTATGTTTTGCGAGAAGACTTCTTTGTTCTGCATGAACACATGGAAAACAATTCTGCTTCTGGGGTTTTTTCTATTTTAAAAAATATATATAAAATGTAGGTATGTCACACCCCAGTGCATTTCCGTATAGTGAAAAGAAGGCCGCAATATGGTTTACGGCCTATCTCAATTAGTCCTTATAAAATATTAATTGGGTCCTTAGAAACTCCTTATTTTTTATATTGGAAAAAGGGTGGAAACCCTGATGTACAAAACATTTACTTATTTGATTATAGTGAACTTGTATAAATATTTTATGATTAAGATTAAAAAGGGTAATATATCTTGCATATGGCAATGGTTATCGTTCTGTAAATAACGTCAATGACGTGTCAAAAAGTTACATATAAAATAGCTATTTCTTCAAATAGGTTTAACAGTATTATTTTTTATATAACTTTCGAAAGAATTCAAAGACTTGGCCCTTCTTTTATATCTTTAAAAATCACTAGGCTTCTAACATCTACCCATTGGAATAATCGTAACAAATTGCATCTAATTTGTTCTGGAGATATAACGCACTATGCGAAAAAGTAAACTTTTTAATATCTTAAGAACGGTTCGTGATAACTTTTAAACAGAGACGTTGATTTATTTCTAGTAATAAGTACTATTTATAAAGAGAGCTATTACACATTTGATAATAGTAAAAACATTATTTTTTTATGAATTTTTCCAGTTTAGATCGAATATGTACAATATCTCATCTCGAGAACTACGCTTGATATGCCATGAGATTTTAAATAAAAAAAAAACATATACAAAAAGGAATCATTTTTGTAACAATTTTTAGCTTCTTTTTTTACGATTTTTTTTTTTTAAATCGTATGGTTATGGATTATGATCGTATTGAATTGTAAGTGATTATTCCTATTTGCTCAAGCGTTATCTTCTCCGCTGACTCATAGACAGACAGTCATATAGACATTGAATAAAACGGTTGATTCGATTTCAGAGATGCTTCAAAATGATTCAAAATCCGAGGTTCCGATTTTTGACTCCATCACAGTATTACACCTGGAACAAAATTGGATGATTATTCCCGGTTCTCCATTTTAGAATATCATTAATCGGCTACTGTGAGAAACGAATTTTATTTATTTTTTATACGTCAGTACATTCTGTTATGTCACTTTAAATATTTTCACTTTTGCATTGATTTCTTCATGATATTGATGTGACAAATAAATGTATATTGAACTTTTCAATGTGTTCCCAAAGTGACACTAGATGGCAGCACTGAAATAAACGTAGAATGTTTTGCTTATTTATGTATGAACGACATGGTTTACCTTTACGCATAATCACCTTCATCTAAAACAGCGGCTGGCAACCGGCGGTCCGCATTTGGCCCACCACTTTGTGTTTGGCGGCCCGCGACTTATCCTCATTTTTGCATTACGTGTAGCCCGCAAACCTCAACAATAAAAACTTAAAAAATTCGATTTTAAAATAAGTTTATTTTGCTAGAATTTAAAATACTTCTTAATAAATTTCTTCTCAAACTGTATATTTATCGAAATATATATTATAAGCAATACCGTTATGTCCTTTTCTAATTCAACAGTTTCTGATAGTTGGATTCAGAGTTTGGAGACGTTTGATAATTTCTCAAATGTGAGATGCTTAAGAGGAGCGAACCATGGGCGTATTTAGGGGGGGGGGGGGGGGGGGGGGGGGCAAAGCACCCTAGGAAAATTGTTAATTTAATTAAAAGCCAATATGAGAGAAGAAAAAAACAAGATAAATGCTTTTTTGGAATTAGAACATTCACCCACAACTGTGTGTTTCCTTCCACACGCTATACCTAAATGGAAAACTTTGGATTATTGCATTTGGTATGTTTATGAATGTCCAATTTGTTAGTTTAGTTGCTCTCTCCAGGAATGTTAGAATTTTGTTATGAAAGAGAGAATACTTTTTAAAGGTGGTATACACTAATTTTTAAAAAGTGGTGCATACTAATTTTTAAAAATTGGTGCCTAATAATTTTTAAAAGCTATACACACTAATTTTTAAAATGTGATGCTTATACCATCTATTTCAATTCACTTTGTAACAATATATATTTCAAGGTTGATAGTAATTTTTAAATTTTGAATGCAATTAATTTTAGCACCCCTTGAAAAAATCCTGCATACGCCCATGGAACTTAGCTGCGCTGAGCAGATTTTTCACTTACGAGAAGAAATAGTCATTTTTATGACAGTAAAGGATAACACTGGAACTCAATTATCGGAAAAAAGTGAATCATATCTCTTGTATTTAAGGCAGACGTGACTTCCTACCTAAATGAGCTACAAGGGAAAGATAAATTTGTTGCTGATATGTTTTCAACTTTAAAAGCATTTGAAGCAAAACTGCGTCTACTTAATAAACACATGAAAGAAGGAATTTTGCACTATTTTGTAATATGCCGTTCTTTAGAAATTTCAGCAGACCAATTGATGTTGCAAAATAATGTATTTGTTGAAAATATCGAAGCCCTTCAAAACGAATTTTTAAGGTTTGTAGATTTTCAAGAAAACATTTTGACCTCCAATTATTAACTCTTTTGATGCGGACATTGGTAATGTTCCGCTTTTATTCCAAATGAAAGTTTTGGAAAGTCAGAATAATGATACACAGAAAAGTTATTTTCAGGTGGATAATCTCATCCCGCTCTACAAATGCTTGCCAACTAATTTTGCTGGAAAAGTTTTGCAAAAAGATACATAACTGTGTTTGGCAGTAGTACTTAGATATACGACCAAACCTTTTCCATAATAAATTGCAGAAAAAATAAATTTTGCACTCGTCTAACTGATGAACATTTTCGTGGTACCATGCACAATTGCACTCAGCAAATGAAATTGGACATGAAAAAATTAGTGAAGACTGTAGAGCAATAAAAATCTCACTAATTTAAAGAAATTAAATATTTATGTTGTTCTATATTAAGTTTAATCTGTTAAATGTTTATTATTTTATCAAAATAAATTTTCATTTAGCACAGCTTTTTTTAAAGAAAGATTGTGTTCTATCTTGTATTATATTGTAATTTTTGTGTATGTTGTCTTTGACGATAGAATTTTATTAGAATATCATTTCAATATTATTGAATATACATGTTTGTAATCAAACGACATTAATATTTTAAATATAAAGATTTTCCACATTCAAAATTATATTTTTCTTATTTGACCAATTTATTCGTTTAACTTATTACTTTTCTTATATACATAATGTATAAGGAAAGTATTGTGACGGGGTCGAAAATTCGAATTCGAGTTTTCGACGGGAGAGCACGTTTCAAGCATCCCTGATCACGAATCAAACATTTTTGAAGTGATGTCTGTGTGTGTATCAGTGAGTCTGTGGAGACGATAACTGACGAACGAATGGGCTGATTCGAACGAAATTTGGTACAAAATTCACAATCCGTAAACACTGGAAGCCTATTGTTTTTATACGCAATCGAATGTTCAGAACCCCTCTAAATTTTCGAATGAAATTTTGAAAAAATCGTCAAAAAATCAAAACCACTAATAAAGTTACGCAAATAGACATTTCTTATGTAATTTTTCATTAGAAAACGATTGGCATAAATTTTAGAACGCTAACATGAACCGTTCTCGAGATATTGCACATTTTTCAAAAAAATTATCAAAAAGTCATATAAAATAAAAAAAAATATTTCCCATTGAGAAACATGTTCACTTTTCATATGTAATACCATGCGATAAATTGGGTGACATCATTGTCGTGGATCTAGCTCGTTTCATTCATGAAAAAAGATACTTTGAGTAATATTTTTGTATTTGAACGCCAATAATCATTTATCTGCTGTAAGAATAACTTATTTCTTCTTCTATAACGCTTGGCGATATTTTGGCGACGATTTTGGTGGAATATCGCCAACTTGGTGACTTTTTTAAATGTTGCTAAATTAATGAAAAACTCGCCAAATGGATAAAAATGACGCTAAATTAATGACGACTCATTGATGATGACGACATCGAAAATGACGACTCATTGACGAAAATTCAATATCTTGGAAAGAATACAAATAACTACTATAAGAATAATCTATTTTTTTTACTGTAAAAGTAGTAAATTTATTGCATTATATAAGGAAAGTCGTGCTGCCCACATAAGATTTTTTTATTTTAGTTTCTGCGTTTAAACACCATGTTTAATTACAAGATTTATCTTAAATTAAAACATTTTTATAAATTTTTTCACAAAAATTTGTTATTAATTTTCTAAAAATAAAAATTTGACTCGGTTATCTAATATATTTTAAAAACGCACCCTTTTATCAGCTAGCTTACATGTTAGTTATTCAGCTAGGGAGGAGTGAGCGTCAGTAAATTTTAACGCTACGCCACTGCTAGGAAGGGGCCACCGGTGTTGGACTTTAATTGTCTTAATATTCTAATGCAACTTACTTATATTAGAAGCGGTCACGAATATTTCATTCTGATGAAAACATTTTGATGGCGGGCAGAATATATGAAATAATGTTTATAGTTCTATTATTATTATTTTTTTCTATTCTAGAAATTAATAAAAACTACTTTTATTGCAATTGCATTTCACTTTTTCTCTTACTAAGCACAAACGCTTACCATTTTTTTTATATTAAATATATAAAACGGCGCAAATTATGGTTTTATAAGTATACATAAATCTGTGTTTTATCTGAAAACATTTCTAGTTTTATCTTTTTTCGTGCAGTCGATATATGAAAAGAAAATGTAGTAAAAACTCTGATTGCTCTCAATAATTCACGATACAGGATACGATTCACTAAACTCGTCGCACAGATGTTTTACCTCGATAAAAGAAAAAAGAAAAATAAAAGAAAACGTTTTCCCTTAATCTGTTCTGTCACCAGTTAGAAAGTTGCTAGGAGACTGGTTGATACAAAAGAACATAAGGGAAGGTCCACTGAACAAATCCCGAATATAAGCAGTCTTCGATATGAATTTATGCCTGAAGAATTATATTAAAAAAAATCATTTGTTCTTTTTTTTTGTTATTTTTACTAACTACGAGTATGGAATACGAGTATCTCGTTAAACTTTATAGCTAGAACATACTTTATCCATTAAAATGGTGTTCTGAACGTGATCAGATTTTTCCCCCCTTATTCTAATCTAAAGTATAACTACAAGCTTCTGGTGTGTTGCGCTTTTGCGTGGGCGGGACAAACTCCGTCCCATTCTTACATTTGTGGTGAAACTTAATTAAATTAGAGTAATGGACAGATGTGCAAATGTTGCAAATGCACCTCCTTTAGTTTTCTTCAACTACTATATATTGCATTTATTATACGTGTTTGAAATAAGTCTTCAATCATTAACTTTTGAGGTTATTTTAATTTAATTTTGGGCTTATTTATTTATTTATTAAATTTTTGAAGGTTAGAAAACGGAATTTTTAGGAAAATCTATTATCAATTTAATCAAGCAAAATATGATTCTCCGCTCTATTCTTACCTTTTGTGGTGATGAATGCCACACAATTAAATAAATTCAGTGGTCGCAGCGGAGCGCCCAGAAATGCAAAGGTTGCAATGGCATCTCCTTTAATTTACTACCATAAATTACTGTTATTACAATGGATTCAGTGTTTTAAATAGGTCTTTAATCATCAATTTATGAAATTATTTTTATTTAATTTTAAGCTAATTTATTTATTACATTCCTGAAGATTAAACAATGGCTTTAAAGAAAATGTATTTAATTCTATTTTCAATATTTTTGTTTCGAGTTTTATGGAAAGGCCTCTGCCGATACTTTTCTTTGGAGCCTCGAAAGTCAAATTGCTTTATCAAAAATTATTTTTGGAAATGCTGTATGCAAAGGATTCATTTACCCAATTAAGCAAAATAATAATAATAATAATAATAACAATACATTTAAATTATATAAGGCAAAGAAATGACATGCCCTCCTCGGAGGTGGTAAACCCGTCTTTGGTTAAGAGTGCGCTTTAGATCCATATATTCCACAAGTTTAGAAGAACACGTGATTTGTTTGCTTCATGTGGTGTTCTATTCCTATCTATGTCAAACTTAGGTTACTACACAATTTAGAAGAAACCGTAGACTCATAATCCGTGCAAATTCAATTTTAATAGAAATGTACTTTAGAAACTTATTCCAGGTTTTTATTAATTTTGAAAAGACATTGATCGAAATTATCAATCGTGGAGTTAGAAAGAAGGAGATAAAATTCTTAGAGATGAAAGGCTTGAAAGTACCGTATTGCTAGTTAAAACTGATTTTGCAGAACGAAAATTTTCGCCTTCAAAGTCAAATTCTTTGTTTCAAGATCTATACTACGAAAAGGAAAAGAACGTCGAAAGAACAAACATCGATGTATATTCGGGTAACCGATAAACAATTTAATGTGCATGAAATTTTTATGGGATTTTATGAAACACCGTATGCAGATTCTGAGAGTTTGTTATGTGCAATAACAGATGTTCTAGCTCACTTTGGTCTAGATATCAAAAATTGCTGTGGCCAATTCTACGATGGAGCTTCTAATGTCAGCGGCCATCTTTCAGGACTGCAATCAAGAATTTTGTCGATTGAACCAAGGGCTATTTATATTCATTGTTTTGCACATACTTTAAATTTGGTAGTGCAAGACAGTATGTGCAAATTACAAATAATTCGTGATTACTTTACTTTGGTACGCAAGTTAATATCGTTTATAAGAGGATCTCCAAAGAGATTAAAAATTTTCTAGAAGTTTCAATTGGGTTCAGACGATACAGTTTTCTTGCGGCCATTCTGCTCAACTAGATGGTGCTTGAGAGTTTGCTCCATTTTATCAATGGAAAAAAATTATGAAACGGTCATTAAGTTCCTCGAAGTTCAAGGAAGTTAGTGAAACAGGAGCAAAAGCTAACGGCCTTCTTAAAAAAATAAATAAATAAATAAAATAAAGAATTCGAATTTTTTTTTTATGACAAAAATTGTTATTTGTGTCTTTTAAAGAGTGGAGACATTAAATATTGCTCTCCAGAAAACATCCTTGAATTTTCAAGATGCAAATAATTACATCAAAAATGTAGTAGAGTCTATTCAGACTCAGAGAGAAGAAAATAATTTTGAGGATTTATGGGAAGAAGTAATAAAAAAAGGTGTAGAATTGGATTTAGAAGATCCTGTCCGTCCACGGATTAGAAAAATTGCAAGAAGATTTGACGAGAGAAGTGATCCTCATCAATTTCAGTCATCTAAAGATATCGTCAAATTTATTTTTAATTAGTGGACAATGTCATAAGTTCCCTAAAAACAAGATTTAAGAAAAAGACGATGGAGCATCTCTCCATGATTGAAAACTTTGCCCCCAATAAAATGAAAAGTGAATAACAAATAATATCTTTTTACGGTTCGGATTTTGATGGCAAAAGGCTGCCGCTTCACCGGGATATGTTTTGGGACACAGTTAAGGCGAATTTTGCAGAAATTAACAGTATATCCTATATAGTTGAATTTTTTAATATAAAAGAAAACATTTCTTTCCACTCGCTCATACCAGAGTTCTGTAAATTAATAAACCGAATATTAACAGTTCCAGTTACATTCTGTACAGATCTTTTTCTACTCTCCAACGATTAGACTTACTTGAGATCTACAATGAGCAGCAGAGATTAAATAGCGTGGCTATTCTGCATGTTCACAAGGAGATAGCTGCCAAATTGAACATGGATTTAATCGCAGATGAGTTCATATAAAGAGAGCACAAGTCCGATTAAATACATTTTGTATAAGTAATAACAGAAATTACTAGCAAATGAGAGTGCAAATACCTTTCTCATTTATATTATTATTTTTTTTTTAGGCCATTTGCCCCCCATCCTGGATTTCGGTCTGGAGACTTCCTGATGGAGATATAAGTTCTGCGTGGGTTTATGTTTCATCTAGATCAATTTTGCAAATTTTGTAGGACTTCATTAAATTCATGATAAGCTACCATTTTCCCGAACGATTAAAAAAATTTAAAGACATTTTAATTTTTGAGCCCCCCCCCCCCCCCCCCCCCCCCGAAAATTTTGAAAATCGGCACCTGCATATGTGCTTTTGATTGTTTTAAAATTAAAGTTTTCTCATTTTGAATAGAAGTAATAAGTACTATTTCTTAGTTGCATCTTGTAGGACAGGATACAGAATATATGCGGAAGGAAAAAAATAAATTGAAAGATACAATAATTTTGAATACGTAGGGATATTCTTTGAGTTCTAACATGCATTGAACTGTTAATTTACTTCTTAAAAATTAACTTTTTAATTCAATATTTTTAATACAATGCGAGCCTTTCGCCATAGAAATATTCCATGATCAAAGCATTATGGTATTTTCAAGATTTTCACCCATTTGTATCTATGACTACACGTTTTTATCATTATAACAAATACATCACTAATGTTTCTAAAATAAAAGAAAATCGCCAATATATAAATATCCCAAATTGGTGAAAATTGTTAATACGATACGAGTCGAAGCAATTCTATCGATACACAGTAAGTATGCCACACAATCGATGTATCATAAGGTGATTTAGTTCATCTATTGAGCAGTATCGATACGGAAGGTCTGACTAACGCAGGGAGCATGCTGGGCAGATCGTAGATATTCTATATAATATATCCTCTTTAGGATATCTACGAGGCAGATGCCCCGGTATCAGGGGTGCCCCAAATTGTAACATCGAAAAATTAATGTCTACTCCCTAAAACAAATGTATGTATCGAAATATATTTTACCAGCAGATAGATTCATTTTGGGGATACATAAGGATTAGCCGACTAATTTAGCAAGTTGGCATCTTGATATATAATAAAAAGAAAGTTGCCAATAATTTAAATTTCATTCAAATATGTAAGAACCATCTTTTGTATACCTTGTTCTAGAATGCAATTCTGTTTTTGAAAAATAGTTTTGTCCATTTCATACATATCGAGAGGTGAAGGGAGCCTCGGGGGGATGTCTGTCCCGGGCTTCAGTTAGGCTAAGTCTTGTCCTGTCGATACGTCCATCATGAGTATACAGCTGGCTGCAAGACCAAATGATCATTTATACCATCTCCAGGAAATGTCGCAGTGCTCTGTATGGCACGAATTTCTGACCAATTATTCAATCTTTTCCGTGCAAATGCGTCATGGCATATATAGCAGGCATTAAAGGGTACTCCATTAATCGATTGACTAAAAGTGTGGCGCGGATATCGATTATCAGTCGCTGTCCTAAAATTGAGCTGCTGCATATTGATTAGGGTCTTGCCGAATGAAAGAGAAGAAAAAAAAAAAAGAACGCTATTCTTAGAAATAATACGAGGCTCAAGGGATTGTCACTGGGAGGTGGTGAGTTTGAGGAAAGCAACTGAAACGTTTAATGTAGTTGAGAGTCTTTTTTGAGGGATTTTGATTTTAGATTATCGGTGCTCTATTTTGAATCAATGGGTGTGGAGGTGTGTAATTAAGAAAGTTAGCCGAGGCTCATTTAATTGCATGTGAGCAAAGTGCCGTTTGTGTACAGTTATTGCATGTTTTTGATCTAAATTATGAAGTCATAAAAATTATTTGTACAAAAAGTTATTCATACCCTGGTTGACAAATGCTAAATAATAACTGAATTTTTGCCTTTGAAGGCGGCCAAGAGCTACATAGTTGTTTAACGCAACCATTAGAGGGGACTGTTGTGCAATCCCGACCTTTTGCGTAAAAGAAATGGAATCACTAGCTGGCTCTTCAGTAGAAATGCTACATCGATAATAATTCAAGAAAACATGCAAAGACTTTGTTCCAAAGAAACCCTGAATACATGGCTATACCATTGAGTGCTTCCTCTATCCATCAGAAGGTGTGATATTTTGATTGTTGTCCTTTACCACACGCAACTTGTCATTCATCGGTGATGAGGATGTACAGAGATTAATTAATCTTTTGCTTACGGGTGGGACAGCGTCCATCCCAAACGAAGAACCTCTCAAAAAGACAGGTATTTGATATACCCTATCCCAAACAGTTCGCTCCCCCTTTGCAGACATTGGCGTCCATGGACGCCAATGTTTACAAAAGGGGATAGAAAAATAGACAGACATCTTCTTACTATAGATATTTATTATAAATTCTTATTATAAATATAACTTCTTGTAACTTAGAACTTTCACTTTTAACCTTTTGCTTACGGGTAGGACAGCGTCCATCCCAAACGAAGAACTTCCCAAAAAGACAGGTATTTGACATACCCTATCCCAAACAGTTTGCTCCCCCTTTGCAGGCATTGGCGTCCATGGACGTCAATGCCTATAAAGGGGGACCGAACTGTTTGGAATAGGGTTCTTTGTTTGGGATTGACGCTATCCCACCCGTAAGCAAAAGGTTAAGTAGGGTATACAGAGAGTATTTAAGCAAGGCGTACAGAGAATAAAATGGACACAGAGTAGTTAAGCAAGTTATGCAGAGGGTAGAATCTCCATAGATTATGTAAGTAGGAGGTACAGATGATAGTTAAGTAGAATGTACAGGGAGGAGTTAAGTAGAATGTACAAAGAATAGTTAAGTAAGATGTGCAGACTGCAGAGGGTAATAAAAGTAGAGAGTACAGAGAATATTTTGCGGTGCCTAAGAAGTACTGCTGGTTAAATGGACTCACCTTGCATTTGCCTTGCCTTAGTTGCTTGGGGATGAGTGGAAGAGGAAGGTGAGTGGCCATGAGTCGAGGGGAGCGCAATTTCCTCAGGTGCCTCAGGTGACCCAGCGGTCGGCCGACCTCGAGGTGTTCCACTCTGTACGCCAGTAGCTTGTTGCGCACAGCGTCCGGATCACCATCGTGGTGTACCAGAGACACGATCTCTTCTGTCCATGTGGTACCTAGTGGAAAACAAAAATAAATAACTGTAATGATTTGCAAAGCTATAAAAGATCATATGAAATTCCAAATAAAATCTCGAAAATATGAATATGCAATTTATATTTCAATAAAAAGTTTGATTTATTGCATTATTTTCACAGGCTGGGTAAGTCAGTAAAGCATTTGTCTGCAGATCAGAGGCTACAACTTTAAGTTCTCTATATAAATATTTTCATGTTAATTGTGTACAAGATTCACAACACATTTTCGGCATTAAATTTCACCATGATAATTAAAATTGGGCACTTTTGGCAACTCATTTGTCCGAAAACAAAAATCTGCTGTGGATGGCACATGACTTTCCCTACAAATTCAAAATAATTTTCTTTTTAATACTGTACAACAAAGTTGAAAAGTGTTTATGACTTTGTTCATTCTGTCTGTCTGTCCGTTAGCACGATAACTGCCGTAAAAATGACTTTATCAAAATGAAATTTTAGTATGTTGTTCAGACAGTCTGTGGGACCTATGGGAATATAAATGAATAATATCACCCAATTAGTTTAGGATTGAACCTGGGCTGAAAAAATGAAATACATTGACCCCTATGGGACCTAATTTTTCAAACATTTTTTAGGGGGATTTAAAATTCACAAATTGCTTCGAAAGTTTTAGGAAATATTCAAATTATCCCATAAAATATATAAAAAAAAATTTCAGCAAAATATATTCAGTAGTTTTTAAAATCAAAATTAAAATAATAATTACACCTTTTATATGAAGCGATCACGTGACCATTACACGAAGAGATCACGTGACCCACTTTAAAATAAAATATGGCATCCATCTTGTCTCAAAATCGTGATTTTTTAAAGTTCTTTTAATTCATATTTAGTGTTGTATCCGTCCTAAAACCGCTTCATTTTTGCTTAAATTCTGTGCATCTACATACGGAAACAACGCAATTACAATATAGTTGAGTTTAAATTTAAATGATCATCCAACTTTGATTATTTCTTCAACGAAGCCTACTTTTCACTTATGGAAAATGTAAACACCAAAAGATATGAGTTCCATAAGAATTGCTGCATTTCTTTAACGCAAAATTATTTAGCTCATGGAGTCTGCAATGTAGCTGATATGAATGAAATATTCATTGATTTTACAGAGAAAAGGACGATTTTTTCGAGGAAGTTTTAAGCATAGAGTTTAATTACTTGTACCTCCATGGTCTCAAGTTTTAAAATAAATTATTATAGTATTGTGATGGATGAAATGAATGGGAAAATGTTATGAATGAAATGCTGCTTTTATGAAGGCGTGTTATATTTCGAAGACGTCATTTGAATAAATTTCATTTGTTTTCGATGAAGTTTTCAAATATAATAAATTATTGTAGTACGTATTATGATAATTTTAAAAATATTACCGTGGAATGTATCGTAATTTAGAGATGTTTAAACCAGGCAATTTATATTTCAATGCCGTCATTTGAATGAAGTTCATTCTTTGCGATGAAATTTTAAGTTTTCAAATATATAAATTAATGTTATATTGTGATAATTTTTTAAAATATTACCGAGGAATGTATCGCATTTTAGAGATGTTTAAATAAAATTGAAGTTGGAAAGTGTTTCATAATCAATGCTTTATGGATGATTGATCTTTCTTGTTATATTTCTTTCATAATTCATTAATTTGAGTTTAGTTGTACTAAACAACATGCATAATTATTTGAAATTATACAGAATTCGCAGCTTTAATTCAATTTTTGTTTTCATTTGATAACGGGATGTATTTTCAATGGCGGCGAAGCAAAAATGCGAAACAACTAAAATATCTCAAGAATGGCTAGTCCTAGAGTAATGGGGTTGGTCTTATTCTTTTCATAGTCAAGTATTACGTATAGGGGCGCGACAGCCCAGTGGTTAGCGCGCGGGAATTGCACTCGGACGGCTCTGGTTCGATTAACGCCACTGCCAAAATTTCCGCCGTGTTCGCGCGGAGTACTATCACGTTAAACATGTGGGTCCGTAAATCCTTCCGTAAGTCCGTAAGTTGGTGGTAAGTGAAGGAGGGTATGGTCCCTGTGGATGCCTCCCCCACTGGGTTCCGGTCTAAATTGGGTGGCACTTCCCGGCTGTCCAAACAGATACCTTATACCTTTCTGGTAGTTCGGACGGTCTGGGTCGAAGTAGAAGAAACATTACATATAAAACAAGCATTTAATTGATACATTTGAGAATACGTAGTCTTATTTTTGATTTTGACGATTTTTGCGGATCATTTTTGCAAAAAAAAAAGCCAACTTATTTCTTCCCGAATCGTATCAAATCTAATCAGCACCAGAGTAACCCACAAGTGATTTATCTACCAAATGTAGTAAAACTTGGTAGATTAGTTTTTTAGCTTGAGTCAATGCATACCCAATTTGCAAAAAAAGACAGGTTCTTTTGTCCAGAATCGGACCAAAATATAATCCAAGCAAGGGTAACCAACAAGTGACTTACATATAAAATTTTAGGAAATTTGGTCTGATAGTTTTTGAGTTTGAATACAAACATCGCACAGACAGGCACACACCTACGTCACGCTAAAAATTGTTTTTTCGTGTTCTAGAGGTCCCAAAACATGTAGATCCGTCGAAATTCGAGTTGTGATTTTCGGCACGATTCCAATACGTTCCCTATACACATCACCATGTATTGCAGGGAAAGTAAAAATTGGTATGTAAAGAGCCTTTTAATGTTTTTAAAAATTACTTTTCTTTTCTTTTTAAGTTAAATTAACTGAAGCGTTGGCTCAATTCGGCATTTTCATATTAGAATCCATTGTTCAGCTTGTAATTTTTTTTTCTTCTTTTGTGTGCAAATTTTGCAATAAAAAAATTTGAAAAATCTCTATCGTTGATCCAAATGATCTCGATTTTAGTAAATTGCCCTCCATTTTAAAAGGTCTGAAAAAATCTACGATTGCTAATAAGTTTGACAATGTACCCCCTTCCCCCTCAGGAGAGGGGCTAATGATGTCCAGAACACAAAATATATCGTCGCTATATTTCACTACAATGATTGAAACTATTAAGTTCAATGAACCTTGAGCCATAAAAAATCCCCTTGTTTATAATTATGCCACATTTTGTCCTATGCTGCTATGTTAAGAAAATATAAAATTTCGAATAAATTTTGCTAAATTCGAATAAATTTGAAAGTGTTTTCTCTCGAATTTCAAAAAATTCTATCTAGTTCTAGTCTTTTTTTAATAAAGCCGGATCTAAAGTTTTGTGAAAATCAATTTATATTTGTAGCATTTATATGTGTATACAAGTAATCGACAGGTGGACATCACTCTAAAAATAGTTCAAACGTGTTCAGCAGGTCCTAAAACATATATTACCATCAAAGTCTTGAAATCGAAAGTTTTCATGAAAGCGCAATACATTCTCTATACTATATTCTATAGTATGAAAAAGAAAAATCTGATGTGGGCAGCACATAACTTTCCAAATTCATTTTCTTATTTTTGCTTTCCTTATATACATAGTATAATGTATAAGGAAAGTATTGTGACGGGGTCGAAAATCCGAATTCGAGTTTTCGACGGGAGAGCACGTTTCAAGCATCCCTGAACACGAATCAGACGTTTTTGCGGTGATGTCTGTGTGAAAGTATGTGTGTGTGTGTGTGTGTCAGTGAGCCTGCGGAGACGATAACTGATGAACGAATGCACAGACATTGCACAGCGATTCGAACGAAATTTGGTACAAAAATTACGATCCGTGAATACTGGAAGCCTATTGTTTTCATACGTAATTGAATGTTCAGAACCAACCTAAATTTTGAAATGAAATTTTTTAAAATTATCAAAAAATTAAAACATTCAATAAAGTTACGTAAATAATAATTTTTTATGTAATTTTTCATTAGTAAACGATTGACACCAACTTTAGAACGCTAGCATCAACCATTCAGGAGATATTGCATATTTTTCAAATACATTTATCAAAAAATCACATAACATCCATAAAAAGTATTAACTATTGTGAAATCTGTTCACTTTTCTTGTGTACTATTATGCGATAAATTTATTACAATCATTCTCGTAGACCTAGCTCGTTCCATTCACTAGAGAAGACAAGACACTTTGAGTAATAGCATTCTAATTTGACGCCATTAGTCGTTTTCTATAAGAATATTCTATTTCGGCATCCACAATGCTTGACGAAACTTTGACGACGAATTTGGCGGAATATCGTCAACTTGGCGAGTTTTTAAATGCTGCCAAATTGATGAATATATCGCCAAATTGATAAAAATGTTATCAAATTGATAAAATCTAGCCAAATTGATAATAATGTTATCAAATTGATAAAAATGTCGCCAAATTGATACAAATGTTATCAAATTGGTAAAAATGTCGCCAAATTGATAAAAATGACGCCAAATGGGATGCAATGTTTTGCAAATTTTTAATTTCGTCATATGATGGGCTTTTATATAAGAAATGCTTTTCTAAATATCGCCAACTTGGCGATATTTAGCTATACATTGACGAATATATCGTCAAAATTGCAAAAATGACGCCAAGTTAATGAAAATGACGCCTAATTGATGAATTTATAATTAAAATATTTAAATAGATGGATTATATTGCTTATTGAGGATTATATCATATCAATACTGATAATTGTTAATTTAGAGTTGCGTAAAATATAAGTTAATTAGGTACGAAATAGCTTTACATGTTGTTATCCGGAAAAGCGCCAATGTACAATTTAATGTTACAAACGCTATGCCGTGGACTGTTTCATCACTTTTTCACCATTAAAAAAGCAAATTCATTGCATTATATAAGGAAAGTCATGTGCTGCCCACGTCAGATTTTTTATTTCATGATGCATTAAATTGAGTTTAAGTGCAGAAAATAACATGGATGCTTTTCTGATATTATATCGAATTTGCAGTTTTAAAGCATGTTCATTTTATTTGGCAATTTAATGCCAATGAAAGTCTCCAGCTTTTCAAAAGTCCAAAAAACTAAAATATCTCGAGGACAGTTCATCCTAGATTCATGGATTCAGTTTTATTCGCTGTACTGTCAGAAATTACACGAAGAACAAGTGCTTAATTAATATATTGCAGAAATTTTAGACATTTATTTTACATTTTCACGATCTGTGCGGGCCGTTTCGCAAAAAAAGGATTTTTTTTTTCGAATCATGCCAAAATCTAATCAGTATCAAAATAACCCTCAAGGGACGTAAGTACTAAATTTAAAAAAAATTCACTAAATAGTTTTTTTTCACTACAGCGAAAAACGTCTTCATTTCCCCCAAACTATAAAACTTAAAAATCTGGAGAATGGTCCATCTTAGAATAATAGGGTTGGTCTTATCTTTTTCGTCGTCAAAAATTATATATAAAACCATGCATTTAATTACTTAAGGGTGAGCGTCAGTAAATTTTCTGCCCTATCCGCGCTTTGTTAACTTTCGCGGCACACATATTTCACCGAAATTCTGCTCAAACAGTTGCGAAATATTTTCTTATAGATAAAATGCTATGCTTAGATTATATTAAAACTAAATTTAATACCCAATAAAACATAGAATATATTTTTTATTTTAATTTAAAATATTTTTGGTGCTGCCATCTGTTGTCGTAATTTAATTCATACCGACTATTTTTATTTTTTAATGAACAATTTTAAATGTCTATTCCTTCTAATACGCTATTAAATACAACAACAGATCATATATAATGCCATAATCACGGAAACGTAATTGAACTTGGACTTGAAGGCAAAGGAACTTGAAGACAAAACTACAGTCCTCAGTGATGTACATTCAGATCCCTTATCAAATTTATAGAATGATAAATTACCTTTCCGTGATTGTGGCATTATTATATATGATCTGTTGTTGTATTTAATAGCGTACTAGAGGGAATAGACATTTAAAAATGTTCATTAAAATATAAAAATAGTCGGTATGAATTAAATTACGACAACAGATGGCAGCACCAAAAATATTTTAAATTAAAATAAAACATATATTCTATGTTTTATTGGGTATTAAATTTAGTTTTAATATAATCTAAGCATAGCATTTTATCTATAAGAAAATATTGCGCAACTGTTTGAGCAGAATTTCGGCGAAATATGTGTGCCGCGAAAGTTAACAAAGCGCGGAAAATTTACTGACACTCACCCTTAATTGATACATTTATAGTATTTTATCTCAGATCTTGACGCTTTTTGCTGGCCATTTCGCAAAAGAAAAAAAAAAGCTAATTTTTTTTTAATCGTACCAGCGCTACGGTAACCCACAAGCAACATATCTATCAAATTTTGTGAAATTTGGTCAATCAGTTATTCAGCTAGAGTGGATAAATACGATTTTCTCGAGCCATTTTGCATAAAAAGATAGGTTTTCCATTCCCGAATCGTACCAAAACTAATCAGCCTCAGGATAACTCACAAGCGACTTATCTATAAAATTTTGTTAAATTTGGTCTATTAGTTTTTGAGCTATAATGGATACATACAATTTTTGCAGGGGCCATTTCGCAAAATAATGCAGGTTTTTTTTATTCCGAATCGTATCAAAACTACAATTATTACCAGGATAGCCCACAAATGACTTCAATGTAAAATTTTATGTAATTTGGTCGATTAGTTTTTCAATTAGAGTGGATACATACATTGTACAGGCAGAAACCCAGGTACAGACACGCACACAGACGTGGCGCTAAAAATAGTTTGCTCGTGTTCTAGGGTGTTCGAAACGTGTAGATTCGTCGAAAAGTTGAGTTGCGATTTTCGACACAATTCCAATACTATCGCTATACATTACCATGTATTGTAAGGAAAGTAAAAAATAAATAACATTAACATTTTTGCTTTCTCATACTACAGAATATAGTATATTGTTACGAAAATTTTCGATTTTCGCCCTGAAACTCCGCTGTGTTTTGATGCCAATACATGGTTTATGATCTCCTGAATACGTTTTGAATATATTTTGAATGTGGTCGATATCTTGTGTGCATAATAGCTGCCACAAATATTATGGATTTTTACGAAATTTTATATCGGGCTTTGTTATCGAAAATTTTTAGAACTAGATAGAATCTTTAAAATTCTAGCGAAAACTTTGAAATTTATTAGAAATTTTATATTTTCTTTGACACGGCAGGATAGGATAAAATTTGACATATTTATGCATAAAAGAGATTATTTATGGCTCAATGCTTACGAAAGTTGACAGTTTGAATCCTTATAGTGAAAAATAGCCGCGATATAACTTTTGTGTTCGTGACGGCATTAGCGACCATTCGGGAGGGAGAACTTCCGAGGGGGTATCTTGTCAAAACTTGGTAACAATCGAAAGATTTTTTCAAACTCTTTAAAATGAAGGGGAACTTGCTATAATTGGGGTCATTTGGTCCAACGATATATATTTAAAGAAAAAAAAAATCATTTAAAATTAGATTCGGGTATGAGAAAGTCGAATTATGCCACACTCCAATTAATTTTTTATTATACTAAATTTATCATGCATTTACCAAATACACTCATTTGCAAAAAAAAAAAAAAGGAAACACGATGAAGAAAGTGACTGTTTTTATTGAAATTAAATATGCGTACAGCTCAGATACAGGTAATGAAATGATTATAAAATCAAGGCCGCAGAACCCATCAATGGTTAGCAATTGCACATTGAATTTTCAAATCAGTAATTGGTGAAACCCCCCTTGGTGGCAATACATGCTTGTATAAGTCTAGGTAAGGAATGATAAAGTTTCCTAATGTCATCCTGCGATACATTCTGCCAGTCATTCCTCAATTGTTGCTCCAGATCTGCTACATTTCGGGGTGTCCGAATCTGGCGGCCTAGCATGTTCCATACATGCTCGATTGGCGAAAGATCTGGTGACCTTGCTGGCCAAGGAACAGTATCAACAGCACGGAGACAGTCCACAGATATGTGAGCCGCATGTGGCGTGGCATTATCTTGTTGGAAAAGGGCCCCGGAATGACGTGCCATGAAGGGTAACGAAAACGGCTGCAGAATTTCATCACCATATCGTTAAGCTCTTAAAGTTGTACGCAGGATGACTAGGGACGACCTGCTCTCGTAAGAGATAGCACCATCACACCAGGGGTAATGGCTGCGTGCCTGTACAAAACAAAAGCTGATTGAGACCGCTGGCCCTGGCGCCTCCGCATACGTACCCGATGGCTATCTGCTGAAAGACTGAAGCGTGATTCATCGCTGAACACTATGCGATGCTAGTCTGCTGGCAGCCATGATGCTCAGCTGCGACACCACTCCAAACGACTCTGTCGATGTTATGGGGTTATAGGCAGACGTCTTAAAGGTCGCCGTGAGCGTAACCCCACCTCAGCCAAGCGTTGCGAGATGGTGGAAGGTACCACGGGTGGTATGGAAGAGGCTGTAGCACGTAGGATGACGGACAATGATGCCGTTGGGCCAGTTCTGGCCTGTCGCATAATCAACCGATCTTGCCTCGCATTCGTGCATCGCTTTCCAGAGCCTTCATTTCGCCGATGAGTTCCTTGCAGCAACCATTGCTACCAGCACCTTTCCACAGCAGTATCCGTTCGATGCAGGTGGCGGCTTATCGTTCAGTATGACCAGCCAGCTTCACGTATCCCGACTATATGACCACGTTCGAACTCGTCTAATTGCTTATAAGGTCTTCGACAACGTCTTAACGGCATTATTGGTTGTGTCTCCACGGAACTGCAACGCCGATAACGAGCAAAGATAAACCGTTCACATTTTTAATCTGTTTTATATGATGTTAGTTGAGCAGTAGGAACGCGCGCTGTGACCGAAGTTACACTCAGTGGCCTTGCAAATTTAATCATTTGCATACTTGGTATAAAGGAATTTGCATGCGGCGAAATTTCGAGATGATTGGATTATTTTTTAGGGGTACTTCTTTTTTTGTGAGTATATATGTACAAGGAAGAGTGTATATGTACAAGGAAAATATTATTTTGATGAAAAATTTATTAGTTGGATTTCAACGCCCACTATCTCCTAAAACAACTACAATTTCAAACAATTACAATTAATTTAAAACAAATAACAAAAAAAATGCAATTTAAGAAATAAAATATCTCTGATAGAAATGGAACTAACTGTCTTCTACGTGCGAAGGTAGACAATTTTTTTTTATTTTTTTAATTTGTTCGTCAGAAACCAATTCTCAAAAGTAATCATAAAATATCCATTCCCATAATTCCTTAGAAGTCAGTGCGTCCCAGATAAAAGGGCCAAATCACTCCGTCAATTTCCAATTCTTTCTTACGGTGAAGTCAACGGCAAAGGCAAATACCTCCATTCTTTCGAAAATTAATCGCCAAGATTCATTTAGTAGTTTGGTCTATTCGTGCCCAATTTCGTCTCCTTTTTATGATCTAATGTTGGATAAGTCCCTTCTTTTGAACACGCACCGAGACACGCACGCCATCTTGCGTGAGTTATACGACTCGAATAATTTATTCAAACTTTCCCTTTTCGATGTTTCTGATTCCTGAAGTTGAATTTCGATGTTTGAAGGTCAAAAAAAAAAAAAAATTAAAAAATTCATAGGATCATATTTATGTTTTTATCTGAAATCAATTATGGTTTTAAAATTAACAAAGTTTTTTCCAGATTGAGCTTCTTTCGGCCCTCTTGATTTCGAGACACGTATTCTACTAACTGAGCAATCCGGTCGTTCTGGGAATCATATATTCTACTAATTTATAGTTCTAGTTTTCACGTAATGTATCCATATATAAAATTATATGTCGATACATATATTCGTTCACGAGTTTTTGTATTCGCGCGTGAACGCGATACAGAGAACTTTACTTGAAAAAAAAAAAAAACTTTTCTTTTTCATGGCCAGGCACTGGATCGTCCAATCATTCGCCCATTTTTAGCGAATGAAGCTTTCGAGAAAGTCCAATTCAAAATTCGAATTAAGAATAACAAGAAAGATCAATCATGCATAAAGTATTAATTATGAAACACTTTCCAACTTCAATGCAATTTTATTCAAACATCTCTAAAATGTGATACATTCCTCGGTAATATTTTTAAAATTATCACAATACTACATTAATCATTAATTTATTATATTTGAAAACTTAAACCTTCATCGAAAAAATGAACTTCATTTAAATGACGGCATTGAAATATAAATTGCCTGGTTTAAACATCTCTAAAATGCGATGCATTCCTGGATAATATTTTTAAAATTATCATAATGCTACAATAATTTATTATATTTGAAAACTTCATCGAAAACAAATGAAACTTATTCAAATCACGTCATCGAAATATAACACGCCTAGCTCTCTCTATAAAAGCAGCATTTCATTCATGAACTTTTTTCCATTCATTTCATTCATGTAAAATCAATGAATATTTCATTCATATCACCTATATTGCAAACTCAATGAGTTAAATAATTTTGCGTTAAAGAAATGCAGCAATTTTCTTATACAACTCATTCTACATTTTTTGGTATTTACGTTCTCCATAAATGTAAATTAGGCTTCGTTGTAGAAATAATCAAAGTTGGATGATCATTTAAACTCACATATATTGTAATTGCGTTGTTTCAGTATGTAGATGCACAGAATTTAAGCAAAAATAAAGTGGTTTTAGGACGGATACAACACTCAATATGAATTAAAAGGAACTTTAAAAATCATGATTTTGATATAAGATGGATGTCATATTTTATTTTGAAGTGGGTCACGTGATCTCTTCACATAAAAGGTGTAATTATTATTTTAATTTTTATTTAAAAACTACTGAAATATTTTGCTGAAATTTTTTTTATATATTTTATGGAATAATTTGGATATTCCTAAAACTTTCGAAGCAGTTTGTGAATTTTAAATTCGCTTAAAATATGTTTGAAAAATTAGGTCCCATAGGGTTCAATGTATTTCATTTTTTCAACCCGGGTTCAATCCAAAACTGATTGGGTGATATTATTCATTTATATTCCCATAGGTTCCACAGACCGTCTGAACAACATATTAAAATTTCATTTTGATAAAATCATTTTTACGGCAGTTATCGTGCTAACGGACAGACAGACAGACAGAATGAACAAAGTTATAAACACTTTTCAACTATGGTGCAAAGTGTTAAAAAATTAAAATATACGAAAGACAACGTCATAGTACATTTGGTCTTTCTAGCTGCTCCGATTTTCGAGTTATTCCCGACACCCGACCCCCTTCCGAAAAAAAAGTACAGACCTATGACCGGCCCAAGACAGGCTATCTCGTTAAAGTTGATACAAAAGTTGATACAAGGTACAAAATTCAAAGAATTAAAATATACCACAAAAGACAACGGCATGCTAAATTCGGACTTTCTAGTTATTCGGATTTTCGAATTTCCCCCAAAAGACGAGTGCATTTCTACGGCGGGCCCAGAACGGACTAGCCCGATAAGACTCAAAATCAAAGAATTTAAAATGCATCACAAAAGATAACGACATACCAAATTTTATGTTATTGTAATAAATGGAGCTTGGTTAGTTAGGGCCTCAAAGACTTAAATCACATTGACAAACATCAGATCAGATCAAGTGAGTCGAGAAAAAGATAAATAAATTGATATTCAAAATGCATCTAGTTGCCATGGAAACCATTTAGTCAATCTTCGCATAATGGGCGTGTAAATGTAAAATATAGTCAAAAAGCTGTCATAGCTTCTATATTGTTAATCTCACTTTACTCGAAGTATACTTGAAGAAAATAAGGGAGGCGTCTCTAGTTTCACTGCTTACTGACTACATGTACAGCGGAGGGAAAAAGTTTTACTTTGAAAATGGACATTGATTTTTGGAGAAGGCAATTACAATGGCAACAAATTGGGCGTATGAATCAGACAATTAAAGAAGTTGTAGATTAAAAGCATTTACAAAATATACGCGTATTTTGATATTAATAAGAATAGTATGAAGTAAATAACATCTGGGGTCGGGGTGTCTGGGTGAAATCGGAGCGTTACGAAAAATGTACACACTTTGGACGCTTATATCCTCGAACCTATACATAAAAATGCAAACAATTTATGCTTGTTTTGTCAGAAACAAGACCCTATTTAAGGACACGTAAAAATAATTTCATTATTTCGAGTTGGATTTTTTTAAGGGGGGGGGGGGGAATTAAAGGATTTTGTCCGAGTGAATTTTCACTTCACTTCGCTAAATTTCACTCGCAATAATTTCTAAACAAGTAAAGATAAATACAAATAGTAAGGAGAGGAAATGTTCAGTAGGAATCCAGTTTTTAGATCTACAAGGTAGGATCAAAAAGTTCGGAGACTGCGCTGATATCTCCAACCCTGATTGGAGGAGAGGGGAACTATTTTAACGTGGCGTAGAGGCACATGTGACGCGAGATGTGAAAAGGAAGAAGAGGGTGTTTTTCCAGACAATGCGTGTCAGTGAACTGTAGTCGTTCTCGTTCGTCAGTGAACTGTAGTCGTTCGCGTTCCTGCTGCAGCAGGTGCAATGTTTCTATTGGCGATTTCTCCATATGCTGGCAGAATTTGATATTCGCACGTTGTTCTTCAAACGCCATTTCCATTTTCGACGAGCGCGAACGACTACAGTTCACTGACACGCATTGTCTGGAAAACCCTGCACTGCGGACCTGCTTCTTCCTTTTCGCATCTCATTTCACATTTGCCTCTATGACACGATAAAATAGTTCCCTTCTCCCCCAATCAGGGTTGGAGATGTCAGCACAATCTCCAAACTTTTGATCCTACCTTGTATAATTTATTTTTACAAAGTTCTTATAGTTTTTGAAACAATCATTCTGTCAAATGGAAGAAGAATTGAAGAAGATTTAGTTTTTAATTTTCATATACCGAAAACTTAAAAGTGCTTGCTATAAACAGTAAACGAGTAATTTATAGCGTTTGAAAAGCCCTGCAAGAATATATAATTGAATTTTGGATCGTATTTTTAATTATCGAAATATTAAATTAGCTTTGCCATGACACAAGGAATACTTTTGGAAGATTGTCAACCCTCTCGTGCTGTTGGGAGGCTCGGGGTAGGGCAGTCCATTAAGGAAATTGCCATTTTCTCTTCTGTGAACCATTCTGTCATTTCTCGTTTATTGAAACAATTCCAAACAAGTGGAACAGTTATCTGGAAAGCCATTTCAAGTTGTCCCAGGGCTATAACATCGTCTGATGACCAGTATATCCCATTGCTGGTCAAACGTAATCGCTCAGCGAGCACACCAGCTTTTCAAGCAATAGCTACCACAGCAATAGGAAATCCGCCATTACTGTGAGGTGAAGGACGTCGAAAGCCCAGGCCAGCCGACTCCGAAGGACGTGTCAAAAGTCTCTATGCCCGGGTACCATGAGTTTGTGTCCCTTTGAGAGCTAAGGTTAGAGGAGTACGATTAAAGGGGTATCGTCAACTTGCGACTTGGACAAAAGTGCAGTGGTCCAACGGATGAGTCACGATTTACCCCAGATTCAGACAATAAACGTGTAAAGGTCTGGAGAGAACGAGGAACATGCAACCAGCCTAATAACAACGCTGAACACTACGCCTTTAGTCGGGGTTACAGTGCCTAGAATACCTAGTGTCGCGTTCGTAGGAGAAAGGTGCTGAAAAACTTGTTCCAATAATTCAGGACACATCGGGTAAAATGCGGTACAAAAGAGTAAAGCGCCATCTGTTATCGTCAGCTGAAGTTATCGATTAGACTGATCTATGTATTAGTTAAATTTTTCTATATCGTAATTTGATTTTTTATTAATCGTTTTAGTACCATTATTTGTTTAATTTCTCAATTGTTTTTGTCTGTTACTGTTAAAATCTTTTTTTCTTTCCAATGGCCAGGCATTGACTCTTTCATCTTCGCCTATACATCGGCCAGAACCGTGAACCTCTTAGCAGTCATATGACGTTGCCCAGCGCACCAGTGGGGGTGGGAACACATTGCGCCCAACAACACAAACATCCATGTCTGAAGTGGGACTCGAACCCACAACCCGGCAACCGAGCGATCACTAGGAAACGCTTGCCTTGATCGCTCAATCACCGCGTCGACTTATTGTACCAACAGCACACGGTGATCCCAGGTGATCACCCACCCAAGTACTAACCGCTCCCGATGCTGCTTAACTTCGGTGATCTAACGGGAACCGGTGTTTTAAGCACGGTAGAGCTGTTGGCTCTGTTAAAATCTTATATCCAATATATTATACTCTATTAGTTTATTGCCTTGTTATTGTAGTTCGTATGTTATATTTATTATTTGTTTCAAAACGTGTTTCATTTTTTAACAAATAGTAGTTTTCATTAGTCATTATGGAAAATGATGATGTTGTTAATGTGCAATCGAAAAGTCGTGAATGGCAACGTAAATGTTTCGTACCAGGATGTACTACTGGCTACAAATCAAGCAAAGATTTTTAGAAGGAAGATCCTTTGGAGTGAAAGAAATTTTTTAATTTGCATTTTTTTTAGTTTTTTACCCCATATAGCAGAACCGCAAGTAATAACTTTTTCCACAACACGTAGATACCAGCATTTTAGGAAAAAAATTTTGGCACCCCAATTTTTCCCATAAATTTGGCCAAAAGCAGTACAAAATTTAAGACATTTTTCTTGGAGATATCGAATACGAGGGATGTTGGAGGTCTGAAAGTGACACTAGCATGACTAGAACGAATTCAGTGTGTTCTGGGAAATGGAGCGCGGATTTCAAATTAAGAGAATAATGTCCACGTAGGAAGTTAACCTGGAGGATAAAAATAGCAGCAGGAGGCTGAACTGAGGTAAAAATAGCAGCAGGAGGCTGAACTGAGGTAAAAATAGCAGGAGGTAGTCAGTCAGATTGTCAGTTGTACGCCAATATGACATTAGATGGTGGAGAATGCAGAGTCCACTTCGACAATAAGAGCTTGCAATTCCGCCCCAGTAGCTCATCGGTAGATCGTCGGCTGGCCAGTTCAAAGATCCAGGGTTCGATTCCCGGTTAGAACAGCAAGGTTTTTTACAAATTCTCGCACGCAAGAAATAGTACAACTGCACAAAAACTGCCATGAACTTCTTAAAAAGCCGTTATCGAAACTTAAAAAATTTTCGCGAGAAATGACCCTTATTACTTTAGCTCTCAACTTTCCGAAACTCGCTAAATTTGGTGTGACCCAGTCTTCCTCAATATTTTATGTACTGTGAGGAAAACAATCTATGCATATATTCAATATCATACAGCTAAGTGAGACAGACGGAGTAAGTGGTGAATTACACAGCCCAAACTGCTGAAGGTAAAAAATTTAAACTTTACATACACCTGGGACTTATAATTAATGAGAAAAAACTAAAATCACGGTATTTTAGCCGAAAACTGTATAAATCGCGGAATTTTTTGTTCGAACATTCATTCAGCTCTAGCTCGAGAACAGCTGACACACAAAATTCGTTTTTATATCATCTTGCGCCGAAACAAAACCCCTAAATTTTCTTATCTAACTATATTAGTGTACAATCAAGAGTTCTTGAGATATCTAAACTTATAATTACAGCAGACGACTTTTGTTATATTTTATCAATGAATATATGGTTTTGGATTCCATTGTGGGAACTAGGGTAATCGAGATATATTTCAAGTACCGAAATCGTTTGTTGGCTTTCCTTCAAATCAAACTATTGAAAGTACTGATATAATTAATTGGTTTTTAGCTTAAAATGTCTGAAAACGTTGAAAATAAGGCAGCATACAGCAATTGGAGAAGAAATAGTGTTTTACATACCGCCATTTCCATGTTAACAGAATTATAAAATTTGCACCATCTTTACTCAGTAATTTGAAATGATGTTTGTTAACCAGAACTGTTTCTAAGTATGTAAGTGTGACATGGAGTGACTATTCGCCATTTGATTTGCGCGAAGCGTGGGTGGAAATGTCCAGTCTTTAATAAAAAAAAAAAATCAAAGTTCTTATTCCCAATTCCATGAAATGCTATTGAGAATTTCTGATTGAAATCCATACTTCCCATATTAAGTCTTTTGAGATACGCACGTAGTCATCTAAAATTGCCATGGAAACCAGCACGTGATGCCATTTCAAAGCTTCAGAAAGGCTTCATCTGCAGTTGACAAACTCCATGGAACGCATTTTGTCATACCTGAGAAGAGTTGGTAAAAACGTGAGAACATTGCGTAAAGTATTTTGCAAACTCTCCTGCTGAAATTCGATACGTTTGCCCTTTTTTCTCCCTCCCACATTCCATGCTTTCCAATGCGATTTAGACATCGGCCAAAGAAATTTGGCATCTATTTAAGTATAAAGTTGCGTTTTAATTTCAAATCTGATTATAATTTAAATCCAAAACTCTAGGTATAAATCACAGAAAGATTTTTTTTTTTTACATGCATTTGGGGCTAAGAACATTTGCATACATTCGAAAAGTTCCAAATTTTCTAATGATATTTTGAAAATAAAATAAATAAATAAATAAATAAAATAAATAAATAAATAAAAAATAAATAAATAAAATTAGCACACAATCATGTTAAATGGACAATCATTTCATACATAATTTATCTTTAGAAAACAGAATGACACTCATTTTAGAACGTTGGTATCTTCCTTTGTTGAAATATTGTATGTTTTTGAATAAATTTATTAAAGTTACATCAACACCAAAATGTATTAAATATCGTTGAATAAGATATATCTTAAAAAGTCGTTAAATAAGATATATTTTGCGTAAGAATTGAAGAACTCGCAACTGTAACTAACTCAGGGTGCATGCGTGATCTGCAGCACTTCTTACTGAGAAAAAAAGTTGCGTTTTAATCCCAAATCTGATTATAATTTAAATCCAAAACTGTAGGTATAAATCACAGAAAGATTTTTTTTTACATGCATTTGGGGCTAAGAACATTTACATACATTCGAAAAGTTCCAAATTTTCTAATGATATTTTGAAAAAAAAAATAAATAAATAAAATAAATAAATAAAATAAAAAAAATAAGTAAAAAATAAATAAATAAAATTAGCACACAATCATGTTAAATGGACAATCATTTCATACACATAATTTATCTTTAGAAAACAGAATGACACTCATTTTAGAACGTTGGTATCTTCCTTTGTTGAAATATTGTATGTTTTTGAATAAATTTATTAAAGTTACATCAACCCAAAAATGTATTAAATATCGTTAAATAAGATATATCTTAAAAAGTCGTTAAATAAGATATATTTTAAGTAAAAATTGAAGAACTCGCAACTGTAACTAACTCAGGGTGCATGCGTGATCTGCAGCACTTCTTACTGAGAAAATATTGCCCTACCCGCCCAATCAACGGGGGGCGAGGGCACTTAGGACTATTGATAGTCACTATTTTATCGAAGGAGAAGACGTCTGGGAACATAACCGTGAATTATCTATGTTACTCCGCCCGTTGTCTTTTTTTATACAGCGCGTGGAACAGACAACCTATGGCATTATTCGAATGAAATGTTCAGACCGCTGACAACGAGATACCTAAGTAAGACATATATCCCGACAATTGATTTCTTTTATCAGCAGAATGCTTTTGATAGCTGGGGGGAAATAAGGAGAAACGTGAAAGATATGGGATTACACGACATTTTTGCAATTATTTATCTATATAAGTAATACGAGTATTTAAGCCTGTCAAAGACAGAGACACTTTTTCTTCGACCCAGACCGTCCGACCTACTCGAATGTGTTAGGTATCTGTATGGACGGCCGGGAAGGTCCACCTAATTTAGACCGGAACTCAGTGGGGGGGGGGCATCCACAGGGACAGTACCCTCCTTCTCTTACCACCAACCACTCGGAAGGACTTACGGAAGGACCACATATTTAACGTGTCCGTACTCCGCATGAACACGGAGACAGTTTGGGAGAGATAGGAATCGAACTCGGGTCGTCCGATTGTAAACTAGAGAGCTAACCATTAGCCTGTCCCACCCCCTGGAAGGGGCTCTTAACACTCAAAAGATTAAATAAAATTCATTAAAAAAGTTTTAACTTTTCTCTTAATGTGTTTTATTTTGCTTAAAACATGGCTCTGACTTCGAAAATAGTCGTCCTAACCGAAAATCCGGTTCCATTAGGTTCTATCTAATGGGTGATACTATATTGCGTAAAGATTCAGCTTTCTAATTTATGAGGGGGGAAGGGCTTCTCGAGGGTCTGGAAAGACTTTTTGACGCCCTCCAGCCACTCCAGCGAGGGGGAATTGAAAATTCGGATTAGTTGGGTTCTGTTCCATGATCTACATTATAAATATGTAAAGATTCAGCCTTACAAACCGCTGAGGGACACTACTGAAAAATCTGGAAATACTTCCCCCCCCCCATTCCCCATTTGTTTCTCCCCCTGAAGGTAAAGTCAACATCCGGGTTCATAAGGTTCTTTCCCGGCATGATACTATCAGTGTTGTTGTTGAGACCCAGACCGTCTGACCCACCAGAAAGGTGTAAGGTAACTGTGATACTATCAGTGTGCAAAGATTCAGTTCTCTAAGTCTCCGGAAGGCTTCTATGGTGTCTGGAAAAACACAAACATATTAGCTAATTACTATATAGATACTTTTCTAATGTGCAATTGCTCGCGCTCATATAACGGAGCTGGATTATTGATTTCTTTCCCCCGGGGTGAACAATATGGAAAGATGAAGCAAAAAGTATTTCCAGGTCTCCTAAAAGCCCCCTGGTGATCTAGAATGCTGAAACTTAGAACACTTACGATAGATTTTTATCTAATGCGACGAGAATTGGAGCGAGATTATCTAGCCAATGCGAAGACACGGCATGGCGCACGCAAGATTGAAGGCTCAAAGTATATTAATTTTGATGGGGTGCCTTATCTGGGAAAATTCCAGACTGTAAGTTTCAATCGAAAAAGTGAGTAAAATCGAAAGACAGGAGGGCTGCGAAAATGAGGAGGTTTCCAGCATAAAGGGTGCTTGGCAAGGTCAGACTCTGTCGAGCCTTGAGAAAGAGATAGAGATATAATGATGCAAGGGGTTCCAAATGGAGTGTAAGAATTAAAATTTGATGTGGGAGTGCGCTAAAAAGTTGCGTAATTTGATCTTAAGCAATTGGTTGGACCAGATGTTGAAGAAATGGAATTATATTTGGGAGAGGGGAGAAGTTGGCCGATGATGTGAAATTATTCCGAGTGCGAGGGTATGATAGGTTGGTAAAGGGGAATGATGCTGAAGGCAGGAAAACTGGGAACGGAGAAAGCAATACGAGTACAATACGCCTGCTACGTGGGAATCCCACACGTCCGGTAAGAACGCGAAGAAAACCTTGATCGTGGAAATAATTCAATTAAAACAATTACACAAACACTTGAAATGAGGACTAGTAATTAACAATAAAACAAAACATTTATTTGAGATAATCCGTATATTAAGGAATCACCTACTATCAACATTTTGACATACATATTTACACTAAGTTCATTATCCCAGAGATCATGATATTCATTTCAAACAATACACTCAAAATATGAATTCTAATTACCCGTTATTACATATGATTTCAATATAATAATAATTCCCAACATTATCTTAATGCGGTGTAAATTGCCATCTCCTTTTGGTTTAGGTTAACCTAAGTAGAGGAATTAGAGAGTGCTAAGGCACCTTCATGCGAGTATGCATATACAAAAGGCCTATCTCCATCGGACCGTTGAGATCCAGGGCTCTCAGAGGTTTTGTGTCCGCGAAAGGATCAGGTCCTCGTCTCTCTCCTTGCGACCGTTCCTGATCAGTACTTCATTTCAAGTCCTCGATTTAACATTTTAAAACTTCAAGCTCACTCTCTCTGTCTGCCCCCACTAGAAGGTGCCCCTGTTTACCATTGGCTAGCCAAATATTTAGAACACGCCTTACGGAAATATTATTGGCTTGATTTTATTATTGAAATTATACGAACCGAATATTTGTTGCGTTTGGGAAAAAATCTCACGTTACCTTTCTCGTGGTCAATATGATATTCCTTGACCTTCCGGGTCAGCCCCCTCCGCTCGGCCAGCATCGGAGCCTCCTTGAAATCCAAGAGCGTCCGTTCTCCTGATCTATGTCCGGTGCACGTGCTCTCCAGGGAAGTTTATACATATTATATCTTTGTTTCGGGGACCATCTTCTTAGGGCCAGCTTCCTCTTCCGAAATTGCAATGTCACATTGTGACTGAAAATTCAATGTAACAACGCTTCCTCTTTCGAGGATTGAGAGAGGATCATGGGTTCTACCAATGAAAGTGTGCGGTCGCTTGCTAAACTTTGGAAATATCAGATCGTAGTTGCAGAGATTTAAAATTATAGCGTTTCCAGCCTTTGGCAGATTACAATGGAAATGTATAGCTAATTTGCGGGTGTGAGCCAAAAAGAAGATGGATTGATAGCTATATAATCTAGATATATCTATAACCAATCCTGAAAAATATATGTTTCAAGTAAAATGAAAAAATTTGAACCGGAAATGTAAAAAGAATCGAAAGTGGAAATCTTTAGCACCCCATAACCCCTTTAGAATTTAACGCTGAATCCACGTAATTCATCATCTAAGCTCTATCTATAGTCAATCTTGAGAAATAGATGTTTCAAGTAAAATGGAAGTTTTTAAACCGAAAATGGAAAAAGAAACGGAAGTGGAAATCTTTAGCAACTCCCCCCTTCTCCGGATCTTTTCCAGAATTTAAATCTGAATTCATATCAGTCATCATTTAAGCTCCATCTGTAACTAATCTTGAGAAATATATGTCTCAAGTATAAAATGAGAGTTTTTGAATCGGAAATGGAAAAAAAAAACTGTTGAAAAAGTTGAAATCTTTAGCAAACTCCCCAACCCTTTCCAGAATTTAATAATGAATACACACCAGCCTTCATCTAAGCTCTATCTATAGCAGATACTGAAGAACTTAGTTTAAATCCTCAATATCCCCCCCCCCTCCCTATCCTATCAAGAATTTAATGGTGAATGCATATCAGTCACCCTGCAAGCTCAATCTATAGCATAAACCGAGCAATTGATGTTTCAAGGTAGGTTTTGCCAAAGAAAAAGAAATGGTATAAAATTTTTGTCACCAATGAAACTAAAAAAAAAAGGAAACTGAAAATATCCGCTAGATATCTGATAAAAAATGCAGCTCGCCTAAAATTATTAATGGTAAAACTGCTATCCGCTTTTCAGCGAACACTTCTCACTCCTACAATTTAAGTTATGTGATTTAACCACAGACCTATTCGGTTATTATTGGGTGATCTATAATTATACGATGACGGATCGATTTCGAAAATTACGGATTATTCTAACGTGTGTTTAACGTCATTCCAGTGTCGTCATTTCCAGTCTCGATTCAGATGACGAATGTGGCACAAGGTGAAATAGCGTAGCGAGTTCGTATTTTATGCGAGGATTCACAGCGAAGCATATATTTAATTGCACTTTCCAAGATTAAGAGCAGAAGTTAAATATTTTTATGAATACAGAACATTTATTTTGTTCTTGCAATAATCGTTTATGTATAGGGAAATCGCCTTTTTATTCATCTGTTAGATATAAGGTCACCAATATTCTTTCTCGTTTCAATTTTAGGTGTGACTTTAAATCTCTTAAAATTCATTCCCTTTCTCTGGAAGACCCTATTCCTGTCTTCAGTCGTTGGGGGTGGGGGTGGGGGTGGGGGGGGGGGGGTTATCACATTCCCTGCGAATGCGGTTTTGGTTGTGTTGGTCAAACAAAAAGAGCTTTTAAATTCCGTAATAAGGAACATGTGAGCCATGTTCCTAAACAAGAAGTTCAGCAATTGCACATTTTGAAACGTCTTGGGACTCTAATCGTGCTTTTAATTTTTCCGAAGCTAAGATCGTTTTTAACACATTACAACAAAGTTGAAAAGTGTTTATGACTTTGTTCATTCTGTCTGTCTGTCTGTCTGTCTGTCCGTTAGCACGATAACTGCCGTAAAAATGACTTAATCAAAATGAAATTTTAGTATGTTGTTCAGACGGTCTGTAGAACCTATGGGAATATAAATGAATAATATCACCCAATTAGTTTTGGATTGAACCCGGGTCGAAACAATGAAATACATTGAGCCCTATGGGACCTAATTTTTCAAACATTTATTAAGCGGATTTAAAATTCACAAATTGCTTCGAAAATTTTAGGTAATATTCAAATTGTTCCATAAAATATATAAAAAAAAAATTCAGCGAAATATATTCAGTAGTTTTTTAAATAAAAATTAAAATAATAATTACACCTCTTATATGAAACGATCACGTGACCATGATATGAAACGATCACATGACCCACTTCAAAATGATATATGGCATCCATCTTGTTTCAAAATCGTGATTTTTTTTAAGTTCTTTTTAATTCATATTGAGTGTTGTATCCGTCCTAAAACTACTTTATTTTTTGCTTAAATTCTGTGCATCTACATACTGAAACAACGCAATGACAATATATTTGAGTTTAAATGCTCATCTAAATTTGATTATTTCTACAACTAAGCCTATTTTTCACCTATGTAAAATGTAAACAGCAAAATATATAGAATGAGTTGTATTAGAATTCCTGTATTTTTTTAACACAAAATAATTTAGTCCATGGAGTCTGCATGGCTGATATGAATGAAATATTAATTGATTTCATAAAGAGAAGGACGATTTTTTTCGATGAAGTTTCAAGCATAGAGTTTAATTTTTTGTAGCTCCATGGTCTTAAACAAAATGTTTAAATAAAATAAATTATTATAGCATTGTGATGAATGAAATGAATGGGAGAAAGTTATGAATAAAATCCTGTTTTTATAGAGAGATCCAGGCGTGTTATTTTTTCTATGACGTCATTTGAATTAATTTCAGTTGTTTTCGATGAAGTTTTCAAATATAATAAATTATCGTAGTATTATGATAATTCTAAAACTATTACCGAGGAATGTATAACATTTTAGAGATGTTTAAACCAGGCAATTCATATTTCAATGCCGTCATTTGTATGAAGTTCATTTTTTTCGATGAAGGTTTAAGTTTTCAAATATAATAAATTAATGCAGTATTGTGATAAGTTTCAAAATATTACCGAGGAATGTATTGCATTTTAGACTTGTTTAAATAAAATTGCATTGAAGTTGGAAAGTGTTTCATAATCAATGCTTTAGGCATGATTGATCTTTCTTGTTATTTTTAATTCCATTTTTGAATTGGACTTTCTCGAAAGTTTTTCGCTTGTTTCTCAGTCAAAATCCCTTATCAGGGTGATTTTCAAATGAATTGCCAATTTTAGCTTTACATCACATAAAAATGTGATTTAGATTATAAATAAAATTATACTCTGTTATTAATTTTATTATCAGGGTGATTTTCAAATGAATTGCCAATTTTAGCTTTACATCACATAAAAATGTGATTTAGATTATAAATAAAATTATACTCTGTTATTAATTTTTTGTAATCTTTTTCTATACTAGATAAGAAGGAACAATGCGGCTTCTATTAGCTTTGTTACCAATTGCAGAAATCAAAACTTATTTAAAATAAAAGTAGTAACACTCCTGAGGTAACACTCATACAGGGGACACATATCAAATTTAAATTTTAAAATATTAATAATTATATTTTAAAGGAATTACTTGCAATTTTGTTAATTAAAATGTAAAACTATATTTTTTAATTCATATACAAAAGCTAATCTAGTTTGAAAGCATAAAAAGAGACTTCCTTAAGTGTGGTGTTTTGAGTTGGGGCATGCAAATTTATTACTTGAAAACTAAAAATAATAGAAAATAGCTAATATTTTTAAAACATAAACACTTTAATGAGTACATTTTATCAATTATAAACTAATGGTACCAATATATGTTCTAAAAGTATAAAAAAATAATTTTATTAGCATGAAATATGGGTTCAAAGATTGGTACATCCAACAGGCGGTCATTTTGAAAATCACCCATTAATGATATTTATCATTTTTCTTTTCTGTTTGGAAATTTCTGATTTAATTTTTCACTTTCCTTTGCTTCCTTCTTATTTCGGTAATGTTAATCTTTTTCTTAGTTTTTTAATAAGACTTTTATGAACAACTATGGACGAGTGATTTGAATCCTTTGTTGGACATGGTATTTTACTGTTCATTCATTATGTCACACCTGTTGTGTCTGCCTCCTGAGTTAATCCACGTTTTCTTCTCTCGCCGATAGCAACATACTTTCCCTGCTTCTGCCCTGTTTGCTGTTTTTGCACCAGTCGCCCATTTTTCTCTGACGTGTAAAGTTGCGCTTATTATGTGTCTTGACGAAGAAGGCTGCTTTTGCCTTCGAAATCAGTTGATACTTTTAATTTTGTATTTTGTGTTGCTTTTAACGAAGTTAATTTATTTTTTTTTCTTTAGCAGCAGTTTGAGCTGTACGTATATAGGGAAAGTATCGTAAGGACGTCGAAATTCCATATTTGAGTTTTTGATGGGTTTACAAAGTTCGGGTATTTTCAAGCACTAATAAGCTATTTTTCATTTGTGTATGTGTGAGTGTGAAGATAAAAGAAATTTTAAAAATGTAAAACATAGTTAGAAAAATTCCTTATACTACCAAAACTCACCGGATTTGGGATAGGTAACAATGAACACGTCGTCATCTCTGACTTCAAAATCTTCTATGCCTTTCAAAACGTCCTGGTGGACAAGGTAACCCTGGAGAAGCACACCACCGAACCACTGGGCTCGAGGGATGGACCGCACGTAGGCCGCCCTCGCCTGGTCTTCGGTGAGGTCAGTTGCTTCTCCACGACCCTGTTTACCCTTGTTTTTTCGGCGCCAGCCCGTGACCAGAGAACCCAGGGGGCTCTTGTACAGGAACTTGAGGGACAGCATGGCACGAAAGGTGGAATGACTATTACCTGTGGTAAGAAAATATTATTGTTAGACCCATTTATAAATATTATTGCTAGACACATGTATAAATATCGTTAGATATGTGTATTATAACTATCACTACTTAGAAGATAGATTAAAAAAATTAGATAATTCATCCTGGACAGTTTCACGTTTTACCAGGATTTTATTTAAGGCACGATGATATGCCTTTACATAGGCTAGGGAGAGCCGTTTCAACGATCTCTCACTTCAGTTAGTCAAATAAATCTAACAATATGCAAAATACCCATCATGTGGCTCGAAGAGATGCAGATTGTTAAAGAATATACACTCTTTTACAAAAAAAAAAATATCCTTAAAAGAAATAATCCGATCATCTCGAAATTTCGCATACAAATTCCTTTATACCAAGTATGCAAATGATTAAATTTGCAAGGGCAATTAGTGTTAACTTCGGTCATAGTGAGCGTTTCTACTGAGCAACTAGCATCCTATAAAAGGGGTTAAAAATGTGGATGGTTTATCTTTGCACGTTATCGGCATTGCAATTCCGAGGAGACACAACCAATAATGCCGTTACGACGTTGCCGAAGACTTTATAAACATTTAGACGAGTTCGAACGTGGACGTATAGTCGGAAACTGGTTGGTCATATAGAACAAAAGGCCTCCACCTGCGCCGAACGGACACTTCTGTGCAAAGGTGCTGGCAGCAATGGTTGCTGCAAGGAACTCATCGAGACGGAATGAAGGCTCTGAAAGGCCAAGATGCACGAATATGAGGCAAGATCATTGTTCGCCATGCAACGTGCTACAGCCTCTTCCATACCACCCGTAATACCCTTCACCATCTCACGGCGCTTGGCTGAGGTGGGGTTACGCTCACGACGACCTTTAAGACTTCTGCTCATAACCCCACAACATCGACAGAGTTATTTAGAGTGGTGTCGTAGCCGAGCATCATGGCTGCCCGAAGACTGGCATCGCATAGTGTTCAGCGATGAATCACGTTTCAGTCTTTCAGCAGATGACCATCGGGTACATGTGTGGAGGCGCCAGGGCCAGCGGCCCCAATCAGCCTTCGTTTTACACAGGCACACAGTCATTACCCTGGTGTGATGGTATGGGGTGCTATCTCTTACGACAGAAAGTCGCCCTTAGTCATCCTGCTTACAACTTTTAACAGCTCAACGATATGTTGATGAAATCGTGCGGCCGTATGAGTTACCCTTCATGACACGTCATTCTGGGGCCATTTTCTAACAATATAATGCCACGCCACATATGGCTCGCATATCTGTAGACTGTCTCCGTGCTGTTGATACGGTTCCTTCGCCAGCAAGGTCACCAGACCTTTCGCCAATCGAGCATGTATGGGACATGCTAGGCCGCAAGATTCGGGTACCCCGAAATGTAGCACATCTGGAGCAACAATTGAGGACTACCTTGCAGAATGTATCGCAGGATGACACATTAGGAAACTTTATCATTCATTACCAAGACGTATACAAGCATGCATTGCCGCCAAGGGGGTTTCACCAATTACTGATTTGAAAATTCAACGTGCAATTGTTAACCATTGATGGCTCCTGCGACCTTGATGTTGTAATCATTTCATTACTTGTCTATGAGCTGTACGCATATCTAATTTCAATAAAAACAGTCGCTTTCTTCATGGCGCCTCTTTTTTTTTGCAAAAGAGTATATATATATATATATATATAACCTGCGTAATATTGTTTGTAAAATGAAATTCTTCGGATTTCCCCAAATCCCGCCTCTCCTTCTTAGAAGAAAGAATACTGCATGCATAAGGGCGCTCTTAAAGGAGAGCTTAAAATAGTAATTCATTCACAATGCTCGTTCGGGTTTTCCCTGCGATCTCCTAAAGAATTACCTTTCCCAGAACAAGTCAATGTATCATTGTTTTATTTTTGAAGTATAATTTGTGCGAAACTAACTTATCAACTGAGAGGTACAGGGGAAATGAACCTCTATGGTAAGCAGTAGAATCCATGTTAAAAGTTATAAATAATTAAACATTAATTTCTGTCACAGAAAAAACCCGATGTCTTGAGTTCGAACCAATCCAATTAAAATTCAACTCAGATTTTGATTTAATATATACTTCAATAAAAAGTGTTCTTAATAATAGATTTCAAATCAGGAGCATTAATTACCCCCCCCCCCCCCGCCCCCGCAGAGTAACATGGATTTATCAAAGAAATTGAACCTAATTTTCCAAGATATTAAATTGTTATCAATTTAGTATCGTTTTCATTAATTTAGCGTCCTTTAGCCAATTTAGTGACATTTTTGTCATTTTGGCGACGTTTTTGTACATTTGGCGACATTTAAAAAAAATTCACCGAATTGGCTGTAGTTTGCCAAATTTTCGTCAACTATTATAGACAGACGAGAGAAGGGCTTATACAGGGTGTCCCAACAAGAGTAAAACGAGCTTTAATTCTTTACCTGTTGGAGATAAGTGAGCAATGTAAATTGCAAAAATGTTGAAAGTAAGATAGGAAAAAATCTGACTTATGCCACTTTTCCGTACCATGTGAAAGGCTGTCCCATCAGTGAAAATAGGGATCATAAAGAAATTGATAATGGAAATTGTTTAGATAAAAAAAGTACTTAAAAGTACTTAATTATTGAAAAGTACTTAGTTATTGAAAAGTACTTAAGAATCCGTGATTGCATCGTGAGCCTACGCGGAATTCGCAAAAATGTCTCCTATGTATTATCATCCAGTTTTACCTTTTTTGTGATATGTTACAAATTTACATTTCTAATTTGATATAGGGTCCCCATTCACAATGTTCAATTTTCAATTAAATATAACTCGCTCAGTTTTAAAAATACAGATATGCGGTTTTTTTTAATGATCTTGTTGCATCAAAAATAAAAATTTACTGATTTACCCAATTTTCTAAGGGGGGTCGTATAAAAATGTAAAAAGTGTAACTTTTTGAAAACGAATGGGAGGACTATTTCATTAACGTAGTCTTATTTTCTACCTTACTTTCAATATTTTTGCAATTTACATTGCCCACTTATCTCCAACAGGTAAAGAATTAAAGCGTGTTTCAATTTTTTTGGGACATCCTGTATAGTAATACTTTTGGCAATGTTAACTTTAAAGTATTGAGAGAGTTACGACTGCCTTTTTACTTAGTTTTATTTTCATACGCCCTATGCGCACATTGACTAAATGGTTACCATAGTAACAGAATATCTTTTGAATATATATGCAGAATACTTTTTAATGTGAATAACATCCATGGTTGGAGGTACCTCTGGAAGACATAGGAGAGTTACAGAAAATGTAAACATTCTGGACACTTATACCTCAGAACCTAATAAATATAAATGTAAACAATATTTAATTGCTTTGACGGAAATCGGGTGCAGGGGTACAGTTTATGAATATATAAAAGTAATTTGAACTTTATAATTCGATTTTGGATAGAGTTCTTTGTTTTCGAAATATAATGTTTTCGTTCTAATTTCGATGTTTTAATATTTTGAATTTTTTTTGAAAATGTCAAAAGAAGACAAACCACCCACAAAGAAAGATGTTATTCACACAAAACCATTTCAGTTTCAACGGACTGGAGTCCCTTCCGATCGTTTTCATTGACAAATGAAAAAATATGAGTGGAATTTTGAATATTTATTTTAGAAATCGATTGACTTGAACTGAAGCCATCGGTTTTGTACATACAAAATTATTTTTTTTATAATTAAAAACGTTTAATAACTAGGTTATATAAGCCCAGCTGAAGCTCACTGTTTTTACTATATCTCTGCACTGTCAAGTTAGCTTTGCCGAATATACAGATATTCAAAGGGAAATTTGCTTTGCTGTGATATCCAACTTGCCAATGTAGCTTCTACAATGTACTTAACCTTTTGCTTACGGGTAGGACAGCGTCCATCTCAAACAAAGAACCTCTCAAAAAGACAGGTATTTGACATACCCTATCCCAAACAGTTCGATCCGGGATCGAATATGTCGGGAAACTGATGTTGCTTGCTGACAAAAAAATATGGATACTGTGCATAATATCGTTAATATGAGCATATTGGATAAACGTGGAAGTGTTAGCCAAAGCGTTGTGGGTGAGTGTTATAAGTTCTTTCAATACTGCCTTAACAACGTTCGCTACAACACTCGCCATCCCAGTGAGTTTTTTCTGTTAATGAAGTTACTGTATAGTTTCGCAGTAGCGTCGTCAGAAAAAAAAAAATCTTGGATGTGGTTTTGGTAACTAAATATCTTTTTTCCTATTTCTTTAAATATCATTTATACGGATTTCAATAGGTTTCGATGAGTCCCTGGGAGGGGTTATGATCCCCAAATCCTCTCCCATGGCTACGCCACTGCAGTTGCAGATGAGACATGTGAACAGAAGGGAAGGAGGGCCGTGATGAGCAATTGAGTTGCCCATAACGAAAGCGCAGCTGATTTTTAACTCTTTGTTCAACTGCTTCCTGGTACCACTTTGGGGGTGGGCAAAAGATACATTTTTACAATGTATATATAATTTTTAAAAAGGTGAATAATTGAAAATGATAGACAGAGAACGATATTTTGGGCTATTCCAAGGTCAGCATTGTAGTGAGAAACCAAAAGCCAATTTGGCAGTACACAGGTGTTATCCCATGGTCAGTGCGTGGTAGGCAAGCATTATAGAGTTGAGCTAAAGACGTACCAAGCTCAAGACATTTTAATACTGTCTTATGAGCGTTCTATGCATGTTTGTTATTTTAATATTTTTTACATTTAAAAAGTAGTACACATTATTATTTTCTCTCACGGATTACATTCTGGAGACTCCTAGATATTCTTCCTTTTTACGTATGAAACGGACGCTCATTTCTTAGAATATGACCGCATTCGTTATCAAACGATCGGAATTTTACTCTTATGACATAGATAATCCTCAGTTTAAAAATTCTTGAAAATCCTGTGCATATTTAATAACTTTAATACGCATACCCCTATCGTGGAACGTGACATATAGATATTCATCTGCGGCCAGAAATTGTCGTTTGAACTTTTTTCGCCCTCCCGTGCCCCGCCCTGTCCTTCGGCTGCTCATCATTTATGAAAAGAAAGAGAGGGGAGGGGGCTAAAAATCGATATCTATCCGTCTGACGTCATTCATATAGTGGGCGATTGTCATTAAGGGAGGGGTCTTCAGGTGTGTGTCTGTGTGTGTAATCTTAAATGATAAAATGATTTGGCGAAAGTAAAATGACATACATTGAAAAATACGACCTAACACAGGTGTGATTACCGATTAATTTTCTGTAAAAAATATGCAGTTGGATCTTTAAAAGGCTAGTCAAGAGCATTGATCTATATTGTAATGAACCCAATGAGCGTCCAGAATGAGGTGAAAGGTGAACTAGTGAGATAATAGGTGCTCTAACACCAACTTTCTTATGGAGATTTTGAAAATATTTATGCGTAGAAAATTAATCTGTATATAAAGAGCAATATTCTGGAGTTCTGTGTTAAGCGACCTCAGATACTGAAAACGAAGCCAGATATTGGGCTCATTTGTAACTTCTTTACAACCATGAAGGCTATTCATGACTCATGGACACGTCCTTACAAATTTGTTGGGGTGTTCAAGAACTTTCCTAGGAACCGTATATGCACATCTACCACAACCTGTGTGTTAATCATACTATGCCAAGTGATAGGTGATTGTAGAATTTAAAAACTAAAATAGTGGCTTACATTGAATGCTATGTACATAAAAAGTCATTCCCGGTTGCAAAATGTCCCTGTTCCCGGTTGCAATGTTGTTTCAATCCCAGTTGCAAAACTTTCGCTACGAGTTCGTTGAGTATTCTTAAAGTGTTCAACAGTTTTACTCATTTGAAAGCTTCACGACTATAAAAGTGAGAAGAAAAGGACAATTTATCAAATAAAAGAGTGAAGCCAGTCATAAACCTCATAAATTTATCCGACGAATAAAATGAATTCACAAATACGTTCTTCACGCTTCTTTGTCCCTTTTCCATTCATAACGATGCTAATTTGTGTCAGAATATTAACCTGAACTTGTATCTATTTTCAACGGCGGATAAGGCCGTTGCTAAACTAATTTGCCTAAATGCTTTAATGGCGCTTAAGTGAAACGTCCCCGGAAATGATATGTTTGTTCTTTTCTATTTTCGGTGGTACTTAGCAAATAATGGTAGATGGATCTAAATCCAGAATACAACATTTTATTATCCCTGGACCTTAATTTCACGGTCATTGCCGCTCATTAGCAGGACTTTCATCCGTGTCATGGGGCCGCACGGGTGGCGTTATATTATTTTTTAACATTTAATTTTAATCTGACTTATACTAACTTTTTTTTAATCAATGTAAAATAATAATATTAATAACAGAATTTTTTTATTCTTGTGCATTCGCTATTTTCATTTCTTATTTTGTGTACCAGACGATTTATTAAGCGTAAACTCTCTTTAACGTCCTCTGGCGCCGTGTGTTCTAAAGTGCTCAGATTATATATCCGTGGAAATCTCAAATTTGAATTTTCGACCCAATTCCAATACTTGAAAAAAAAAGGCTAAAGAACTTTGCTTTTCTCTACTCTATACATGAAAACACTGCTCATAAACATATACATAATCATTCCGGTCCAAACCGTCTCATTATCTCTATGCATTAAAATAACTTTTCCATCGTAATCGTTCTAGTAATAGCACATCATCATTATAACAGTTCAATGAACCCTGTTTGAACAATGGACTTTATTTTTTAAAAAAAGGCGAGGATTAGGGTTAACCTAATATCCAAAAATTTACTTTTGACTTTTCTTGTAATAAATTGTACATACAAACTATTGTGATGAGTTCAAAAATCTAACTCTTTGATTCATTTATATGTTCTAAACAACCTTGAAACTTAATTGACAATTTGTTTAAAAATGTCTGTAATTGTCTGACATATCGATCCAACTAAAACTCGCTAAAATTTCTGTCTGAATTAATCTGAATAAATACATAAATAAATAAATAATAAGTTAATAATATTCAGTGGCGTGACTAGTATTAGGCGGGATTAAACAATGCTTAAAGGTCCAAGAAACATATGGGGCACAGAGCGAACTGAGTATTTGCGACGCCCAGAATAAAACAATTTTTTCCTTAAAAAGTTTATTGAAAAATAGAAGCATATTTTATTATTATGGCAATTATACGTATTAATTTATTTATTAAGTTATTTATAACTGATTTTTATGATAAATACAAAAACAATTTTACACAAAATATTCATTACTTGTTAAAAACAATTTTACACAAAATATTCATTACGCTGCTGATAACATCATACAAGCTCTATTCAAGGTATCAACTGGATTCTAACGCAAATAAAAGTCTTCTTCGTCAGGATAAAACGCCAGTGCTAACAAAAGCAAAAACGCGTCTGTATAAAACATCTACCAAGAACTTATTTCAATCTTTAAATCAACCTAATAAATATCTTGTTAGTGTTACTAACAAGATATTTATTTTTACCAGATCATAATTTTAGCTTTTAATTATTAATAGCGCTTTATATATGCTCTGAAATAAAAGACAACCAAATAAGTGGTTAAAAAGTAATTTATTAAAATCGCCTTACTATGACATACACAATCACATAGACAAAGCGCTTTCGGAAATTATCATGCCCTTCATCAGTGGCGAAGTAAATAGTACAGTGCCAAATTGTATATAGTAAATACTACATCACTAAATAAGTCTCCGGTCTAACTAGGAAAAACAATTTTTTTTTAGAAATTCGACTTTATTCATCAACATACTCTCCTTCAAGAGTGATACATTCATACCAACGCTCCTCTAACTTTTCGATGCCTTTTTAACACTTTACAACAAAGTTGAAAAGTGTTTATGACTTTGTTCATTCTGTCTGTCTGTCTGTCTGTCAGTTAGCACGATAACTGCCGTAAAAATGACTTAATCAAAATGAAATTTTAGTATGTTGTTCAGACGGTCTATAGGACCTATGGGAATATAAATGAATAATATCACCCAATTAGTTTTGGATTGAAACCGGGTTGAAAAAATGGAATACATTGAGCCCTATGGGACCTAATTTTTCAAACATTTTTTAAGCGGATTTAAATTTCACAAATTGCTTCGAAAATTTTAGGCAATATTAAAATTGTTCCATAAAATATATAAAAAAAAATTCAGCGAAATATATTCAGTAGTTTTTTAAATAAAAATTAAAATAATAATAACACCTCTTATATGAGGCGATCACGTGTCCATGATATGAAACGATCACATGACCCACTTCAAAATGATATATGGCATCCATCTTGTCTCAAAATCGTGATTTTTAAAGTTCTTTCTAATTCATATTGAGTGTTGTATCCATCCTAAAACTACTTTATTTTGGCCTAAATTCTGTGCATCTACATACTTTAACAACGCAATGACAATATATTTCAGTTTAAATGCTCATACAAATTTGATTATTTCTACTATTAAGCCTATTTTTTACCTATGTAAAATGTAAACAGCAAAATATGTAGAATGAGTTGTATTAGAATCGCTGTAATTCTTTAACACAAAATCATTTAGTCCATGGAGTCTGCATGGCTGATATGAATGAAATATTCATTGATTTTAGAAAGAGAAGGACGATAATTTTCGATGAAGTTTTACGCATAGAGTTTTACTTACTTGTAGCTCCATGGTCTTAATTTTTAAATAATATAAATTATTATAGTATTGTGATGAATGACATGAATGGGGGAATTATTTATGAATGAAATGTTGCTTTTATAGAGAGAGCCAGGCGTGTTATTTTTTCTATGACGTCATTTGAATGGATTTCAGTTGTTTTCGATGAAGTTTTCAAATATAATAAATTATCGTAGTATTATGATAATTCTAAAATTATTACCGAGGAATGTATCACATTTTAGAGATGTTTAAACCAGGCAATTTATATTTTAATGCCGTCATTTGAATGAAGTTAATTTTTTTCGATGAAGGTTTAAGGTTTCAAATATAATAAATTAATGTAGTATTGTGATAAGTTTTAAAATATTACCGAGGAATGTATTGCATTTTAGACATGTTTAAATAAAATTGCATTGAAGTTGGAAAGTGTTTCATAATCAATGCTTTAAGCATGATTGATCTTTCTTGTTTGTAGAACGATTTGTCTTTGCTCTCAAAATAGGCTTCAGTTTCGGCAATCACTTCTTCATTTGAGTCAAATTTCTTTTCCTGGAGCATCTTTTTGATTCAGGTGTGTAGTAATGGATCCATGTTTCATCCATTGTCACATACCGACGCAAGAAATCCTTCTTATCTCGCTTGAACAGCAGCTCCAAACGACGCGTTGTTGCTTTTAGCCCGGTGTGGGCAAACGCGGCATCAAATTCGAAAGCAACTTACGCATGCTTAAATTTTCGTGTAAAATTGTAAACACACTACCTTCTGATATCTTTAAGGTGTCAGCTATCTCACGCAACTTCACTTTACGGTCTTTTAAAACTATTTTGTGGACTTTTTTTTATGTTTTCCGGAACAACTGCCGATTTTGGGCGACCAGAGCGTACAGCATCATCGGTGTTTGTACGACCGCGTTTAAATTCAGCATACCAGTCAATAATAGTTGATTTCCCTGGTGCAGAGTCTCCATCACGCTTATCAAGCCACTGTTTGGCTTCAACAGTATTTTCCCCCCATCAAAAAAACAATGTTTAATCAACACACGAAATTCTTTTTTATCCATTGTTTTGAAAATTACAAAACTGGGGTCACTAAAACCACTGTAACCTATAAACTAATTGTCAGAATGTCATGAAATTTTGACACGTGTCGTTTGAAGGTTGGTACTATCCAGAAATCATATGGGTCTGTCAACAGTGTTGCCATATATGTGACAGACCGGAGACTTATTGAGTGATGTGTTATATGTTTTATATATGTACTATATACAATGGAGGCTTGTGGCTTTACGAACTTTCTACTGTCAAGTTAGCTTTACCGCAAATATAGTATCTATAAATTATCTATGCCCATTGTCTACACATAAACAAAAATATAACAATAGCATTAAATGAAAGGCTTAATGGTTTTACGCAATGACGAAAACATTTATGTGCATGGATGTTATATTTTTATCCTTCAGATCCAATTAATCATAATTTCCATTCATTAAAACTATATACAAGTGTCTCATTACAGAAAGAATTGACCATCTTTAGAGTAACCTTGACATAATATCTCTTTGAGAAATGAATTTCAGTTTGTGTCATATATGTCGGAGTTGGGCGCGGTCGACGATGCCTAGGAGAAAAAAAAAAATGTTGTCCCGGTTTCGGTTCATATAAAAAAAAGAAATCGATATGGTGCAATTATGAAAGCATCGTCCTGTTCATTCATCAAAATCAAAGATAATTCTACAGATCTTCATCAATTGCGAATATAAAATTATAGTTCAAAAAGTCTAATTTTAAAAGGAATGTGTGATTGAAATGGATACTGTATTCCAAAAGTCCCCCTCTCTCAAACACACACACATACACACACAGATATAAATATATATATATATATATATATATAAATATATATATATATATATATATATATATATATATATATAACTTGACAATTGTAAATATTGCTAACATCTGATAATCATCATACTCTAACGTTTTTATCATTTTATACGTACATTTTCGTAACTTTAACATCGTTTTTGCGAATTAGGCGACATTTTCATCTATTTGGCAACACTAAAACATTTGTCAATATTTCGCCAAATTAGTCGCCAAGTGTTACATATTAGATCTAACTTATTACTATTCCTGTTATTCGTCGTAGAATAAAAAAAATACGTACAAAATGATGATTTATTTAATATTATTCAATGTTCTAATTTTTTCATGTTTTTTTCCAAAAATTAATTCAAAATTTGAAGCTCCTCCGAACGTTCGATCACATTTAAAATCAACAGAGTTCCAGTATTCGCAGATTATAATTACCGTACTAAATTACATTCAAAACGCTCTATTCGTTTCTGGGATATCGCATCCACAGACTTCCGGACACACACTAACATACACACCCAACACACACAAACATACAACACACACACACACACAACATAAACACACACATACATCACCTCAAAATCGTTCTATTCGAGTTCAGGGATGCTTCAAACGTGCTCTTCCGTCAATAACTCGAATTCGAATAAATCACAATACTTTCCCTATACATTATACTATGTACATAGGGAAAATAAAAACTCAAAATTAAACTTTTCGTAAAAATAGCCTTATACAAACGATTTTCCTCCGAAAATGTATTTGAAGAAAATGATATTATATTGCGTATTATAGCAACAGGATTAATTTAAATGTGTTCATATGGCAAACGATTATTATTTAATTTTTAAAATTTAAATAATAAAGAAATGAATAGAAAACTATATTTTATAAATGAAGGGTTTCATATTTTAATGGGGAGTTATATAAGTTACGGTCTTGGGATATAAATATCCGGAAATTATTGATAGTTTCAATTTCTTAAGTTATCTATTTTATTTTGGAAAATATTTTTCAAATTCATATTTTTCTATTGTGTGTAACCGATTGTTTCAACAGGGTAGAAATGGTATAAATATATCTTCTCCCACCTTTTTAGAGTTTTCATTTTGGCGCATGTCCACCAAATTTCATAGTTTTTTTTAAATTGCTTTACAAACAGGACCAGAATGTGTTGTTCTTAGAATCAGCTTGTGAAAATTATTGTGTATAACGAGAACAGAGGTTCTTATGCTTCTTTTTATGGGAATTAAAATATGTTAATAGAATATTTTGAAAAATCAATTGAAATTTCAATGTCATTTTAAGATGCACCAACGCCGGGTATATCTGCTTGTATGTTACTAATTGGAAAAAAAAAGTTAAATAAATATAATTAAAGTTGTACAGAGTTTTCAGGGGGAAAAATAGCAGTTCTAAAAGATATAAAGCGTATGAAACAAACGCTGATGCCAGCCATTTTTGTCTAAACATGAAAGAGGTGGATAGAATTGGACTAAATTGCGTACTGCAGGATATATTCTTCTATGAAAATGGCTTCGACTTGGTCCTTATGCAGCTATTTTATATTCTTGTCTAACAATTGAAACACCTTTCTGTGAAGAAATCAATCAATATGGCAGTTTAACATGCTGTAACTTTCTGCCAAGATAAATGTTTGAAAAAACGTGTACTTTTATGAGCTTTCGCTCCCGAGTTATTCTCTGAAAATATTTCATGGAAGGTCATTAAAAGTTTCATTTTTCCATTTGGCAATGGCTAATGAAGCGGATCAGTTATATGCATTTTTAACTGATTTGTGTTAATCCTATATTAACACAGATAAGAAAAATGTATCCATTGACATCACTAAACTGTCGCTAACTTGAAAAAAAGAAACCTTTAAAAAATGTTTCAGAAATATTTTAAAAGAATAACTTGGGCACAAAATCTGAAAAGAAAACATTTGTCATTCTGATAATGTTTGTGATACAAGTTGAACTAAAAATTATGGAATATACATGTATGAGAAAGTCCAGTGGTGACTGACACTGCAAGTACTTCTGATTAATTAATTATATAAATGGTGAGGCCCGTGAGTAATTTAAAAAGCAGGTTCATTCTTGGGATATCTTACTATAATAAAATACATCATTCAATCACTGTCTACAGCACAAAAGGAGGTATTATAATATTCATTGTTGCAAATAAATTAAAAATATATCCATGCCATGAGTGTACACGTTAGGCCTATCTCTAGTAAAGCGACTAGGCTCGTTCGAGTAAAAGGGATTGCAGGTTCCCCTAGCGCAGAATTAAAAAAGGGTAGGAAAAACTCCATAACAAAACGAGATAGATGAAAAAAGCCAATTACAAAGTTGTAGGGCATTGTCCAATGAGTAGGGACCGACACTAAAACTGTTACAGAAGTCATGCATTTGACCCCATAAGGTTATTGGCGAATGGCTATCCCATTCAGGAATGCTAAAATAAACAACACTTACATGCGCAGGAAACTAATGGGCAGCCTGTTCAAAATGCCTTCCGCCAGCAATAATGTCCATTTGAATTTTTTTAAAATCTGATGTGAGCAGTACACGACTTTCCCTACAGGCTCAAATTCGTTTCTTATTTTTTACTTCATAAGGTATTAAATTGAGTTTACATGCAGAAAATAACATGGGTACTTTTCTAATATTATATCTAATATTTCTAATATTAAAATAATATTCTAATATTTCTACTATTTTTCTAATATTATACATTTATAATGCGTCTGCGTTTTATTTGGCAACTTATGTCATTTAAACGCTTTCAGCTCTTCAAAAATCTAAAATATCTCAAGAACGGTTCTTCTTAGAGTCATGGGGTCAGTTTTATTCGCTCTGTCGTCAAAAATTACATGAAGAAAAAAGTATGTAATCAATATACATATTTCAGAAAGTTTAGTCATTTATTTCAGATTTTCACGATCTTTGCGGGCCACTTCGCAAAAATGAGTCGGTTATGTTTTTACAAAATCTAATCGGCATCAGGATAACCCTCAAGGGACTTAACTACTAAATTTCAAGAAATTTCATCAAATAGTTTTAAATACGGTGAAAAATGCTTTCAGTTCTTCAAAATTAAAAAACTTAAACATTTCGAAAATGGTCCATCTTAATGTAATGGGGTTGATCTTATTCTTTTCATCGTCAAAAATTACATATAAAATAACAATTTAATTAATATATTTAAGTATATGTAGTCTTTTGTTTAGGATTTTGATGATTTTTTGTGTGACATCTCGCAAAGAAAAAAAAATACAGTCTTTTTCTTTTGAATCGTACCAAAATTTAATCAGCAACAGGGTAACTCACAAGTGACTTATTTATCAAATTTTATATCATTTGGTCAATAGTGGGCTTAGAGTGGATATAGACGTTACGCTAAAATAGTTTTTTCGTGTTCTAAAGTTTTCGGAATGTGTAGAAAACTCGAGTTGCGATTTTCGACACGATTCCAATAATTTCCTTATGCATTACCGTGTATTGTAGGGAGAGTAGAAAGAATATTGCCCCGGATTTTATTAAACATTGCTGATACCACCGTGTTACGGTTCCCGGTGATACGATTTTGTGACGAGTATTTATTGACTTCCATATACACGTTTCGTGCGTTCTTGGTATCGATTTCTACTAACTAGCTAATGCTCTACAACTTTGCAATTAACATTCCCCTTCTATCTCGCTTTATTGCCTAGTTCAGGTTTTAGCTTCTTTAATTCTCCGCTAGGTGTACTGCAGTCACTTCTATTCGATCGGGCATGGCTACTTTACTATAGACAGACATAACGTGTACACTCGTGGACCTTTACCTACAAAGTTATTGTATAGATGTTAGGTAATTCAAATTGTTGTTGTTGTTGTCGTGTCCCTAACATTACATTTAAGGAAGAATGTGTGCACTGCTTCTGTTTAGTCTAATGACCCGGGGCACCCGAAGGTCTGACGTCTGCCCCAAATAAGACATTACAACATCCATGCCCGCAGGCTGGACTCGAAGGTAATTCAAGTGAATTCTTTATATCAGAGGATTGGTGTATAGCATAACTGTAATATCCAGGAGGATGAGCGGATTTGATTTTCGGTTTTGAATGATTGTTACTTTATGTCAAATTAAGTCCATCTTCAAATAAGTTTGGTTGTTTCAGTCATGAAGATTGATTAAAGGGGATTCTTGAAAGTTTACATTAGTTCACCCTTCTTGAAACCTGTTTTAAAAAAAAATTTCTAATTTTTAAGACCGATTTGTATGATGTTAAAATGATGTTAAAATATAATATTGATGTTAAAATAAAAATTCCTAAAAATACCCTATATATATATGAGAAAAATACTCCTAAAATGAAAACTATAATAATAATACATCATAGTTCAAGAAACCATTTATTACTTTAAGGCATGTTTGTACGCTTAAATGTGCCAAAAAGTCTAAAAAATGTTCTGAAAGAATTAAAATTCTCATAAATGCAAAATAAAAAATACAAATGTCAGAGTTTGGGGTATAGTTATTGCTTTTAGGTATGTTTTTGTACACATAAAAATGCCTTAAAAAGTCTGAAAAATGTTGTAAAAAGTTTAAAAAAATGCTCTTTTAATATGAAAATACCCTCAACATGCAAACTAAAAAAAAATGCAAATTTTATCAAAGTCCGGTACCTACTTATTACTTTAAAATATGTTTGTAGCTAAATTTGTAGAAACCTATTTTTTTTATCTCAAAATTATAAGAATCTATACAATGTGAATTTCTAAAATTTCAATAAATTATTCTACAGATAAATTACATTTTCTTTTTGTTCTTTGAAGTCACAAATAAAACTTTAATGAGCAATCACAACCAGATATAAGCAATAATAAACATTACAAGAATTAGTTTTTTATCTTTTACAGAGTTAGCATTTTGGAAAATTTAAAAATTCAATTTTGTTACCTGTAAGAATCTAAGGAACTTACCCGAATATTCTAAGAAAGACAATAAGGAATTTTTTTATGTTCACAAAACAAACGACTGTTAGTTGTTTCCAGTAGGTATACACATAAACCCCGTCTGTGCGTTCCTGCTCTTATCAATTTTAGTATACTCTTATCTTTAGCTTATCATATTGCAGGAGACGGGGTAATAAAGAAAAGAGATTTATATAAAAACATATACACAATGTACATGAGCAAAGCATAAAGTTAAAAAGAAATGCATTTGCTAAATTCTTATTTAAGCTTAAAGTCTAACGTCGCGGTGTAAAACAATTTCAGATATCTAGCACTTTTGGTCATAAAATATTTAAGGACTTCCTCATGTATTCATACTAGCAGATATACTGGAACTAGTATATAACTATTTATTTTTTATTTCATGCTAGCATCCACTTTCTTTATTTTGAGCGATAAACTTAATTTATTTCATTATGAAAGATATAGAAAAAAATTAATTCCAGTTTGTTGTGCTGTTTACTTATCGTGACGAGTTCGAAAATTCGAATTCGAGTTGTCGACGGAAGAACACGTATCAAGAATTCCTGAACTCGAATCAAATGTTTTTGAGGGATGTGTGTGTGTGTGTGTGTGCGCGTGCACGCGCGTGTTTGTCTGTGAGTCTATAGATACGATAGCTCACGGACGAATGAAGCGTTTAGCACGTCATTTGATACAATTATTGCAATCAATAAATGCTGGGTGGGATAGTCAAAATCTAAAACAAATGACTAGAATTCGAAAAACTGTTTTTCAGGCTGACGTCAGTGTATGCGCGTATGTGTGTGTGTCTATCTGTGCAATGTATATATACACTCTAACTCAAAACCTAATTGATCAAATTTCATAAAAATTTATAAGTATCCTGGTGCTGATTATATTTTGTTACGATTCGAGATAAAAGGACCTGTCTATTTTTGCAAAATGGCCCACAAAAGTCGTCAAAATCTAAAATAAAAGACTACGTATGCTCAAATGTATCAAGTAAATGCTTCTTTTATACGTAATTTTTGACAATGAAATAAAAAGATCTACCCCATTACAACAGGACTAGCCGTTTTCGAAATATTCTAGTATTTTTTTTTTCAGTTCTGCTCTTCCGCTTTTGAAAATATGTCCCGTGACCAAATGAAAACGAAAATTGAATTAAAAGCGTAAATTCAATGTCATTTCAAATCATCATGCTTGTTATTTTGTGCAATTAAACTTAATTTAATGAATTATGAAATAAAGATAAAATGATTTTGAGTTTGTAGCGAAAGTCATGTGTTGTCCACAGCAGATCCCCCCCCCCCCTTGACAGATAAGCTGTCAAAAGCACCCAATTTCAATTCTCATGATGAAATTCAGTGCCGAAAACATTGTTTTGTCGATGTTGTACACTATTATTTAACTGTGAAGAAAAGTTAAGTCATTGTATTACGCAGTGAAAGTCATGTGTTGCCCACATCTGATTTTTTTTTATGCTTTGGAGAATGCGGGAATTTTGCAAACACGGAAAATATTGGCTGCAATGAGAAGAATCGAACAAGGCAAACATTTCGATTAATTTTCTTTGAACGTTGTCATGGGTATAAATTATGCACAACAAAAGAAGTATTATTAGGCTATCTTCGTGCAGATTCACACTTAGCGTTACGTAACAGAGCAAACAAGCAAATACAAGAGTGCAAATTGCGGTACAACCCAGAAAATGTATTATGATTCAGAAATGAAATGTTTGCATACAAGATCATTGTGAGCATCATATCGCATGAATCGCGCTTCCACTGCCGATAACAGTATCCATGGACTGATTTAGCATAAGGGCGAGTTCTCTGCCTCACCTCTCCTGGGTGAAAAATCGAAAATACGGCTCTGTGAGGTTCTCTCCTATGGTCGATACTATTAATCTGCAAATATTTAGCTTTTTATGTCACCAGGGGCTTCTGGAAGGGCCTAGAAAATGATTTTCGATTCCTAATTTTCCCTGCCTTACGGATGGAAGGAATCGAAAATCAGACTCCGTTAGGTTTCGTCCTGTGGTTGATACTATAAATTTGCGAAGATTCTGACTTCCAGGTCACCAAAGAGATAATGGAGGATGTGAAAATACTTTTTGGCACCCCTTTCCTCATTTTTATGTCCCAGAGGAGAAATCGAGAATTCGGCTTCGTTAGGTTCTTTCCCGTGGTCAGTAGCCAATGTCCTCTGAAGAATCCTATAGACTCTAAGACATTAGACAATTATCAAATAGATTTTAAAAACTCTATTTCATCCAAATGCATGAAAAATGTTATCGAGTTCGAGGCAATACATGAGTGACTTAACGACAAAATTTCAAGAAAAGTCGTTGGACAGTTTTTGAGGGGAATTTCGGTAGACAGTGTTTAGCTAAACGACCCTCTACTAAGCAACGCCCACTATATTTATATATAATTCGAAAATTTTATGCACTTATTTCGAATAATGTATAATTAAAATAAGAGTTACTTGGTAGCGGGTTGTTTAGGTTAAATACTGCCTACCCGTATTCTCTCTCTCTTTCTCACTCACTCACTCATTCACTCTCTCACTCACTCTCACTTTATTTCACTCTCTCACTCACTCTCACTTTATCTCACTCTCTCACTCACTCTCACTTTATCTCACTCTCACTCATTCACTCTCTTTATATCTGTCACACACACACACACACACACACACACACACAGAGAGAGACAGACTAAAAGTAGTGAATTCGTGTTCGTTCTAGTGTGCTAAACGTGTAAATCCAACAAATACTCGAATTCTAATTTTTGATTCAATTCTCAAGCTTCTCCTATATAATTTCTTATATTGTAGGGAAAGTAAACAATCGGCCATGGCTGCAATGCGATGTTGCCTAAACGGTTTTCCGTGAATAAGGATTTGTAAAATAAAACTCAAACAAAGTTAAACTATAAACAATAAAGCTTAATAAGTAATACTATAACTAAGAACTTCTCTACAAAATCCAATTATATATCCTTATAGGGCTTACCATAGGGCATATATCGTTGTAAGTATTTAAAAAAACTGCAAATCGCTCAAACATCACCCCCCCCCCCCCAAAAAAAAAAAATGAAAATATTAAAATATTGAAATTGTTTTTATATATTCATAAATGGTACCCCTTCCTACTTCCAACAAAATAAGTATAATTTAAAAACTTGTAACCCTTCCTTAAAGAGAGAAGACATATGTCACTAAGGTGACGACAATTGCTTCGATGGATTTTTAAGCCTTTTTCTCTGAAGGCCTGCTTTCTTCTAGGAAGGTTTGCAAATTTTTATCTTATAAGCAGCAGTTTGAGTTAATTATAAGTATAAATTGTTTGCATTTTCATGTATTAGGTTCGGTGATATATGCCTCCAAAGTGTTTCAATTTTTCGTAACGCTCCGATTTAAGCTGAATTCCTCGACTAAAGACGTTATTGACGTCAAAATTAGCCTTCGTTAGCACTGGAGGACGATAACCTAACCTAACCCAGCCCTTTTTCGTTATACATCCAAACCGAATGTTTCTTTTTCGACCTTCCTCTCTCCGATTTTCGCATCCATTTCTTTCACATTATCTGTACTAATTCTATAACTTTCCTCTAGGTAGACGCCCAGTAACTTCCACTCGTGCGAAAAATTAGGGTGAAACCAGAAATCTAAATGATTATCTCACATCTAAAATTCAACTTGATGATGCGAAAATTAGTAGTTTGGATAGCGTGCATTGTTAAGTGTTGACGTTTTCTTAATTTACTTAATGTTAGTTTTCGAACGTAGTTTATTAATATCTTGAACATTATTTTCCGTTCGGTGTGTTGCATTCGAGGGCGTGCTGAATTTCAGTTGCTTTATTAACACTAGAGATGTTGCGGTAAAATTGAGGTGTAATAAAAAATGTCATTAATTTAAAATCGATATAAATAAAATTGAAATTCTGTTTGTTTCATCATCACGGGAGAACCTTTAACACGGGAGAACTTTTAACACGGTATGGAACCTTTATTCTTCACATCCTTCTGCCTATTTCCTTACTTTGAGCGTGATCCAATCATCATTATACGAGCCCCCACGGAAACCGGACCCAATCACTATATTTGAGTTTTTATAAACTAACGTGGCGTAAGCGTTTTTTGAGCCTCTCTACAATAAATGCAATTCAAAAATCCGATAACGTGACACGATTTTATCTTTAAAATTATGGAAGCATTATATATGAACGAAATAAAAGCATAAACTTTTTAATCTACAGATAATGTAAAAAAAAAAAAAAAAATCTTGATTTTGACTTTTTTTTATCGTCTGTCATAAGCAAAATTTTAATTATTTGTTATTACTATGTGGCAGCATTAGGCTATTTGTTGCCAACATCTTCGTTTAGAATATTCTATGCATAAAATAAGGAGGTTTATTTCTCCCTAAGAAATAATGATGAGAAAATTCCTAAATCTTGAATAATTGGAATTTTAATTATGGAAATTGCTAAAAATTATATTTTTACATATTGTATCCAGACATGAAATTTTATAGCGGTTCGAATATTTGTTCTGAGTTATTGTATCTACATCTCAATGACGCATAAATATATACATACATATATACATACATACATACATACACAACGAAAGATATATTCTTAAGCAATAGGGACTATAAAAATAATTTTATTTTTCAAAGATATTGAATTATCGTCAATTTAGCGATGCTGTTTCAAATGGCGATGCCAATTTGGCACAATGTTGAGCCAAATGTGTCACCAAGGTCTCCGAATTATCGGAATTATTGCCAAGCGTAACAGACATATAGACAGACAGAGAGATTGGCTATTACTATATAATATTGTAATGTTAAAAATTTCATTTTGCAAAATAAAGTTTACCACAATATTATTATCGTGAGTTTTGATGTTCAAATAATCTTTGAAAAGTACTAAGCGTTAAGTAAAATTTCACAAATTTATAAAGAGTTCCGTGGCGAAAAAATGTGGAAACATATGCCACCTTCAAGATCCAATTTCCGATTGATTAAAGCGATTGTTTGGAAACGCCCACTGTTATCCGCACTACAGGAGAAAGCTTTTGCAACAATATATTCCCACATCCTGTGAAACGGTTCTATAACGTGAAATTACTCTTTCTTACGGCGATAAAAAATTGATTTACTGCACAGCACTACCATGCATCAGCAACTGAATAGAGTTATGAATGAACACGGTTATCAATCAAAATGTTCCAAAGGCTTCATGGGACACATTTAACAATCGAATAACAATAAAGTTGGATGTGAGAATTGTGTTATTTGACACTTCTTTCAATATGTATTAAAGGCGTTTCCTTTCGTTACTTTTCCTGCAGTACAACGTATAGAATCGCGCCCCCCAGTGCAATGACCAACATCCATGAATTAGTTTCGTCAAATTTCTTTCTTTCTTACCCAGTTTGCTTACCGCCCGACCTACTCGAAATTCTGAGGTATCTGTTTGGTCGGCTGGGAAAGTACCACCAGTAGACCAGAACTCAGTGAGGGTGACATTCGCAGGGACCGTGCCCTACTTCCCTTACCAACAAACTCTCGAAAGGACTTTTGAACCCACAACTTAAACATGCACGTACTGAACACAGACACGGAGTTTCGCCACCTTTCTTTTAACCCAGGCCGTCCGACCTATCCAAGGGTGTAAGTTATCTGCTTGGACGGCAGGGACAATGCCACCTAATTTAAATCGAGACTTAGTGGAGGCGATATCCAATGGGATCGTACCTTCATTCCCCTGCCACCAACCTCTCGGAAGGATTTTCGGACCCACAGATTTAACGTACCCGTACTCCGCGTAAACACGGGAATGATTTGAAAAGAGTCGAGAATCGAACTCGGGCCTCCGAGTGCAATCCCCTTGCCTTAACCGCAGATAATATCTACGGCCTTACTAGGCTATCTCGCTTCTATAGTTTCGCTGTATGTGATGCTTCGTTCCAGCGGTACATTGATTTGTATGATGAGGTGCACACGGGGCGCTAAGTCTGGCGTCAACTGGCGTTACAGTAAGGGATGCAAATTTCTTGGAGACGCAGCGTCATTTAAGGCAACGTATTGATGGACACTGCGTCAAATTCGCGTCACAGGATGCGACTGCAAATATGACGCACATCGCTCATGTGCATCGGACTCAATCTTTAAATTTGAAGCCAAATGCGTGGGATGACTGGCTTCGTCGGTCACTACAGAGGTTCTCGAAATTGAGGCACAAAGCAAGATTTTATGCTGTCAGTGCATTGGGCATTTTATGAAGTTCACTTTCTAGCTTTGGGAATGCCATCCTTAGACGGGCTCTGCGACAAAGGAGGAGTAAAATGAATCAGATATTTAAATGGAATGTCTATCGGATTTACTGGTGTTGAGCATCACAGATCACGATTATTCGCGTGACATATCTATTAATTTTATCTACATGATCATGGATATCGGAACGACGTATCCATCGAAATCGAAGGGATATTATCAAGATACAAGGACTGTGTATCATAAATAAATGCTTTCTGTAGCAGGTTTATCATTCATTTCTACTCATTAGACAGTGTTCTACAACCTTGCAATTGGCTTTTTTCATCTAGTTCACTTTGTTGTCCAGTTCGGGAACCTAACTTTTTAAAATACTCCGCTAGAGTAAGCCGCAATCATTTTTATTCGATTGGGTAAGGTCACTTTACTATTATAGATAGACCTAACGTGCTTACTTATGCATTTTTCCTTACAAAGTTATCAGGGTGTCATTGTATTTAAAATTTTGAATTAACATTTTAAACTATATAAGATTTAAGATATTCATAGTATATATGCCTTCAAATGTATCTCAATTTTTGCTTACGGCGTCAATCCCAAACAAAGAATCTCTCAAAAAGACAGGTATGTGACATACCCTATCCAAACAGTTCGATCCCCCTTTGCAAGCATTGGCGTCCATGGACGCAACTAAATGTTTTTATGCGTAATTTTTGACGATAAAAATAATACAACTAACCCCATTACCACAGGACTAGCCGTTATTTTAGTTATTTCTAGTTCTAGATATTTTAGTTTTTTTTTGCGTTTCCGCTATGCCGCTTTTGAAAATTATGTCCCGTGACCAAATGAAAAAGAAAATTGAATTAAAAATGCAAATTCAGGGTAATTTTAAATAATTATGCGTGTTATATATATATATATATATATATATATATATATTTTGTGCCATTAAACTCAATTTAATGTGTTATTAAAGAAATGAAGAAAAAATGAATTTGAGTCTGTATGGAAAGTCATGTGCTGCCCACATCAGACTTTTTAAAATCTGGAAGGAAAACATTCTCTAAAACTTAATAGCCTCTCTGTTATCAAGTGACTGTTCTTTAAATAACTAGTTTTAACTTGCTAAAATTAACAATGATTTTATATAGTATATATATACACACACGCAGGGTGTCCCAAAATTTGAAGAAATACAAAATTTAAATTTTTATATGGCCCACGTACAAAAACACTTCCAATGAGTAAAATGTGCTCCATACTCTAATAAGGTTATGTACAAAATTTCAGCATTTTATCATAAAAAGTTCCAGAGATATGAAAAGACAAAAATGCCTGACTTGAACTACTTTTCGATGCATCAACATGGGTTCTCAGAGCGGAAAAATCATGTCGGCAGATCGCGTTTCAGGGGTCATACACAAATTACGAAAGAAAGCAATGGGTAACAATGGGATTTGCAAGCTTGCTGTAAACATTTACATTTTAATTTGTGATTAATCCCTCACCAACTTTCTCTGGGACTTTTTATGTTAAAATGCTGAAATTTTGTACTACTGCTGAAACTATTAATGCTAAAATTATTTATTATTGTATGGGGCACACTTTACTTATTGGAAATGTTTTTGTACGGGGGCCGTATAAAAATCAATTTTGTATTTCCTCAAATTTAATATTCAAATTTAAATCTATATCTATGACATAATTTTCAGTATATACTAAGCAAATCAAATCATCAACATATATGTATAATGTATAATCTGTTGAAGTAAAAGACTGTTCATAATGATAAAGGTATAAATTAGCTAACATACTGCTACTGCAGCCTCCCTGTTGTTGTTGTTGAGACCCAGACCGTCCGACCTACCAGTAAGGTGCGTAAGGTAACCGTTTGGACAGCCGGGAAGTGCCACCCAATTTAGACCGGAACCCCGAACCCAGTGGGTGCAGCCACCCTGTGGAACTCCTGAGACTTGTATAATTTATTTCTTTGAAAAATATAATTATTGAAAATAACAAAGTGAAGAAGTTTAGGAAAATTTATATATATATATATATACACATATATATATATATATATATATATATATATATATATATATATATATATATATATATATATATATATATATATATATATATATATATATATACGAAAGAAAGCAATGGGTAACAATGGGATTTGCAAGCTTGCTGTAAACATTTACATTTTAATTTGTGATTAATCCCTCACCAACTTTCTCTGGGACTTTTTATGTTAAAATGCTGAAATTTTGTACTACTGCTGAAACTATTAATGCTAAAATTATTTATTATTGTATGGGGCACACTTTACTTATTGGAAATGTTTTTGTACGGGGGCCGTATAAAAATCAATTTTGTATTTCCTCAAATTTAATATTCAAATTTAAATCTATATCTATGACATAATTTTCAGTATATACTAAGCAAATCAAATCATCAACATATATGTATAATGTATAATCTGTTGAAGTAAAAGACTGTTCATAATGATAAAGGTATAAATTAGCTAACATACTGCTACTGCAGCCTCCCTGTTGTTGTTGTTGAGACCCAGACCGTCCGACCTACCAGTAAGGTGCGTAAGGTAACCGTTTGGACAGCCGGGAAGTGCCACCCAATTTAGACCGGAACCCCGAACCCAGTGGGTGCAGCCACCCTGTGGAACTCCTGAGACTTGTATAATTTATTTCCTTGAAAAATATAATTATTGAAAATAACAAAGTGAAGAAGTTTAGGAAAATTTATATATATATATATATACACATATATATATATATATATATATATATATATATATATATATATATATATATATATATATATATATATATATATATATATATATATATATATATATATATATATATATATATATGTGGTGAAAGAAGAAAGGTTCCTGCCACATGGTAATACAAATTTTCCTAATGTTTCTTCATTTTTTCATCTTTTGGTGCCTGTAGTTTGAGTTTGGACATTTATAGTAATGTACTATTGTCCAATCTGAAACAGGCATTTGTTTGGGTTAATTAGAATTAAATACTCAGACCTGAAGATGAATTTAATTCTTTTTAATCTTCGAATTTGGGTCGGTGCTGATCTTTTCTATTATCGGCATTATGGCAGTGGTTTTGCTTCTATGGTGATGTTAATATTACTTGAATTTTTTATTATTATATTTTTCTATATATATATATATGTGTATATATATATATATACATAAAAGTGATGTTAATATTCCACGATTACTGGAATTAATTATTTTTATATTTTTATTACTTCTTTCTAATATATATATATATATATATATATATATATATATATTTGAATTTCATTTTATTCTGTAGGCATAAAATTTTTTTAAGATAGTGTATTATGAGTTACTTCTTCCATTCCACCATTGGATTTACGATTTTAATATATATATATATATATATATATATATATATATATATATATATATATATATATATATATATATATATATATATATATATATATATATATGTATATATAGTATGGGTTAATAATTTACTAATAATTTCTCAAAACAAAAATCTTTTATCCCGCCCGAAAATTTCCAAACGTATCTCGAGTCCAGCCCAGATGAAAACATTTAAATAGAAATGAGACCCGTGTCCAGGCCGGGCTGGTACCCACGGACCAGGCCCGAGTCCGTTCAGTCTCTAGCCTGATACGTCAGACATGTTTTTTATTGTTTCCACACAATATCGACTTGTTAATTTGCATAGAAATCATGTGTTGAACTGATCCGATTTATTTTGAAAGCTGAGATTTAAAGCCGTCGTTACAAACGCATTCGTAATATTCAGACATGCATATGCATCTTAGTCAGTGTCCCATCGAGTTATGCCTGAGATAGAGGTCGAATTGATAGCGTTCATACACACGCCACGGATCACTTGCTTTTGCAGTCATCACGTTGCTTGCTCCCGTAGTATGCAATGATTAGATTTTGCTTTCTTTGTATTCTTGGAGAGGCTGACTATGACTCAAAATTATCAGAATTCGTTTGTTGTGAATAAAGAAGTGCATTGTGCTTCTAAATGCGGCAAGAGGGGGGAGGAACGAGCTCTGGAAATTTTAATCAGCTTTTGGACTTTCGCTTACAATTACAGATTATTGTCTAGAGAAAATATTATGACGGAAGTTATCGGCGGAAGAGCACGTTTTAAACCTCATCGAACTCGAATAGAATGTTTTTGAGGTGATGTGTGTGTGTGTGTGTGTGTGTGTGTGTGTGTGTGTGTGTGTGTGTGTGTGCGCGCGCGCGCGCGCGCGTGCTTGTATGTTAGTGTGCATGTTAGTATGTTTCCCCGAATCTGTAGACGCGATATCTTACGAGGGAATGAAGCGTTTTGAAAATACTTAGGTACGATCATTACAACCAGTGTATACTGGAATCTTATTTTAAACGCAATCGAATGTTTGAGAAAACGTCCTTCCCCTTCCTCAATTTTCGATTTTTTTTTTTTTTTAAATAAAAATCTTCACTGATAAATAAATAATCATTTTATATGTAATTTTTCATTTGAAAACAATGACACAAACTTTAGTATGCTAGTATGTTTAAATAAAAAAATTTTACATAAATTAAAAAAGTAGTTAGTATTATCTAATATGCCTACTTTTCATATGCAATATTATGCCCCAAATCTGTTGACATCATTCTCGTGGAACTAGTTCTTTCCATTCACGAGAGAACATACCTTTTGTAATAGTTTTATATTTTGACGCCCAACAATTTGCCAATTATTTCACGCGATATTAATTAAATGGCCATTGCATTTTAAAGAGGACTTTGCACGTGAGTATGGATATGTCATTCCATTTGGGCCAAAAGTGCTTGATTTCAATTTATGTTCCGTTAAATCAATGCCAAAACATTTTCCCGTGGATCTTATACATCTCAATTTCGCTGTGAAAAAAGTAGTCATTGCATTATGTAGGAAAGGTTGTGTACTGATCGCTTCAGATTTTTCTTTTTCACGTTAAACTCAATTTGCATATCTACTTTCCCTTTTCTGACGAATCAGTCTTCTCATCCGATAAGAAAAGAAAGGCTAAATGGAGCTCAAAAGCTTGTCAATTTCAATTTCAACGCATGCAATGCGCACAGCGTCATCCTGAACCATTGACCTGTCGGAAGCACATATATTCTGAAGCACCGCTTCCCTAGATCAAACAGGCGCCTAGAATCAATTTCTTCAGAAAAAATCGCAATAAAATCGACGTTTTTAGACAATTATCGTTAACAGTTATGGGCTATGTAGGCCGCCGGGGCTTCGGTTTCTCAAACTAGTTAAAAGCCCCTGTTCCACATTGCTCCGACCGCCCCGGGCGGCGGCAAAATGAAGGTTCCGAGCTGCCAAACGGTATTTCCAGGTCGAAAGCAGCAAACAAACCGAAAAGTCCCATCCGCGGGGTAGGAGCGCAATTCAAGTTCAAGGCCCTGTTCCAGTTTCGTTCTAACGGGGTCGTTACGCTGCTTTCGTCGATTTTTACGACTGGCTGTGTCTTCCGCATAGTCAGGATGCGCCACGAGGGAGGCATACGGTACTTTCTGGGATTCTCTTTTCCGAAAGAGGCCAGCCAGAACAACTACTGAGACACATTACCGCTGTTCCAGACGTTCAATATCGTATGCTGTCTGAACGAAGGTATGCCGCATGGGCGCCCGAAGAATATTTCTCAGGGGGGGGGGGGGGGGCGCAAACTACTGACGCCAGTGGGCCAAACTCAAGGATAAAATGTACAACGTGGACTAGCTTGATGCCCAACTTTGGGAAGTTCTTTCTCTTCTTCGATCCAGACCGTACGTCCTATCCGAAGGTGTAAGGTATCTGTTTGAACGGCCCGAACAATGCCACCCAATTTAAACCGGAGGGGGGGGGGGGGGGGCGACATACACAGGGACCGTACTCGTCTTGTCATACTACCAAATTTTTGGAAGGGCTTATGAACCCACATACTTAACGTGCTCGCAGTCCACGTGAGCGCGGGGACAGTTTGGGCAGAGCCGGGAATCAAATTCGGGTCGTCGGAGTGCAATCCCCGCGCTAACCACTAGGATATCCCATCACTAAATTTGTGACCTTAAACGTCCAGGTGAGGGCAAGTGGCCTCTATTGTCCTCCTCTATGGGCGTCCATGGTGTACAGTAGGCCCCGGTTATAACGAACAGCCTGGGACCCACTAATATCCTCGCTAAATCAGCCTTTTGCACAACAAATTTATAAATATAATAATTTGAGGATAGTAAGTAAAAACGTACACAGCGGATATAAGGACTATACCTCCAGATGTCTAAAAAATTAATTGGAACCAGTGGCGCACCCACGGGGGGGGCCGAGGGGGCCCTGGCCCCCCCCTTGGGCTGACAAAGCAAAACGCGAAGGGCGCTGTCAGCACAAGAGAGAACTAGGTCTGCCTTCGAGAAAGTATAAAAAAAAACATTTACAACCATTATTGTAATAAATAATTTTAATCATTGTGAAGAAAACAATTCCAGCATATCCCAACACTTACACTGAATGTAATTATACATATAAAGCTCTTTATCGTACTGTACAAATTATAAATTAATTCGCACTAAAGGCGCCAATTCTGGAAACCCGTTCTTCTTAAGACGTTTCTACCTGTGATTGAATTTAACTAATGGACTCGTCCAAAATCACGTGACCCAAACGCGCCTGGTGCTCTGTTCTGGACGAAACTCTATGGGGGAAGCGGCTGTTCGCTCGAAAACTCGAGGATTTCGTTTACCCAGTGAGAAAATTGTGGAAGTGAATAAATAGATCGTGCCAACGCTTCGCGAATTAAGTGTTGCTGTGAGTTGAAATAAAGTGCGACGTTACGACACAAGGTGATAACAGTGAATTGGTAGTTTCGGAACGAGGGCCTGCGTGGTGAATAGCTGAATTTAATAATGGTCCTGAACTTTCAACTGATCTTACAGTGAAATGCATCTTTAACGATCAGTGTGTGTGTTTATGTGCGTATTTCGGCTATATAGCAAATTTTGTTCTTGAATAACTGAGGAGCAAGGTAAAAAAAAAAGACAATGAGTGAAAAACGAAAAGGGCTAGGCCAACAGACACTGGGAAATTATTTAAAAAAAAAAGTAAGATTGCAAATAGTGACGTTCCCAACGACGTTTCCCTGAGCTCTTGTTACATTGATGAGGCTGCAGTCGAAGCAAGCAACAGCCGTGACCCCGGGCTGTCTTCAAACGCTTGTGAGGAGGTAAAGGTAGGACAAAACACAATACCAAACACAGTTGAAATAGAAATTCTGGCTGCAGATATTTTTAATTATGTCAAGAAATCTAACCTCACAGATGAAGATAGGATAACAGCGCTAAAAAATCTTTGGGAACCATATGCAAATTACAGTTTTCCTGCTACTGTCACTAGTGCTGTATCAAGTCAAGGAAAACCTCACCACACTCGGAAGTTCTGCTCATCTTGGTTGAGTAAGCATAACTGGCTAGCTTACTCAAAGGCAGAGGACAGTGCCTATTGCAAATTTTGTGTTCTCTTTGCACCCCATGAAGTTGGTTTAAGATCCACACAAGCTACAGGTCAACTTGTTTCAAAAGGATTTAATAATTGGAAGAAGGCCTTGGAGAAGTTCTGTCAACATGAAAATTTTTTCTATCATAAGGATTCAGTTCTCAAAGCCGATGAGTTCTTAAGGGTCACGGAAGGAAAAACGGTTCCTGTGGATCAAGTAATGGACAGAGGAAAGCAAAAACAAGTTTTGCAGAATAGGGCTATTCTTAAACCTATTATCAAAACAGTGATTTTTTGTGGAAGGCAAGGGCTGGCCATGAGAGGGCATAGAGACTGTGGGGATTTGGACGTATTGTCAGAACCATGCCAATGCGAAGGAAATTTTAGAGCCCTTTTGCGACTCCGAGTTGATGCAGGAGAAGAAATACTGAAAACTCATCTACAAGGTTGTGCAAAAAATGCAACTTACATAAGTTGGAATATACAAAATGAGATTATTTCAGCATGCAATGATTCCATTGTGAAGCACATAGCAACTGAGGTGAATGAGGCCAAATGTTTTGCGGTTTTATGTGACGAAACCACAGATATTGCAACGGTAGAGCAAATGACACTTTGCGTTCGTTATTTGAAACGGTTTGAAACAAATGATAAGTATAAAATTGAATTTAAGATAGTGGAGAACTTCCTTAAGTTTGTGCCCCTGACTGAAACTACAGGTCGAGCAATTGCAGATGCTATTCTTAAAGGCCTTGCAGACTGCAACATTGATACGTCTTTCCTCCGTGGACAAGGGTTCGATGGAGCTTCTGCAATGAGTGGAGAGTACAATGGCGCCCAAGCAATTATATATGAGCAACACCCCAAAGCCCCCTACGTTCATTGTGCATCACACTGTTTGAACTTAGCCATAACTTATTCATCTAGAGTTCCGGATATCCGAAACAGCTTTGGAATAATAGGGAAAATCTCTAGTTTTTTCAACACACCAAAACGAAACCTTGTTCTCACCAGCAAAATTAATGCAGCTAATCAGGGAGAGACAGAAATCAGTGCCAAAAAACTGAAGAAATTATGCCCTACTCGTTGGGTGGAGAGACATGATGCCGTCACAGTTATGGTTTCATTGTTTGATCAAGTAATCGAGGCTCTGGAGGAGATTACTACCTAGAATGACAAGGAGACATCAACAGAGGCTCATACCTTGTTATGTTCAATGTTAACATCACAGTTTGTCATAGCACTTGTTTCAGCTGACAGATTACTCAGCTACAGTGTTCGTCTGAGTGAAAAGCTGCAGGAAGTTAACCTTGATCTGGCAACTGCTGTGAGTGACGTAGAAGACGTTTTGAAAGCTATATCTATAATTCGAGAGAACGCAGAGAACGAGTTTCACCATCTGTTTGAACAAGCTGTTAAGAAGCTGGAACAGCATGGAGAAAACATTACTCTACCACGCCGTGCCACCAGACAAATTTATAGATCAAATTTCAACGTACAGACTCCTGAAGAATACTACAGACTTTCTATTTTCATTCCATGGATTGATAATTTCATCACTCACCTCCATGAAAAATTTCTCAAACATAAGGAATTTCTACAAAGTTTTGCATCTGTCATTCCGAATGGAAGGCAGCCGACACTGGAAGAAAACGAGAGATTTGTTGCCTTATCAAGGAAATTTGCAGATGATTTAGGACCTAGATCAGATAATACTCTAAAAGCTGAACTACATCTGTGGTACATGAAGGTCTCTGCATTGAACAAGAAAACTAAAAGCCCAATCGAACTGCTTAACTTTTGTGACCAAAGGACTTTTCCAACTGTGTTTGAACTTTTAAAAGTGTATGCCACCCTCCCAGTATCAACAAGCAGTGCTGAGAGGTCATTCTCCACAATGAAGAGGTTGAAAACTTACTTGAGAAACAGTATGAGTGAAACCAGACTGAATGGACTGGCGTCAATGAACATTCACCGTGAAGTGGAAATTGATCCAGACCAGATAATTAATGCTCTGGCTACAAAGAAAAACAGGAGGCTGGACTTCGTTTTATAAATATGTATAGATCATAATTGAATAATATAACAATATGTAATCATGAGAGAGTGGTTGAAAACAAGTATACAGTATAAGCAGACCAGAACAAATAATTTTATCTTCATCTATTTCTTAATTTGTGTTGTTTTGTATAAATATCTACTACTACTTCTTCTAATCATTCAATTCTCTTGCACTGCACTAAAGAATTGTTAGTAATTTGATAAAAATAAATGTACAAAAAAAGACAACCGCCTTGTTAATTGATATGGCCTCTGATCATTTTTTCTCGGAAAATTTATCGAGGAGTCATCCTCTTTCATAAAAATTTTGTGCACCAATGGCCCCCCCCTTAGGAATATTCTGGGTGCGCCACTGATTGGAACAAGAAATATTTGAAAGAGCCATCATAATGGGGCAAATAGTGCAGTATATCACTCTCTTTTGCATGCGTTTTTACTCTCTTTTGCATACATATTTCGTACAATCATACAAATTTAAAAAAAAAAGATTGGAAAAGCTTAGTGAACTTTCTCACCCTCTGGATGAATCCCTGCCAGTCATCATCTAAGCTTTATCTATAGCCAATCTTGAAAATTCGGTGTTTAAAGAAATTTTTTAGAAAGTGGAAAAACAAATAAACAGAAAATGGAAATCCATCGTAAACTATTGAATGAACACTAAGTTCATATCAGTTATTACCTAAACTCTATCTATATCTCATCTTGAGAAATAGATGTTTCAAGTAAAATGAAAGTTTTTGAACCGAAAAGGGAAATTCATAGTGAACCCACCAATACATTCTCCGGAATTTGATGCTGAATAAAGCAGCATCAAATAGTGATTAGATGATGGCTGATATATATTCAGCCGGAATATGCATGTTATCATCTATGTATAGTAGATCTTGAGAAACAGATATTACAAGGAAAGCTTTTTAGTAAAATAAAAAAAAAATAGTATGGTAAAATTTTCGCCACCAAAAGACAATGGACATCTAAGTATTTGTTAGTTTCCCAATAACCTGGCAGCCCACCTACATACTCGCCAAGAAAAATTTTCAGTTCAGGCTAATGGTTAAGTTCTATATTCTACGAACTTTTATCTCACCTTTTGCTTAGGGTATATTCCTTTTCTTTGCACAAAGAACATGAGCGAAGACATTATTTATGTGTTTTTCGGGTTGTAGTTGGAAGACGTTTTTCACCGGGGCTGATTCTTAGATCTTTTGATGCCACCCTCCAACCCATAACATCTTTCCTAATTCTACAACCAATAACCGGGGTCTGAATAAGATGGTTTGGCGCTCTCCACAACCACTTTTCCAGTTTTCACATGGGAAAAACAAAAATATCGCACTTTTTCTATATATTAGTATTTTTACACCAACAAAAAATTAAAAAAACATTAAAGTGTTTGGTATAAAAGTACAATGTCTCAAGGAAAGCGACAGCCACTTAAGATTACGACAGCCACTTCCAGATTAATAATATTTATCTAAAACTAAATTATATTTTATCAATTTTCAGAAATTAAAAATTAGGATATAGAATATTTCCCTCTTCTTTTCTGTAAGAATGGAATGTTTGAAAGTTTATTCGGGAAGCTAAATATTAGGTACGAAATGCAATTAGTAATGATTAATTCAGAAAATAAATTCAGAAAGGCTTTTTCCTACTTTTCTTTTCTACACAGGCCTTAATAACATTTTCAAAATCAAGTTTTGAAGTTATATCATATTCAACAGTTAATAAAATTAAATTCCTGAGTGTGTGCTGTCTTTGATCTCAAGAAAGCTTTTATTTTTCTATGTGCAGCGAAAAAACATTCACTACAAGAATTTGAAATTTACGTACTTAATTTGCATTATTTTATGTGAAATAACTTTGGAACATTTTTGGTTGCCATAAAAAAATACAAGATTTAAGATTTTAGGATACAATTATAGGGGCTGCTTGAAATTTAGGGCCCTTAGCCTGGGCTTTTTAGGCCTAGAACGCAAACAGGTTCTGCTAATTAAGATCGAATTTTCTTTTGCTTTGATTTTATCATATTTTGAGATATATTATTATACCATTTCATGTGTTCGTTAAATCAGTATTGCATCCATTAAAAATTCACAATCGAATTAAAATTTTTGATAAATAAGAATTCGCTATAAGAGGGTTTTACTGTATTATCACGAGCATTTTAAAACGAAATCAGTAAGCATCGTTAAAAATAAAATTATCAGCAAGGTGAAAACTGAAAAGGAGGGTTTTTCCCGCTCCGCTGCATAGAAGTTTTTCTTATTCGTATATAAATCCAAAACTATTTAACTTTTACCCACAAAAGTCTTTCAAAATACGACAATAAAAATGCTTTAAAAAATTTATTTTATGCATGTTTTATATGTTGTATCAAGGCCTAGTATCAAATACAGGAATTGCGTTGCTGCCGGACTTCAGCCTTCTTTATATTGTAAGCAATTCTTATAATATCCCGTTAAACATCAAAAGAGCTTACATTTATAAAAGCAACGGTATTATTTCGTTCTTGTAGACTGAAACACCTTCATTCTACATTTTGTCTCTAAAAAGCTTAACTTCTTCATGTTTTAAAGAACTGAAAAAAAAAAATGACAACACGAGGAAACTATGGAAGTGCCCGAAGAAAAGGACATCGTCGGAAGCGTCGTTGATCTGAAATCAACATACAAAAGACGTCACCAACACAAGACTGCCAAGGATAGTTTTTTTTCCGATGCGCCCAAACTTTCCCTTCCCTTGTCTGCAAAGGTAGTAGGAAAAATCTTGGTTTTTCCTTATGAACGAACAAAATATCTTCCGATGACCTTTCCTAGGAGGAATATTGCTGGAAATTCTAACGACGAGGATAAGACGAGCAGCTTTTGACACAATTTAGCTTATTGCGGCCCATTAAAAGCGATTTTGTTCATTATCAATTGGGAGAATAACAAGTTTTTCATTATATCCCCCCCCCCCCCCACCACCACACCCAGTAATGCCGCATGGGAAAGTAGAAAATAAATATTAAATAGGCAGGGGAAATAATTTTTACAATTTTGCATAATATCAATTTCATACAATGATAAGATTTAGTATTATTTTGAATTGAATCTGCCTTCACCCTCAATTTAGTTTAATTTCATGTGTAATTAAAATTTATTTTCTATTTTTAGGTGCGACACTGTTGTGTACGGGAGGACATTGAAAAAAAAAATTTTTTTCATAATTTATTTTTTGCTTTTTAATTTTTATTTCTAGTTTTAGTTTTTCCAGCCTCATCCCCCTATAATTATTTCTTTTACGTAATTAACGTACAAACCTATGTAGTATTTTGCATGGATAGGCAGGATAGCACATACATGATGAACTACCCCATTTCATAAAGTTTCGTCTTATAGTTTTTAAATTGGAGCGAATACACATAGTCATACACATACAAACAAATACGCACACACAGACATACAAATAAACACGTACACACAGACAGACGTGACGCTAAAAATTCTTTTGAGTTCTAGGTTGTTCAAAGCGTGAATGTCCATAGAAAACTCGAATTACAAGTTTTTACCCCTTTTCAGAACTTTTCCTTTCATATATTGTAGGGAATGTAAAAATCTGAAGTGGGAATCACTTCCACCAGATCCAAATTTATTTTCTCTTTCATCCAAATTTATTTTCTCTTTCTATTAAATCGAGTTTAATTGCTGAAAATGACGCAGATACATATTCAAAGTTACATCCAATTTGCAGTCTTAATATATCTTTTTCATTTGCAGACTTGAAACATTTCGAAACGTCGTCACCTCCTCAAAATGGCAAAACCTTAAATACCCTGACCAACTCTATTATCTTGGAGTGGTAAAGTTTGTCTTATTTGTTTCGTCGTTAAAAATTACGTATAAAACAAACATTTAATAAATATACAAGGTAGGATCAAAAAGTTCGGAGACTGTGCTGATATCTCCAACCCTGATTGGAGAAGAGGGGAACTATTTTGTCGTGGCGTAGCGCACATGTGAAAAGGAAGAAGCAGGTGTTTTTCCAGACAATGTGTGTCAGTGAACTGTAGTCGTTCGCGTTCGTTGAAAATTGAAATGGCGTTTGAAGAACAACGTGCGAATATCAAATTCTGCCAGCGTTTGGGGGAAATCGCCGACAGAAACATTGCACCTGCTGCAGAATTTGATATTCGCGCGTTGTTCTTCAAACGCCATTTCCATTTTCGACGAACGCCAACGACTAAAATTCACTGACACTCATTGTCTGGAAAAGCACCTGCTTCTTGCTTTTTACATCTCGCGTCACATGTGTCTTTACGCCACGGTAAAATAGCTCCCCTCTCCTCCAATCAGAGTTGGAGATATCAGCACAGTCTCCGAATTTTTTTATCCTACCTTGTATTTGAGCATGTTTAGTCTATAATTTCGGATTTTGACGATTTTTAAGGGCTATTTCGCAAAAAAAAAAAAAAAACAAAAAAAGCCAGTTCCATTTTTCCGAGTCATACCAAAATCTAATCAGCACCAGGGTTACCCTCACATGACTCACCAAATTTTGAGATACTTCGTTGAGCAGTTTTTCCTCTAGAATGGATCCAATTTCAAAGTTAAGAAAAGCTGAAATGTCTCACGAACGGTTTATTCTATAATTATAAGGTTGCTACCACTATTCACTTCGCCGTCAAAAATTACGTATATAACAAGCCTTTTATTAATATACTTTATTTTGTCCCTTATTTCATATTTTGACGACTTGTGAGGACCATTTCGCAGAAAAGGCAGGTTCTAGTTCACCGAATTGTACTAAAGCCTAATCAGCACCAGAGTAATCCACAAGTGGCTTAACTACCGAATTTTATGAAATTCCGTAGCATGCTTTTTGAGCTAGAGTGCACACATGCATTGCACTAAAGGACCGCCAGACACATACACAGACGTTCGCTAAAAATGGCGGATTCGCCTTCTATTACCACGTATTGTAGGGAAAGTAATAATGCAACCGAGAGATGAAACTACACGTGGCCCCATTTAAGGCACCTCCTTTTGTAAATGACTACCGATTTTATAGACGGAATTATTAAATGAGAAACGAGGAAGAAATGACCCGCTGCCATAATGCATATCGCTGTCACACGAAGGAAATGATGGCATAAAAAGACATAACTAATATTATTGCTCCTACGTTATTTCACTTTTTGCGTGAGTTCAGCAAACATATGACGGAAGACTCCATTTCGTGAACAAACAGCTCGACCCATCACTGCGACCGCTCGGATCGCCTAAGTCACGCCATTGGTCATCATTACGTTCGCATTTGCGGATTGGTCGGACGTCGTCAAACATTGATTCCCGGATGGATTGATGTGTGTGTGTGTGTGTGTGTTTATATTCTTAAGGGAAATTAAAAGGGTGGGTGAAGTTTAGAGCATCATTCAATGACTCGCTTTCTCTTCTTTAATGGCTTGTCTTTTGAAGTAAGGTGAGCTGTCATTTCCGCACTGATGCAACATTTAAGTCTAGTGTGTCATCACTGTGGCGTCTTTCATAGAAGTTTGCGTTTCAGCATTTGCAGGGTTCTTCGGTGATTGTTTGGGTGTGTTTCAAACATGGAGGGGAGGATTTTGTACGGCCGAATTTAATACCGGGGCACTTCCCGTATGCGGATCTTCCGAACTCAGAAATTTAAATACACACTAAAATGGACAATTCCCCCTATTTACACATCACAGTCATAGTGTACTGCATGTAATTGGAACTGACTAGTTATACATACATAGAAAGGCACAGGAAATACACATGCATGTACAATAGCTACTGAAAGTATTTTTATACATTTGACATCTGAAGAAATCTTCATTGAATTCCTCAAACTGTATCATCTTTAGAACGCTGTTTATACACGAAGTATTCACAGCGCATTTAGTCTTTCATGGGTGATTGCGGTTTTCAAATAATTCTTTATCGGTGCCAATTTTCTGAATGATATCTCTCCTGAACAACTGGTGGCCATCATGCTCTTTAAGAGCTACATTAAAACTTAAACAAGAAAGATCAATTATGCATAAAGCATTTATTATGAAACACTTTCCAACTGCAATGCAATTTTATTTAAACATCTCTAAAATGCGATACATTCAGCGGTAAAATTTTTTTAATGATCACATAATTACAATAATTTATTTTACTTAAAAACTTGAAACTTCATTGAAATAAATGAACTTTATTCAAATGACGTCATCAAAATATAAATCGTCTGTCTCTCTATGCAAAAGCAGTGAATATTTCATTCACGCACTTTTATTACAGACTCCAGAGTTAAATAATTTTGCGTCAAAAATAATTCAGCAATTCTTATACAACTCATCTTACAATCACTTGTTTACATTCTGCATTCATTAAAATTAGGCTTCGTTGTAGAAATAATCAAAGTTGGATGATCATTTAAACTCAAAAACATTGTAATTGCGTTGGCGCAGAATATAGATGCACAGAAAATACGCAAAAATGAAGCTGTTTTGGGACGGATGCCACACTAAATATAAATTTAAAAGAACTTTAAAAATCACGATTTTTATTCTGGAAAAAAAAAAGATGGATGCCATATTTCATTTTGAAGTGGGTCACATGATCTTTTCATATTACATGGGTGTAATTATTATTTCAATTTTTATTTAAAAAATTACCAAACATATTTCACTGAAATTTTTTTTATATATTTTATGGAATAATTTAAATATTTCCTAAAATTTTCGAAGAAATTTGTGAATTTTAACTTTTGTTTAAAAAATATTTGAAATATTAGGTTCCATAGGGTTCAATGTATTTCATTTTTTTAACCCGAGTTCAATCCAAAACTAATTGAGTGATATTATTCATTTACATTCCCATAGGTCCCACAGACCGTTTCAACAACATACTAAAATTTCATTTTGATTAAGTCATTTTTACGGCAGTTATCGTACGGACAGACAGACAGACAGACAGACAAACAGAATGAACAAAGTCATAAACACTTTTTAACTGTGTTGTAAAGTGTTAAAAAGTATCATCAAGCTCTTCATCCTGTCGAGATGGAGTGATACGAGACCAGAGCTTGGTAAAGGCTGCAAACTCCAGAATTTTCTCTAAGTAAATTACTTATTCTCAAAGTAATCTTTTACTTATTTCATTTTGGTATAGAGCGCGGCCCCTTTACTTTAGGGGGGGGGGGGATTTTCCTTTTTGCCTTTTTATAAATCTGGCGCTGATTAGACGTGTATTACAGACATTTGGTTGCTAAATATGCTGATAGACAAATCTTACATTTGCTTAATATTTCTGCATGTTACTAACAGACACGTATTCAGAGAAAATTTTCTAGGGGAGTCCACTATTCCTCAATGAAAACATGACAATTTTTTTAAAACACCTTTATAATGGATCGATAATTATATATTTGATATGCGTATACATCTCAAGTAAAATTTAAAATTATATTAAATGTCAAAAGTTGATAAAAGTATGTTTTTTTAGGAGATGACCTAAAAATTTATTAAAACTGGGTAAAGAAAATGCCCGTTATTTTAAATAATAAAGATTCAATTAAAATAGATATAACTTCAAATTAGTCATTTTTTTAACTAATATGCGACCCCTAAAATCGTCGCGATGACGAATATTTAAACATAGCGAAAGAACTACAGGAAGAAAATAGCTGAAAATTTGCATACTTATATAAAAAATCTTTGTGAATCGATTTTCATTAAAATATGCCAAGGTTCCTATTCTTATATTTTTTTCGAATATTAAATTCATATTTCATACAAAAAAATTATTTAAAAGAAAAAATAAAAGTCACGTAATTGTGGTTGCGTTGTTTATTGTAGTAACGCAATACAAAACATCAACGTGTGAAGATAATTATTATAAAACTAGCCGCTTTCGGCGACCAGCCTGTTCGCTACCCTTGAAAATTCTGTCCGTGGCAAAGTGGCTGGCGCCATAACCCCGTGGAGTTAACAAAATTTGTTTTAGTTTAATGACGTTAAAATATAAAAATATCTGATGTGGGCAACACATGGCTTTCCTTAATGATGATGTAATGAATTTACTACTTTTACAGAAAAAAATAGGTTTTTCTTATAGTAGATACTAATATTCTTTCCAAGACATTAAATTTTCAACAATTAGTTGTCATTTTCATTGATTTAGTGTCATTTTTATCAATTTGGCGAGATTTTCGTTAATTTGGCAACATTTCAAAAAGTCGCTAAGTTGGCGACATTCCGCGAAATTCGTCGCCAAAATCTCGCCAAGCGTTATGCACTAAGAAATAAGTTATTCTTACAGCAGATAAATGACTATTGGCGTTCAAATACAAAAGTGTTACTCAGAGTATCTTTTATCATGAATGGAACGAGCTAGATCCACGAGAATGATGTCACCCAATTTATCGCATGGTATTACATATGAAAAGTGAACATGTTTATCAATAGGAAATATTTTTTTTTTATTTTATATGACTTTTTGATATATATTTTTTAAAATGTACAATATCTCGAGAACGGCTCATGTTAGCGTTCTAAAATTTATGTCAATCGTTTTCTAATGAAAAATTACATAAGAAATGTCTATTTGCGTAACTTTATTAGTGGTTTTGATTTTTTGACGATTTTTTCAAAATTTCATTCGAAAATTTAGGGGGGTTCTGAACATTCGATTGCGTATAAAAACAATAGGCTTCCAGTGTTTACGGATTGTGATTTTTGTACCAAATTTGGTTCAAATCGGTCCATTCGTTCGTCAGTTATCGTCTTCACAGACCCACTGACACACACACACACACACACAGACATCACTTCAAAAATGTTTGATTCGTGATCAGGGATGCTTGAAACGTGCTCTCCCGTCGAAAACTCGAATTCGAATTTTCGACCCCGTCACAATACTTTCCTTATACATTATGTATATAAGGAAAGTAATATATGAATAAAAGTTTGGGAAAATAATTTAACGAATCGTTATGATGAACAGAATGCTATCATGCACTTAATTAATTGGAGTTGGTTCCACTCGACTTTCTCATACCAGAACCCATTTTTAAATAGCTTGGGGGTGTTTGTTTTTTTTTCTTAATTTTACAAGAAATTTTTTTGAAAAATTGGTATCTTTGGTTCAAATGATTGCAATTATAGACTTCTTTAAAGGGTTTGAAAAAAAAAATATTTCTATTGATACCCTACTTGGCAAAGTACCCCTCGAGGGAGACTAATGACGTCACGAACACAAAATTTGTATCGTGGCTATTTTTTGCAACAATGATTGAAACTATTAAATCTCGTGATGATTGAGCCATAAATTACACCTTTCATGCATGATTGTGTCAAATTTTGTTCCATGCTGCCATGTTAAAAAAAATATAAAATTTCGAATAAATTTCCAAGTTCTGATTCATCGACATCCATAGATAAGAGCTTCGCAAAAATGCGGAACATATAGCGAGTTTCCCTGCTGCCATTATAAATATTAGCTACCCATATACTAAAGCTAGGAGAGAAGGGTGCTATTTCGAGACTTTACACGGGAAATGGGAGGGTATTCGACATCTGAGCCACAATAAATACATTTGATAAAAATCTGCATTTACATCTAAACAAAATACATAGTTTACTTGGTTCATATAGGTACAGGCGTTTTTGAGATTATGAAAAATCGTTGCTTTTATCAAAATCTCGCTTTATATCTAAACTATATACATTTTTCGGATTTTCTTTTTCTTTGACATCTACGTAATATATGAAAGCTGATACTCAAATTGGGTATAAATCACTTTAGTGATTTTCGAGATTACGAAGAGCACACGACACAGACCATTAAAAGTTTTTTTTTTTTACTTTCTCAAATGTAATATAGTATGGAAAAAGTATATTGTTTTCACGAAAATTTTCGATTCGATGCTAATACATGTTTTGAGACCTCCTGAACACGTTTTGACTTTTTTTAATGATGTACGTTTGTATGTATGTATGTATGTATGTATGTATGCGTGTATGTCTGTGGTCGATTTCTTAGGCACACCGGCCACGAATATTAATGGATTTTCACGAAACTTATATCCGACTTTGTTATCAAAAAATCTAGACCTAGATGACATTTTTTTCAAATTCGAGCGGAAACTTTGAAATTTATTGGAAATGATATATTTTTTTAACATGACGGCATTGGACACAATTTGACATAATCATGCATAAAAGGGTTTATTTATGGCTAAATAATCACGAGACTTAATAGTTTCAATCATTATTGGGGTATAATGAAATTATTATTGGGGTAAAAATGAAATGGAGTCGCGAGACAATTTTTTTTTATATTCCTGACGTCATTAGGCCTCAAGTTACAGGGGTGTTACATTGGTATCAATTGAAATATTTTTTTCAAGCCCTTTAAAACGAAGGGTAACACGTTATACGATTTTTCAAAAATTTTCTTGTAAAATTTGGAAAGAAAAAGTTATTAAAAATCGACTCCGGCATAAGAAAATGGAGTTGAGTCATACCCCGTTAATTTGTATCTGGGGACTCCACCAATGTATTTAGGATGAAAATTCGACTTATGATCAAATCACGATCCGTATACTTTTCTTAGGCTATATAGGCTAAAACTTAATCTTCTGATGAGCCGATATATATGAAGAAAAGTGGCAGAAGTCACAATCACCATCATCATACTTTCCCCCAGGTATCCACGCGAGGAAAGTAACACGCGAAACCGGTTCGCGAATGCTGATCGTTACATTGAGAGCGTGATTTCTTGGAAGATCATTTTTTCCTTTGACCTTACTACGTGAAAAAAAAAAAAAATGGATTATTTTCGGACACATAAAAGGCGTATATGTAATACTTCAAAGCTTCACCATTTCAATTGAACACCAGGTCAACGACAGCTTCCCACTCAACTTTGTGATAAAAAAACACGAAAGAAAGATATGACATACATCCACGTCTCAAATGGAGGTAACTAAAAACGGACTTTCCTACCCCCTGAGGCAGCTTGGCTTCGGAATTAAGCGATATTATGTGCTTGCAAGAGTTGGAATCATAGAGAGAGTCGGCTACGGGTCACAGACCTTAATTTTAGGGACAGGGGAAAAAACGAAATGGAATGATGAAAAAGTGGCTCCCTTGCGCACTTCCCTTCCGTGGAAAGTACTATTCCGGTTTGCTGGTCACTTCCTAATGTGCCAAATGTTATATTTAGAGTAGGGATTGTTGAGTTTTTCACTTTCACGGAAATGCAGCGTGAGAGGAGAGACAATGAAATGGATAAGCCTGCAGGAGTCGTGCTGGATTTCTATTTTTAAGTCGTGTATGTAAATATTATTGAAATTGCCGTTTACACCCTTTCAACCTCGTTCGGACTTCGTTTTCTCTGCTGGTATCAACATTATGTACTTCGACGACTGAACGACACATCAAAATAAGGAAACGCTGAAGGAAATGCTTTATGCTTTCCACATTTTTTAAATAATCGTCTGCAGTTAGTTTTGGATCTTCTGCAGGCTTATCCAGGCACAGCTGAACGTATGAAAAAAAAAAAAAAAATCTGATGTGGGCAACACATGACTTTCCTTATATAATGTAATGAATTTACTACTTTTACAGTAAAAAAAATAGGTTTTTCTTATAGTAGATACTAATATTCTTTCCAAGATATTGAATTTTCGACAATTAGTCGTCATTTTCATTGATTTAGCATCATTTTTATCCATTTGGCGAGATTTTCATTAATTTGGCAACATTTCAAAAAGTCGCCAAGTTGGCGACATTCCGCCAAATTCGTCGCCAAAATCTCGCCAAGCGTTATGCACTAAGAAAAAAGTTATTCTTACAGCAGATAAATGACTACAAAAGTATTATTCAAAGTTTCTTTTTTCATGAATGGAACGAGCTAGATCCACGAGAATGATGTCACTCAATTTATCGCATGGTATTACATATGAAAAGTGAACATGTTTCTCAATAGGAATTTTTTTTTTTTATGTGACTTTTTCATAATTTTTTTGAAAAATGTACAATATCTCAAGAACGGTTCATGTTAGCGTTCTAAAATTTATGCCAATCGTTTTCTAATGAAAAATTACACAAGAAATGCCTATTTGCGTAACTTTATTAGCGGTTTTGATTTTTTGACGATTTTTTCAAAATTTCATTCGAAAATTTAGGGGGGTTCTGAACATTCGATTACGTATAAAAACAATAGGCTTCCAGTGTTTACGGATTGTGATTTTTGTACCAAATTTGGTTCGAATCGGTCCATTCGTTCGTTAGTTATCGTCTCCACAGACTCACTGACACACACACACACACACATACTTTCACACACACACACACAGACATCACTTCAAAAATGTTTGATTCGTGATCAGGGATGCTTGAAACGTGCTCTCCCGTCGAAAACTCGAATTCGAATTTTCGACCCCGTCACAATACTTTCCTTATACATTATGTATATAAGGAAAGTAATAAAATCCGAACATTAAAAAAAAAAAAAATTGACGGCCAGAACATCACGAGGAAATAAAAATTAAATAGACTTTTCAGTAATTGAATTAGAGAGTAACGGTATATGTCAACTGGGCATTCGGTGAATCGTTTAGAAAAATCTGACGACCATAACATCAATAGAGAGAGAAAGGAAAATAAAAACTAAATAGAAACTTTTCGGTGTTTCTATTCGGAGAGCTACCATTAAATATTAACCGGGCATTCTCTCTTTCAACGAATTTTGCATTTGGTTTACTAAATTAACCTTTTGCTTACTGGTGAGACAGCGATTGCAGGCATTGGCGTCCATGGACGCCAATGGCTGCAAAGGGGGATGGAACTGTTTGGGATAGGGTATGTCAACTATCTGTCTTTTTGAGAGGTTCTTCGTTTGGGATGGACACTGTCTCATACGTAAGCAAAAGGTTAAAAAAAGAAGAAGAAGAAGATGATGATAAAAAAGATGTTGTAGAGGAAGAAGCCTCTACAGAACACAACCTTATTGATATTCATCCAGATTTATTCATAGATAACTATTAATTACTATGCAAACCCATAATAAAGCATAATTATTATACAACACCCTAATAAATCATAATTATTTCACGACCTAATAGACCCCTCTCCCTAACCAAACGTCCCTATCTTACTTGAGCGAAACGCGCTATATTTTGAATCAAGAATAACAAATTAATTCCTACCAAGTGACAGGGAACATCAAAAAAATTAAATTAAATTTTCAGAGATATCGAATTATCGTTAATTTCGCGATATTTGCTCGCAGCCCCCAAGTTAGCAATATCGCGTCCAATTTATCTCAAATGTGTCGTTACGATCGCTAAATTGTAGTCGAGTTTTTCGCCGAACGTGACAGACAGATAAAAGCCTTTTCTTTTAAGGAAGTTACACAGAAATAATTTGCTTGTTATAAATTTCCCTGTAATGAACTTTGACCTCTATTCAAATATATATGCATAAGCAGTCTTTTAGAACGATATATGTCCATTTTTCATCGGTACTACTTAAATGACATTACTCGCCAAATAGTAAACCGAAAGACAATGTTTTCAGAATGGTTTTACTCGAGAAATTCAATACATGAAGAACAAGAAAGATTAATCATGCATAAGCATTGATTATGAAACACTTTCCAACTACAATGCAATTTTATTTAAACATCTCTAAAATGCGATACATTTAGCGGTAATATTTTTAAAATTATCACAATACTACATTAATTTATTATATTTGAAAACTTCATCGAAGAAAATGAACTTCATTCAAATGACGTCATCGAAATATAAATCGCCTCTGTATAAAAGCAGCATATCATTCATAAACATTTTTCCAATCGTTTCATTCATCACAATTATAATAATTTATTTCATTAAAAATTTGAAAAATTGTTATTTACCATATTTATTTTAAAACGAGAAACCTCTTATTTATATATAAAATAATTCAACTCTAGGAAATATATTTATTATACAATATATCTATTTTTTCTTTCTGGAGGATATAGCAAGAGTCAGAATTTAATTGAATTTGTTTTTCTCCCTATATTAAATAATTTTTATTTAAAAAACTACTTAACATATTTTACTGAAATTTTTTTTATATATTTTATGGGATAATTTGAATATTTACTAAAATTTTCGAAGCAATTTGTGAATTTTAAATTAGCTTAAAAAATGTTTGAAAAATTAGGTCCCATAGGGTTCAATGTCTTTTATTTTTTCAACCCGTGTTCAATCCAAAACTAATTGGGTGATATTATTCATTTATATTCCCAAAGGTCCCACAGACCGTCTGAAAAACATACTAAAATTTCATTTTGATAAAGTCATTTTTACTTTCCTTATATACATAATGTATAAGGAAAGTATTGTGACGGGGTCGAAAATTCGAAATCGAGTTTTCGACGGGAGAGCACGTTTCAAGCATCCCTGATCACGAATCAAACATTTTTGAAGTGATGTCTGTGTGTGTGTGTGTGTGTGTGTGTGTGTGTGTGTGTGTGTGTGTGTGTATGTGTGTGTGTGTATGTGTGTGTGTGTGTGTGTGTGTGAAAGTATGTGTGTGTGTGTGTCAGTGAGTCTGTGGAGACGATAACTAACGAACGAATGGACCGATTCGAACCAAATTTGGTACAAAAATCACAATCTGTAAACACTGGAAGCCTATTGTTTTTATGCGTAATCGAATGTTCAGAACCCCCCTAAATTTTCGAATAAAATTTTTAAAAAATCGTCAAAAAATCAAAACCACTAATAAAGTTACGCAAATAGACATTTCTTATGTAATTTTTCATTAGAAAACGATTGACATAAATTTTAGAACGCTAACATGAACCGTTCTCTAGATATTGCACATTTTTAAAAAAAATTATTAAAAAGTCATATAAAATGAAAAAAAAATATTTCCTATTGAGAAACATGTTCATTTTTCATATGTAATAATACCATGCGATAAATTGGGTGACATCATTCTCGTGTATCTAGCTCGTTCCATTCATGAAAAAAGATACTTTGAGTAATAATTTTGTATTTGAATGCCAATAGTCATTTATCTGCTGTAAGAATAACTTATTTCTTAGTGCATAACGCTTGGCGAGATTTTGGCGACGAATTTGGCGGAATGTCGCCAACTTGGCGACTTTTTTGAAATGTTGCCATATTAACGAAAATCTCGCCAAATGGATAAATATGACGCTAAATCAATGAAAATGACGACTAATTGTCGAAAATTCAATATCTTGGAAAGAATATTAGTATCTACTATAAGAAAAATATATTTTTTTACTGTAAAAGTACTAAATTCTTTACATTATATAAGGAAGTCATGTGTTGCCCACATCAGATTTTTGTAACAGTTATCGTGTTAACGGACAGACAGACAAACAGACAGAATGAACAAAGTCACAAACACTTTTCAACTATGTTGTAAAGTGTTAAAAAATGAAATGGATGTACTTGGAGGAATCGCGCAGGATTTCTATTTTATGTTGTTATTATGATAGAAAATAATGCCATGATGCATGTTAATTTCCATATTAAAACAAGCATTACTTTGTAAGCAACTGTACTGAAAATTCTTTTAAGAAAAAAGAAATGTAATCTACACGTCTTTAGCTACAACATAGTATACAAAAATCGACTTCTTAGGCAAAGTATTTGCAAAGGAGATACCGGGATGTACATACATGGGTATCGTTGACAAATTTAATAACATATAGATTAGAAATGGACGTTGTTGCGCAGTAGTACTACCAATGGCAGTGAGTCATCCAAAGGACAAATATGGCGGATGTGGGGGCGACACTCTCAGTTTGGCATTTTTTGACCACAGAGAGAAAGTAAGAAGTGTTAGAAAAGGGTCCAGGAGTGGTCTGTTTTCTGAAGAGCAAAAATATGTAACTTGTGTAATTGATTCTTACTGTTCTGTAAATATGTGTACTATATGAAGTGCGTGGAAAAACAAAGTAAAAACGAAAGCACACTCATTTAGAAATGAAACTTTTTAACATTTTCCAACATAGTTGAAAAGTGTTTATGACTTTGGTTATCCTGTCTGTCTGTCTGTCCGTTCTCACGATAACTGCCGTAAAAATATGACTTTATCAAAATGAAATTTTAGTATTTTGTTGAGACAGTCTGTGGGACATATGGGAATGTAAATGAATAATATCATCCACTTACTTTCGGCATGAAACCCGGGTTGAAAAAATGAAATACATTGAACCCTATGGGATCTAATTTTTCTAACAATTTTCAAGCGAAGTTAAAATTTACAAATTGCTTCGAAAATTTTAGAAAATATTCAAATTATCAGTTGAAATGTATAAAAAAAAATTTCAGGAAAATATGTTCGGTATTTTTTAAAATAAAAATTAAAATAATAATGACACCCATATAATATGAAGAGATCACGTGAACCACCTCAAAATGAAATATGACACCCATCTTGGGTCAAAATCGTGATTTTTAAAGTTCTTTTTAATTTATATTTAATGTTGCATCCGCCCTAAAACCACTTTCTTTTTACATAATACCTGTGTATCTAAAATCGGTGTCTAAGCAATTACAATATTTTTGTGTTTAAATGATCATCGAACTTTGATTATTTCTACAACGAAGCCTGCTTTTAATGGATGCAGAATGCAAACAAATTAATTGTATGATGAGTTGTATATTAATTGCTGAAATTTTTTCAAGCAATTTTATTTAGCTCTGAAGTCTGGAATATGAGTGATATGAATGAAATATTCATTGATTTTACATACAGAGCCATACGATTTATATTTCGATGACGTCATTTGAATAAAGTTTGAATGAAATTTTAAGCATTGAGTTAGAAAGTACTTTTACCTCCATGGCTTTAATTTTACAAGTAAAATAAATTATTATAGTTCTGAGATAATTAAAAAAATATCTCCGCTCAATGTATCGTATTTTCGAGATGTTTAAATAAAATTACAGTTGGAAAGTGTTTTATAATCAATGCTTTATGCATGATTGATTTTTCTTGTTATTCTATATTTTCATTACTTTACAGTAGCTTTTTATTTTACGGACTGAACTAGAATAATTGAAAATGCTTCTCACCTACAGCAGATTTTTATTTAAGAAAACAAGCATTCGAACACGTTCAGCATCTAGTCTGCGCCCCCACCCCCTCCACTCTCTCTTTCTTTTTCTTCTTCTCTCTTTTTTTAATTAAACCGGAGGTATTGAAGAGTCGTTCTTAAAAATCTGTTGACAGCTGTGTGATTAAAAACTTCAAAGACAATGCCTTCAAGCGAGAATACAGACTGCCCTTTTTCTAATGTTCGAAAATGTTTTCACTGGGTGAAAGCAAGGTTTCTTCTAGGTACTTTCGAATTTCCTCTGGAGTATTCTTCCTTTATTCCAGAATCCTTTATTAATCATGGCGTGATATTCGGAGTATTTAAATTTCTTCTAGTGATGTTATATTCAAGATCTCGAATCTTATTACTGTGTTTCCCATTGTGTAATATAAAATAGCATAATTATATTGTGTATCCCATATATTGTGTATATAATATTGTATTCCCCATTTCCCTAAATAGTATTTCTCCAAACTTCAATAGGTTCCAATGGCTTCCTGCGGGGCTGTGTGACCTCCCCCCCTTTGCAGCGCCACTGTTCGTGGATAATATTCGTCCATTTCTTGTATACAGAGTGTCGTGGAAAGTCATGGACTAAGCACATCCACTTAAGAAGTATTCGAGTTTTCGTATATTTTTGTGTATATAGGAAACTCCAAAGACGCTACACGATGAGACAAATTTTGGAGGACCGACCGCCTTCTTTAGCGGGGTATGGGAGATTATCTCGCTTCCTGTTAGAGATAGGGTAAAAAAGTAAATTACAGAGTTGTAGAGCATTACAAAATTAGTACTAAGCATTTTTGTTCCCCTCCCCAATAATTAAATATACAGACGTTAGAAATAATGAAATATACAGATATTAGAAATAACTAGCCGAATACCCGTTGAAAATCAACGGTCTCGCAATAAACAATCTCTGAATAATGTAATTTTTGAATAATTCGCATTTCACATTTATTCGGCAAATCGAATATTTTGGTGTGCAGAACCCCCCCCCCCCCCCCCCCCTGCCCTAAAGAAAACATTGGAAAACTTAAATTGTGCATTTCTTTCTTTCGAACTATCTACCCGTACACTAATTTAAAGGCTTTGAAACTTCTCAAAAATGTTCCGTAAAATTTTCAGAATATATAATGTATGTTAGCGTATATAAAGCGTATATAACTCTTTTTTTTTAATGTTTTTAGTTGAAAAAAAAATAATTATGTTATGTTGTTCAAATTTCAAAAATTTTATGAAAGCTAAAGTTGCACACATTGCATAAAATAGAAATTTATTTTAAATACAAATTAATTTAGGTTCACAATGAGCAATTGCTCTTGAAGGATAATTCGAGATCAAAAATTGAGTTTCTGATGCAAAATTCCGAGCAAGCTGTCATACCAAGTTCTTGTACGACAAATACTTTATAGTTTACAATTCTCTATAAAAAAATACTTCCTTATATTATCTTTTAACAAGAAAGATCAATCATGCTTAAAGCATTGATTATGAAACACTTTCCAACTTCAATGCAATTTTATTTAAACATGTCTAAAATGCAATACATTCCTCGGTAATATTTTAAAACTTATCACAATACTACATTAATTTATTATATTTGACACCTTAAACCTTCATCGAAAAAAATGAACTTCATTCAAATGACGGCATTAAAGTATAAATTGCCTGGTTTAAACATCTCTAAAACGTGATACATTCCTCGGTAGTAATTTTAGAATTATCATAATACTACGATAATTTATTATATTTGAAAACTTCATCGAAAACAACTGAAATTCATTCAAATGACGTCATAAAAAAATAACACGCCAGGCTCTCTCTATAAAAGCAACATTTCATTCATAAATAATTCCCCCATTCATGTCATTCATCACACTACTATAATAATTTATTTTATTTAAAAATTAAGACCATTGAGCTACAAGTAAGTAAACTCAATGCGTAAAACTTCATCGAAAAATATCGTCCTTCTCTTTCTAAAATCAATGAATATTTCATTCATATCAGCAAAGCAGACTCCATGGACTGAATGATTTTGTGTTAAAGAATTACAGCGATTCTAATACAACTCATTCTACATATTTTGCTGTTTACATTTTACATAGGTGAAAAATAAGCTTAATAGTAGAAATAATCAAATTTGGAAGAGCATTTAAACTGAAATATATTGTCATTGCGTTGTTTCAGTATGTAGATGCACAGAATTTAGGCAAAAATAAAGTAGTTTTAGGACGGATACAACACTCAATATGAATTGAAAAGAACTTTAAAAATCACGATTTTGACACAAGATGGATGCCATATATCATTTTGAAGTGAGTCATGTGATCGTTTCATATCATGGACACGTGATCGCTTCATATAAGAGGTGTTATTATTATTTTAATTTTTATTTAAAAAACAACTGAACATATTTCGCTGAATTTTTTTTTATATATTTTATGGAACAATTTGAATATTGCCTAAAATTTTCGAAGCAATTTGTGAATTTTAAATCCGCTTAAAAAATGCTTGAAAAATTAGGTCCCATAGGGCTCAATGTATTCCATTTTTTCAACCCGGGTTCAATCCAAAACTAATTGGGTGATATTATTCATTTATATTCCCATAGGTCCTATAGACCGTCTGACCAACATACTAAAATTTCATTTTGATTAAGTCATTTTTACGGCAGTTATCGTGCTAACGGACAGACAGACAGACAGACAGACAGACAGACAGAATGGACAAAGTCATAAACACTTTTCAACTTTGTTGTAAAGTGTTAAAAAAGTTTGTACGTGAAAGAAAGTATAGATTTATCACAAAAACTGAAAAGCGTGTTTTTAAAGTGTATACTTATAAAATATAAAATGTTCAATATGATGGGGTTTTTTTTCTTCACTTTTCAGCATTTTAAGAGTCCAATGAAGGACATACTTCATTTTCCCTGATTATAAGATCTCAATGTGACAAAAACAGTTTCGGATTTGTACTGCTTGGTATATTACAGTGACACGCCAACTGTAACATATTTTAAAGACATATTTTTTCGCCACACGATATGCATTGTGTGTTACACATTCAGGGTGTCTGAAAATACAGAATTATACAATAAACGCTTCGAACGGATCACGCGACCTTGCCCCAGTCAATAAAACTATTGAAAGAAGCCTTCTTGAGAAGAGTTTTTTTTTATTTTCTTTTTAGCTGCAGTTAGATACGAAGTAAAAACATGAACGTACTAGTATTGGTTTGAAAAACCAATAATAATAATAATAATTAAAAAAAAAAGGATAACAAATGATTTTAAGAATTTGATAGCATTGTTATGTATAGAGAAATGATAGTACAAATAGTTAAAATGGTCATTTACAGAGGCTGCTTACACATTTTTAGAACGATTTTATTGCAAAAAATAACAAAACTTAAATTAATTTTTAAAAAATTCTGGCAACAGCTACAGCTCATTTTATAAAAGCTAAATTATCGTTTGCTGTAGTTAAATTTTATCTATTTTAAAAATAACGCACGTTAACAAACTTTGGATTGAAGGATACGTTTTAGATCATTCCGAAGATGAATACTCATATTTAGAAATACTCATATTTTGTAAATAATAAACGCTGCAAAAACCATGGAATTCACATTTCTAAATGCGAAATAAGCAATATTATTAATAATAAAAGGTAAAAGTGTTAAACAATGCTTCTAACCAGATAAAGAACGACGAATGAATATACAAAGAATGTACGTGCGTTTAAAAAAAAACAAGTCTCTTATTTCAAAAGAAAATTCATGACTCAACAATTGTAGTGTCTTTAAATGCCTCTTCAGCAATGGCATAGCGTCCATTGAGGCTCAGAAGCTGAGTCTTTCCTGTTTAAAATCTAATTTAAAGATACTTTTATTTATTATATTTTTTAAAATAACTTTGCGAATATATATGTATTTTTTTAGAAAACTGTTGCACTTACTTAAAATGAAACGTTTCAAAGTATTTTTTCCATTAAAACGCAATCTAGAAGCTGAAATCATCTAGCCTTTGCGGTGCATTGAAAGAAGCATGGTATTAGGATTGCCCACCTGTTAAACTCCGCCCTGGATGATAAGCTAGAACTATAAGCTAGCTTCCAGAAAGGTGTGGCTATCGCATCCCCCATTTTCAACCCTTTATAAACAGCGTAACTTAAGAAAATGATTGGATATGGGACGTGACATTACATGAATGAAAATTTCTTAGGCAAGGCTAATGGTTTCGCCATTTTGGGTCAAACATGGTTCTACTAATTAATCTTAGCAGAAAAAAGTAATATGTAATACTAAAATACATGAGGCACTATTCACGAATAATATGACATTCACCTAAATTTAAACAATATCAAGACGAAGAAATCCACTAATAATGACTACCATTAAACTAAGTAATTTGTGTAGTAGACTTAGTCCCAGCAACAATATGGCGAAGCATTCGTTTGCGTATTTGGGAGATTTAGAAAGAATAATTTTTTCTTTTTTTTAATCAAATGGCCAGACTTCCATCATTCGCCTATATATCGGCCAGAAATGTGAACCATTTAGCCGTCCTGGGACGTGGCCCCAGGCGCACCAGAGGGGGGCGGAATACACTGCTCCCAACAACACAACATGCATGCCTTACGTGGGACTCGAACCGACAACGCCGCGGCCGAACGCTCGCTTGGAAACGCTCGCCTTGACCGCGTCGGCTAAAGAATAAATCTAATTTCCTTTTTAAAATCACGTTACACGAGAATCTCAGTTAAACAAAAACCATAGATAATTTTCTAGTGGATTTTTAGCATATTGCCGTTAAGATATTTTTAAGTTAAAGTATAGTATATGTAAAGAATAAATATTCAAAATTGTTTAAGGACATTGTTGACTACAGTAAATTTCAACTAAGCTTATGTTCCAGATATATTTCTCGTTCATTTTCAGTGTACTCCGTTGAATTGTTTTATTTCGTTAGTTCTAGCTGTTTATATTTACAAAACTGATATATTTTTCTATCACTTTCTAACAATATTCTAATATATTTCTACTTCATAGGCGCTCGTAAAACATTTTCCAGGGGGGGGGGGGGGGGGAGGGGGCAAACTCAAACACATGATGTACAACATCGACTGGCTTGATGCTCGCCATTGTTACATTGAATGTCCAAGGGGGAGTGTAACCCCCCCCCCCCCTCCCTTTACCTCCCATATGGGCGACCATGACTTCATATTTAATAAAATGATTGTATATGTTCATTCATCTAATTTAGAAATAAAAAAAAAACATTTAAAATGTTATATCTTGTATGTATTCATTTTACATAGCTGACATTTCAAAATCTCGTGCATTTCATCCACTCTTTGCATTTTTATGTAAAATTATTTTATTTTATTCACCAATAAATAAAATTTATTGAAATAAAACTTATGAAAATGCGAATTTCAATATAAATTTCACTTGAAATACCAAATTTTCAGCTTCTCCAGCCAAAAATTTCACGCTATGCTACTTCTCTGTAGTGACTGTAAAGATAATAAATATATATTTAAATCTTAAAAAAACTAAAATGCATAATATTCATCGCCTTTTGCCTAAACATGTGGTGCACAAAACACGCTGTAGAATTCTCTATGGAAATCATTTAGTCGGTGATAGATAAAAATATATTGTGACAATTGATACAGCATGGATTCATTTAAATGACTGTAGCAAAAAAAGATAAAAAAAAAACCGCAAATTGTTTTTCATACACTTCACCGCAAATTGTTCTTCATACAGTTCACCGCAAATTGTTTTTCATACAGTTCCCCGCAAATTGTTTTTCATACAGTTCCACGCAAATTGTTTTTCATACAGTTCACAGCAAATTGGTTTTCATACAGTTCACCGCAAAATGTTCTTCATATGGAATGCACAATGTAAAAAATTTTCTGCATTGTATGTAGCACAGGAAGAAAGGGTAGGCAGCTAGAATCCAATAACACTCAAATGAATGCATTATGACTATATCAGACTTTTACACTGTGATGATATTGAGAAGTTTTTATATAGAGGGTGCCCCAAAAAGATTGAAACGCGCTTTAATCCTTTACCTGTTGGAGATAAGTGGGCAATGTAAATTGCAAAAATGTTGAAAGTAAGGTAGGAAATAAGACTATTAATGAAATAGCCCTCCCGTTAATTTTCAAAAAGTTACACTTTTTAAATTTTTATACGACCCCCTTAGACAAATTAGGTCAATCAGAAAATTTTTCTTTTTAATGATACAAGATCATTGAAGAAAAAAAAAAAAAAAAAAAAAAAAAAAAAACAGCATATCTGTATCTTTAAAATTGAGCGAGCTACATTTAATTGAAAATTGAACATTGTGAATGGGGACCCTATATCAAATTAGAAATGTAAATTTGTGACATATCACGAGAAAGATAAAACTGGATGATAATACATAGGATACCCAACCACGTAGTGAGTACCACTACTTTATATGATCTCTGTCTGTGTAATGCTTTATTTAGATGCATTTGTGATACAGAATTTTGACACATATTAACATATTTTTGATCTAAACAATTTTCGTCGTCAATTTGTTTATGATCCCTATTTTCACTGATGAAACAGCCTTCCTTTCCTATGGTACGGAAAGTGGCATAAGTCAGATATTTTCCTTTATCATAATTCAGTTGTTTTTTTAATGATCTTGTTGCATTAAAAATAAAAATTTTCTGATGGACCCAATTTGTCTAAGGGGGTCGTAAAAAAATTTAAAAAGTGTAACTTTTTTAAAATGAATGGGAGGACTATTTCATTAACGTAGTCTTATTTTCTATCTTACTTTCAATATTTTTGCAATTTACATTGTCCACTTATCTTCAACAGGTAAAGAATTAAAGCGCGTTTCAATCTTTTTGGGACAGCCTGTATATAGCAAAGTGGATCTCGCACACCCAAGCTTAGATCATTCTTTCCTAAAAGAATGTTAAAGAATGCTTCCTTTGTCTTTTGGAAAATGAGTCAGCACTCCGTGAGCACGAAAACATAGTTTCAGTATGTATAGTACATTTTGAAGCAGCATGAAACGTCTTTAATTCACTTGTGTACGGGTTTCAAAAGATGCCCTTGAATGCCGCTCGCATCCCTAACTATATTGGCATCCGTTCAATGCATCCAATTAAGGACTTCAGCTCTTACCTGGAAAACATGACCACTTGAATGTTCCTGGAGTGCAAAGGATGTTACAGGAATACGAAAGGAATAATTACATTTATTAAAAAAAGTGACATTGCTTCTATAAAATGTTAGAAAAAGAATATTCATTTTCGGAGAAGCATATAAAAACTAATCTGGGTGAAGTATCATTGTTGAATATTCTGTATATCATAAAAAAATATATATTTCCCTTTCAGTATGAAGCATTTTAATTTCAGTATATTTTAATTTAAGTTGGAGGGGGAAGGTCTCAACACATATAATCAGATTTTTAGCAGAATTAAAACGATTTTTTTTTTCAGTTACTAAGCAGTATGATTTCTTCAAATTTTGTGTTAGCAAATAAATCATCTGCCTACTGTTAATTTTATGGAAATGAACTATTTCTTTAATGTGAATAATATCTGTGGTTGCGGTTTCTCTGGCTGAAAAACGGAGCGTTGTGAAAAATATGAACACTTTGGACGATTATACTCCCGAACCTAATAGATAAAAATGTAACAAAATTTTTATTTCGAAAACTTAAAATACTCCGAGCGTGTTTTTTTTTTAATTTTTCTAACTTTCACTTGAAATATATAGTAAACTAAAATATAGGTATAAATAATAAACGACAAAAATATAGACTAGAAAATTTAGTATTAAAATCTACATTTATAATTAAAAAAGCTCTTATAGTTTTCGAGTAATCGTCCGGTCAAATAGAAGATTTTACATTTTCTGCTTCTTAAGTTTGTAATGCTTATATCTCAAAAACTAAAAGAGCTACCTTTGAACAATAAACATGAATTTATAGTTTCTTGAAAGCCCTACAAGCGTGCATAATTGGATTTTGGATCAAGCTCTATTTCTTTGAGAAAAAAAAAAAGCATGTGTCTGAAGGAGTTTTTCTCATTTTTCATACTTTCACTCGAAATATCTTCGAAACTATAAAATAGAAATATTGATACTTAGCGACAAAAATATGTATAAGGAAATTTCGTTTTTAAACCCATATTTATTAAAAAAGTTCCCATAGTTTTCGAATAATCGACCTATCATACTGAAGAAGTACGAAAGTTTGTAAAAAATATCTGAAACCTTAAAACCTAAAAATGATAGTTGTAAACAATAAGTAAGAATTTGTAGCTCTTTGAAATCCCTATAAGTGCATATAATCAGATTTTGGATAGAGTTCATTTTTTTTCAGTATTACAAAAGTTTCAATATTATAACTTTAAATAAGCATTTGGTGAAATTAAACTCAATTTTTGCACTACAAAGGAAAAAAAAAGGAAAATAAATATGAACCTGTAGCGAAAGTCATGTACTGGCTTCGTCAGATTTTTATTTTAAGCGAATTACATTGTTCACGCAAATGAAAGCAAAAACCACTACTCTCAAAATAGGGTCAAAAGGTGTTCTTATGTTATGTAAGCAGTTCTTATGTAAGCAATATTTCCATAAATAAGTGAATTCTCATCTAAACCCTTTGGGCGGGGGCGAATATAATTTTAGGGGGTGCAAGTTTAATATTTGTCCTATATAAATATATAATTATATATAAGTAATATTTAACTACTATATTTAGATATATAGGATTAAATACTATATATATATATATTAGAAAGTTAGGTTTTTCGAGTTGCAGCTTCTCACTTTTCTTTCATTGGACTTTCAAACTATTATATATATATATATATGTGTGTGTGTGTTGTTGTTGAGACCCAGACCGTCCGACCTACCAGAAAGGTGTAAGGTAACAGTTTGGACGGCCGGGAAGTGTCACCCAATTTAGACCGGAACCCAGTGGGGGAGGCATCCACAGAGACCGTACCCTCCTTCCCCTACCACCAACCTCTCGGAAGGACTTACGGACCCACATGTTTAACGTGATCGTACTCCGCATGAACACCGCGGCAGTTATGGCAGCGTGCAAATCCAGCGCGCAAACCACCGGGCTACCGCGCCCGAAATGTGTCAACAGCACGCGGTGTTCCCAGGTGGTCACCCACCCAAGTGCTAACCGCGCCCGATGCTGCTTGACTTCGGTGATCTAACGAGAACCGGTATTTTCAGCACGGTACGGCCGTTGGCTCTATGTGTGTGTGTGTGTGTTATTTATTTCTTACGAATGGCAGTAGTATATCGTTTCTTTTTCCTTTGCGAATGGCAACACTGGTCTCTTCATTATGGATTACATGGTTCGACTGGTTCGGGCATATGCAGTTTTATTCCAGGTATTCATTTTTCCTTTATTTTTCCTTCTTTATGTATGTTGTCCAAGTAGAAATAGTTTATAGATATCATCTATCCACTTCTTCAGAAACATACATATTTTGTGTTTGCTTCGACAAAATACTTGGACCCAATGAAGAGTTTTGGTGAAGTGAACAATTCCATTATTTAGGCCCAGCCCTTCCCTACGTGTGTTGCATTAATGCTTGGATTTTATATGTATTTCTATTATCGATTCCATACCATAGATATTTGTTAATTATGATTAACTTGATGACTCGAAATTTGTATTTTTTTCCATTTGATTGAAGATTTGTTGTTTTATACTTTTACTTTGTAGGTTTGTAAGAAAGTTAGGCTTTTCGAATTGCAGTTTCTCACTATTCTATCATTGGACTTTCAAATTATTATATATATATATATATATATATATATATATATATATATATATATATATATATATATATATATATATATATATATATATATATATATATATATATATATATATATATATATATATATATATATATATTCTATCGGTTTTAATTCGAATTGTATAGCTGTCCTAATGAGAATGCAATTTCGAACAAACCGCCATTTTTTATGTAGTTTCAATTGATTGTTCTCAATGTCTTAATCTCTTATCTTGAGCTAATTATTATTGCCTTTTCTCATTTTTGCCGTGTTTTCTTTTTCATTTTTATTTATATTTATATATACTTTTTAATTGTGATTTTTGTATCCTAATATTCTTCTCCTCCCCCTTTGCATTGCAGTGATATGTTACCTTCTATTTTTATCCTTAGTCTTTATTTACTTTTTTATTTATTTATTTACTTATTTGTAACAGATATGCTAGAGATGGTTTTTTTTGTACATACAGTAGTTTATGCATAGTTTCTGATTAAAATCTTTCAATATATATATATATATATATATTGCAATTTGGACTACATACAGTCACAAAATCTTATTCTGAAGGTAATCATAATATGTCTCCGGGGGGAGGAAATAATCGTACCCTGGGGAGGCTCCGCCCACCCAGATGTAAGCCTGGATGTAAACACTGTTCTGGTTTCTAATACTTTAAGAGTCTATCGACTGGTGTGATTTCAGGCGTTCTTTCCATTCAACAGATCAAATGAAATTAGCAAACAACCACATTCCCGTATTTTTGACATACACCAACCGCATTGTGCATTAATAGACGTATAGAACATGCTTGGCGTGACAAATTGATGCGAAAATCAAAGAGCCATATGCCACCAAACTGAAAACTCATCAGAAAAAGGGAGTGGATTTGGATAGGTTGGATTTTTTTGTTTTTTTATCCGGGTATCTCAGTAACGAAGGTGGAATTATTTCGAAGCACGCAAGGATTTGCGCAGATTGTCACCAGAAATATTTAATAGAGATATGAAAATTTTATGACGGTAAACAATTCACGAGACGATCACAAATACCTGCGCGTAGCGTATATAGTTTGTCAAGAGAGAGTAAATATCTGGGGCACGAGTTTCAGTTCGATTTTCCCATACATTAATATTATTGTTCAGGTCATATGGGGTACTAAGCAGTTGTAAAGTTTGGCGAAACGTCTTATTAAACTAAATAATAAATCCCTAAAATTTACTGAAAACTTTAAATATTTAGGAATTATAATAGACAATAAATGGTCCCAGTGCCTATATACCTTCTATTTAGAAGGAAAATGTTATAAATTTGGTATCAATTTTGGAAAATATACTGGGGTGCGAATAAGAGTATTTTGGATATTTGGTATAAGACTGTGACAGAAAAGACTTTTCTTATATACATAGTATAATGTATAAGGAAAGTATTGTGACGGGAGCCAAAAATTCTAATTCGAGTTTTCGACAGGAGAGCAAGTTTCAATCATCCCTGATCACGATCGAACATTTTTGAGGTGATGTCTGTGTGTGTGTGTATGTGCCAGTGAATCTGTAGAGACGATATCTCACGAACGAATTGAGCGATTCGAATGACATTTGGTACAAAAATTACATTCCGTGAATACTGGGTTGGTCGTGTGGTCAGGGTCTTCAATCAATCCGTGAATACTGGAAGTCTATTGTTTTTAAACACAATCAAATGTTGAGAACCTCCCTGAATATTCGAGTGAAATCATCAAAAAATCAAAACCTTTAATAAAGTTACTCAAACAGACATTTCTTATGTAATTTTTCCTTAGAAAATGATTGACATAAACTTTAGAACGCTAGCATGAACCGTTCTCGAGATATTGCAATTTTTTCAAATAAATTTATCAAAAAATCCCATAAATTAAAAAAAAATATATTGACTGTTGAGAAACATGTTCACTTTTCATATGTAATATCATGCAATAAATTGGGTGACACCATTCTCGTGGATATAGCTCGTTCTATTCATGAGAAAAGATACTTTGGGTAATACTTTTGTATTTGAACGCCAATAGTCATTTATCTGTTATAAGAATAACTGATTTCTCCGTCCATAACGCTTGGCGAGATTTTGGCGCCAACTTGACAACTATTTTAAATGTTGCTAAATTAATGAAAATCTCGCCAAATGAATAAAAATGACACTAAATTAATGAAAATGACGACTAATTGACGAAAATTCAATATCTTAAGTATCTACAATTAAGCACTAGGGGGCCCTTCCCCTGCTCGCCAACCCCTTCGCCTCTTACTCGCAGAGCTCGCTACGCAGGCGTAATGCGCAAATGGGTACAGTCTTTGTTAGACATTCATTAGCCCTAGAACTCGCTTCACTAGCTCTTCCAATCTGGACTGCGCATACGACTGCCTACGTGTCCCATGCTCGCTGAGACGCTCACAGAATCCATGGGCTCCGCCTTTCATTGACTGTTTCTCATTATCCCCGTAACTCGATTCACAAGTCGGAAGGCTTCGTCTCCTAATCGCTGACGCTCACTGGCATTCGCAGAACCCAGGGGCTCCGTCCTCCACTGGCTGTCGCTCATTCACCCCGTAACTGGATTTGCAAGTCGGATTACATTTATATATGTCGCATTTGGATTTGCAAAATGGCTCAAATACTGTCATATAAGAATATCTACTATAATAATAACCTTTTTTTTTCACTGTAAAAGTAGTAAATTCATTGCATTGTATCAGGAAAGTCATGTGCTGCCCGTATCAGATTTTTTATTATCTGTAATGCAGGTGTTTGGGCTGAAAATTTGACAAAAGATCAAAATCGTAAGCTAGTTTCATTACAAAGGATATAGATGTTCCTCTAATACTGCCTTGTTTTCTATTTTAGGTATAGCACCTATAGCCATTACTCTTAGAATATTACATAGGAAGTTTTCATTTTAGAGAAAGAGAAAATATTGTCTTGGTTATTATGAATTTTACATCCCTTTTCTATTTGTTTTTAATTGCCCTTTTAATCGCATTTCCCCCACCCTGTAAAGGAACCATTCTAACAAATTGCGATGATGATGGTGTAACTTATACAGATGGATAAAGTTAACAAAACGCGGATAGGGCAGAAAATTTACTGACGCTCACCCTTAAGGGTGAGTGTCAGTAAATTTTCTACCCTATCCGCGCTTTGTTAACTTTCGCGGCACACATTTTTCGCCGAAATTCTGCTCAAACAGTTGCGAAATATTTTCTTATAGATAAAATGCTATGCTTAGATTATATTAAAACTAAATGTAATATCCAATGAAACATAGAATATATGTTTTATTTTAATTTAAAATATTTTTGGTGCTGCCATCTGTTGCCGTAATTTAATTCATACCCACTATTTTTATTTTTTATTGAACATTTTTAAATCTCTATTCCTTCTAATACGCTATTAAATACAAAAACAGATCATATATAATGCCATAATCACGGAAACGTAATTGAACTTGGACTTGAAGACAAAGGAACTTGAAGACAAAACTGCAGTCCTCAGTGATGTACATTCAGATCCCTTATCAAATTTATAGAATGATAAATTACCTTTCCGTGATTGTGGCATTATTATATATGATCTGGTGTTGTATTTAACACTATATTAGAAGGAATAGATATTTAAAAATGTTCATTAAAAAATAAAAATAGTCGGTATGAATTAAATTACGACAACAGATGGCAGCATCAAAAATATTTTGGATTAAAATAAAAAATATATTCTATGTTTTTTGGAGCATTAAATTTAGTTTTAATATAATCTAAGCATTGCATTTTATCTTTCAGAAAATATTTCGCAACTGTTTGAGCAGAATTTCGGCGAAAAATGTGTGCCGCGAAAGTTAACAAAGCGCGGATAGGGCAGAATATTTACTGACGCTCACCCTTAAGAACGATAACTTACTGTATTAGGAAGAAACGACAAAATTTTATAACTGTTGGTTTTGCTGTCCCTTGTTAACTGACATTTACCAGTTCTAGAGCTCGCTTCACAAGTTCTTTCAACTCGTACGGTCCACACGATCGCCTACATGTTCCATGCTCACTGAAGTTCGCAAAACACCTGGAGTCCGTCCTCCATTGACTGCCATTTACTAATCGCAATTCGCCGCAGGCGTGATGTCCACGTGGAGGCTTCGTCTCATTATTAGCTGACGCTCGCCATCTCCCCTAACTTGGGAACAATACCGCCAAGCTCAACCTCCAAAATCGCTATGCTCGCCAACTCCGAATATCGCCTCGTGAGTTGGGAGGATTCGTCTTCTACTTCCTGGCGCTCGCTGAGCCTGCAACCTGAATCCTTTCATGTCGCCTGCTATTAACAACGATAGCTTATTACATATATTAATAAGAAACGGCAAAATTTCATAACTGCAGGTTTTGCTGCTTGTTTGTAATACATTTTCATAATACGTGTTACGCTTTCAGTATAAAGATATTTATAACAATTAAGACATTTAATTGTTGTGCAATATAACAATGAAATCCATCCTGATGGTTTTAACGATAATGGTTGGGAAACGGCCTGTTTGGTTGTCGGAATAAGCGATTAGTCATATGATTGTCAACATTTTACATTTTCTCAAGTGCACTACTAACGTTGTAGTCATGTTTAGAAATACATATTTATACTTTTAAAGTTTTTAATGCTTCAATAACTCAGTCCTCGGCCATTTTGTAACGTTTCTGCTAGAAACCAATCGGAAAGAAGCTAGCAATTGTCTCATCCAATTAAATCTTTGTCCATAGAGAAAGAAAATTTTCACTTCAGAAGTGAATAAAAAATTGAATAACTCATTAACTAAATCGAAATTTAAAAAAAGGGCTCCATCCTGCAAAAATTCAACTATGTAGGTACATGCCACCAAAAATTCGAGTTCTTGCTATTGCTAGTCTGTCCAGGACGCGAACGCGCAGTTCAAAAATTCTTCCTTTGATTTTGACATTAAATATTTCTTAAACTAAATTTTAAATCGAAAAATGGTTTATAGCAGTGTATTCCCCTAATATTTCTCTACAAATGTACCAAATTTCATATTTTTGTATGCTATAGATTTTGCGCTATGTGACAGACAAACTAGCGGCGGCGGCTACTTTTTTTTTAATATATATATAAATACAATATATATATATATATATATATATATATATACACAATATATATATATATATATATATATATATATATATATATTGTTTATAATATCTCAAGACGTGCACGTACAGTAATGAAATTTTATGTGTGGATATATTTTGTAGAAAACTAGAACTAGATAGAATTTTTAATAAACCTCATGATTAGAACCCATATTATATGAAATTTAATATTTTCAAAGCATTATATCCTAGGGAGATGCAGGATAATTCCCGGAACTCCGTAGGAAATAATGCTGATTATAGTAAAATGAATGACAGGAAATTGATAATTCGAATAAAGCTATGGACATAAAGGGAATTGAAATAATGTATATATTGCTACAACGTATCCCCTGGAATTGTGTGTGTATTCTCAGGATACAAGGATAACTAACGCTTTTATCCAAAGTACCAATAAGCGTAAACAGGAGCCGTGATTGTTCCAACTGAAGTTTCACTGTATATAAGCAAAGACTCTCATAATTCTCTTTCTCCTTTCCATTGGCAAACATTTTCCCATACTATTGTTTTTACAAAAATGCCTTCATGAAACAGCTATTTCTTAGAATCCTCTATAGATAGAACTTAGATAAGGATTGGTTTGAATTCCCGAAGAATGTAGGGTTCATTAACAATTTCCACTTTTGGTTCAAAAATTTTCATTTTATTTAAATTAACCATTTCTCAAGATGCGCTATAGACAGAATTTAGATGATGACTGATATGAATTCATCATCGAATATGAAAAGAAGTGAGGGGTCCACTAAGGATTTCCACTTCCGATTCTGGACATATCACTTCTGATTTTTCGAAAATCCATATGCCGTTGCGTAAAAAGTATGCAAAAGAGAATTAAAATGCTTAATATCCCGTTAAAAATGAAGTTTGCACACCATTTGCCACCATATGAAGGTTTCCTCATAAATTTATTGATCCTTCTTTTTCTTCTAAAGAGGGAAACAATTAGAGAAAAAAATATCCACGGTCGAATTTCCAAATAAGCGGTTATTTAACGGGCCCTGAAACTTCTCAATGCTTTATTAAATTTGAAATTATGAACTAGAGGGGTATTTCACTCTAAAATTGCGGAACCATGGACGCCAATGTCTGCAAAGGGGGATCGAACTGTTTGTGATAGGGTATGTCAAATACCTGTCTTTTTGAGATGCTCAAAAAGTCAGGTATTTTGTCAAATACTTATATTTTTGAATATGGGGCTACGTGGAGAGTAGGAGGGCAAACCTAAAACAAATATCAGCAGAAACTTTCAGGAAATTGCTACTGAGGATATGACTCTTTACAATAATGTTTCATATGTATTATTCCATATAGTTTAATTTTAACCCTATTACTTTCCCTGCAATACATGGCAATGTATAGGGAGAGTATTGGAATCATACCGAAAATCACAACTCGAGTTTTCGACGGATCTACACGTTTCGAGACCTCTAGAATACGAAGAAACCATTTTTAGTGTGACGTCTGTGTGTGTGTGTCTGTATGTCTGTGCAGATTTTGTGTCCACTCTAACTAAAAAACTAATGGACCGAATTTCATAAAATTTGGTAGGTAAGTCACTTGTGGGAGAATCTGGTGCTGATCAGTTTTGGGTACGCTTCGTGATAAAAGAACCTGCCTTTTTTTGCGAAATGGCCCGCAAAAGCTTGTATCTGCTCTAGCTGAAAAATTAATGGACCGAATTTCACAAAATTCAGTAGATTAGTCTTTTGTGGGTCACCCTGGTGCTGATTAGATTTTGGTACGATTCGAAAAAAAAATAGCCTGCTTTTTCTTTGCAAAATGGCCCGCAAAAATCGTCAAAATCTAAAATAAAAAACTACGCATGCTCAAATATATCCATTAAATGCTTATTTTATACGTAAATTTTAACAAGAGAAGAATAAGACCAATCCCGTTACACTAGGACTAGCTGTTCTCGAGATATATTAGTATTTTCGTATTTTCTCTACGCCACCTTTGAAAATAAGTCCAGTTAGCAAATGAGAACGAAAATTGAATTAAAAGTGAATTAAATTTAATTAAAATAAAGAGAACGTGGATATGTCTGCAGGGAAAGTCCTGTGCTGCCCACATCAGATTTTTTTTTGCTTCATAAGAATAAATTTCCTGAAAGCACAGAAATGCACAAAATATTTAACATCACATTTTGTACATCACTGCACACTAAACATAAAGCCGTGTCATTTCCATCACCTTATTTTAAACAACCTTTTCATTCCCCGTTGACTATCTAAACAAATCCTTGCGTGGCTTAAAACAATTCCACCTTTACTACCAATATCCAAAAATGTCAAACTATTCATCCCCCCCCCCCCTCCTTGATGAGTTTTTCGTAGCGTCATGAAAACTCTTTGTTTCCGTGCCAATTTGTCACGCCAAGCGTGTTCTGGGTCTATCACTGCATAATGCGGCCGACTCAAACTAAATATGTAGTGGATAAGATGTTTGCTCATGTATGTATATCGTAAATCTTCTGAATGTCTTGGTCTACTGACTCGAAATAACATGAATCAATAATAGTTTGTTTTTAAACACATAAAACTGGGACGTGTTGAAAAATGGTGGAATAAACGTAGCATGAAGGCTGTCTATAATTAGTAAAAATACCAATATTTGTACGACACATTGCTGGAAAATTATACAGTTCGAGTTTCTAGGGGCGTTCCTCAGTGCGACATACAAAATCGATGTTTTAGTAAAAACTCCAGAAGCGTATTTAAACGGTCGCGCTCTTTGATAAAATTTTACTGCATTATCCCAAGCTAGATGCATGTTAATCATCTTAGCCATCGCGAAAGATTTTATTTTACATATATTTTTTTAAGTCCGCGTTACGAATAGCGACGGCGAAATATTGCCAATTTCTGTGCCGCCCCAAAGCGCCCTCTAGCACTAAAGCGTGACTTTTGCGGACATACATTCATTAAAGAAAATTGTTTGTTGTAGTGTTTCCTATCTCCCATTAAATTCTATACAGATAATTTCAAAATTACCCTGTATTGTATAGATATGAAACCTGAATACTTTTGTTTATACGAGATTTGTATACGTTTTGCTTTGTCCGCCGGCGCCGAATTTCGCCGAAGAGCAAACGGATAAATCTGGAACAACTTTTTGACTTGTTTAATCACGTGAGCTCTCAAGACATTTTCTAAGTAACATTACCGATCGATTTTGACTTTCTTTTCGATGAGGAGAGGAAGCAGTTTGACTCTTTTGCCAATACACCCTCACGGAAGGAGGGTTTTGGAACCTGTAAATAGCTTTTTTGAAGAAATGCTCATAACTACGAATAAATCCTATCATTTTGATTGTTTATTAGAAGCTTGTAGAGAAAATAATTTTTCATTTGATAAAATGATATTATTAGCAGCATATTTCTTCAGTAGCAATTTATATATTCTTACTCTTTCTTTTTTTACTTTCCCTGCAATACATGGTAATGTATAGGGAAAGTGTTGGGATCATGCCAAAAATCACAACTCGAGTTTTCGACGGATATACACGTTTCGAGGCCTCTAGAATACGAAAAATCTATTTTTAGCGTGACGTTTGTGTGTGTATCTGTCTGTCTGTGCAATGTATGTATCCACTCTAACTCAAAAACTAATGGACCGAATTTCATAAAATTTAATTGGTAAAACCCTTGGGTGTGACCCTGGTGCTGATTAGTTTTTGGTACAATTCGGAAAAAGAGAACCCGCTTTTTTTTTTTTGCGAAATAGCCCTCAAAAATCTCATGTATTCACTCTAGCTAAAATACAAATTGACCAAGTTTCACAAAATTTGGTAGATAAATCACATGTGGGATACTCTGGTGCTGATTGGATTTTGGTACGATTCGGAAAAGAACAACCTGCCTTTTTTTACGAAATGGCCCGCAAAAATCGCCAATATGTAAAAAAAGACTAAGTATGCTCAAATGTATCAATTAAATGCTTGTTTTATACGTAATTTTCGACGAGGAAAAGAATAAGAACAACTCTATTACTCTAGGACTAACCGTTTTCGAGATATTTGAGATTTTTCGCATTTTTTTACTTTCCCTGCAATACATGGTAATGTATAGGGAAAGTATTGGAATCATGTCGAAAATCGCAACTCGAGTTTTCGACGGATCTACACGTTTCGAGACCTCTAGAATACGAAAAAACTATTTTTAGCGTGACGTCTGTCTGTGTGTCTGTCTGTCTGTCTGTCTGTGAAGATTTTGTATCCACTCTAACTAAAAAACTAATTGACCGAATTTCATAAAATTTGGTAGATAAGTCACTTGTGCACGAATCTGGTGCTGATTAGTTTTGGGTATGACTGGGGTTAAAAGAACCCGACTTTTTTTTTGCGAAATGGCCCGCAAAAGCTTGTATCCACTCTAACTAAAAAACTAATGGACCGAATTTCACAAAATTTGGTAGATAAGTCGCTTATAGGCCACCCTGGTGCTGATTAGATTTTGGTATTATTCGAAAAAAAATAACCTGCCTTTTTTTGCAAAATGACCCGCAAAAATCATCAAAATCTAAACTTAAGAACTACGTATGCTCAAATGCAGCCATTAAATACTTGTTTAAAACGTAATTTGTAGCGAAGAAAAGAATAAGACCAACCCCATTACACTAGGACTAGCCGTTCTCGAGATATTTTAGTTTTTCGTATTTTTCCTACACCATTTTTGAAAATAAGTCCAGTTTTCAAATGAGAACGAAAATTGAATTAAAAGTGAATTAAATTTAATTTAAATAAATAGAACGTGAATATAAGTCCGGAGGGAAAGTCTTGTGCTGCTCACCTCAGATTTTTTATGCTGCCTTTGGGAAAATATCCAATTACCAAATAAAAGCAGAAATTGAATTAAAAATGCAAATTTGGTGTCATTTTATGCGTTTAAACTCAATTTAATGAGTTCTTAAAGAAATAAAGAAAAAATGAATTTGAGTCTGCAGGGAGAGTCATGTGCTGCCCACATCAGATTTTTACTTTCTCTGCAATACATGATAATGTATAGGGAAAGTATTGGAATCATACCGAAAATCGCAACTTGAGTTTTCGACGGATCTACACGTTTCAGGACCTCAAGAATGCGATAAAACAATTTTCAGCGTGACGTCGATGTGTCTGTGTTCTGCCTGCCTGTCTGTCTGTGCAGATTTTGTATTCACTCTAACTAAAAAACTAATTGACCGAATATCATAAAATTTGGTAGGTAAGTCACTTGTGAGCGAATCTTGCGCTGATTAGTTTTGGGTACGATTCGGGATAAAAGAACCTGGCTTTTTTTGCGAAATGGCTCGAAAAGGCCTGTATCCACTCTAACTGAAAAACTAATCGACCGAATTTCACAAAATTCAGTAGATAAGTCGCTTGTGGGTTACTCTGGTGCTGATTAAATTTTGGCATGATTCGGAAAAAAATAGCCTGCCTTATTTTGCAAATTGGCCCACAAAAATCGTCAAATTCTAAAATAAAAAACTACGTATGCTCAAATATATCCATTAAATGCTTGTGTTATACGTAATTTTTAACGAAGAAAAGAATAAGACCAACCTCATTACACTAGGACTAGCCGCTCTCGAGATATTTTAATTTCTTTCATATTTTCTCTATTCCACCTTTGAATATATGTCCAGTTACCAAATGAGAACGAAAATGGAATTAAAAGTGAATTAAATTTAATTAAAATAAAGAGAATATAAATAAATAAATGGATATAAATATAAATGGATATAAATAAATCTGCAGGGAAAGTCATGTGCTGCCCACAACAGATTTTTACTTTCCATGGAATACATGGTAATGTATAGGGAAAGTATTGGAATTATGTATACCGAAAATCACAACTCGAGTTTTTGACGGATCTACGCGTTTCGAGACCTCTAGAATAGGGAAAAAAATATTTTTAGCGTGACGTGTATGTGTGTCTATGTGTGTGTCTGTCTGTCTGTGCAATATGTATGTATCCGCGCTAACTAAAACACTAATGGACCGAATTTTATAAAATTTGGTAGATAAGTCACTTGGGTGAGACCCTGGTGCTAATTAGTTTTGGGCAGGATTCGTAAAGTCGGAACCCGCCTTTTTTTGCGAAACAGCCCGCAAAAATTGCCTGTATCCACCAAAACACTAATCGACCGAATTTCACAAAATTCAGTAGATAAGTCACTTGTGGGTTACCCTGGTGCTGATTAGATTTTAGTATGATTCGGGAAAAAATAACTTGCCTTTTTTTGCAAAATGGCCCGCAAAAATCATCAAAATCTAAAATAAAAAACTAGGTATGCTCAAATATATCCATTAAATGCTTGTTTTATACGTAATTTTTAACGAAGAAAAGAATAAGACCAACCTCATTACCTTTGAAAATAAGTCCAGTTACCAAATGAGAACGAAAATTGAATTAAACGTGAATGAAATTTAATTAAAATAAAGAGAACGTTGATATAAGTCTGCAGGGAAAGTCATATGCGGCCCACATCAGATTTTTTCCCTTGTAAGCACTTAAACTTTAAAACTTCTTCAATAATAATTACAGCCGTATTTTCTGACAGATGTGATGTTTTTCTGTTAGACTGTGAAGGATTTCGGCAAATTCTATCAATTCTATCACATTCTTTTGTTCGGTCCCTGTGGATGGTACGGTCCCTGTGGATGCCTCCCCCACTGGGTTCCGGTCTAAATTGGGTGGCACTTCCCGACCGTCCAAACTGTTACCTTACACCTTTCTGGTAGGTCGGACGGTCTGGGTTTCAACAACAACATTCTTTTGTTCGAATACTCTGCTTGCTTACACCATTATGTCTGATTTCAACACTACGTATATCTGTGACTCTTTCAATCGATCTCTTTGTCACATCCAAATGTTTAAATTTATCAAAATTTCACATTTTCTTTTACCATTCAAATGCAATTTGACTATTGTAATGCCGTTTTGCATTCATATTGATAAATAGTGAAGAATAAACTCAATTTTAAAATATTGTCGGCTGTGATTCAGTATATTTCAGAGTTCGAAAACAATATCTAGTGTTGCCATTCTCGAAAAGTAAAATATCGACTAGCTTGATGTCCGCGTTTGTGACTCTGGACGTCTAGGGAGGGGGGGGGGAGGGGCAATCGCCCCCTTGATCACACAGTGAAGATCCTTGGTAAAGCCCCACTCCGACCCCAGAAGTTTGAAAAAAAAATCACCTATGAACATTCGGGAGGGGGGGGGGGGCTGCCAGCATGAAAAAGTTGGGAATCACTGTAGAGCATTAATGATTGCCCATTCCTCTTTTGGACTTCAGGTTTGTTAGTTCTCTTGCACTGACAAAGAAGATCCAGCATACTCTCGAAACAGCTGTATGTTGCATTGTGTTATTTACGTTGCTCAAGTTTTCCCTATCCTTCGCACAAAGTGCATTTTACTTATTGTAGGGAGTCAATCCTAAAACTGTCACAGAAGGTATTAATTTGTCACTATAGGGTTATTAGCGAATGACTGTTAATTCCTGGATTGCTAAAAAAACAACAACGCTTCCATGCACAGGATTCTAATGCACAGTCTGTTCACAATGCCGTCCGTTAGCACAATGCACATTTGAATTCGAGAAAGAATATGATCGTGTATTTTGACAAGCATTGCAGGTGTCACCGTGTTACAGTCCCTTATGATATTATTTTTAACAGGTATTTGTTGTTTTCCATTTACGTGCTTCAGGTGTCCCTGACGCCGATTCCTACTCGTTAGAGAATCCTTTTCAACTTTGTAATTGATATTTTTCTTCTGTTTTGCTTTTTCGCTGAGTTCATCACCCCGACTTTTTAAATTATCTGCTAATACACTCATGAACTTTTCCTTACAAAATTATATGGGTTCTTAAGGACTTTTTTTTATCAATACTGTGTAACAGCAGAAATACACGACGCTACCCGGGATACTATTGAGATAAAATTGATGCAGTTCAAAATCTGAAATAATTTAGTTTCCATGCCTGAAAAAAAAAAATTCATCAAAATATATCGTGTGGGATATTTAAGTTAGAAGAGTGTTTTCTTTTTACAATTTTTAGATCTGGTGTTTGTTTGTTAATGAAATTCAAATCTTTGAGGCCCTAACTAATCAAGTTCCATTAATCACATCAGTAAAATTAATTTTTTGTGATATAATTTAATTCTTTTGAATTTTAACGCTATGGGGCTGGCCCGTTCTGAGCCCGCCACATTAATATACTCGTTTTCTGGGAATAGCTCGAGAACCGTAGGAGCTAGAAAGTCCAAATTTGATATGTTGTTGTCTTTCATATATTTAAGTTGCATACATTTTAATACGTGCATGTTTCATGCATTTAAATTGCATAAAATTAATAATAAAAATAAGATGTACTTTAAAAACTATGTTTTATGCTGCAACTTGTTATATGTTTGATTCACACAAATCAACCAAATATATCCATTCATCGGCATCACGGACCTATTGCCAACTTGGAAAAGAAGCTTTTAAAGAATTAAAAATCTCATTTTTTGTAATGAACAACTTATGCATGTTAGCTTCCCCAATTTATTTTTTCATTTAGATATTGATTATGATGCAAATGACCCTAAACAATATATCAAATATTAATGTATGATCAGATAGAATGGAGTCTCACATTTTCAGGTATTTAATTTCGTTGCAAAGTGAAAATGTGTTCTATGGTCATTGTCAGAAACATGGAGGTAAAAGTAAGGAGTTAAAACTTTATATTAAGAAAACGCCAATATCGCTTGAGGCTCAGGTGGCGCTAAGGTAAGATAAGTAGTCCTGCATCGTATGCATTTCTATAGCGAAAGGCTTAGAATATTTATTTAAATTGTCAATTTTGTAAACATAAATTATTAGCGCAATGCAATGTTGAACTGAAACAATAAAGAATATTCCTACGCATTCAAAATTATCTTACCTTTCAATTTATTTTTATCTCCCTATATTTTGTACTCTATCCTACAACTATGAAAAAGTTCTTTTTAATTATATTCCTAATTAGGAACCCCCCATTTAAAAATAACCAAAAATACATATACTAAATACTACGCCTTTATGTTGTGTCAACTAATAATACCAGCTACTTTACTAACTCTAGCAACACCTAGATATGGCATTATGGCATTTTCAAGCGTTCCATCCATAGGAGTTCTATCTCCTTCTTTCTAACTCCATGGTCAGAAACTTTATTATCTTCATCCATTGCAGTTAACTGTGAATAAGAGTATACAATGAATCATCTACAATACGAACGAGACGTATAACCTCAATAGCAGCTTTTTCTCCTACCACTTTTGTTACAAAGCATTGACTTACTTGACTCATGCCATGCCAGACAAGGATGTTTCGTTGGATGAAATCCAAAAATATGATAACATACCTGAAGGCTCAGGACTTTATCCAACCTTAAATAATTAAGGTCCATCTCATTTGTTCCACGATCACTACAAAAGGAATTTTGAGTTTGGCGAATTCAAGTACAATATTTGATTCGCGTGTTTCATTAATAATGCTAGACAAAGCATGAGTCACACGAGCATCATATTCTCCCTTTGGATTAGTTATTGCTGGTGGCAATATTTGCCGTCCATGTTTTTGAGAAAAATTTTGTTAGATGTTTATCTATTTCCCAGAATCGTCTATAAATAGAGCCTAGATGACGACTGATAGGGTTCTAGCCTTAAGTTTCAGGGGGGGGTTATTGAGTTTCACGGCATTATCCCAAAGACAGGTACGGTCTTGAATTTGGCGACTTTTCTGGCGCCCGATGTTGAGACAGTTGCCATAGTTTCCAACCAACTCGCCAGATTACCATGATTATGAAGAGTTAAAGAGTTACCAAGGTCGCAACATAGCACTTCACTTATCGCCGATTTGGCGCGATAATAAAAAAAAACGACCGTACCGGTCTCTGGGATTTAGCCATTTTCACTAAAGATTTCCATTTCCGGTTCTGAACATGTCATTTCCGTTTTTTCCGAAAATTCGTCTGACTTTACGGAAGAAGGGCACAAAAGAGTATGAAAAAAAAAGCTTAACAGTTTCGTCGAAAATGCACATTTCGTTTGAAGAGAAGGAAAAGGATGCATTTTGAAAAATAAGTGTACCGCTTGCCACCATATAAAGACTTCTTCATAAAATTCTTGTTGTTACATGTAGAATTGCTTAACTGATAAATATTGTTTATAGTATCTATAAAACACACTTGTGTCAGTGGGGAATCGAACCAGTCGATCTCCTGCTGGACAGACGACTCTCTTAACTACTGAGTTAGTAAGATGTTCATGAACATAGATAAGGGGTCATATCCCCAATTAGCAGATAAATTACATTTTTTTCTTCCTTGTAGTACATAATGGAAAACGAAATCTAGTATTGTAGACCCTCCTTATTCTGTCGTAACCCCTCCCCCCAATCTTTCTGAGATTATGACTGCGAATCGGAACTTTCGTTCTATGTTTGAAGTGGACCCTACATCCTCCTTCAAATTTCAGACCAAAGCACAATTTCTTATCGTCCGATTTTTGTGTTTTTAACACAGGATTACATCTTGTTTGACGTGTTTCGAAACTAACTGGGACAAGCTTCTTTAAAAGACGCGAGTTTCGGTAATAAATGTCCACTTTGACAGTTTTCTCTCAAATGCTTTATATATAATGATCTGTTAGCCAGCCACACTGGATTTTTATCCTCATAAGAAAAGTTATCTCTCTGTTACAGTCTTGATCGCAATTTGGGCGACCTTAATGGCAAATTTGACGAAATACTGCCAACTTGGCGACTTTGTGCAAATGTCGCCGAAAAGGAAATATAATTTCAAATACTCCCTCTCGCTTAACAGCCATTAATAATTAAATATTTTCGATTTTAAGCATAGAGGCCCACTGAATGCCGGAGATATAGGTTTTGTAAGGAGGTCATGAGGAATTTGTATTTCATAAGGGAGGTCTGGAAAATTGAAAATACGTGTTTATACGTTTTGTTATAGGGTCGTAAGGATAATTAATAATATTTAATCATTCCACATCAAACATGCAAGCTTACTCTTTTAAGGGGACGGTGGACGCTGAAATTTTTTTAATTTATTTATTGACTTAGAAACGTGAAAATTTGTATAAATATTCTTCTTAACATTACTATATACAATACCATTAAAATTTTTTTTCAATTTTGTTATACATAATTTTGTATTTTTTTTTCAATTTAATTTTTTTTAACGAAAATTTGAAAATGCTCCTTGCGTGCCATTTTTCACATTTTTGATTAATTTTTACATTGTGATCACTCAAAAACACATTATGAAAAAATTTGGGTATTTATTTTTAAATCCATTAGAAAGTTAATTTTTTAAAAATATTTTTCTGCATTAAAACTTAATTTTCATCATTTAATTAGGTTTTTATTCACTTTTAATTACCTTAATAAAGTCCAATTATAAAATGCACACCCAGTTTCATTAAAAAGTATGAGCGGTGTCTTCTTGCCAAATTTCATGCATCTCAGACAAAAATTAAGACGCATGGAGCATTTTAAAAATGTAAAACCCTTGAAAATTCCGTTTCGAAAAAAATGCATTCAACCTTTTGCTTCCGAGTGGGACAGCGTCCATCCCAAACGAAGAACCTCCCAAAAACACAGGTATTTGACATACCCTATCCCAAATAGTTCGATCCCCAGGCATTGGCGTCCATGGGAATCGCCGACAGAAACATTGCACCTGCTGCAGCAGGTGCAATGTTTTTGAGAGGTTCCTTGTTTGGAATGGACGCTGTCCCACCCGTAAGCAAATGTTAAATGTGTAAAATAATGTTATATATTAAAACTGTTTTTAGTCGATTTTTGCTCATTTCAACGTCCACCGTCCCCTTAAATGAGTCGCACAATGAATTAATTATCTGTTATTACCGCATTATCGAAGTCAATTATGAACATGCAAAATGAGAGATTTATTGAGGTATAGTTCATTATAATCTTATTCTCATCGGTTTCCTTGATGAAATTTCCGCAGTCGTAGACGCCGGTTTTTGGCGTTTAATCATTCTGTGACGTGCCTGAAGTAATTTGAGGACAATCGAACCATGACAGGAACTGTAGAGGCTTGTATTTCACCTAAAGTGATAGCCGCCTTGTGTTAAAACGACTTTTGAAGTTATTATTAGAAAGTGACCTTGTCATTGAAGAAAGAAGTATAATTATCGAAAATGAAGTGCAAATTGTGTTTGAATAGTTACAAAATCCGCCGATAGGGGGAGTTTTCAAATCTAGGAATCTCGCTGCCTGTACAATGAGCAGCATCAGTTGAACCGATTTCTGCTTGTTAGCGCTCTTCAGAACAGAATCGTCAATAACTACAATGGTTTTGTGTCGCAATTTATAAACATTTGCAAAATTGAGGAACAAATTAAGATTTTTTTTCCTGTCAGTGCAGTTATCGATTATTCCGTGTTAAAGAACGCTAATGAGCACGAGACCAGTCTGTCAATGCTTATCAGTTTTAAATGTATTCTTCGAATTGTTAAATCTCATGTTTCAGCGAGGAATCGAACTATCAATTTCTAGCTGCTCAGATGACTCTATTCATTGAATTACTGAGACGATTATCATTTTTTTTATATCTGACCGCATTTGACATGCAGCCAACATTCCCTTCCTTTAAGTATCAGATCGAAGTTCCATTTAAGATCTGAATGACCTTTTATTCATCAGCTTTTTCTATACATGATAGCTTCTCATCAACGTCACTCTTCATAAACTGAAACCGTTGTCAGAAAAATTTAAGTTAAGAGTTAAAATTTAAGTTAAGTTTAATTAAGTTCTGTGCATCTAACAGGAAGTGTTAAGTTGCCCTGGCAATATTTCAAGAACTCCCGCCTCAGCGGAGAATCGGGCTGCCGATTTCCGGTTTTCCCAGCGATGATCGATCCAACGAGCTACTGAGACGATTATTTTATCATCTGTAATTCCAGTGAACCCTGCTCTGTTCAAATTGGGAGATTTAATAGTTTAGGCATTGCTACGTTGAACCCATTGAGTGAAGGATGGTGGCAGAATGACTTATTAATTAATTATGTTTAATAAACTTTATTAATTAATTATGTTTAATAAACTTTATTAATTAATTATAATAATTAATAAACTTTATTAATTAATTATATTTTAAGTGAAAACATGTCTATTTCTAAAATATAATCTATAGTATAAGGGCATTCTCATGATAATTATGGGATTAAAATTGGCTGCTTTGGTTAACTGTTAAATGTCATTACATGACCATTGTTGTGAGAAACAATTTTTATGTTCGCAAAGCATTCCCATAGCAAATACCGGTATCCATGGACCGGTTTTGAGCTCGTCAGTATGGAATAAGTCAATACCTGCAATGACAGCAAGAAATTTGCTATAAGCCACAATTTTTGTACTTTATGTCCTTTCAAATGGCTAAAATTCGTTTGCTGGCTAAAATATATTTGTAAATATTTATTTTCTCTTAGAAATTAATAGAAGGGGCTACCTCATGCTTATAACTTCGTGTTGATGCCTCAATGCATTGATGTAGAAACAATTAGATTTTTTTTTTTTGAAGACTTTTAATAACTTCAACTTTTAAATAATGGAAAAAATTACGTGTATATGGCTTGAATGATTATTGGATGAAATTGGGTAAATGACATCATTTAGAAACAAAATGTAAAAAATTTACAAAACACTTGATAGAAACGAAAATCGCGATCAAATTTAAAAAACAAATGTTGTGTACCAATCTGCAGTCTGCACCCTTTAATTTGGTGTGTGGTTTGTATTTTGCATCGTATGTTAGTATAGCGATTTCGAAGGCACAGTAAGAAAGCCTACAGAAAAAAATTATGCAGGTAATATTAATTAGGTTAGTTTTCACGGTTTTTTCCTCATCGGGATATAGGATGCGGCTCACCGCAGAAATTCTTGTACTTCGTGAGTGTAGTTAGTACGGTCCCCTGGAATATGGTTTTGAAAGGTTTTGTTTAAGCACCGGATGCATTTGGCAATTAGTTCTTTTAAAACTATATTGCTTAAAAAGGAGAAATGATCGGAATGTATTAATACATAAATATCCAAAATCGCGAATTCAAGCAAAAATGAGCACTTAAATGAAACACAAAGTCACTACACAATCTGGACGTCAGCACGGGCTACTTATGAAATAATGGACTTAGGTCCGGATCGTTCCGTGAGCCGGGGTGGACCTGATTTCTCTAAAATTGTTACGATCCAGGATGGACTCGAACTTAATTTTTAAAAATTTCGGTCGGGCTAGGCCAGACGTATTCACTGTGCGAAATATTTAGAAATGAAATGTAATAGAGTTCATGAAATTATTTGGTCGATTTCAGCTATGTAAGGATGAATGTTGAACCAATCTTTACCTTAACTCTTTGTACGAAATTGCACACATTCATGTTTTTGACACATGTAGATAAACGCCCTTTCAGGCTGAATCGGGCCGAGACCCAAGGATCTTCGAACCGTGCCGGATTCTCAAAGGGGCCCACAGAGTACGATACGTGATTCTCAAGGTGTCTGAAGAGTATAACACTTGATCTCAAATGTATAAAGTTTGAGAACCACTACTTTCAACCATCCACTATGCTTTCTCTCAGCAAGCCCTGCAGTCTGATGGGGGGAAACTGCCGCATCCTCTCGTACTCACCAAACCGGACGTCTCGTGATGGAGCCGCATCCCAGAGGAAAGGTTGATGACACAGTTACGGGCGAAAAAAGCGTCTCGTTTCGTTTCGTTTTCCCTGTTTTCTCTTCTTTCGTTTCGCCGATCTCCAATTAACGAACCATGCATCAGGATTCGGACTCGCATCTGGGTTATGGGGCTATTTTGGGAAAGCGGCAGTCTATGAAAATAAAGAGCAGCATTTAACAGCAGACGTTAGCAGGCGGATCGGGAAGAAGTTGGCGGAAGAATACTTCTCCCTGGAATGGCAACAGGTTTTCGCATATATCGTCTGCTAATTGTGCTTTTATTTCTTTTTTGATGATTTACAGACATGTAGAAATAGAAGTTAATAATAGGAGTTTAAAATTAAAGACAACCAAAAATAGGTTTAAAAGTCCTTTAATAAAATCTCCTTTTCTCGACGTACAAAAATTACACGGCCAAAGCGTTTTCGGGCATCACCATACCCTTCATCAGTGGCGAAGTCATTGATGAAGGGTATGAAGGGTACCCTTCATCAGTGATGAAGGGATACCCTTCATCACTTGGGTACCCTTCATTACCTCCTTGATGAAGGGTACCCTTCATCAGTGACTTCGCCACTGATGAAGGGTATGGTGATGCCCGAAAACGCTTTGGCCGTGTAATTTTTGTACGTCGAGGAAAGGAGATTTTATTAAAGGACTTTTAAACCTATTTTTGGTTGTCTTTAATTTTTAAGTCTAATTAAAGTTGACGTGTATCCATTCTATTTAATAATAGGAGATTTTCCTGGCATATTATGCAATTACCAGAAAGGTTACTGCGAGAAACTTTAGCATATTTCTAGATAGATATAATGAAATCATCAATTTTTTAACAAGAATAAATTAAATACTATGAATATTTCAAATACGCAAGTTTGTGAAGTACAAACGTTTGAAATTTCGCCATTTGACTTTTGATTCATCCGGCATTCAACCTACCAACTGGCACGACTGTCAGAGTCGCATAGCCGTTAAGGAGATGGAAAGCCTTATCATTTGATACACAATTCATCCATGTACTCGATGGGATACGTATAAATGTCAAATTTAGCGTATTTTAAAAATACGCTCAGGGCATAGGCTGCCTGGGAAGACTGCCAAACTCACGAATATGAGAGTGTAAAGTTTTACCTCATGTAATGCTCAAAACTTTTGTACACGATGAAGCGAGTAAAATCGTTGCTGGTTGTTGAACTATCAGAGCAAGCGATATTGAGCCAAATGTATTACCAAATTTGTCACTAAGTTCGCCAATGTATTGCCAAGGTGGCCAAATTTGTTACCAAACGTGGCAGACAGACAGACTGAGATAAAGGGCTTTTTTTATATAATACCAAAACGATATACAAGCATTGCCCAGGTTCAAAATAAGAACACGCTATGTAAATAATACAGATAATACAATCTGCCCTTCTGATAGGTCGGACGGTCTGGGTCGAACAATAACAACCCTATTTCTGAAACTCTTATTTTGAACAAAAATCATTAACGAGCTCCGTTTTAAAAATTTTTAACAATGCCTATTGAACAATACGATTTAACAGTGATTATATAAATAATACGTCACAACTATCTATAGCAGCAAGGAACACGCCACAATTTATGACGTCATGAAGACGGGAAAACTTTTTTGGGCTAGTGGTTTTGAATGAAAAATCGCAACTTTTATGGACTCACTTAACATTCATAGAAAAATTCAAAAATAGTTATTAAAGGTTATATTCGAATGCAAAGATATCAATCCATATTTCCGTCAAAAATTAGAATAGTGTGAATCTTCAATTCAAAGACGCGTGAAAATAAAAATGAAATGTTTTAAAATACGCGTATAGCTATGTATTTTCAAACAGTTTTTCTAAATATGAAGAAATTGTCTTATGGATTTAGTTCAAAACTCGTTGGAAAGAACGTTCTTCGGTTTTTCCGATAGTGTTATTATGGAAAGTCTGTGATAATAATTTCGATCACCGCGGAACCGATTTGTGTGAAAATTGCTTAAAATTCATCTTCAGCATAAAATAACTACAAAATTAATTCCAATAAAAGAAAATCGCTCCGAAGTTTCTCGGGACCTGATCCCGCTCTGGACGGTTGTTACTGAGACCCAGACCGTCCGACCTACCAGAAAGGTTTAAGGTAACTGTTTGGACGGACGGGAAGTGCCACCCAATTTAGACCGGAACCCAGTGGGAGAGGCATCCACAGGGACCGTACCCTCCTTCACCTACCACCAACCTCTCGAAAGGACTTGCGGACCCACATGTTTAACGTGATCGTACTCCGCGTGAACACAGAGGCAGTTTTGGCAGTGGCGGGAATTGAACTCGGGCCTACCGAGTGCAATTCCCACGCGCTAACCACTGGGCTACCGCCACCTCCTGCTCTGAACTGTGTCATCGTGCCGAATTTCTTAGCTATGGGTTGTTTATATTTTCCTCTACGCCGTCAACAAACGAAGAAACAAACAAACAAGCGAACAGACAGACAGATATCTTTTATTGTCAAAATACAGTACAATCAAAATTATTATTTTGATAATTTTATATTAATCTAATATTTTATTGTGTTAGATGATTTTATTTTATTTAAATTGCAGCTGTATATTATTTAAATGTTGAGCAGAACTTACATCTTATAGTACACATAAAATTCAAATACGTTATTTGTGTGCTTTGGAAAAAAATCCAGTAACTAGTTTTGATGGATCTATACTTTTTGAGTATTCCCGGACATGACTCAAACATGTTTTCAATTATATTTGTTTACCTCGATACGAGTCCTTAGACACAATGTGCCTCTCGAATACAATGAGCAAATTAAATGAAATTTGGTGTGATTATTTCAATCGATTAGCATCAGAGGTCTATTTTTTATATGAATAACATCTATGGCTGTGGTTTCTCTTGCGGAAAAATGGAGCGTTACGGAAAATGTAAACCCTTTAGATGCTTATACCCCAGAACCTAATAGATAAAAATATAGATATTTTTTTTTTGTTTTGTCAGAAATAGGGTCAAGATTATGAATATATAAAAACAATTTCAATATTTTAATATTTTGAATTTTTTTTTTTTCGAAAAAACTTAAAAAGGTGACTTAAAAACTTTCGAACGAGTGTGTTTTTCATTTTTCTAACTTTTTTTGGAAATATGTAGTAAACTATAAAAGATAGATACAAATAGTAAACGACAAAAAGGTGCACCAGAAAATGTAGTATTAGAATCTATATTTATTATTTAAAAAAAACTCTTATTCTATAAAAAAAAACTCGTTTCGTCAATTTGAAGAAGGTTGAAATTTTTTCTGTTCTAAGTTTGTAATGCTTCTGTTTCCAAAACTAAAGGGCTAGCTATAAAAAAGAAATAAAACTTTGTAACTCTTTGAAAGCCCTATAAGTGTATGTAATTGGATTTTGGATCAAGCTCTACTTTCTTTTTTTAAACTTAAAAATATATATGGCCAAACGAGATTTTTTTTTTTACATTTTTCATACTTTCAATCAAAATATCTTTGAAACTATAATACAAAGGAGATAAATAGTAAGCGACAAAAATATGTATGAGGAAATTTACTTTTTAAATTTATATTTATTTAAAAGGGGGGAAAAAAAGCTTTTATAGTTTTCGAGTAATCGTCTGGTCAGGTTGAAGAAGTATGAACATTTCACGTTTCTCAAGTTTGTAATGCTTATATTTTAAAAACAAAAAGTGATAGCTATAAACTGTAAGCAAGAATTTGTACCTTTGTGAAAGTCCTTATAAGTGTATATAATAAGATTTTAGATCGAGTTCTTTTTTTTTTTTTTTTTTGTCGATATTGCAAAAGTTGAGTTTTATTTTACAAAATGTTATTCGCTCAAAACCATTTCGGCTCCTTCGGAATAGAGCCAATGCCGATTATTTTCTTTGAGCTCGGACCAGGATAAGGCCTTCTATTTATTTTGAGAAAATATAAAAGAGAATAAATAAAATTATAAATTCAATTTTCTAGTATCTCTTTAAAGAAAGCAAACATAATAAAATTGTACGTATTTTGCACGTTTTCGGTTTTGGATTTGTTGAGGGAAATAAATCATCATAATATGTTCATTATTATTAGACGAGTGAAGATTTGTGCTTTTAACGAGAAATAAAATACTTATAATAAAAAATAAACATATATGATTGCTCTAGATCAGGGTCGGCAAACTTTTGAAACGGAAAAGCCAAACCTGTCTGTCTCTCACAACATTTTAAAAATTATTCGAGAGCCTTAAATATATTTTTACAAATAAGGAAAATTTAAAATAATATTGCAAGTTACAATATTAATTAAATCTTTATTAAATGAAGGAAAAAAATTACACAAAAAATTGCTCTCACTGGTTTTAATCAGTGTGAGCAATGAGCTGGCATTTCCTTAGGAAGTTTTTGTATGTCCGGTTTGCAAAAAGTCGTTTTTAATTTACGGCACGATTTCAACTTGACATCAATAATTTCGCTCACCAGTAATTGAGAAATCCAACAATTGTATTTCAAAATAAGCTGTGTTAATATGAAAAGGAGAAAAATTTAACTTCTTCATATTGGCAACAAGAGGATTCTATAAATGAAACTATGATAGTTTTATTTTCATTTTCAATTTTACTTCAGAGCCACATGTACATAACAAAAAAGTCGCAGTTTTCCGGCCCCAGAGGTATTACAAAACGTTCTTCAGACACTTCAATTTATATTTGCTCCTTCAGTACGAGCCTCGGTAGCGCAGTAGGCAGCGCGTCAGTCTCATAATCTACTCTCCTGAGTAATCTGAAGGTCGTGAGTTCGATCCTCACCCGGGGCAGTTTATTTTTGAAGTACTAAGAAATGAAATTTCTTCGTCACCAAAAAGTGGAATTTCTTTGTTGAAATAAAACCTACTAAACTGAGAGTCTATCTGGGATTTTTCACGGAAGCAACGATTTTTTTTTATTTTAAATACCATGAATTTAAATATTTTGAAATACCTAAGATTAAAGAGCATAGGACAATTTCTTTTTTTAGGGAAGGTCCAAGTCAAATTCACAATTTAAGAAAATTGTATATTACAAATCTGGTTCATAAAATTGCATATTACAAATTTTATAGCTATTGCATTTATGAATTCCGTACATTAGCTGGGGAAATAAAACGATGCACACATGATAAACTTAAGATGATTAAAACTTAATGGTCATTTATATACACACATTTAAATTGAATCAGAACAGCTGTGACGTATCATTGTACATTACACTTTACCTCACATTCAACGTACACCTTTTGAAGCTGGATCGCCATTGTCCAAACCAATATATAAGTAATATCTCAAATCGCGATATTATTTTACTCTAATTCTGCCTTCCTCCCCTCCTCTCTCTGGATGGACACTTATAAAGAAATATGTCTAGTACAGAATGTGCGACTCTTTACACGCTACACACACTCTAATAAAATGTTTTAAGCAGCTTTATGATGGCGTACATAGAAACATAATACTTTTACTAACTATGAAATATAATAAAACAAAACTTATATCTCAAGATGATATAAAAACAAATTAACTTCATTGTTTTCAAAGAACATAATACACTCTCGAAGCCTAAATATATACCCCCCTATTGCAGTTAAATAGTATTACAATAAATCATTCACATCTGAAGGAAATCATTAAAAAAAAAAAAATCATTCACTTTGAGCATCTCTGGATACCAATTAATTTATTTTTCAATTATGTCTGTCAGTCTGTGTGTCTGGCTGTGAGATCTGGAATAAATTGAGCAAGTAAACTGAAATTTGGTGTGATTAATTCAATCGATCAACATCAAAAGTCTATTTTTTTTCCCTTTGAGCTCGAATCAGTGTAAGGCCCTCAATTTATTTTGAAAAATATAAAAGTAAATAATGTTGTAAATTTAACTTTCTAAGCATTCCTTGAAGAAAGCAGGGATATGCATTTTGCACGTTTTTAGTCTAAACTAGCCGCCTTCGGCGACCAACCTGTTCGCTACCCTTGAAAATTCTGACCGTGGCAAACTCGTTGGCGCGACCTACCAACTATTTGGACGGGCAGGTAGTACCACCCAATTTAGACCGGAACCCAGTGGGGGAGGTATCCACAGAGACCGTACCCACCTTCCCCTACCACGAACCTCTCGGAAGGACTTACGGACCCACATGTTTAACGTGATCGTGCTTGGCGTGAACACGACGGCAGTTTTGGCAGTGGCGGGAATCGAACCCGGGCCTACCGAGTGTAATTCCTGCGCTAACCACTGGGCTACCGCGCCCTCCGCGACAATCTCCATAACTTTCTTTCTATTCACATAATTTAGACCGGAACCCAGTGGGGGAGGCATCCACAGGAACCGTACTCTCCTTCCCCTACCACCAACCTCTCGGAAGGACTTACGGACCCACATGTTTAACGTGATCGTACTCCGCCTGAACACGGCAGCAGATTTGGCAGTGGCGGGAATCGAACCAGGGCATACCGAATGCAATTCCCGCGCGCTAACCACTGGACTACTTCGCCCTCCGCGACAATCTCCGTAACTTTCTTTTTATTCACCTAATTTAGACCGGAACCCAGTGGGGGAGGCATCCACAGGGACCGTACACCCCTTCCCCTACCACCAACCTCTTGGAAGGACTTACGGACCCACATGTTTAACGTGACATACATCGCCACAATTAAGTTTTTACAATACACCAATACATTACGCCACAATAATGCATCGCAATCAATACATTGCCACAATTAAATCCACCATAATTCAATCATTTAAATTTCAAATGACCATATGCTAAGCTCTTAATTGCGTCATTTTCTTCCCTATTGCGTATTCAGAACCGTGACGTCCCCTCCACCTTCCCTCCTCCGGTGCAAAAAACTTCTGCGGGTGAAAAACGCGGGTGAAGAACTACTTTAGCGGAACGCCGAGAAATTGAAATTCGGAAAATCTTAAAATCCAGATCCTGCGGCAATTTATTATTATTTCTTGACCAGATTGGGCTTGTAAGAAAGCCAGATCTTTGAACTTTCTAAAAATGTAAATTATTAGTCGAAATTATAAGTACTTTTTCCGATGCGAGGATTTAGAAACCAAAGTTCGTTTTTTTTTAGCCGAAAGCGACTTTTGTTTTAAAATCTTTAAAAAATATTAGAAATTGAAATTGAGATTTGAAATTGATATATTTTTACTCGCAATTGTCTGTCCTTTCCGGTGGTGTGATTTTTTTTTCTACGACGTCTGGATGGTGGAGAAAAAGGGGGAAAAGGGGACAAAACGGTCGAAATCGCATAAAACATTAAATAACAAAGAAAAATAATTCAAATTTTAAACATCGGTTTTCACGTGTCCCCCCCCCCCCCCCTACGGCTCTCCGACGCGTGGTCGCTGAGCCTATAGTGTATAAGACAGACAGACACACACAGAGACATTGCCTTTTATTATATAAACTAGCAGCGATTACCCGACGTTGCTCGGGATTTACCATGCAAAACTGTCATAAATATTACACCGGAACATATAGGGCTGTGTCTTATACATTGTTTTTTACTGTGAAAGATGTAAATTCATTGCATTATGTAAGAAAAAAAAATCATTGCATTATATAAGGCATAGCTGCATAAGAAAGAATCTTCCTCATAAAATGCTGATAATTAAATAACCATTTTTAACACTTTACAACATAGTTGAAAAATGTTTATGACTTTGTTCCTTCTTTCTGTCTGTCTGTCTGCCCGTTAGCACGATAACTGCCGTAAAAATGACTTTATCGAAATGAAATTTTAGTATGTTGTTCAGACGTTCTGTGGGGCCTATGGGAATATAAAGGAATAATATCATCCAATTAGTTTTGGACTGATCCCGTGTTGAAAAAATGAAATACATTGAATCCTATGGGACCTCATTTTTCAAACTTTTTTAAGCGAATTTAAAATTCAAAAATTGCTTCGAAAGTTTTAAGAAACATTCAAATTATCTCATAAAATATATAAAAAAAATGTTCAGCAAAATATATTCAGTAGTTTTTTAAATAACAATTAAAATAATAATTAAATCCTTTATATGAGAAGATCACGTGACCCACTTCAAAATAAAATATGGCATCTATCTTGTGTCGAAATCGTGATTTTTAAAATTATTTTTAATTTATATTTAGTGTCGTATCCGTCCTAAAACAGCTTTGTTTTTGCTTAATTTCTGTGCACCTGTATTCTGAAACAGCACAATTACAATATATTTGAGTTTAAATGATCAATACCATCCATATTGTGTCAAAATTGTTATTTTTAAAGCTCTTTTTAATTTAAATTTAGTGCATCGAAACAAATGAACTTTATTCAAATGACGTCATAGAAAAAATAACTCGCCTAGCTCTCTCTATAAAGGCAGCATTTCATTCATAACATTTCCCCATTCATTGTTGTATCTGTCCTAAAATCACTTTGTTTTTGCTTAATTTCTGTGCATCTGTATTCTGAAACAACACAATTACAATATATTTGAGTTTAAATGATCATCAAACTTTGATTATTTCTGCAAAGAAACCTAATGTTTACTTATGGAGAATGTAAACTGATTAGGCTGTAAGATGAGTTGTATAAGAATTGCTGAATTTCTTTAACGCAAAATTATTTTGTTCAGGAGTCTGCAATACACATGATATGAATGAAACATTCCTTGATTTCACATAGAGAAGCAGACGATTTAATGGCAGACCTCTTCGATGAAGTTTTATGCACAAAGTTAAATTACTTTGGCCTCCATGGTTTTAAGTTTTTAAGTAGAATAAATTACTGTAGTACTGTGATGAATGAAATAAAAATGTATGAATGAAGTATTTACTGCTTTTATACAGAGAGCCAGGCGATTTATATTTCGATGGCGTCATTTGAATCAAGTTCGTTTTTTTTCGATGAAGTTTTAAATTTTCAAATGCAATTAATTATTGCAGAATTGTGATATATTACCGCTGAATGTATCGCATTTTAGAGATTTTTAAATAAAATTAAAGTTGAAAAGCGTTTCATAATCAATGCTTTATGCATGATTGATCTTTCTTGTGATTTCTTAATACTTTTTGTTGTTGAGTAAACCTGTGAGAAATAAACCAGGGTGATAGTTTCCATTTAAATTCATATTTCAAACCTGTAATTTTCAAAAGTGACTAATACGTTCAATAAACTCCCACAAAACTCAGAGATTTAATTGACTTTCACGTTAAAACCAACGATTTTCAACCTTTTTCGTTGGGAATCATGGAGTTAGAGAGTAGAACTCCTAGGAAAAAGTTTCGTTTTCCATCAATATCTCGACAACTCCTGGTCTTAGAGACTCGAATCTTGGACTAAATTTATGGAGGGCTATTTCAAAGCTACCCACCAAATTTCATTAAATTCGGTTCAGCCGTTCTCCTGTGATGATGAACGAAAAAGTGCGAGAGACGAAAAGAGAAACGAAAAAGTGCCTGAACGAAAAGAACCTGAGAAACGAAAAAGTGCCGTTTTTCACTAATACCTGGAGAACCACTGTTCGTAGAAACTCCAAGCATGGCCTATATTTTAAGTGGGGCGATTTCGAGACTACCTACCAGATTTCATCAAATTCGGTTCAGTCGTTCTCCCGTTATGGTGGATCATACATACATACATACACACTTTTCTTTTTTATATATATAGATGTAATATAATTTGTGTTGAATTCATTAAATGGCAAATTTTGATCACGATACGAGGCAACAGTGTGTTAGATTTAGACAGGCTTTAATGCATTAAAAAAAAATCGAGCCGGGCTTTGAGTGTTTTCGTGCCGGGTCGGGTAAAAATTTTAAAATTAGGCCCGGGTAGACCTCTAATGTGAACATCTCTTAAAATCGTGCTGAACATAAAATAATTAAAAAACTGATTCGAATTTTAAAAAAATAACGTCAAGGTGCATCTTCCTGGATCCTGAAATACCCGTTTATCAAATTTCATGGCCATACGAATACGACTCTTAAATTTCCCGTTACAGGCTGCACACACACACACACAGACAGACATATTTCATTATGGAAGATTTAAACCTACAACCATAACAAATTGTCCCAGTTGAAGTGGCCACATACATTGGATCCCATATTAAATACCTCAGAAGGAAGGCCCCAAACTTTACACCACTAAAAATAATAAAGTAGCAAGTTCAGTGACTTACCTAAGCCCCCTGTTATAAAAGCGTCATTTAGACATGAGAGTCCAGTCGTAAAGACCGCTTGCTGTGTTCCAGCTCTCAGAAAATGTTTGCCAATAAGCTGATGTGTATAATAAGAAACAGATGAGCCATCTGCACTCTTTTTGAAAAGAGAGTTAATATTTATTTAATAGCATTTTCCTCCTAAAATTGATACAGAAACAGAAAAGCAATAACTGACCTTGTTGAAAAAATTTTGGGTTTTCACGTTTTTTCCCCCTTCCCCAAAAAATTTCCCAAATGAAGATTTCGACGGAAACACCTGCTTACTACTTCGAACACGATTTGAACACTTTTGGAATAAAACTCGTCTGCATGTGCATGCGAACACAATGAATCAAAATAAAAGCACAAATCGTTATGAGATTTTATATGTAGATTCATTATGTAAAAACATAGAATACGATAATGTTTTACTTTCCTTAGTATAGGTGAGTAGTGTGGTGAGGTCGGAAATTCGAATTCGAGTTTCCGACGGAAGAGCACGTTTTAAGCATTCTTGAATTCGAATTGAGCGTTTTTGAAATTATGTCTATGTGTGTATGTATGTTACTATGTGCGTGTATGTTTGTGTGTATATGTGCTTGCGTGTGTGTGCGTGTGTGTGTGTGTGCGTGCGTGTGTGAGAGCGAGCGAGCGAGAGAGAGAGAGAGATAGTCTGTGGACGCAATATCTTACAAACGAATGAAATATTTCGGAAACAATATTGTACGATTGTACAATCATTGAATACTGGAACCCTATTGGAACTCCGCATGAATATTTTTAAAATGTTACTCAAGCATCAGGACTTTCAATATTGTTAAATAAATAATCTTTTCATACTACGTCATTTGCATTACGAAACGAATGGCACAGACTTTACACCACTGGCATGAACCGTTCTCTGGATATTGCGTGTTTTTTCAATTAAATTTATTATACAAATTACATAAAATTAAGAAAAAGTAGTATATATTATCCAATACGTTCCCTTTCCATATGCGATATCATGCAAAAAATAGGTTAGCATCATTCTAATGGATCTCCGTTCGTTCTATTCATGACAGAAGATATTCATCTTGAGATAGTTTTGTATTTTTTCGGCAAATAATTCGGCAATAATCATTTATTTTACGGGATACAAATCAAATATCAATTGCGTTTCTATGAGGATTTTTCACGTGAGCATGAATAAGTCATTTTGTTTGGACTCTCAAGCGGCCAATTTTAATTATTTTTTGACCAGATTGAACTTGTAAGAATCCCTGATCTTTGAGCTTTCTAAAAAAAATGTAAATTATCAGTCGAAATCAACGGAACTTTTCTGGATGCGAGAATTTAAAAACCAAAGTTCGTTTTTTTTTAGCCGAAAGTGACTTTTGTTTTAAAATCTTTAAAAATATTAGAAATTGAAATTGATATTTGAAATTGATATATTTTTACTCGCAATTGAAATTGATATATTTTTACTCGCAACTCTTTCCGGTGGTGCGATTAGTTTTTTCTACGACGTCTGGAAGGTGGAGGAAAAAGGGGGAAAACGGTCGAAATCGCATAAAACATTAAATACCAAAAAATAATTCAAATTTTAAAAATCGGTTTTAACGTGTCACCTTCCCCCCCCCCCCCGGGTCTCCGATTGCCAAATCGCAGTCGCTGAACCTATACTATAGTGTATAAGACAGACAGACACACAGACAGACAGACATTGCCTTTTATTATTTAAGAAGATTGAACTGAACAATCATGAAAGATTCTGAATGTCCACTCTTATTAAATGCGTGGGCTATCTGTATTCTTAAATAGAAATAACATATTTCTAACCAGATAATAATTAATACTATTGTTTAGGAGTAATCACAATCCCTTTTTCTGACTTCAGTTTATATTTACATCTCTGAGGGGAGCCTCGGTAGCGCAGTAGGCAGCGCGTCAGTCTCATAATCTACTCTTCTGAGTAATCTGAAGGTCGTGAGTTCGATCCTCACCCGGGGCAGCTTGTTTTTGGAACATGAAAAAGTGAATTTTCTTAATAATAAAATATAAGCTACCACAATTAGGTAGTGTTATTGTTTTTGTAAGACAACGTTTCTCAAACTTTTGTATATGTGAATTTTTTTAAAAATTGTGAACTAAGGACCATCTAGTACTTTATTATTATTTTTTTAATTTCAAATTATTTCACAAAATAAACGACAAATACCTTTAATTTAAATTATGAAAAATGTATTATGTTAAAAGCTCCACTTAGAAAATCCACGTTGCCTCGCCGAAATTATTTTATGTGAATAAAGTCTTGTATAATAAAACTCCAATACATAAGTTCAATAAGTTTATTCGTTGTTTTCAGTCTCATTTGTTTTATTTACAACACATGATATGGGCGTATAGCAACGACAGTAAAATGCACAATTGAAATAATTTTATCTTTTTAAGTTACCATCAATCGAAATTTGAACCATTTTTTCAAAGCTCTTCAAAATATTAAAAAAATTATTAAAATATCGAAATTATAACCACTTTATTTCGAAAACTAAGAACCAGATCCTAAATTCAATATATCTATGTAGGGCTTTTAAAGGGCTACAAATTACTTTCGAAATGTTCATAGCTAGCACTTTTAGTTTTCAAGATATAAACATTATAAACTTTAAAAACGAAAAATTTCCAATTTTAAACTTGACAAAGACGATTGATCGTCTTTGTCAAATTTGTAAGAGCTTGTAATATAAGAGCTTTCTAAAAACAAATTATGGTTCTAGAAAGTAACTGGATTTTCTACTGTAAACCTTTTTGTCGCTTACTGTTTATATCTATTTTTTATAGTTTAGAACATATTTTGAGTAAGAGTAAGCAAAGTCTTGAGAAAACTCTATCGAATAATAAATAAATTATTATTCGATTAAAAAAAATAGATTAAAATGTTAAAATAATAAAATTATTTTTGTATATTCACAAAAGGTACCTTATAAATTGTTTATAATTTTATTTATTAGACTGAGATATAAACGTCCAACTTGTATACATTTTTCGTAACGCTTAGATATCATCCAGGTACCCTAATCACAGACATTATGCGTGTCAAAACATTTTTATACATACACATAAATTACATTTTTAGATGAAATCTTACTGATAAATTTACTTAAAACCAAAAATTTTATTTTAATGAGATTTACCTTTTCTAAATCAGAGCTAAAAAAACAGTTCTGGAAAATTTATTAGGATTAGTACTGGGAATTTAAATTTCATCTCATGACATGTATCTGCAAATATAGCATAAAGCATACGTTTCTTTGTATTCTCACTGTAGAAATTCGTCTGGTATAAATATGTAACAAACACTTGAACTGATTTTTCAGCTATATTTCAGTGCTCTTCCATGATTTTCTACTAAGAATTATATTAATATTACTATTTTTTAATTTGACCCATGGAACGTTAAATATTCAGTGTAAGATAGAAAGAGAGTTACAGAATCCTGATATATAATTCAATTATAATTAATTAATTAAATAATATAATTATTATTATCATTATCATTATTATTATTATATTATCATTATTATCATTATTATAATATATTTTTTAATCTTAACCATGCGAATTATAAAATATTTGAAGTGCAGTTTTCACTTTCTCTATTTCTTTTTTTATCTTGTTTAATTCCACTTTTATCAGAATCTTTAAAAGAATGAAAATAAATACATATTTTTCAATATTTCGCATCCAAGTTATTAATTTAGAATATTTCATAAAAACTCTTTTAAAGTTTCTTTTTTCGAGTTGGTAACAACTCAGTGATTCCTATATATTGGACGCATTTAACTTATCTGTGGTAATTTAAACTATATTTTGATAACGTTAACATTCATGGCGTAGTTCATATTATCGAATTCCACCATATAATTTACATTACCAACATTGTTACGGGATTTATCATTGTATTCCATAGAATGGGAATAATGAAAATTTTAAAATTCGAATGATTTTATTTCTGAGCGTGAGTATGACTAAAACTTTTATCTAGTTCTAGTTTTTCTCATAATGCATCTACACATAAAAGTTCATAGCGGTACATGCATTATTTCTGAGTTGTCGTGTCCAGGCACACACACACACACACACACACACACACACATACACAGACGAACATCTTTTCAAAATTCTGAAATCGAAAATGTTCGGGAAAACAATACTTTCTTTACACAATAGCATTAGAATATCAAAATTATGTTCCAGTGCCTTATGTAATATATTGTACATAATAAATGAAGATTATGTGTGGGCGTTTGTGCGATCTATAGCGGGAAATCTAATTATCGTACGGTCATGAAATTTGGTACACAGGTATTTCAGGACACAGAAATATGCACCTCTGCGTCTGCGAGGTATTTAAAAAAATTAAATTAGTTTTTAAGTTATATGTTTTAGCACGATTTTGAGCAGCTTTCACACAAATTGGTTCCTTAGCGACCAAAAATTTTATTGCAGAGTATCCATCTTTATACCATTAGAAAGATCGATAAATGTTCTTTCCAACGATGTTTAAACCGAATCCGTAAAACAACTTCTTCATGAATTTTTTTTAACATATCGAAATTCGCATTTTTTAGGCTATCTGGTATTTATTTTGTCGCGTCTAAAAGAGTAACATCAGCACAATTATATAGTTTGGCAAAAATCTGCGTGCATATCTTTGCATTTTAATAAAAATGTTTTTAATTAATACGATATTTTAATTGTGGTGATTCTTTTAAGCGAACGCTTAAAAGCGAAAATTTTTTTTTCTGCGAATGGTGGTTTCAACTTTTGAATTTTCTCCCGATATTTCTCCACATGCCTGGAAAGGTTTCCACACCTTCTCTCCTGTACGTCTATTATTATTATTATTATTATTGTTATTGTTGTCATTATTATTATTATTATTATTATTATTATTATTATTATTATTATTTACTTTCCACGTTTGCGGAGAGCGTGCTTGGAAATGATTTCATATTTTGTGGAGCAGTGGACTTTTGTATACGCGAATGCGCATGGGATTAAACTAAGGATTTCGCATCGAAACTGAATTGGCGATTTGGGAATTGTGTGGTGTAATCCATAAATATATTATTTAAGAGTGAGCGTCAGTATATCTTCCGTCCTATCCTCGCTTTGTTAACTTTCGCGGCACACGTTTTTCGTGGAAATTCTGCTCAAACAGTTGCGAAATATTTTCTGATAGATAAAATGCAATGCTTAGATTATATTAAAACTAAATTTAATACCCAATAAAACATAGAATATATTTTTTTTTTTAATTCAAAATATTTTTGGTGCTGCCATCTGTTGTCGTAATTTAATTCATACCGACTATTTTTATTTTTTAATAAACATTTGTAAATGTCTATTCCTTCTAATATGCTATTAAATACAACAGATCATATATAATAATGCCACAATCACGGAAAGGTAATTTATCATTCTATAAATTTGATAAGGGATCTGAATGTACATCACTGAGGACTGCAGTTTTGTCTTCAAGTCCAAGTTCAATTACGTTTCCGTGATTATGGCATTATATATGATCTGTTGTTGTATTTAATAGCATATTAGAAGGAATAGATATTTACAAATGTTCATTAAAAAATAAAAATAATCGGTATGAATTAAATTACAACAGATGGCAGCACCAAAAATATTTTAAATTAAAATAAAACATATATTCTATGTTTTATTGGGTATTAAATTTAGTTTTAATATAATCTAAGCATAGCATTTTATCTATAAGAAAATATTTCGCAACTGTTTGAGCAGAATTTCGGCGAAATATGTGTGCCGCAAAAGTTAACAAAGCGCGGATAGGGCAGAAAATTTACTGACGCTCACCCTTAAGTAGAGTGCATTTATTTAGGACCCAGGAAACGGCGGGAAATTTGTTCTAATCAACACATAAAATTTCAATACCATGCGAACATTTTTTCTTGAGTTATCGTGATCTAACTATCCACACACATACGAGCTTTGTTTCTATACAATAATGTGAGAAGGTAATAATATAAAAAAAAAATGCTATTTCCTTGTTGACAGCATGAGAATATAATATCAAATAAAAAAATAAATATTCGTTATATTTTTGCATTGCTAATGTCCCAACAGTATACCTGTTCTTCGTACGGGATATATAATGCAAAGAAACTTAAAATTCACAATTATGTGTAAATTCCGATATTATTCTAGTAAATGATATTGTTATTCAAAAAATCCTATTAAAATATTTAATTTAATTCTCCTAAAAATAAGTATAATAATTTCTGTTCCCGCTAAACAAAATTATCTTTATAGACAGAACTGAAGAATAAAGTATCCTGGTCCCATATATAAACAAAATTACAAAAAATATGAAATTTGATCAATATGTGCCAAAATGAAAACGCTATGAAATTGGATCAACATATGCCACATTGAAAACGCTAAAATGGTATTAGAAGATATACCCGTGCCAATTTTATTCTTTTTCCACAATTGATTTAAACTCAATATATATAAGTTTGAAAAACCTTTGCCCGAAAGAAACAGATGACTTAAGAAATTGAAAATATCAATATTCCCAGTAACCTTTCAACCCGAAATCTGTAATTGATATAATGGAGAAAAATAGAATTCCGATAAAATTTATTTTTATATACATTTCTTAATTATTCAAAATTTTATAAAAATCGTCTGCTGTATAAACTCATTGGGTTTCATTTCGTTGCTTAGCAACATGATTTTTTCTCAAAGAAATATGCTGTATAAACTCATTAGGTTTAATTCCGTTGCTTAGCAACATGAAATAATTTTTTTTTTCAAATAAATTTGAGGAAAAAATATCATTTACATAATGCTGTCTCTATGGTAGGTTCGTTTTTAATTAATATCTTCACAATCTCTGATTCCAAAAACTCGAAATATGAACTAAATTTTAAGTGAAGCTATTTCATGGACACCCACAAAAATTCATGAAATTCGATGCTGCCCTTCTTTTGTAATGTGGAGACAAACACACATACCAACAGACAATTTTATTTATATAGATTTAAATAGCATGCAGAAAAATATTTCATTTGACTAATTATTTTCACACATTTATTTAAGTTACATAATAATTACAAAGGATGAAACAACCGCGTTTGTTAACTATGTTTTATTATCACCCTTTGTCGATTCTCGTTTTAATCAATGCCTACAAAACGTGTTTCATATGCGTGCATAGAACTATACATACTAACCAACGCATTAGTGAACTAACTCCATTCGAACTTAAAATTGTATTGAAAAATTCCCATTCTAAATAACTACATCATACATATGTAGTACGATGCTACGTATGACATTGGAAATCAATTTTTCGATAGACGGTTTCGAAAGCATTTTCTATTTTATTTCAAAATTGTCGCAAGGGATGTTTATTGTACTCAAAATCACGCAATAGGGAATAAAAAAAATTTCAAGGGAAATGGAGCGTAGTCTATTGAAATTTGACTGTTGCTTTATGTGTTTATATTATAGTTTTCATCTTCTGTTGAGTCACATTCACTGCATCTTTCTAGGTCGAAATAAAGACAAGTGTCAGTGTACGTTAAGATTCACTTTTGCTATTGCTTACATCTTATAGTTGACTTTTGATATTGCTTTCCCAGCATGTATTGAACAATTCATAGATAGCGAAACTTAGAGCAGAAGCAATAAATAAATAGATCACAACGTAAAATGCTGTGCAAGTAAGCGGACAATCCTTTAGAAAACTCATAATGTATTTTCGAAACGGTCGTCTAATTCTCACCTTTTATTTGCGCAACATTATATATTGTGCGATTTGTTTATTTAGAAATTCATTTTATATTCAACTAGCTGATAAGTACTTGTTTGCAAACTGTTTGAATCTTTTTTAAAATGTTTAACTTTTTTAAAAGAATGCAAACTCCTGAAATAATGTATATATTTTTAGTTTACTAAATATTTAAAAATAATTGTCTGAATGAATAAACACTAAAAACCTGACACAACTAAAATCATGGAATCTTTTTTTACATTTAGTATCTAATGACAGTAAACTTCCATTAAAACGACGTCCCATTGTTCGGAGCTCTAGATAGTCCGACACGCCTTTCGAACATTTACTGTAATAGACGAAATGATTTTACATATATGCAGATTACTGTTCATTGAATTCCCCCTTATAATTTTAAAGTAATTTAATTTGTTTTTAGATACTGTGCAGTGTAATTTATTCCGTATAACGTTTTAGGCAAATAAATATTTCATATATTGTCCATTATTTTGTTTAAATTAATTTTTTCCCATTTTTTATTCCCATTTTAGTTTGGTTAAAAATTAAGTTCAGAAGAACAAAATAAACTCCCATCATTGTATTAGATTTGAAAAGTTTCAAAAGTAAGAAACAAAAACAAAAATAATAATTAAAAAAAAAAAATATGAGCAAAGTAAAAACCGAAAACAAAAACTCCAAAATAATATAAAATATTCTGTTCAGAAGAATCACAGATATTCACCATACCAGGATTGATTAAGTATTTTTGTGTGGCTGTCTTTTTCGTCTGTTGGGCAACAGCAGAACGATGAGGCCGCAACCAAATTTGGACATACAACTTTGAATTCCATAATCCTAACTGTGAACCGTGTAACGGACCATGCAGTTTATTAAATAACAAACTTCCCGCATATTCTGCAAGAATACGGAATTATTTCTCAGTTAAGATTAAATTCATACTACTGAAGTTTAAATGCTGATACATACTCCGAAAGTATAGCTCGCATTCAGAATTGCAAGCTATATTTCTGGAATATGTTTTAATTGTTCCAAATACGTTAGGTACATTAACATTACAAAATATACTAAAATCCTTATTTCGTTTTTATCTTTAAATAAATGTTTAAAAAGATATATTCATTTTTAAGATTGCTATTGATATATATTTTTAGTAGCAATGAGTAAAATATTCCTTTCTCCTCTTCGATCATACCAGTGTTTCATAATATTAGGTGCGTAAATTTAATGATTTTCAATTATGCCATTTAGTAAAAAATTATGGAATGAGTTTCGTCTCCACAAAAAAAAAAGTACCGGATCGTCGTACCGGCTCATTCCGGTCCGAATACACCAACCACCGTTTGTGATATAATAGTCCAGGTACAATACTTGAACAATACAGGATTACCCCGATAACTTTGGAAGGAAGGGTTCGAGATTCACGTTATGTCTATCTATAGTAAAGTGACCATGCTCGATTGAATAGAAGTGATTGGATTGGAGCGTCCCTGATGGAGAACTTGATAACTCGGCAACAAAGCGTGATTGATGAAAAATATCAATTACAAAATTGTAGAGCATTTTCTAATGAGTAGGAACTGACACCAGAAACGAACAAAACGCGTACACGGAAGGCAATAAATACCTGTCAAAAATTGTATCTTCAGGGCCTCTATCATGATAATACTTGCAATGCTTGTTAAAGAAAGCAGTCACATTCCTTTTGGAATTGAAATGTGGGCTGTTTTTAATGGAGGGACTTCTACAAGGGTTTTACACCAGATTTCTGTTCATGTAAGTGATTGTATCATTCCTGATTAGGATAGCCATTCCCCAATAACTACACTGTGTTAAATAATTGTCTTCTACAAGGTAGGATCAAAAAGTTCGGAGACTGTGCTGATATCTCCAACCCTGATTGGAGGCGAGGGAAACTATTTTACCGTGGCGTAGAGGCACATGCGACGCGAGATGTGAAAAGGAAGAAGCAGGTGTTTTCCAAACAATGCGTGTCAGTGAACTGTAGTCGTTCGCGTTCGTCGAAACCGGAAATGGCGTTTGAAGAACAACGTGCAAATATCAATTTCCCCAAACGCTGGCAGAATTTGATATTTGCAAGTTGTTCTTCAAACGCCATTTCCGTTTTCGACGAACGCGAATGACTACAGTTCACTGACACGCATTGTTTGGAAAACATCTGCTTCTTTCTTTTCACATCTCGCGTCACATGTGCCTCTACTCCACGGTAAAATAGTTCCCCTCTCCTCCAATCAGGGTTGGAGATATCAGCAGAGTCTCCGAACTTTTTGATCCTACCTTGTTGAAGACCCAGACCTACCTTGTATAAACTTTTATTGTATCGATTCCTACTTATTTGGAAATGCTTTACTACTTTGCGATTGGCTTTTTTCGACTATCTCACTTTGTTGCCGAGTTCTGAATCATAACGTTTCAAATTCTCCGATAAGTGGCGTTGCAATCCCTTTTATTCGATCGGGAATGGTCACCTTTACTATAAGACCTAACGTGTACATTCATGGAAAAAATTATTGGAGTGCTTAATGATTTTGCCAAGACATGTATATAGCCGAGAATAAAAGAACTTCGAAAATTAGTTTGCCTCGATTCCGGATTTGATTTATTTTACGCAGTTGATTGATCTGCCTTGCACGCGTATGTTATTAACAGAGGTTATGTTCGTGGGCGGTCAAGAGCCCCATACTACAGCCCCATCCATTTTATTCAGCCCTCTAACGCCGAGTAATAACGGTGAATTTGATCTTGAGCAATCACGCCAACGGTGACAAGCACATGAATAACTAGCGATCGATAGTCATTTCTGGCTAAAAAAAGGGGGAGAAAAATAGGCTTCACTTAGATACTGCATATAAAGTTTTCAAAAAGTTGAGCACGTACCACTCTAGATAAAAATGGGACGCGAACTGCAAGTTCAATTAAGTCTCTGTCTCACATTTCTAAAATTGACCAACTCGCTGAATTAGGAGAGAAGGTGATGAAAATGGATAAAAAGCTTGAAAATACCATAATTGCTTTAAGAATTATATATGGGTGTCTGTAGTGTTACAAAGTTCTATCCGTTCTCATCTGGCACAACAGGAAAGTGTGATGTTTAGTAGATGTATTTTTTTTTCATTTTTTTCAAATTTAAGTTTGCAGAATTCACTTCAACAATAAGATGTTGCAATTCCGTCCCAGTACCTCAACGGTAGAGCGTCGGCTGGCCTGTTCGGAGATCCAGGGTTCGATTCCCGGTTGGGACAGCAAGGTTAGTATCTTGCGCGGTCGTTATCCTCTCGTTTTACAATGGCGCTCGAATAAATCAACCCTGTAGGTTAGTGCAAGGATGTCAGAGGCTTGTAAGTGACCTTAGTACGACTAGTACGGATTCAGTGGACTCTACGATATGGAGCGCCGATTTCAAAGCAGGAGGATAACGACCCCGCATAATACTTACCTGGGTAAAATAGTACTATCAGGAGGCTAACCTGGGGTAAAACTAGCAGGTGGTAGTCAATCAGATTTTCAGTTGCATGCTAATCTGACATTAGAGGGTGGAGAATGCAGAGCCCACTTGGACAATAAGAATTTACAATTTCGTACCAGTAGCTCAACGGTAGAGCGTTGGCTGGCCCGTTCGGAGATCCATGGTTCGATTCCCTGTTGGGACAGCAATGTTCTTTACAAGTTCCCTAACTGTAAGTAGAAGAAATAAGTATGTTTTCCTAGTTGTACAACAGGGTGGAGAATATAGGGTGACAAAAATAAATTGTAATGTAAAATAAATTTTTAATACGTATGAATATTCTTTATTGTAATTTACATTGCATCGATAATTTTTTTTTAAATTAACAGCATAAATACATATAATCTATTCAATATGAGATTTTCGCCATAAAAATTCACACGATATAGTGAGACTTGTCTTACTCCAGCGCTCCCCTGGATTATTGCCTCAAACGATTTTAGCGGTTTTCCTACATGAGATTTTAATCCCTTCACTTTACTTCAACAGAGCAACTATTATTACTTTCTTATCAGGAGCAGATTTAAAGTTTCGACGCCCATAGGCAGCCCTTCTTACGCCCCCTCCCCGTCTGAAGAAGGGTCGTAACGCAAGAGGTGAACCGCTAGGTCGTAGCTCATGAAATGAGAAAATGAAGACTCTCTCGTGAAAAAACGAAACACAAGAATGACAGAGTAGGCACGAAGTACGTTTTACTGACAAAAATTGCAGAACGCAAAGACAAGGTTACAGAAACTGCTCAAAAGTGCGACCACCAGCAGTAATGCAGGCTTCACACCTGCGACGTAGCGAGCGGCGCACGATAGCAAAAACACCCGGCATATCTTGGACAACGCTGGCAGCAACAGCAATCCTAGCAACAAAGTCTTCGTCGGAGTCGTTGGGGCTATCGTAGATGAGACTTTTCATACGGTCCCATAAGAAAAAGTTGAGACAGGAGAGATCAGGCGATCGCGCCGGCTAAGCTATGGGACCACCCCGACCAATCCATTGCTCTGGGAATGTAGCATCTAAGGTGTGCCGCACATTCACGCTGAAATGGGGTGGTGCTCCGTCGTGTTGGAACCACATGCATGCTTTAATGTTGGCAGGAACATGTTGCAGTAACTGTGCAATACCATCTGTAAAAATAGGAGGTATGTTCTGCCGTCCAGTCGGCATGGTATAAGATATGGGTCCAAATGATCATGGAGGATTCCAGCCCAAACATTTACGGAGAAACGCTGCTGGAAGGAATGTGGACGTGTGGCGTGCGGATTTCTAGATGCACACACATGAAAATTGTGCATATTAAAAATGCCCTCACGAGTAAAGGTGCATTCATTCGTGAATTAAACATGTGCACTAAAATCAGGCTGCGCTGCCATCTGCTGCAGAAACCAGCTTGCAAAATCGACACGTGGCTGATAATCTGCAGGTGTCAAGGCTTGCACTTTCTGTGCATGGTAGGGGTGTAATCCTTCATTCCGTAATACTTGGCAAATCGTTCTTTGGGACACATTTAAGGCATGGGAAAGTGCCCGCGTGCTGCTTTCCGGACGATCTTCAACCCTCTGCAGAATGTTCTCTTCAACTTGTGGCGTCCTCACACTCCTGGAACGTCCTGTATCATGCATGCCGCTGACAAAGGAGCCCGTTTCACACAGACATCGATGCAATCGCTGAAAGATTTTTTGAGTCTGGCACACGTTTTGTCGGGAAACGCCCCAGGTATAGTCTTTGGGCTTTACGAGCATTCCCGTCGGCAGCACCATACATAAAATGCAAGTCCGCCTTTTCCTGATTTGTGAAACCAGCCATTCCTTCAACAATCCACGGTAGAAATGGCGATGAGTGCGAAAAACCACAGTTTTATGCGTTTATTTCTTCCGAGCTCTTATTCTTTCTTTCGTTTTTTAACCAAAATTCTATCAACTAGAATAAACAATTAAAAGCTGTTGCCACAGGTACATAAAAATCGTCTGCAAACAAAATAATTATTTTCGATTACTTTACAAGAGAATAACAGTGGCGCTGCAAGTTGAGGTTCGTTCGCTAGTTCCAATGTTTCCGCTACGATCGCATTTTTCGCAAAATACTATAATAGACTATCCAAAATGAGAAAATGAAGAGGTTTTAGCTTTTTTGCTAAAGAAATTTTAAACTCAGTTTAAACCCTGGCTAGTTCTGACGCAATCGTCAGTGCGTTCAATGTCAGCGACATCTAGAGGTTCACCTCTTGCGTTACGACACTGCTTTGACAAAAATTGCTTGTTTAGATGTGTGATGTATCACCCCTTAAAGTTTGGCCCAAGAGTTCTGACTCACCCTGTATATATATGTATTAACAGACGCACTCCATATTTTGTATCTTTCAATGCCACAAATTATTCATTTATTTATTCAATAATATAGTAGTAGGGACAAAAACCCAATTATAGATGCGCATATACAAATACACCAGCACAATCTGTGCTGGTGTATTTGTATATGCGCATTAATGCGCATATACAAATACATTTGTAATGCGCATTTGTATATGCGCATTATTTATTTGTATATGCGTATTTGTATATGCGCATTAATTAATATCCATTTTTAAGTATTTTGTAATGTTTTTCTTTTTGTAAATTTTGCAGGAAATTTTTTTTTAAAGTATGTATTGTTGTTCCAAATGATCCCAATTGCTCTTTATTTCAAAGTACTTGAAAAATCTATCGACTGATAACAAACTTGACAATGTAAACCCTCGGAGGGAACTAAGTCACGAACACAATGTATCATGTGTATATTTGTCACTATAATGAATGAATCTGTTAAGTTTTGTAATCACCATAAATAACCTCTTATATGCATAATTATGTCAAATGACATATTATGCTGCCATGATGAGAAAATATAAAATTTCGAATCAATTTTGAAGTTTTCGCTTGAATTACAGAAAATTCTATCTAGTTCTAGATTTTTTGATAACAAAGCCGGACATAAAGTTTCGTTAAAATCTATTGGCAGCTATCGGGTATATAAGACATCGACCACAGATATCACTTCAAAAATAGTCAAAACGTGTTCAGGAAGTTCTAAAACATATATTGGCATCAAATCTCGAAATCGAAAATTTTCGTGAAAACAACATTTTTTCTATACTATATTCTATAGTGTGAGAAAGTAAAAATTATAATGCAGTACAGCAGAATATAAACAAGAAAAGAGTAAAGTTAAGCATTAAGCGAAATTTGATTTAAAATTATCGAATTAAGTCCCCCCCCCTACAATATATATATATATATATATATATATATATATATATATATATATATATATATATATATATATATATATATATATATATATATATAACTAATTTAAACGATTTGAAAAAAGGAAAGGGGGAAAACCATATGAATTGCATAAAAATGGCTGAGAGGGATAGCGACCTCTCATTCCCGTTTTAAGTACTTTTCGTCTAGACAACGCCCACGGATACCTATGCAATTCAATGACAGATCCCCGTAGCATGTGCAAAAATGAAAGCTCTAAAATGCAGAAAAGGAGGCCTCAGAATGCAGACAGAAAGAAGACAGAAATGGAACGACGAAAACACATTGGCAATGATGCTACCGACTAAAACGTATCGTCCGTTTCGCCATATATAGTATGTACCCATACGCATGCGTACCTCGATTATTCAAATATGATGTCATATTCTCAAGTCATTAAAGAATGAATAATCCTCTTCTTTAAAGAAAGAATTGTAAATATCTTTGGTAATGATATTTAAGGATAAATATGGAATTCATACAGTTCTGTACAATAAACGGAATAATTATGATATGAAGATTAACCAAATAATTGGATGGAAGTCGAATTTGTCTAGGAATATTTTCCGTAACATCATAACAGGACATCTGAGACGAAATCGTAATAATAATACTTTCAAAAAAGATTGTCTCACATGTAACAAACTCATTTTACAGGAAGCACTTAAATATCATTACCCACGGAATTTCCTTAAAGATATTTACAATTCTTTCTTTAAAGAAGAGGATTATTCATTCTTTAATGACTTGAGAATATGACATCATATTTGAATAATCGAGGTACGCATGCGTATGGGTACATACTATATATGGCGAAACGGACGATACGTTTTAGTCGGTAGCATCATTGCCAATGTGTTTTCGTCGTTCCATTTCTGTCTTCTTTCTGTCTGCATTCTGAGGCCTCCTTTTCTGCATTTTAGAGCTTTCATTTTTGCACATGCTACGGGGATCTGTCATTGAATTGCATTGGTATCCGTGGGCGTTGTCTAGACGAAAAGTACTTAAAACGGGAATGAGAGGTCGCTATCCCTCTCAGCCATTTTTATGCAATTCATATGGTTTTCCCCCTTTCCTTTTTTCAAATCGTTTAAATTAGTTATATCCTGCTTCAGTATATAGTGCTGCATTGCGCCTTTTTCTGAGTGGTATTATATTACATTTTTACGTATATTTCATATTTGTATAGTTCTATATATATATATATATATAATTTATTAATTATATAAATAAATAAAAATGAAAAATAATAAAATAAGCTAAAAAAAATTAGAAAAATCAAAAACATTTGAAAATAAGATACATTAATATTAATGTTTTCAATTTTATTTTCGCTAAAAAATTGTAACTTTAGCCAGTTTGAAACTACGATTTGAGCGCCCTTATAATGGTGTATAGTGGCATTCACGTTTATCTATTTCTTCTATGAATCTCTTGTTTAGTAAGAATTTTCATCTTTGCTTCATGTTCATATTTGATTTTGCTTATACGGGTAATAGTCCTGTCTCCTGTTCTGACTCACTCGACGGGTCTAGGAGTGTCGATGTGACCGTTCGTACTGCCTCCTAGGTTGTATTTCGTCATGTTCATTCCGGTGCTACAATTTATTTATTATATTGTTGAGGTTGGTCGCATATACACGTGGTGAATGAAGAAGGATTTCTGCCACATGGTAATACAAATTTTCCTAATGTTTCTTATCTTCATTTTTTCATCTTTTGGTGCCTGTAGTCTGAGTTTGGATATTTATAGTAATGTACTATTGTCCAATCTGAAACAGGCATTTGTTTGGATTAATTAGAATTAAATACTCAGACCTGAAGATGAATTTAATTCTTTTTAATCTTCGAAATTGGACCGGTGCTGATATTTTATATTATCGGCATTATGGCAGTGGTTTTGCTTCTATGGAGGTGTTAATATGTCACAATTACTTGAATTAAATATTTTTATTATTACTTCCTTCTTATATATATATATATATATATATATATATATATATATATATATATATATATATATATATATATATATATATATAAAGTATAAATAGCATGTAAAAAATTGCAAAAAAGAAGGAAGGCTTAGCGAGAAGCTTACTTAATGGCGGTAAGGGGTTGTGACCTTACACCCCAGTTGTCAACATGCATGTCATAATTGCCGCGGCATTGCACTCCTGGACGCCAGCCCTGGCTGAAGCCAACCTCCGGAATGACAATAACAATCATCACAAGACCGTTGAAAAAGAGAAGTCCAATGATAAGGTGTAGTCCATTACTGGATGGCATACTAGTCCTTCAGACTACAATGACCTGTATATATCTGCGTGTTATCGTTCTGCGGTCCTGTTATTCATAGTATGCGAACCTTCATCGACCAAATTGTGATAAAATTGATTTTAACTTTGAACAATATTCATTATTATTACCATAGAAATTATTAATATAATGTTGTATAAAAGGAATGGGGTATTGCTGTAGATATGCTTGTTGTAGAAATGCCCTATCAAAATCAATACGGATGTCATCATTGTTGTTAATTCTCTGTATTCTAGCCGATCCCCCCAAGAATACATTCCTAAAGATATTCAAGTGAAGATTGGAATTCCAATTTATCAGACCGGTGATAGGTATATTAAAACTTTTTCTTTTATCATAGATAGTAAAATTTACAGGTATTTTACTGAAATCGATGCTTAAATCTAAAAATTCCACTACATTGTTAAGTGTAGTTGGATTTTCTTTCAAGATTAAGTTCGGTGGGTAGAAATCAAAATTCATTCTATAATTCTCATCTTCATATCCAACTATCAAATCCTCCACAAAACATAGGTATATGATTTCATTATTGAGATGTGATTGGCTTTCATAATAGTTGAGGTACAAATCTGCAAGTATAGATGAGCGCTTTTTCTTTTATCTATGATAAAAGAAAAAGTTTTAATATACCTATCACCGGTCTGATAAATTGGAATTCCAATCTTTACTTGAATATCTTTAGGAATGTATTCTTGGGGGGATTGGCTAGAATACAGAGAATCATCAACAATGAAGACATCCGTATTGATTTTGATAGGGCATTTCTACAACAAGCATATCTACAGCAATACCCCATTCCTTTTATGAAACATTATATTAATAATTTCTATGGTAATAATAATGAATATTGTTCAAAGTTAAAATCAATTTTATCACAATTTGGTCGATGAAGGTTCACATACTAGGAATAACAGGACCGCAGAACGATAACACGCAGATATATAAAGGACATAGTAGTCTGAACGACTAGTATGCCATCCAGTAATGGACTGCACCTTATCATTGGACTTTTCTTTTTCAACGGTCTTGTGATGATTGTTATTGTCACTTCGGAGGTTGGCTTCAGCCAGCGCTGGCGTCCAGGAGTGCAATGCCGCGGCAATTATGACAAGCTTGTTGACAACTGGGGTGTAAGGTCACAACCCCTTACCGCCATTAAGTAAGCTTCTCGCTAAGTCTTCCTTCTTTTTTGCAATTTTTTACATGCTATTTATACTTTTTATATTTATATCGTGTATAGTATTTGTAGCTGCTTTGCGCATAAATGCTATAACACTTCAATATCTTTAATAATTTCCACTTTCTATCTTATATATTATATATATATATATATATATATAAATATGTATAAATCAGTGAATGTTACAATATTCCAGAAATCACACGAATAAGGCGCTATGCTGCACTACAATGTGGATTTTAATATTAAACTAGAAAAGTATAAAAATGAAAGAAAGCAATATATCAAAGAATGGCCGGGGGGGGGGTTGTGACCCCCACTCCCCGGTTAAGCTTGCTTTGCGTCTAGACAACACTCCCGGTAGCCGATATATTGCACAAAAATGAATACCGAAGTATCAAAAATTTAAAAAGGATTTAAAAAGGATTTTAAGATGGAGGTTGCAGAACATAAAAATGTGTGGAGTACTCAGAAGACTCATATACTAAACTGTACTATTGTCTAACCCTCACAAAACATATGGCGATAAGAATCCAAACATATAGATTTTAATTATCGAAACAGATACCGTACCATAACCCAAATGCACCATCTTGACGAATCCAGCACTAATACATTTACCTGTCAATATCTATTGTAAAAAAGAGTGTACTCATTCTTTACCTGTGTAGAGATGGCACAAACTCCCAAACGTAATTAATACACGAGAGGTTCAGTATCCAAATATATATGGTAGCTCTCAGTTACGGTTATACTATAAAATTTGCATATAATGTCACACAGAAAAAGTTTCGGAAAACCCTGTGAAATTGCACCATGGAGGAAGTTAATATCGCTATTGTAACGGTCATTTACATTACTGTTGATTCTTTTGCTTCTCAAAAGATGGTTTAAAATTATGTTTCTGTATACATTTCTATGTAGGCAAGAATACCAAGGTACAATAAAATTTATATCAAATTTAAAATCTCTACGTTTATCGTAGAGGCGAAATCCAGTTGATCCATTAGGAAGTTTGTACAGAGACAAATCAAGAAAACTAAGACTTTCGTCAGAGTTGTATGGTGTTTCTGTTAAAGTTAAACATTTTGGATAAAATCCAAAATCCAATATTTTTTTTTTTTTTTTTTTTTCCTTTACAGGCAAAAAGGATATCGTCCACGTAACGTATGTATAGCAATTCGTTTAAAATGTGTGCGCCCTCTTCATATTTGTTGAGGTAAATGTCTGCAAGAATGGAGTCTGCAAGATTAATTACGTTTGGGAGTTTGTGCCATCTCTACACAGGTAAAGAATGAGTACACTCTTTTTTACAATAGATATTGACAGGTGAATGTATTAGTGATGGATTCGTCATGATGGTGCATTTGGGTTATGGTACGGTATCTGCTTCGATAATTAAAATCTATATGTTTGGATTCTTATCGCCATATGTTTTGTGAGGGTTAGACAATAGTACAGTTTAGTATATGAGTCTTCTGAGTACTCCACACATTTTTATGTTCTGCAACCTCCATCTTAAAATCCTTTTTAAATTTTTGATACTTTGGTATTCATTTTTGTGCAATATATCGGCTACCGGGAGTGTTGTCTAGACGCAAAGCAAGCTTAACCGGGGAGTGGGGGTCACAAACCCCCCCCCGGCCATTCTTTGATATATTGCTTTCTTTCATTTTTATACTTTTCTAGTTTAATATATATATATATATATATATATATATATATATATATATATATACATATATATATATACATATGTGTGTGTGTGTGTGTGTGTGTGTGTGTGTGCCGTCCAGGCGGTTATCTATGTTACTTTTGCTGTAATCCATCCCTGTTTCTTATGTTATTGAAAGACTTCCCAAGTACGAAATGTATTCTGGGCATCTTAAAACATATTAAAAGGTCTTAAAAGTGTTCAAACTTAAGGAAAGGTTATGTGGGGAAAGAGAAAGTAGAAAAGATAACTTAAAAGGAATGCTCATACCGGCATGGCATCTTATGTGTCAATACGTTACGTAAAAATTTAAAATTAGATAGAATATTTTGTAATTCAAATAACTACAACTCGATTTATTTGAAATTTAAACAATTCTTTTCCATGGAGAAACCATGATAATTACTGGAATAATGATAGTAGAGCATAATAAGAGCATGCATAACCGGTCCATGCTTCTATCTGCAGTGAGAACTCGATTCTAGTGATAGTATTCTACGCGGAAGAATAAGATATATTAAGTTTGTCAAAGATATTAAAATAGCATATATTAACACAAATACATCAAATTCACTGGAGTGATTGATTTGTTGCCAACTTGGAAAAAAAAAAGAATGTTTTAATAATATTTAAGAAACAATAAAAAAATGACTCATAAACAAATATATATTTTACGTCCCGATATTGATTATGATATAAGCGGTTACGAAACAACCATACCACGAAATTCTGCATAAATATTTAGGAAATTTATAAGTTGTAGGGAGCCTAAGCCAGAGAGACTCTATAGGGGAAATCCAGGTATGAAGTTCCGATAATGGATAAAAGTGGATCTAAACAACATAGAATATGAATGTATGAGCAGGACCTTTTTTGACCATAGGAAAAGTAGGCAATTGCTTGGGGGAATGGAAATCTCTTGGGTCATCTTCGGTTTTCAATGGCACATTTTTATTACAAAAGTTTTATTGGTGGAATGGGGAATCTCTCGGGTCATCTTCGGTTTTCAATGGTACGTTTTCACTACAAAAGTTTTATGTGGGTGGGGGCGGAGGGAATTGGGCAACATTAATTTTGCCTAAGAGCCCCGGCAAGGATAATGACGTCCCTGTGCATGAAAAATTCGATTGGAGCACCGATTGCATATTTTGAATGGAATATCGTAAAATTGTTTAATGTAAAAATGTAGTTGTCCGCCAATTTAGATTAGAAACAGTAATCTTTGACAAGATACGCCTCTTTTTCATAACCTACATTTTTCTTTCAACAATAGAAATCTAATCATGTGATTCCCTGTCCAATTACATTTTTGAACCCGATACGCTCCAGTTGCATTTTGACGGACCGCGTCAAAGCACGAAATCCTCTCGCACGAAACCGAGGCGAGACCGGTTTAAAGTGAATCTCTCGAAAGGACTTTTTCCGAAAACAAAGAGGAAAAAAGAAAAGAATGAACGCTTTCTCAAATTTAGGAAACTCATGTACTTGTGAACTATAAACCTATCTTAATATCGCCGATCCCATTGCAAGTAACAGGATCAATAAAACTTTTTTAGCTGATTTTTATATTGCGTCGTACCACAATTTTGTGAAATTGGAGACCAACAAATTCAGCCTTACTAACACCCGGAGTCAAATGATGGGATGCCAACTGTCTGGTAGGGCTGAATCCGCTATTCTTTTCTCACTCATATTACTTCGCCAACTTTATTTGCAACACTTTTCAAAGTTGAAGACTTTAGATTGCGTGGCAACGGATTTCGTTCCATTGTTGCAACCTGGATCACTTCCTCCCTCCCCTCACTTCCCCTAATCTGAAAAAAATCTCTTAATTCTGTTTTGCTGCCATTGTAGATACCATCTATTCCATGCTGACGAGTGCATAATAAGCTTGAAACCGGTTCATGAATGCTGTTATCTGCAATGGAAGCCTAATTGTAGGTAACATAATCGTCTAACCAGCGTAATACAGGTGGTTCGACTCCCAGCTAAGACATGAGTTCTTTACGGGGCAATCGATACAAGCAACATAATAGGAATTCTCTAGAGATACTCAACTAAGTAATCTGTGGACAAATTCAACTGAATACATATTTATGCAACATAATTCGAGAGGAAAATACATATTTTCTTCAACAATAACGTAATTATTTACTCGCTTGAATTTTAAAAAAGTGAGACGATCATTTTACTTTCCTTCTGGTAATCGATATTTTTGCATATATGACACGCATATACGTTATGGTGTGGATAGCTTGCTAAATGTTAAATTGTTAGATGTTGAGACAGCCATATAATAGGGTGCATAAAGTTATATAAAGTATCCTCCCTATCTGCCCACCTGCAGCAGTTGCGCTCCTAATATCCCCTGACACATGAGAATCACGCATTTCTCCAGAACAATATTATTAATTATTGTACTGATCTTCTAACGAAACATGCGCACTATATCATTCTTTAATGAAATGCATTTCATTTAGAACATCCCAGACTTTCAATAAAAATATATGTCCAAAGAACTGTGAAACTCGCTATACTTTAAATCAAGAATATTAAATAATTTCTACAAAGTTACTGGAATTACTGATGAAATTAAACTTCATTTTACGAGATATTAGAAATTATTTTTCTCTCATTTGAGGGCATTTCGTCAAATTTGTCGCCAAGTGGGACGAGCAGAGTGAGGAGCCTCCCATTGTATTTGATTTGAGTATTGTATTTTATTGCTTTTTTATAACCGATTTTGTATTTTACTAAATTTTCGTTCAATCCCTTTTAATTCACTCATCAAATATGATGTCAGGTAGAAAATACCTTTCGTACGTAATGGAAATCTATTTTTGATAAATTTCGAAAAATTACAGTGCAAATATTGGAAATCATGTTCGAAGTGCAGCAACCAGCATCGAATGTTCTCATCGGCACCGAATGGTCGTTTTGTAACTAAGAACATCGCCTTATACCCTCGTGAACTCTTAAGTTGTTGTTGTTGTTGTTGAGACTCAGACCGTCCGACCTACCAGAAAGGTGTAAGGTAACTGGTTGGACGGCCGGGAAGAGCCACCCAATTTAGACCGGTACGCAGTGCAAGAGGCATCCACAGGGACCGTACCCTCCTTCCCCTACCACCAACTACTCGGAAGGACTTACGGGCCCACATGTTTAACGTGATCGTACTCCGCGTGAACACGGCGGCAGTTTTGGCAGCGGAGGGAATCGAACCCGGGCCTAGCAATTCCCGCGCGCTAACCACTGGGCTACCGCGACCTCCGCGACAACAATCTCCATAACTTTCTTTTTATTCACCCAATTTAGACCGGAACCCAGTGGGGGAGGCATCCACAGGGACAGTACCCTCCTTCCCCTACCACCAACCTCTCGGAAAGACTTACGGACCCACATGTTTAACGTGATCGTACTCCGCGTGAACACGGCGGCAATTTTGGCAGCGGAGGGAATCGAACCCGGGCCTACCTAGTGCAACTCCCGCGCGCTAACCACTGGGCTACCGCGAACTCTTACTGTGAACTCTTAAGTCGAAAGTCCAGGCCGACTGACTCGTCCGAAAACATGGAGCAGCAAAATGGGCGGCCGGTGTGAACCCTTAAGTATAATCGTTTATAAATTTTATGTCATCTGCGGGTAAAAGGACTTGTAACCACTAAAGTACTCCGAATTACGTCCCCCCACCCTCTCCTCTACTTAATTGACGATTATTCGGTGCTGGTAAACTTTCTCAATAGCGAAACCAGTTTCCCGACTCTGGTTGCTGCATTGGGAGCTTGATTCGGAAAATTTGTCAATTTGTAGGCAAGCTGTGTGTTCGATACATCAGATAATCTTTTGTCTTGTGCGCCCTCTACTGGATAACACCTTACAGCCGTCATTGGATTATTACTTCCCTTACACTGTCATAATGTATAAGGAAAGTATTGTGATGGAGTTAAAAATTCGAATTCAAGTTTTCGACGGCAAAGCACGTTTCAAGCATCTCTGACCTTGAATCAAACGTTTTTCAGGAGATATCTGTGTGAGAGAGAGAGAGAGCGTCTATGGACGAGATATCTCACAAACAAATGGAACGTTTCGAATGTAATTTTGTACTATTATTAGAATCCGCAAATACTAGAACCTTATTGATTTTGAATGTAATCGAATGTTTTGAAGATGAAATCCAAATGAAATTTTGAAAAAAGTCATTAGAAAATCAGACCCTTCAATAATGTTACATAAATAATTTTTTATGTAGTTTTCCATTAGAAAACGAATGGCACAACTTTTAGAACATTATAGTATGAACCGCTCTTGAGCTCTCACATTAATTTATTAAAAAAAAAATAACTATTGTAAAATGTGTTGACCTTTGGGGGTAGCTTCGTCTTACGGAAGCCCTTAGACAAAATTCGTCTGCATCATTATTCCGCTGTGAAAAAAGTAAATTTATTGCATTATGTAGGGAAAGTTACAATGACCAGATTTGATATTGATCGGTCACAATGATCAGCCACATTAGATTTTTTTTAATGACAATAAGAATTATATTATTGCAATGATCAAATGTGTAATGGGGGATTTCTACGAATACATAACGTTCCATAGAACAGAGATGGTTTTGGTCTCGTCTATATCTTCGCCGTGTAAATAGGAAATCGTTCGCCGTAGATCGTGTCGGCTCAAGGACGGCACGCGACAGTCCTGTCACGCCGCGGTCGGGGAAGACGCATGACCCACTTGCGGGAAAAGAGAGCACTTTATAAATTGGGTGAAGTTTCTTTGCAAAAAGTTTTACTTGGAAATTATTTTCTGCAAAAATTCATAAGCTTAAAACATGGAACATGGTAATTTCTAAACGTCACCTAAACCGTTGGTAGGGGGTCATTTCCAGTGGTTGGAAAAACTATATTATTATTGTAGTGATCTACAACTACAACTAGATTATGACAAAGGTAGAACTACTTTTTTTCAAAGTAGTGACTACAAACTACTTATAAAATGTCACTACATAACTACTTTTATAAGACGAATTTCCCGACTGCTTCAATTTTCACAAAAAGTTGAGTATATGGGTATACTGCAGTAATTTAAAATACTTATTCTGAATAAGTAAAATTTACTGGTTCCCAAATTTACTGATCAACTTACAAATCTTTACGCTTTTACCCTCTTCTGAAAACAGTATAATAAAACAAAAGTATAAACTTTAAAATCAAAGACAACCAAAAATAGGTTTAAAAGTCCTTTAATAAAATCTTCTTTCCTCGACGTACAATAATTACACGGCCAAAGAGCTTTTGGGCATCACGGAGCTCTTCATCAGTGGCAAAGCCACTGATGAAGGGCTCCGTGATGCCCAAAAGTTCTTTTCACGATGCCCTTCATCAGTGGCATCATAGCCGTGTTTGATTTAAAATTTAATTAAAGCTGACGTGTATCCATTTTATTTATTAAAAGTATAAAATAAAATAAAAGTAAAAACTATTTATTTAAAAACATGTTTGTTTATTTTTAGTGGAATTTACATCCCAGAATTGCAATCAGATAAGCAGGATATTTTGGGAAATAACACATTTGAATATATCCATATAAAAAATCAACTTCATGAGGCAATGGCCTTCCTAACTCTGCAGCATTGAAAATCTTATGTAGTTTCTCCTCGTTCTCTTTTAGGAACCGGCACATGCGTTCGACGGCAGAATGCATTAAGTTCCATCTTGTCTTATTTGGGTATTATGAGACAGGCACTTAGCTCTGAAGATGTTTCGTCAAACCGACATTTTTGATTTGTTCCAAAGAGTTTGGCACTTTGAAAATCGTACATCGTTGCGCAGAACACTAAATTTCGTACAAATGAAGAAAGGGTGATCACATGATATGTAGAATGGCACCTTGTTTGTTTACTGAAGTAACGTTAAATGTAGCGTCAAAACTCGATACAAACTACTGATTTATTGTACCGCTCTACTCGCTACACTATACTTATTTTTAAAAGTAGTGCGTTACATTACAAACTTACAGAAAAAGTAGTGACTACTGTAGTTTCGCTACTTGTTGCGCGCTACTTCCGATCACTGGTCATTCCCATAATGATTACGCTTCCATTGCAGATAACAGGATCCATGAAGTGATTTCACGCTAATTATGCGAAGAGCACTATCGAGCATTAAACTATTTCATTAATGCTGGTTTTGGTACTGGGAGCGTGATTCTAAGCTTCGTTACACGTTTTGAGCATTTTTGAACTTTAATCGAACTTTTTGCATGTGTATGAATAGAACAAATAGAACGATTAGCAAAATAAGATTATTACAACCTGTAATATTCAAACTCTATTGATTATAAACACAGCCCCAAAGTTAGGAGTCTCCAAATTTTATTATAAAACTCGGAAACTTTGAAAAGTTTCTGAAACATCAAAAAATATCAAAGATAAGTACATTGTTTTAAATATTATTTACTGTTGATGGTACGAACAAATTTGTAACATTACTTACTGGAGACAGACATTATTTACTGTTGGTGGTGCACACACACATTTGAAATTTTGATTGGGGATTCCCAGGCCCGGAGCCCCATTTTCCGTGAGTTTGGTCCTGTTTATAGCAATTCTAAATATACAGATAACTTCGATTAACCAAAAATTCTATTAACCGAGTAATAAACATCTAATCGTATTTTATACTGAAGACAAACAGAAGCCGAAAACCTGCGATCCGTTTCTGAACATGGGGAAACATGCTGAAATCCCGGGTAAGACGCGCGCCCTCGGAGGAATACCCGGCGCCACGCTCCAGTTGGGAGCGAAAGGTATCCGGATGAACACCGGTGACGTAAACAGGAGTAGGAAAGTGGTATGCTTCAAAGGGATTATCCAGGAGGGATGGATTAAAGCGAGATGTAAACTTTTCTGCTAATCTCGGTCTTGATTTAAGTTGGAAGTTGTAAGAACTTCAACAAATACTGTTTTCTGAGACAAACACGTATCTAGGTAATTTGGCGTCAGGGGCGAAACTAAAATATTGCGATGCACTTAGCTTTTCGATACATCCGTATTTCCTAGTGTTTAGGTGTACATCTATTAGTATAATCAAATCCTCGTAGTTCTCTTTTGTTCGCCGGCCGGGCTCCATACATGCGGGTGAGTTTCCCTGGTCTGGGTCTACATATTATTATAATCAGCATTGGATTACAAAAAATTATTTTTCGATAGATTTCTTTCCCAAGTCATTTGAAAATTCTTTAAAAATATTTTTTCTAAGTTGACAGCAGATCTGCCACGTCAGTGAACTGGAATCAGCCAAGTTGGCGATATTCGGCAAATTCGTCGCCACGGACTCTAAATTCGTGGCCAAGCATTGCAGACAGACAGACGGATAGAAGGGCTTTTCCTATGAAGAAATTATTGTTCCGGAAATGATCCTGCTTCACAATAGGAAATAATGTTTATAAACTTTTACAGTTTCAAATTTTGAATAATTCAATTTTTAATTCGAAAAATTGCTGAATCTATTTAGTTCCAGTCTTTATTTTTCTTTATATAAGCACATAAAATGTTATAGTAGTACGGGTATTCGTTCTTTTGTTAGTGTTGCTAAACGTCACAGGCGGACAAACATTACTTCGAAAGTATTCGAAATGTGTTCAGGTTTTTAAAAAGCGCTTATCCGTCAAAACCTCGAAAAATTGAAACTCGAAATATCGAAAAATCTTATGTGTTCCACACAGTTTTTCGTCAGTAAGCCTCCGGGTCTGTCGTGTGGTCTGGGTTTTCAACACAGTTTTTCGTAATGACTCAAATTTTTAATTTCCTTCGTTGTTACTTTCTCTAAAGTCATAGTGTGATGCATAAAGTATTGTGACGGGATCGAAAATTCGAATTCGAGTTTTCGGTGGAAAAGCACGTTCCAAGCATCCCGGAATTCGAATTTGCGGTAATATGTATGTGTGTGTGTGTGTGTGTCAGCCAATTTGTAGAAGCAAAATCTCACAGACAATTTGACACGATTATTAAATTAGTGAATACTGGGGACCCTATTGATTATAAACGCGTTCAATTGTTCGGAAGATTATCCAAATTCCGAATAAATTTTTTAAAAAATCATTAAAAAATCAGGGCCTTTGACTGCATGAAAATGATTTTCGTTCAAATCAGGCGATTTGAAAATTGAATGATATTATCTGTATTTGTATTATTTAAATATGAGACACTTACTTAGAACCTGGTCAAAGACTGGCAATTCTCTTCTGGTGAATAAATAAATAAAGAAGTCTAATTTGCTTTTTTTCACTCCAGTAAGAATTTTGGGAGCTTTTTTGAATGAAGAACTTGGAACATTGCCGGCTAGGTGGAAGGACTGCAATTGTCACTTCCCACTAAAATTCGCAAAATTGCGACAAATAGCAAGTTTTCTTGTTGCCATTGCATTTAATGATTATTCCATGTCGATGAGAGCGAAACTGGTCCATGTATACTGCCATCAGCAATGGGAGTGTCTTCCTTACTGTCAAGTTAGTTTCCTCCGATTTATGGAGTGGATGGCTTTTTCGAAAATCAAATTACGTGGTCACTGAAAGTAAAGGTAGTTTTGATTTACATGTATTTTGCTAATATTTCACAAACCCTGAGCCTTTATCTTGTTTTCATGGGTCCTCTGCCACCTGCGCCACTCAGCATGACATGCCACTTTTATTTGGCAGCGTCGCAAAGTACGGGACGAAAGGCGATAAGAATGAAAACGATCTTTGTTTTCTTTGTTATGTTTTTCGAATGAGAGAAAATTAATACGGATTCTTCTCGAAATATTTCTAAAGCATTTTCCGTATCTGCATTGTTTTCTTTCTTTTCTTTTCCAAGAAAATTCTGAAGTCTCAAGATCCTGTCAAATTTCTCTAATATTTACATTCTATCGCTTGCACTACAATAAGCATTGTAATAAAAATATCTGATGTAGGACTTTTCGCATGACTTTTCTTGCATACAGGGTCGGGTCCTACGCACAAAAGTAAATGCCCTGTATACATAATAACTACCCATAACTAAGTATCAGGTGTTGCAGTTACTGACAAGGCTTTTGGGAGAGAATTAACACCACGTCAATTGAAATTGGCGCGATATTGTCAACTTACGAGTCCGAATAGAACGACTTATTTATACTCACGTGGTTCATGATAGCGTTCTCAAGTTCATGTTATTCGTTTTATAATAACAAATTATTTAAGAAGTGGGTATTTATTTAACAGCATTGAAGGGTCCGTTTTTTTAATGTTTTTTTTTTCTCAAAAATTCATTCGAAAATTGGGTAGGGGCTTCTGATCATTTCAATTCCTTTTAAGTCAATAGGGTTCCAGTATTCACTACTTGTTATGATCGTATTAAATTGTTTTAGAAACGCGTTCACAGAGTCCCCCAAAATATACACTAACATATATACACGCATATACATACACACAGACATCACCTCAAAAGCGATGCAATATTTTCCCCATACATTATACTATGTATGTCGATAAAAAAATTAAAAAGAAAATTAAAAAAAAAAAAAAATACATTTTATAACATTTCTTTTGGGTCGTCTGCTCATCGATTCCGATAAACGGAATTTTCGACGAGATACAGAGGAAAATGTATTGGAAGAAATTAACATTATAGGATGCAAATTCTGTTTTCAATTGTAAAATTAATTTCTGAGTTTCTATTTTTATAATGCGATGGCTCGTTTGGAGTATAAAAAATTAATCAGAATCAATTTTCATTCCAATAACGCTACTGAAAGAGTGTTGGACTTTAATCACCAAAGTAGATTCTTCTGTGTGAACGATGCTAATCATATGATTAGAAGGTGAGCTGAGTCAGAATGACCTATTTCACCTCAATCAATTTCATTATGCATTTTCCCATATATTATTATACCACCATAATTGTTTTGCATAGCATTTAATGGTTTAAAAATTGTGAAATTCGAATTATTTGAGTTTTAATCATGAGAATGATTAAAAACTCTATCTAGTTCTAATGTTCAACATAGTGTAGACATAGAATTTTAAATAACGGCATGTGTTTCGTCTTTGAGTTATAGCCTCCCCCCCCCCCCCCACACACATCTTTTAGAATTTGAAAATAGTTCAGGAGGTCTTGAAAAGGGTTTATCCGTCAAAATCTCGAATTCGTAATTTTTTTTTTTTTTTTTTTTTGAAACAATACTTTCTCTATACAATTGTACGAGAAAATAAAGAAATGTATTAGTAACAGATCAGTGAAGTCAATGAATCGGATTCATTCAGCTAATTTTTTCATTAGTACATACAATTTTAATACTTTTTACGTGTATGACGAATTAAAAGTAGAATTGATGTACTGACAACATTAATGATTGCTCTTTATAGAATATCATAAGCTACAAAAATCTTAAATTTTTGCATAATTCTTGCTCTAATCAAGCGAATTATATATATAAAAAATGTAGTTCAAGTTTCTCTATAATGGATTTCTTAATGGCCAGGCACTTGATCGTCCAATTACTCGCCCACTTTTAGAGGCCGGATTGTGAACCATTTTGTAGTCATATTACGTAGCCCCGGTGCACTAGAGGGGGCGAAACACACTATGCCCTTAACGGACACCGCAACAACCATGCTCGCAGGTGGGATTCGAACTCACAACCAGGTAGCCGAGAGAGCATGAGCGGTACGTATTCTACTCGTTTGTGTTAAACCTCTTAGCCACCGGGCCGGCTTCTTCATAATGTACATTATGGAAAAAATTTGGTGTGGGTAGCACATGACTTTCGTTACATAATGCATACTGCAAACTAATGATACAAGATCCATGGCATGATGTTTTTAACGGTGAATTGTATATTAACATTGAACGCCTTTCTGGATTGCAATGTACAAAACTATTTCGAAGTACTCAATTAACTTAAGTTTCGCGCAAATCTAACTTGAAAATTAAAAATATCGCTAATATTCACTAAGAAATATAGTCCATATACGAGTATTAATAAACTATTTAAATCATTAAAAGACATTGGATATTCATCAATTTCGTCGTTATTTTTTTTACTGAAGCTTTCACGTGTTTGCCAATTTGGCGACATTTTCATCAATTTGGAGCCATTTAGTAAAATTCACTGTTGGCGATATTTTGCCAAAATTATTGCCCTGGTCAACTTATTTACGAATACTTGCTAATTATTTTAATTTTATGTAATGTTTATGACGAATTTATCGTAAAACACGTATTCGATGTTGAAAACGGTTTATGCTAACATCCTAAAGTGGGTGACATTTGCTGTTCGATGATAAATTACGTAAAAAATATTATTTACTTAACATTAGGGGGAAGGGGGTCCCCCAAACTTCGGTCTCCCGAACTTCGATCGTGTTTAAAATCAATAGAGTTCCAGTATTCATTGATTGTGATAATCGTACCAATTTTTTTTTCCGAATCAATGCATTCGTTCGTGAGGTAAACTTCTACAGTTAGTAACACACACACACACACACACACACACTAATATACACACTAACATACACACAGACATTATCTGAAAAATGTTCGATTCCAGTTTATGGATTTTGAAGCGTGTTCTTCCGTCCCAAACTCTACTTCGAATTTTTGATCGCACCAGATTACTTTCCCTATACATATACTATGTATGTAGGAAAGAAACTAGATATAAAATACACATAAAATTTTGTAGCGATATGTACATTTGTCCTTGAGTCGTATGTATCCATACACACACACACACACACTTAAGTCCACACACACACACACTTAAGTCCGGCCGTCCAAATAGCTGCTCTTAGTCCTCTGGACGAGTCGGACGGTCTGGGTCTTCAACACACACTTAAGTGTTCTAAATATGTTCAGAAGGGCTTAAAATATGATTTACCTGGTAAACCTAAAGTTTGATAAGGGAAATATATATTTTATGTTATAGTATAATTACGTACATAAATATGACGTACTATGTGAATATGGATAAAAAAAAAACCAAGAAAATCGTAGATGTATTCAACACTAACTCTCTCTCTCGCTCTCTAGCTTCTCTGCTTACTCTTTGTAAGTACAGAAAAAGCAGTTTTACAGTGTGAATTGAAACTAATATTGGTGAAAGTAAAGGCTACGAAATGAGAGCTGTTTTAATGAGAAAATTTACACAACAGCTAGCAAATTTTCATTTCGTGATAAAATAATAACAAATATCTGGAGTGCGAGACGCCACTGGATTGTCTCATGATATCTCATGCACATATTTATAGATGTTTCAGTCATATTTACCATATTATTTCTTTTTATTTGCATCACAATCATTATCGGAAACATAATAAATTAAAATAAAAATATGTATTGTTTTCAGATTTCGTGCCCACGTTATTTTTTTTTTAAATATTTCTCAACCAATATTCAAATATCTCTTTTTTCATGTTGGCAATGGCTTGGTGATGTCGATGGACGCATTTGTGTTATTATAAACTATTTTAATGCTCTTAACACCCCTAGTATCTAGGTCGCTCATAGGGTGTGGAGGGTTGCAACACTAGTAAGAGTTGGGGGGGGGGGGGGGGTCAGGCTCCAAAGGGAACACGGACCTCCAAAAAAAATTTTCGAGGAAGGAGAAAACAAGAAAAATTAACAAAAAAGGAAAAATCGAATATTGAGCGCGGACTGTGATAAATGTTTATAAGGGAGCCCACAATTTGCATAGGGTGGCCTTGTTAGCGTAATTAAATTTTTCAATGTTTCTAGTATTCTTAAAAATATATCAAGTCATCAAATAAAAAAGGAATAATTTCAAAACTCCAAATTCGAAGGAATTTCAAATAAGTACCGTTTTTATGTGTTTCTTTTACGATAAAGCTTAAATGAATGCATATTAAGAAAAAATGTGTTTGAGTGTGTGGAGAAAGTGATATGCTGCCCACGTGACATTTTTATGATTCAACCTTGCTAAAAATCAAAAGACATTTTAATTTTCCATCAAAATAATTGTACCAAATCTCTTGACAATCATTCGATTCTTTCGAGAGATTTCGTGTTCTCTGGGTGAAAGTAAACATATAGTGTTCTATACATGACTTTCCCTTCAGATGAACAAATCTTGAATTTATGCAAATTAGAATAACAAAAATTAGAGTTTTAAGTTATAACTTAATCTCGCTGGATAGCAGTAAGTGTACTCAAATCCTTGGGAATCGTTTTATTATTTTGAGAGATATCACGTTTACACTGAGAAAAAGTAGAATTTCTAACATCTCGAAACCATTTCTAAGCCTTGTTGATGGATTTACGGTGAAAAACATTTACAAAACATTTACTCATTTCATAATTTAAATTAGCACATTTAATTTTTACGGAATGTTTTCTATTTAGAATTAAGAAAAATAAAAAAAAAGAGCAATACTTTGAGACCGGTTGTTAGCGCCTAATAAATGTTGTCGATTTTAAATAGAAAATTATATATTAAATTATATTTTTGTTATAAATGTAACTAAATGTTTTAATGATTTTCGAAATATATTTTATTAAAAATTATATTTTTGTTATAATTAACTTAATGTTTTAATGTAATTGTATGGTTTAATGATTTTCGAAATTTATTTTATTAAAAAATAAAATAAAGAGTACTTTTCATCGGAAATTGAGTATCACGAGTTGTAGTCGTGATATTAGGAATTCTATTTTTTATGAAAGCGATCTTGATATTTCATAAAAGAATAAAACAAGTATAAAGATATTTTTGGTATTCTTATTTTAAGGCCTATTGATCTTCAGCGAGATCGAAATATAAGACATTTTAAAATTTCTTATAAGGTTTTAAATTTTAAAAGAATAATTTTATTCCTCTATAGACATACTTTTATATTTATTCGATGCTAAAAATAACTTTTTAAATGAAAAAAGATATATAAATAAGCAGCAGCGAAATAATATTTTTGTTACAAAATAAACGATTAAAAGAATCGTATCATCAAATTGCTGAAAAAAAAAATGTTAAAAAAAAAAAAAAAAAAAGACTTACCACATAAAAGGTATTTGTATGGAAGGTTAATTTAATGTAGCGTTGAAATATGCGACATATATCCTCACAGTCCAATAAAGATAAAAGTTTCACAAGAGATCAAAAATCCACAGTTTCCACACGAAATGTTCCACAAGTCCGAAGACCGGACAATCTCACGATGGCGGTGAGAACGACGATCATCTGCAAAGTTTCAAAACAGTTCCTCCAAAGCCTCAAAACAAAGATAATTTTTTTTAAAGAAATATAAAATTATTCGCGAAGTTGATTCTTCGGCCGCTTATCATGAACTAACTGCTTTTGATATTCCCGTATATTCTAGGGACATGCGCACTCGCTCTGTGACGTCTCAGCCAACGTCCAATAGGAAAGCCGCGCTCCGGTTCTGTTTTGTAAGATGGCTTCGTCTTCGTTTTCTTTTATGACTTACCTGTCGTTCGTATTCGATCGGTAAGGTAGAATTCGAAACTTTTCCGGGTGACTTTCTTCTCCGGAGAAAATAAGTTAGCGACGGCGTATGAAGATTTCCTAATACAGAAATGAATAACTTTGTGAGCTCAATGTATCCAAAATATGTTTTTTTTTCTTGTCAGATAAGTTTTTACGTCATTGCGGATAACACTGTCCATGTTCAGAGTTTATAGCCGCAGGAGCAGAGATAATAATAATAATAAATTAAACTATACATGAAGTAGTCTTGTGCAGACAATTTTTTTTTTCCGAAACTTTTTTTGAAAAAAGTTATATCATGTTGCTTAATATTTATTAATTGTTCTCAATATTCAAAACAATCGAATGTGTTTATACGACAGACGATTTACATTCAATTTATTTAATTTATATAATATAAGAATTTGTGATATAAAACTAAATTTTGTAAATGTACCGTGTTATATTTTGGATTCTGTTATATCAGTTACGGTCATGGGATAAATAAGATTACTGCTTATTATTTATATTTTTAATTTTTTAAGCTATTTATTCTATTTTGTGAAAATGTTTATTAAATTCATATATTTCTGAGTGTGTCTAAATGGTTGTTGCAAGAGGATATAAATGGCACGCTAATAACTTTTACTACCATTTCAGCGTCTTATTATTATTATTATTTTTGTTTTGTTTTTGACGCATGTTGACCAAACTTTATATTTTTGTACATTGATTTACAAACGGGAACAGAAAGTTTTATTCTTCGGATTTGCTTCACAGATAATTTTGTATAGCGAGGATAGTGATTCTTATACTTTTTAATTTTTATAGGGAAATTATTTAATTTAAATATTTAAATGTAATATTTTGAAAAGGAATGTAAATGCTTTTAGAATTTGCAAATATTTTAAATCAAGAACAACATTTTTGACCACACACAAAGTAAGCAAATGCAAAGGACTCATGAATCTGAAATCCCATCTTCTATATATTATCAATGTACATTTTTATTATAGAATGGGTTTTTTATTGGGGGGGGGGGGGCTATAATTTAATTAAGCTAACGGTCTTTAGTAAATGTTAAAGTAGTCCTGCAACAGCGAGTATAACTCCTTCTTCGACCTAGATCATCCGACCTACCCGAAAGTGTAAGGTATCTGTTTGGACGGGACATCCGGGATGGATCACCCAGTTTAGACCGCAACCTAGTGAGGGTTCCATTCACAGGGACCGTTCCCTCCTTACCTTACCACCAGCCTCTCGGAAGGACTTACGGACTCACATATTTAACGTGCTCGTACTCTGCTTGAACACTGGGACAGTTTGGGCAGGCCAGGAATCGAATTTGGGTCGTCTAACTGCAATCCTCAAGCGCTAACCACTGGGTTATGCCACCCCAGCGATTATAGGTATTAGTTTTATTCATATTTATTTTTTAAAATCTGATGCGGGCAGCGCACTTTTCGTATATACATGCTTCGGGCCTTATTACTGATTGAGCCAAAGTAAGCCGGAGGGCGCCAGACTTTTTGAGGCTCCCCTGGAAATTTTTGAATGGATACACGCCAACTTTAATGAACTATTAAATTAAAGAGAACCAACATAGGCTTGAAAAGTCATTTAATAAAACCATCTTCCTCGACGTACTTAAGTTTACAAAGCCAAAGCGTTTTCGGGCATCGCCATGCCCTTCATCAGTGGCGAAATATACACTCTGCAATTAAAAGCTAGTGACCTAATGTTCTTGTTTGATATTTCGCCGAAGATTTCATATCGTCAAATCTTACTTTCCCTACAATACATAGCATATGTATTGGGAAAGTAGGGGGCATATGTAGGATTGCATATATTTGGGGAGGGGTCGAAATTTGGATGAAGTTTTTATTAGATTTTCTCGTTCCGGGCATCTACTTTTAGTCCGATGTCTGTGGGTGTCTGTCTGTGAAATGCTTGTGCCTGTTCTATTTCAAAAACTGCCAGTCTAATGATCCAAAAATTTTGCTGTCTGATGACTTTATGTGTTACCTTAGTCCTGACGATTAGATTTTGGAATAAATCGGAAAAATAGAACTGAGTTTCTCATTTTTTTTTTTTCAAAGTGACCCTCCAAACAATCAAATAAAGAATAAATATGCTTAATTACGAGTATATAACTTTTTTCTGTGTAAGTTTTTATATCAAAACGATTAAACCACTCCGGCTGCTCTAAGATAGACTGTTCGCCTGATTTTTTTAATTTCTTAATTGATTAATTTATTTAATTAGTTCTTTTAGGTGCTTATTTATTTAATATTTTTTTTTCGATTTTCAGTTAGTCAAAAATTACGCCAAATCGTTAAAGGGACAAATAATATTTCAAAGCTGCAATTTGAAAAAAAAATTTGATTTTATAGATTAATTTTATGCAACAAAACTCAATTCAATGAGTACAAATTACAGAATAATGAACACAAAAACAATCTGAGTCTGTAATAAAAGTCTCGAGATATTAAACATAAGATTTTGTTCGTTGTTATATAAAAATATAATTTTTGTTCAAAGGAGTTAGATGTTTATTTAGTATTTAAAAAAAAAATCATCTTTTTTAATTTTTAATTTGCAGTTAGTACTAGTTGTAGGTAAGAAAAACATATATTTTCTTTTACTTTCAGGGAGCGTCAGGAAATCTTCTGCCCTATCCGCGCTTTGTTAACTTTCGCGGCACACATTTTCCGCCGAAATTCTGCTCAAACAGTTGCGAAATATTTTCTGAAAGACAAAATGCAATGCTTAGATTATATTAAAACTAAATTTAATACCCAATAAAACATAGAATATATGTTTTATTTCAATCTAAAATATTTTTGGTGCTGCTATCTGTTGTTGACTATTTTTATTTTTAAATGAACATTTTTAAATGTATATTCCTTCTAATACGCTATTAAATACAACAGATCATATATAATAATGCCACAATCATGGAAACGTAATTGAACTTGGACTTGAAAAACAAAGAACTTGAAGACAAAACTGCAGTCCTTAGTGATGTACATTCAGGTTCCCTTATCAAATTTATAGAATGAGAAATTACCTTTTCGTGATTGTGGAATTATTATATATGATCTGTTGTTGTATTTAATACTGTATTAGAAAGAATAGATATTTAAAAATGTTCATTAAAAAATAAAAATAATCGGTATGAATTAAATTACGACAACAGATGGCAGCACTAAAAATATTTTAAATTAAAATAAAACATATATTCTATGTTTTATTGGGTATTAAATTTAGCTTTAATATAATCTAAGCATTGCATTTTATCTTTCAGAAAATATTTCGCAACTGTTTGAGCAGAATTTCGGCGGAAAATGTGTGCCGCGAAAGTTAACAAAGCGCGGATAGGGCAGAAGATTTACTGACGCTCACACTTAAAGGTGAAGATATTAAGAGTGAAGATTATCGACATGCCCAAACTGTATGGAATACCTTTAATATAAGGAACTTGGGAGAATATCACGATCTCTATGTGAAAACGGATGTGCGACTATTAGCTGATGTCTTTGAGAATTTCTGAAAAATTTGTAAAAAAAACTATGATTTAGACGCCGCTCATATGATGACCTCGCCAGGACTGGCCCGGCAGAACTTAAGAGACACTGTTCAAATCCGCTATGCTGAGTGTCCTGTAACAATTTATTCAGGAAAAGTTATAAAATTTTCAAATTTTAAGGGACCTTAAGGACTATTTGAATACTCACAATATTAAGCAGAGGTTGGTGTCGTGTTAATTGGAGTCGGGTTGTAAATAGGTCATTAAGCAGACATGACAGCCTCTGCAATTTGAATGTTTGGTGGTAAGTTATCGCCATTTCTGCCACCTGCACCAAAGCAGACTCGAAGCGGCGTTTCTATCGCATAACTGTGGAAACGGCATACCATTTCCTGTTTTGGAAGCCTGACTCCTAAAGACTCCCGATGGGGACTTTCACATAACTTTAACATCGGTGACAGCATGTAGGCATGAAAACAATAATTTCCGGCACCGGCATGTGTGAAAACAAATATGATGGTGCACCTTACAAACGCGTGGTGGACATGGATGACACCCTCATAAATGAGTTCCTTGACAGGTGACAACCCACGAGAGGGTCGGTCACTCCTTCTGGGGCGTGTGCAAATTTTAGTTCAGAGAAAAACTGTCAACTATTCGGTCGGACTGGACACTTGCTCATGAGATCTCGCACTTCTCAATCGAAACCTCCGTTCGACTGCTTCGAATTTTTACTGTCCTAGGACGCTATTGGCCGAGACTTCACGCAGGGCTTGCCAGCCTGCCGCAGAACCGCTATGCTAATGTTTCTTCAATTATAATTATGTATATATATCCTCCTGTAAATAATAAATATTTGTTTATGCAAAAGTTTATGCAAAAAATTTTTAAGCAAAAATTTGTTTATGCAATAATCAAAGAACCAGGGCATTAACACCGCAAGTCAGGTTCAACCCACAACAGTCACGAACCCCGTAAACGTTTAAACCAGAATATAAAGTTTTTCCAGTGGAATTTCATCAATATTCTGCAATGCCCCTGTAGTGGCTGGACAGGTAAAAATATGTTCTGGGAATAGTTCCGCCTCTGGGCAATTTCTACAATAACTTATAGTTACTGCAATAACTTGTAGTAACTAACAAGTTCTTGTTCCGTCACTGTTAATTTTCAATCCTCAAGTGATGACGAATTCGTAGTCTTGTAATTGTTTTGGTAATTATTCTGTCTTTATTAATTTCACAGACCTGGACAGAATTTTTAATGGATTGTTCTTTTAGCCTGTATCTTGCAATTGCGTTTGCGCTGTGGCGGGTAACATGATTTGTTGTACTTTGACTTGCCTGGCTTCTTTGGCCAAATTGTTGGCTTTTTCAGTGCCCTCAATGTCAAGGTAAGCCGGAATTCATTGCAAAGTGCACTTTTTTCCCAAGATGATTAATTCTGTCTAAGAGGAGGGGAATGTTTTCAGCGAGTCGTGAACATCCCAGCTGAATTGCTTCTAGGGCAGCTATGAAATCACTAAAGATTATAAAGCCTTTTGTCCTATCAGAATATTATGCAATATAATTCGCTTTAGAATGACGAAGGAACTTTCTTGGTATCTCAAAAAAAAAAAGTATTGTATTGTAAAATATATTCCCAAAACTGCTGTATTGTGAAGTATATTCCAAATACTTCATTTATATACCGGGTGGTCAGAATTAAAACACCCTACTCTGAGCTCTCTATAGATCGAACTACTCAGTGTAAAGGCTCCAAAATTGTTGAACATACTATTCAAGACATGGGGAAAGGGATTACGCGAAAAAAAATTAGTTCCAGAAACGCCGATAGGTGGCGCTGTACAACAGAAAATGTGTTGAAAAGACACAAAATACACATTTGTAACACATTTTATTCGAACGTACCAAACATTCATATCACAAGGATCTTATCGATGCAGAGAATGCTGCGTATAACGTTATCCATTGATTGTTCAAGAATAGCGGTGGCAACATCATCAACGACATCTGATCGAGTCGATTTGCGTCCTCGACCCGGCTGAACTCCAAGATGTCCAGTTTTCTCGAATCGAGCGATCATTCTCCTGAGAGCTTGTGGAAGTAATGGTCCTATGCGCAAATTCTTAAGTCGACGAAACTCTCGAAGTGCAGCTGCAGTATGTCCTTTGTTTTCATAAAACAGCTTCACAAGCAAAGCGCGTTCTGGCAGTGTGACAGCCATCGCTGATAAGAATGAAAATTTCCCAGTTTTATCCCTTTTATGCCCAAAATATAGTAGCTGCAAACCAAGGGTTTATTCAAATTTTTGTGCTTACAGTGCGAAATTGCAGTTACAACGACAGTTTAAGTTTCTTCACTTTTTTATCTTCTTTTTTTTTCATATCAGCAAAAGAAATTAAAAAGGAACAAGAAAGATCAATCATGCTTAAAGCATTGATTATGAAACACTTTCCAACTTCAATGCAATTTTATTTAAAAAAGTCGAAAATGCAATATATTCCTCGGTAATATTTTAAAACTTATCACAATACCACATTGATTTATTATATTTGAAACCTTAAACCTTCATCGAAAAAAATTAACTTCATTCAAATGACAGCATTAAAGTATAAATTGCCTGGTTTAAACATCTCTAAAATGTAATACAGTCCTTGGTAATAATTTTAGAATTATCATAATACTACGATAATTTATTATATTTGAAAACTTCATCGAAAACAACTGAAATCCATTCAAATGACGTCATAGAAAAAATAACACGCCTGGCTCTCTCTATAAAAGCAACATTTCATTCATAAATAATTCCCCCATTCATGTCTTTCATCACAATACTATAATAATTTATTTTATTTAAAAATTGAGACCATTGAGCTACAAGTAAGTAAGCTCTATTCGTTAAACTTCATCGAAAAATATCGTCCTTCTCTTTCTAAAATCAATGAATATTTCATTCATATCAGCTAAGCAGACTCCATGGACTATTTGATTTTGTGTTAAAGAATTACAGCGATTCTAATACAACTCATTCTACATATTTTGTTGTTTACATTTTACATAGGTGAAAAATAGGCTTAATAGTAGAAATAATCAAATTTAGATGAGCATTTAAACTGGAATATATTGTCATTGCGTTGTTTCCGTATATAGATGCACAGAATTTAGGCAAAAATAAAGTAGTTTTAGGACGGATACAACACTCAATATGAATTAAAAAGAACTTTAAAAATCACGATTTTGACACAAGATGGATGCCATATATCATTTTGAAGTGGGTCATGTGATCGTTTCATATAATGGACACGTGATCGCTTCATATAAGAGGTGTTATTATTATTTTAATTTTTATTTAAAAAACTACTGAATATATTTCGCTGAATTTTTTTTTTATATATTTTACGGAACCATTTGAATATTGCCTAAAATTTTCGAAGCAATTTGTGAATTTTAAATCCGCTTAAAAAATACTTGAAAAATTAGGTCCCATAGGGCTCAATGTATTCCATTTTTTCAACCCGGGTTCAATCCAAAACTAATTGGGTGATATTATTCATTTATATTCCCATAGGTCCTATAGACCGTCTGAACAACATACTAAAATTTCATTTTGATTAAGTCATTTTTACGGCAGTTATCGTGCTAACGGACAGACAGACAGACAGAATGAACAAAGTCATAAACACTTTTCAACTTTGTTGTAAAGTGTTAAAAATTCCATATCGCATGTGTTTGTTTTTTTGTGATTATTTTGTGTCTTTTCAGCATACTTTGTGTTGTACAGCGCCATCTATCGGTGTTTCTGGAACTAATTTTTTTTTTTTTTGCGTAATCCCTTTCCCCATGTCTTGAATAGTAGGTTCCACAATATTGGAGCCTTTACACTGAGTATTTCGATGTATAGAGAACTCAGAGTAGGGTTGTTTTTATTCTGACCACCCGGTATATTTTTTTATTTTACAATACGTATTTAAAAACAAACTTTACAAAAAGCTAAATTCTTCAGCTTTACAAAAAGCATCAGCAATAAAATTGATTAAAATGTAGAACTACTAATGAAGAACACTCATGAAGTTTATGAAACTTCACGAGTCAAAAGTACAGACAGAAAGAGTTAATTAACGTATTTCATAATAAACTTGGCACATTCACTTAATAACGATATATAGAGATGCAATAGACGCAGTGCAAGTTTTATCTTCTCAACTCCTTTTAATTTATTTAAGCTCATTAAGCAAGAAAATGCTTTGGATCAAAGAGGTAAATTTGCCGAGTTTGTTACGAAATACATCTTAATAATTTTTCCTCATTTTCCTCTATCATTTTCCCTCATGAAGTGTGATAAACTTTAATAATTCATTATCTCAATCATTTTTATGACTGACACTTTTTGTAAAGCTAAAGAACTTGACTTTATTAACACTTTACAACAAAGTTGAGAAGTGTTCGTGACTTTGTTCATTCTGTCTGTCTGTCTGTCTGTCCGTTAGCACGATAACTGCCGTAAAAATGACTTAATCAAAATGAAATTTTAGTATGTTGTTCAGACGGTCTGTAAGACCTATGGGAATATAAATGAATAATATCGCCCGATTAGTTTTGGATTGAATCTGGGTTGAAAAAATGAAATACATTGAACCCTATGGGACCTAATTTTTCAAACATTCTTTTAAGCGGATTTAAAATTCACAAATTGCTTCAAAAATTTTAAGTAATATTCAAATTGTTCCATAAAATATATATATAAAAAAAAAAAAGAAAAAAAATTCAGCAAAATATATTCAGTAGTTCTTTAAATAAAATTTTAAATTTTAATTACACCTCTTATATGAAGCGATCACGTGATCATGATATGAAAAGGTCACGTGACCCAATTCAAAATAAAATATGGCATCCATCTTGTCTCAAAATCGTGATTTTTAAAGTTCATTTTAATTCATATTGAGTGTTGTATCCGTCTTAAAACCGCATTATCTTTGCTTAAATTCTGTGCACCTACATACTGAAACAACGCAATGACTATATATTTGAGTTTAAATGAGCATCCAAATTTGATTATTTCCACAACGAAGCCTATTTTTCACTTATGTAAAATGTAAACAGCAAAATATGTAGAATGAGTTGTATCAGAATTGCTGTATTTCTTTAACGCAAAATTATATTGGAGCTCATGGAGTCTGCATAGCTGATATGAATGAAATATTCATTGATTTTACAGAGAGAAGGACCATTTTTTTCGATGAAGTTTTAAGCATAGAGTTTAATTACTTGTAGCTCCATGGTCTTAACTTTTTAAATAAAATAAATTATTACAGTATTGTGATGAGTGAAATGAATGGGAAAATGTTATGAGTGAAACGCTGCTTTTATAGAGAGAACCAGCTGTGTTATTTTTTCTATGACGTCATTTGAATGAATTTCAGTTGTTTTCGATGAAGTTTTCAAATATAATAAATTTTTGTAGTATTCATGATAATTTTAAAAATATTACCGAGGAATGTATCGCATTTTCGAGATGTTTAAACCAGACAATTTATATTTCAATGCCGCCATTTGAATGAAGTTCCTTTTTTTCGATGAAGGTTTAAATTTTCAAATATAATAAATTAATGTAGTATTGTGATAAGTTTTAAAATATAACCGGGGAAGTTATTGCATTTTAGACATGTTTAAATAAAATCGCATTGAAGTTGGAAAGTGTTTCATAATCAATGCTTTAGGCATGTTTGATCTTTGTTGTATTATTTAAGATAATACCTCTCGAAATAATCAAGCATACAAATTTGCATGAAAAGTTGGCATACTTATTTTAAACCGTAACAACAATAAATAAGGAAATTGATTTCCAGTGAGATCGAGTCATAATGTGTTACTATTAATTTGTGTTACTATTTCCCCCCAACAATGAAGTGTGCGAATATGTCGAGAAAGTCATACATTGACATTTGAATTTATGGCTCCTAAGTGTCAAAATTATACAAGGGTGTCAAAATTTCATGTATATTCGCACAGCAACGGACAAGCCTCGGTAGCGCAGTAGGCAGCGCGTCAGTCTCATAATCTACTCTCCTGAGTAATCTGAAGGTCGTGAGTTCGATCCTCACCCGGGGCAGTTTGTTTTTGGAGTATTAAGAAATAAAATTTCTTCGTCACCAAGAAGTGGAATTTCTTCGTAAAAGTAAAGCCTGCTAAACTAAGAAACTGGGATTTTTCACAAAAATAATGATTTTTTTTTTGCCCTGATGTAATGGAGTTGGTCTTACATTTGGTTGGAGTAATGGAGTTGGTCTCCATTACATGAGGGCTAGCCCTGATGTAATGGAGTTGGTCTTATTCTTTTCATTGTTAAAAATTGTGTATAAAATAAATATTTAATTAATATATTTGAGCATACGTAGTTTTTTATTTTAGATTTTGGGGGGTTTTCGGGTCATTTTACAAGAAAAAGTAGATTACTTTTTCCGAATCGTACCAAAATTCAATTAGCACCAGGGTAACCCACAAGTGACTTATCTACCAAATTTTGTGAAATTCGATCTATTAGTTTGGGAGGGGGGAGCCCCCTAATTTATAAAGAAATAATTACAAAGCAACTTTTTATGCAACATTTGGGTTAGATCTTGTATTAAATTTCATAAGTAATGATTTTTTTTTTTTGCCCTGATGTAATGGAGTTGGTCTTACATTTGGTTGGGGTAATGGAGTTGGTCTCCATTACATGAGGGCTAGCCCTGATGTAATGGCGTTAGTCTTATTCTTTTCATTGTTAAAAATTGTGTATAAAATAAGTATTTAATTAATATATTTGAGCATACGTAGTTTTTTATTTTAGATTTTGGGGGGTTTTCGGGTCATTTTACAAGAAAAAGTATGTTACTTTTTCCGAATCGTACCAAAATCTAATTAGCACCAGGGTAACTCACAAGTGACTTATCTACCAAATTTTGTGAAATTCGATCTATTAGTTTGGGAGGGGGAAATCCCCTAATTTATAAAGAAATAATTACAAAGCAACTTTTTATGCAACATTTGGGTTAGATCTTGTATTAAATTTCATAAGTAATGATTTTTTTTTTTTGCCCTGATGTAATGGAGTTGGTCTTACATTTGGTTGGGGTAATGGAGTTGGTCTCCATTACATGAGGGCTAGCCCTGATGTAATGGCGTTAGTCTTATTCTTTTCATTGTTAAAAATTGTGTATAAAATAAGTATTTAATTAATATATTTGAGCATACGTAGTTTTTTATTTTAGATTTTGGGGGGTTTTCGGGTCATTTTACAAGAAAAAGTATGTTACTTTTTCCGAATCGTACCAAAATCTAATTAGCACCAGGGTAACTCACAAGTGACTTATCTACCAAATTTTGTGAAATTCGATCTATTAGTTTGGGAGGGGGAAATCCCCTAATTTATAAAGAAATAATTACAAAGCAACTTTTTATGCAACATTTGGGTTAGATCTTGTATTAAATTTCATATCACCAATGAAAATCGAATATTTTCTTTCATCAGGGAGGGCTTAGTATATTTTTTCATGGAGGAGGAGTCAGTCCCCTCTGGCCACTGGTTGGCTGCAATCCTGTGTTTCTGTCATGAGCTTCTGACAAGGACTCTGAACTTGTTCACGATGAAATTTGAGCATTGCAAATGGTAGAAATTTGCAGTGTCAATGGAGATCAGTGAGTCTCGCAGCGTCCCCCCCCCCCTCCACCAGTAACTTAAGTCCTGTGTGTATACTCTAAAGTTTTTGAAATACGCCAACATCGACAATCTCGATGTCTATTGCAATTACTGTTGATTTAAAGATTTAAATAAACACCAGTTGCCGATGGAGATAAAATATTTTACTCTGGTATTTTTGTCTCTAGTATAGTCTACACAATGACACCAATGGAAATGGACAGAGGCTCTTTGAATTTGCTGTCTCGGAAAACATGTTAATAGCCAGCACAGCATTTCCGCATAAGGAAATACACAAGTACACCTGGTACACAAGTTACCTTACACCTTTCTGGTAGGTCGGACGGTCTGGGTAACAACAACAACAAGTACACCTGGATCTCCCCCGATAGCTTAACTTTCAACCAGATTGACCATATACTTGTTGATAGGAGACATCGGAAGAACGTAATAGACGTAAGAAGCTATAGAGGTGCAAACGTCGACTCCGACTACATACTTGTCGAAACTAAAGTTAGATTTAGACTGTGCAAGAATTTCTTCCGAAAGAGGGAGAACAACAACTATAAACCTGACATCTCTAAGTTGAAGGAGCAAAACATACTCAATGAATTTAAACTTAAACTTTCTAGCGACATCGGCTTGGAATTGGGAACACCAAATTGTGATCTCAACTGGAAATCGGTCAGTGTAATCTTATTGAAAGCTGCAATCGAGACCGTGCCAAACCTGGGACGTCGTGTTAGAAATGAGTGTTTCGGCGATGAGTGTAGTAAAGCCACAGATGAGAAAAATAAGGCATACTTGCTGATGCTGCAAAGGCACCGTACAAGAACCTATGAAGAAAAATATAGAGTGCTGAGGAGAGTGGAGAAAAAATTACACAGAAAAAAGAAGAAAGCCTTTTTTGAAGGCTCATTAAAAAATTTGGAGAACTTGAACAATCAAAATGAGTGTCGGAAGTTCTACAGATCAGTCAATAAAATGAGAAGCGAGTTCAATCCAAGATCTATCACATGTAGAAAGGAGGGGAGAGCTCGTTAGCGAACCCCATGCTGTTCCTGAGGTATGGAAACTAGTATCTCAATCCTGCGGTCATTCCCAATGGGAAACAAAATCCGGTGCAATGCGCATGCTCACGGACATCCTCTCCAGTGCTTCAATATTTCGTCAAGGGGTGATATAAATCACAGACAATATTATATTATATATAGTATTCTATGATATAAATAGTGTGCAGAAGCTGAAGATACAATGTTACGATCGAAATCGCAGCTGACAGTCTGACATGCTTCCCAATTACAGTTTTACGATTAAAATCGTAAAAATGCGATCCAAAATGTACAACATTGCATCCCAATGAGAATATTTACGAATATGTACAGTGTTGCCTTGGATTTTAATGTTCGTTCTGAGATTTTACGATTTTTAGGTATTGTCAATTTGTCATGTAATGGTTGAATGGTAAACAGAATGAAGAACTGCCCTCTATTTTTTAAATTCTAATCCGATTTTAAATGTATGGTAAAGGAAAGTTTTATTTTAAATAATATAATATTTTATGATTTCGTAATATAGTATTCTGTGATTTATATCACCCCTTGACGAAATATTGAAGCACTGGAGAGGACGAGTCCGTGAGCATGCGCATTGCACCGGATTTTGTTTCCCATTGGGAATGACCGCAGGATTGAGATGCTAGTAGGTATGGAAGGACTATTTTCAGGATCTGCTCGAGGGGAGAGACGAAACTGACACTCCCCAGGGGGACCCTGTGGAACAGGACATTATCGTAGACGGGGATTATCCCCCGCCTTCCATTCACGAAGTGATCCTTGCTATCAAAAAACTTAAAGATAACAGATCGGCTAGTCCGGATAACATTCCATCTGAATTTTTAAAGGTCGATGAACCAGTGCTTATTAATGCTTTGCACTATATTTTGGTTAAAATTTGGGAATCGGAGAAATTGCTCACTGAGTGGGAAGTGGGTTCCATCTGCCCTATTTTTAAAAAAGGAGACCAACTTGAATGTCGTAACTATAGGGGCATTACACTCCTCAATACGGCATATAAAATCTTCTCCAACTTACTTTTTGCAAGACTTCAACCCCATACTGAGAAAGTTATTGGAAACTACCAGTGTGGATTTAGGCCCCCAAAGATCTACTGTGGATCAAATTCATACACTGAGACAAATTTTGAAGAAAACTAAAGAGTATAACATCAAAACCTTCCATCTATTTATTGATTTTAAAGCTGCTTATGACAGCATAAAAATAGATAAGTTGCTTAAAGCTATGATTGAGTTTAACATTCCTACTAAACTTGTTAACCTTACTAAAGCCACGCTTAGCACCGTTCGTTGCAGGGTTAAAATTCAAAACCACCTTTCTGAGCCTTTTGCTACTGAAAGAGGACTGCGTCAGGGAGACTCGCTTGCCTGCCTGCTCTTCAATCTCGCATTGGAGAAATGCATCCGAGATAGCGGATTAGACCGAAGAGGCACTCTCTGGAATAGGTCGCAGTATTTATTGGCCTACGCAGACGACATTGACATTATTGGAAGATCTGAAAGGGCAGTGAAAGAGGCCTTTCGTGCCCTTGATATCTCTGCTACAGACATGGGCCTCACTATCAATGAGGACAAGACGAAGTTCATGGAAGTCCCGTCCGCGTCTGGGAACTACAACCCTTTTTGCATAAATGGTCATATATTTGAAAGGGTTAGTCAAATACCTTGGAGCTACTATCAATGACCAAACCTTGTTGAAAGCCGAAATTAACTACAGAATAAAATCGGCCAATAAATGTTTCTTTGGACTAAAAAAACAATTAAGATCCAGGCTTGTTAGCCGAAGAACTAAAATGAGACTATACAAGACACTTATACTGCCTGTGCTGCTGTATGCTAGCGAAACTTGGACTTTAAAATTAGACGTCCAGCGTGTCCTGGAGACTTTTGAAAGAAAAGTGTTAAGAACTATATTCGGGCCTGTACAAGAACAAGGATGCTGGAGAACCAGATATAATTTTGAACTTTATAGACTCTACAAAGAGCCTCAAGTTACCCAAATCATCCGAAGTAACAGATTGAGATGGCTCGGACATGTCTGGAGAACCCCTGAAAACAACCCGACTAGATTGTACACTTTTAAGAACCCTGGGGGTACCCGCACCCGGGGCAGACCTCCGACTAGATGGTTAGACGACATTGTGAATGACATCAACATTTTGAAAATTAAAAACTGGCAAAGAGTCGCTTTTGTGTTGGAAGAGGCGTGCTGTCGAGGCAGCTAAGACCTGTAACAGGTTGTTACGCTCTTAAAAAAGAAGAAGAAGTATTTTTGAAGTGCAAGATTTCTTTTTTTCTTATAGAACGATGTATGCAATCACAATTCAATAAACAGGAATTTTACGATGTATGCAATCACAACGATGTATGCAATCACAATTCAATAAACAGGAATTTTACGATGTATGCAATCACAACGATGTATGCAATCACAATTCAATAAACAGGAATTTTAAGATGTATGCAATCACAACGATGTATGCAACCACAATTCAATAAACAGGAATCTTTCACATCAATTTTCCCAATTTTAAACCCAATTTGGTGTTATTAATAAATGTTAAAGTAATTCTGCTGCTGGCTCCAACTTTCAACTAAACTTTTTGGAAATTTACGCAAATTTCCAATAAAATAATCTAATCATCAGTACGATATAGCATCAGACAAGAGCAGTTCAAAACTCTTTCTTTCTCTTCGGAGGGCTGAAACTGAACTGGTTTATTCAATGCAATGCCCCATGCCCAAGGCTTTGTATTGTGGCATTCCCTCAGCTGGGTTAAGGGTATGGGAATTTATGGCTTTAGTCCGTCCTGAAATAGGATACAAAGAGAGGCTTACTGTTCGGTACGAAAGTCATTTCGATGATGGGCAGCTCAATTAGGAGAAGGGACTGTGAAAACAGAGCTAAAAGCTGAATTCTTGCAACCATACCATTTTTACAAGCGACATCTAGGGAACAGATTTTCGCGGATTTGAGTTCCATGAGCGTCAGTAAATATCCTGCCCTATCCTCACTTTCAGGCCCGGTTTAAGGCGTGGGCGGCGTGGGCAATTGCCCACAGCGGACGAATTAGGGGCGGCCATTTGGAAGTGAAATTAGGTGTAGTAAGAATGACTTTTGTGGTCGTATTAAAAAAAATATTTTGAAAATGAACCAATTTTGTGCCACTTTAATATAAATGAATTTACTTTTTTAGATAGTATTAAAATATAAAAAGGATAAAATCGTTTTTCTCCCATAATTATATCTTTTTCGAAGCAATGTACAGTTCTGCTTGAAAGTACGTACGCTCAAACACTTGGGAGATTACCAGATTTTAAACAACTTGCAGCTGGGTGCAGCCTGCAATCCCTTAGGGGACTTTGTTTCCTCCAAATACTGGGAAAAACCCAAGGGCCGATTCTCAGAATTTTTCCTGGTTTCAAATTCAAATTGCAAACACATGGATGCGGCCTCTATGATCGCACTTCTAAAAGGACGGGAGGGAGGAGATTAGTCCAGATGGTCATTCTTTTGGTCGTCTACCGTTTTAGCTGATTTAGGCATTGAGCCTAGCTGAAGACCATGTAGATAACAAACACAATGACTGCAAGTAAAAAGCTACTTCTTATTGTTCAAAGTGTTGTGTTATGCTGCCGTGCAAAATTCACAAATCCATCGACAAATATGGCTGTCTTTTAAGTTCTAACTATTCGGGTAACTTTTTCTTTCAATTATTTAAAATATTTTTGCAAAATTTCTTAATTGACTACATTTTTTGTTGATTTTTAATGTGTTTCAACCAATAAAATTAATTTGGTACTGAATTTAGTCTTTGGTATTAGCCCCAGAATAATATTGATAAAAGAATAATTTTTCATGTTTCTATCCAAAATAATATGCCCCGTGGCTGTTCTATGAGGAATTTCAGAGGCAAATAACTAAGCAATGGTGTAAAATGATCTTAATTTTGTATTTTTTCCAGTTTCATTGCAAAATGAAAAAAAAAATGGTACAAAATATTTTTGCGAAGTAAAATATTCCTTTTTGAATATCTGCATGAAAGTGCAAAAGTTGTTTATAAATTGTTAGAGCTGTTTCATAAATTAATAAATTTATTCTATAGACTCAATCTAGGAATTATATATATTCTTTTGCTCATGCATACAAATTTCTGTCTAGATATACGTTCAATAATCCGTAAATACTATTTTATTTTTTCATAATTACACTTTTAGTTATAATTTAATACACTTTTAAGTAAAATGTTAATTAAACAACCTTAAAATTTATAATATACATTTTGATATTGTGATTTTTTTTATTTCTACTCAAACAATTCATTTAATATCCCCATGTTCTAGTCAACATTCGATTTATTATTATTCTTATATAAAGTTGTATCCCCCCCCCCCCGTCCCTTTTAAAATGAATTTGGAAGCATTTGGATATTTTCCTGTGTTTCTGTTGGACCCATGTATCTCCAAATTCTTTTCAGATGTTTTCTTTTATTATTTTTTTCAAAATTACGAAAATAAATATTACGTGTTTTACCGCCTTGTTCTCTAATGATTGCAAATATGATTTTCCCCTCTCTCTTAGTTTTGTTATGCACTTTATCTTTCGGCAGAAAATTAGAATATTTTTAATTTTTACCCCCTCCACCTTTTTTCCTAATTGTTGTCCCCTTTTCTATTCTATATATTTTTCCTGCTTTTGAATTAGGTTTTGTATCTTCGAACATTTTTTTATATTTTTTCATTCACTTGTCACAAACTCAGGGGCATTTTAAACATTACATTTCAATCGTCTTCACACCCAGTGAATCTATAATAATGAAAAGAAGAATCTATCTGTGTGTTTGTCCACAATGCCGACCGATATCTATCTCATTGAATTTTTTCACACAGTCTCATCTCCGGCCATCCATTTTGTTACTCCATGTCTTCGGACGAGTCGGTTGGCCTGGGCTTTCGACACAGTCTCATCTATACCTGAACTAATGCATCTCGAAGGCATTTTACCAAAATTTACATTCGATTTTTAACGAATTTTAAAATTCCAAAATCAGATAATCTCCAGCTACTGATATGACCTAGCAGCTTTATTCTCGATTTAACAGTTACAGAATCTCCAGCCATCGATATGATCTAACAGCTAATCATACGATTTAACAGCTACCGTAACGATCTAATGCCACGTTCATCTCCTAGAGGTTATTTATCTTTCATTCATTTATATTTTGCATCACGGAGAGCGTTTATGTTTTTTTTCGCTTTGCGGATAGCGTACTGGTAATTTGACGTCGGTTTAGGATTTGAAGAAAATTGAGTAGTGTTATTTGTAAGTGTAGTAACGGGGGTTTATTTGCCTCCCAGTCAATACCGGGTAATTCGTTCCAGTGATGCAATAAAGCAAATGTTAAATTAGTCAAAGTGTAAAATTTTGTTGTAATTTGGATAGTATTCCATTATTATGTATATTTCCGTATGTATATTTCCACCTATTCTGTTCAAACCTCACCAATCATTAAACATCTTTAGAATCCCCCAAGTTCATTTAACTTTCTAATTTTTTTTTTAAACAAAACAAAATATCTTGTGTTTGTGCACTAATATTTCACAAAATATTAAGTAACCAGACTGATGTGCAACAATCGTGGCATTTCAAATATTACAGCTTTCTCACCCATTAGAAAACTTGATTTTTGAAGTATAGTTGTTATATTCTATGTTCCTTCTGTATGTTAATCAGATTTTAGAGGGGCTACAATGGACAGTCACAAACTGCTTCGAAATAGAATCCCAGATTTTTATCTGCGAAATCAAAAACCAACAAATTTAAATATTTTTGCATTTTAAATTTAATATTAAAGATTAGCTATTTAAATAAATTGCTGATAATATAACCGGCAAAATTCTGAATTGTCCTGTTATATTATGTCTTAGCTTCGTAGGGATTGAAATGCTTTTCCTTCATCTCTCCTCTTTCCTAATTTATTCATAAAATCATTTCTTTGATTTGCTTATAATGTTTTACTGCTAAGATATACAAATTATTCATAAGATTTATGCAATTAAAAATTCAAATTTTATTAAAAAATGGATGAGGGCAACTTTCATGATACTACATAATGAGTAAGTTACTTTTGATTCCTGATAAATTCAGAAAAATATAATCGGCGGTGACTGTAGTCCGATGGAACCGAAATTGCTTTGCGTGAATAATATTTTGTAAGATCCAACTCCAGTAAAGTTCAATAAGTTTATTCGATTATTTCAGACTCATTTGTTTCGTTTATAGGCTTTCAAAGCAATACAAATTACTAGCAATACAAATTAACTATTTGTAACTAGCTAGCGCTTTTAATTTTCACCCCGATTTCATCTGAAAACTCCGACCATAGACTCCACTTTTATATATTCGATTATTTTACTAACTTGATTTGCAGTATAAAAATTAAACTTACTGTGGAGATTTTACATTCGAGTTAATCTATAAACGTGTCTGGCGGCACATAAATACGTAATTGAATGCGTATATTTCCACCTATTCTGTTCAAACCTCACCAATCATTAAACATCTTTAGAATCCCCATATTCATTTGACTTCCTAATTTTTTTTTAACAAAGCAAAATATCTCGTGCTTGTGCACCAATATTTCACAAAAGAGTAAGTAACCAGACTGATCTGCAACAATCGTGGCATTTCAAATATTACAGCTTTCTCACCCATTGGAAAACTTGGTGTTTAAAGTATAGTGGTTATAATTTCGATATACTTCAAAAATCAAGAAAGTGACCTAAAATTATATACACTTGTAGGATTTTTAAAGAGCAATAAATTCATACTAATTGTTTATAGTTATCACTTTTAGTTTTTAAGGTATAAGCATTACAAACTTGAAATACTTCAAATTTTCAAACTTCTTCCACTTGACAAGATGATTACTCGAAAACTATAAAAGCTTTTTTAAATATACATATAAATTTAGAAACTAAATTTCGTCATACATATTTTTTTATCACTTAATATAATTCTATCGATCTTTTATAATTTCGAAGATATTTCGAGTGAAAGTATGAAACATGGAAAAAAACTCATTTTTATGTTTCAAAGTTTAAGCCACCCCTCCCACAAAAAATAGAGTTCGATCCAAAATCCAATTATATACACTTGTAGGGCTTTTACAGAGCTACAAATTTATGCTTATTGTTCAAAGCTAGTTCTTTTAGTTTTTGAGATGTTACTAACTTGAAAAATGAAAAAATTTCAATCTTCTTCAATTTGACAAGACGATTACTCGAGAACTATAAAAGCTTTTCTTAATAATAAATATAGATTTTGATACTAAATTTCCTAGTACGTATTTTTGTCGTTTACTATTTATATCTTTATTTTATAGTTTAAAATGAAAACAAGAATAATAAAAACACTCGCTGGGACAGCGTTTTCTAGAAAAAAATTTTGAATATTAGAATATTGATATTATTATTATAAGTGTCCAAAAGGTTTACATTTTTCATAACACTTCGTTTTTCCTACACAGAAACCCCAAACATAGATGTTATTCCCGTAAACTTACATATAATATGATTGTTTATTTAATATTTTTGAATGCCGTTTTCTTCTTATGATTTAAAAGAAGTTTGATAATTTGCGACCTTCCGAGTGTTCATTTCCCTTTAAAATCATAAATTTTGTTCACTTCTCTCCATTCGTTCTAGAAATTTTGTCTCTCTAGACTCCTATACACACCCATATATACATTACACTCACGCACAGACATCCATTTAAAAATAATTGATATGGGTTAAAGGATGTCCAAAACGTATATTAATCCGTCGAAAATTCGAGTTTTCGACCCCATCATTATTTTCCAATACATCATTTGTGTGCAGGGAAATTACAAATAAAGTCCAAAATTCAGTTATGTATTATAAATTACTGCTGCATTATGCATGCATGTATGCATGTAGAAAGAAATGTAAGGCATTACATTTTCTAAACCGCTAATTAAAACTCTAAATTTAGATGAGAATAAAATTTGATAGTGTGAGATCAGAAATAGATCTCACACTTTGATGAGACAAGCTTATATGTGTAATTTATTGTGCACAAAACGGCAAACAATACTGTCAGTCTGGATGGCGTCGAGTTTTACAACACGGGAACCCAAAAGGTCACAAAATCATAAATTTAGGGGCGCCAAGACAACGGGAGGGGGGGGGGGGGCGAGCGGACCCTTACGAGGATGTGAATCATGCCATTGGATAAAGATTAACCAATGGAAAATGGGCTTGTTGCGTCACATTAAGAAGGAAGGAATTATTAAGGAAACATTAAGAAAATTTTTATTATATATTTGTATTTTATATTTATATATATGAAGGGCGACCCCAAACTGTCTTGCCCACACACGAAAATATCCTTGAACCGGCCCTGCTCACTTTGTTACCTTTCGCGGCACACATTTTTTGCGAAATTCTGCTCAAACAGTTGCGAAATATTTTCTGAAAGATAAAATGCAATGCTTAGATTATATTAAAACTAAATTTAATGCCCAATAAAACGTAGAATATATTTTTTATTTTAACCCAAAATATTTTTGGTGCTGCCATCTGTTGTCGTAATTTAATTCATACCGAATATTTTTATTTTTTAATGAACATTTTTAAATATCTATTCCTTCTAATACAGTATTAAATGCAACAACAGATCATATATAATAATGCCACAATCACTGAAAGGTCATTTCTCATTCTATAAATTTGATACGGGGATCTGAATGTACATAACTGAGGACTGCAGCTTTGTCTTCAAGTTCCTTTGTCTTCCAGTCCAAGTTCAATTACGTTTACGTGATTGTGGTATTATTATATATGGTTCGTTGCTGTATTTAATAGCGTATAAGAAGGAATAGACTTTTAAAAATGTTCATTAAAAAATAAAAATAGTCGGTATGAACTAAATTACGACAACAGATGGCAGCACCAAAAATATTTTGGATTAAAATACAAAATATATTCTATATTTTATTGAGTATGAAATTTAGTTTTAATATAATCTAAGCATTGCATTTTATTTTTCAGAAAATATTTCGCAACTGTTTCAGCAGCATTTCGGCGAAAAATGTGTGACGCGAAAGTGGTTGATCCTGAAAATAGACCCCCACTCATTTTTCAAAGTACGATCCCGCGCCAAGTTGGCGCGATTCTTCAAGTTGCAATTTCATTCCGTATACTTCGCCAATTCTGGTAGCCCACGGCTTTGGTAACCCACTGACATCCAATCAGCGCTCGACTGTTTGGAAATCGACAATTTAATAAGCAGTAAGTATTCTGTGTATTTCATCAGATTTTTTTCGATCGAATTCGTTGACTCTTGTTTTTACAGATCTTTTTCGATCGATTTGCAAAGATTCAAACACGTACAAACTTTTTGGAATAAATATTTAAAACATTCCTCGTAATTCATGGACATTAACATTTTACCCAAATTTTCAATAGATATGCAGGTTCCGGTGTTAAGTGTACGTGTATGTTCAAGAAAACGTGCTGCGGTGTTAAATGTACGTGCATGTTCAAGAAAACGTGCTGCGGTGTTGAATGTACGTGCAAGAAAACGTGTTCCGCTGTGGATGTAATTAAAAATATGGATATCCGTTACATAAATGTTAGTTCTTTTCTTTGTTCATCCCGTGTTTTGAAATTGTCTTTTGTATTATTCCGTGTTTTCAAAATGGGTTTCTTAATTTTAAAGTATCGTTTTTTTCTTGATTTTTGTTAAAGTACAAACTTTTTTCTAAGTATTGTTTTCTCTTGAATTTAGTTAAAGTATAAACTTTTTTCTAAGTATCGTTTTTTCTTAAATTTAGTTAAAGTACAATCTTTTTTCTAATTATCGTTTTTTCTTAAATTTAGTTAAAGTATAATCTTTTTTTCTAAGTATCGTTTTTCCTTAAATTTTGTTAAAGTATTGTCTTTTTTTTAATTTTTATAAGTTTTTGATATTGATTTAAATTCAAAAAATATTTTAAGTATCGAGTGTTTCAATATGGTTTCTAAAATTTAATTATTCTGCCATTACGCAATATTTTTATAATTCTGCCATTATGCAATATTTTTGAAATGCACAAAAATCGTATTACTTTCCTTATATACATAATGTATAAGGAAAGTATTGTGACGGGGTCGAAAATTCGAAATCGAGTTTTCGACGGGAGAGCACGTTTCAAGCATCCCTGATCACGAATCAAACATTTTTGAAGTGATGTCTGTGTGTGTGTGTGTGAAAGTATGTGTGTGTGTGTGTCAGTGAGTCTGTGGAGACGATAACTGACGAACGAATGGACCGATTCGAATCAAATTTGGTACAAAAATCACAATCCGTAAACACTGGAAGCCTATTGTTTTTATACGCAATCGAATGTCCAGAACCCCCCTAAATTTTCGAATGAAATTTTGAAAAAATCGTTAAAAAATCAAAACCACTAATAAAGTTACACAAATAGACATTTCTTATGTAATTTTTTATTAGAAAACAATTGACATAAATTTTAGAACGCTAACATAAACCGTTCTCGAGATATTGCACATTTTTCAAAAAAATTATCAAAAAGTCATATAAAATAGAAAAAAAAATATTTCCTATTGAGAAACATGTTCACTTTTCATATATAATATCATGCGATAAATTGGGTGACATCATTCTCGTGGATCTAGCTCGTTCCATTCATGAAAAAAGATACTTTGAGTAATACTTTTGCATTTGAACGCCAATTTATCTGCTGTAAGAATAACGTATTTCTTCGTCCATAACGCTTGGCGAGATTTTGGCGACGAAATTGGCGGAATGTCGCCAACTTGGCGACTTTTTGAAATGTTGCCATATTAACGAAAATCTCGCCAAATGGATAAAAATGATGATAAATCAATGAAAATGACGACTAATTGTCGAAAATTCAATATCTTGGAAAGGATATTAGTATCTACTAGAAGAAAAACCTATTTATTTTACTGTAAAAGTAGTAAGTTCATTTCATTATATAAGGAAAGTCATGTGTTGCCCACATCAGATTTTTTTGTAATATTTTTATGAGTATTATTCACTTTTATTTATATTCAATTGCAATATCATTTAACAAAATTCCAGTTCATAAAATTATAGAATACGACGATATTTTGGTAGGAGGAGCCTATTATAAAACACGGGAATATACGTACGTCACTTCAGTTGGGAGGAGTCAATTTCAAAACACGGAGAAACGCGCCAACTTGGGGATCTATTTTCAGAATTTACCGCGAAAGTTAACAAAGCTCGGATAGGGCAGAATATTTACTGACGCTCACCCTTAAATGTATGTAACTCCTGATCGTAATTATTTTATTGAAAACTTTTATGAATTTAATGAAATTTGTTGAGGTTTTAGTATCTGGATATATTCTTTATCTTGCTGATTTTATTATTTTGGGGTGATTCCTATCGGAATGGTTTAAGGAATCTATGATTATTTTAACTAAGTGATTAAAATGTATTACATTGTTATAGAAAGTTATCGTGCTTATACTAAAATCTTGTATTTCTTTATCTTTAACAGGTATGCTTATCTTGCGATAAGAGCTTTACGAAGAAGAGAAGTTTAGTGCGGCATTTGATGATGCATCGAATTATTGATGTAACGTGTGCGAGTGTGCATTTGCCTGTAAGAAAGACTTAGCTAGACATGCAAACGCGTATACCCCCGTTCAAATTTTTGAGTGTGTTGAATGTTCTATGAAGTTTAGCAGAAGGGATAGCCTAAAGCGCCATCTGAAACGTCATCGGAAGGATGGTATCCAGTGCAAACATTGTGAACTTATATTCAGTAAGAAAAGTGATGCCATGCACCACCAGCGTATTGAACATGGTTCTAAAAAGATAAAAGCCCTGCTTTAGCCTCAGATTCTAATAAGCGCCTCAAGAAGAAAGTGGCGAAGGCTTTGGATGTATTCTCCGTACACACGCTGGAGCCCTCTGAAGAGGTAGAAGGGGATCTTATGCTATGTTTTGATGAGATTCGCCTTCATCTATTAAAGATATTAAAAGATGAACTTGGTGAATAAAGATCTATCAAGTGGTGTCTTATTGCGGATGTTCAATTCATTCGCAATTGTTACATGGAATTTTGCAATCCCAATGTAACATTGCAGTTATAGAGGAGGAAGTGAACCTAAGAAGACGGCCCCTCACGCAGTGAGGCAATGTTTATAACATTCCCTGTAACGCAGTTGCACCGGACACAGATGTGAAATATTGGGTGCTACTCAAATTCTAGGGAGAATCCCATGCTGTACGAACGGAAGGGGGTGACCCAGCTGACCCAAAATGTCAATTTATATCATGGGGACCCTGGGAAAAATAATCGTGAGAACTTTCTTCATGTAAAAACAAGAGGCTAGATATCTAATATTTCAGGAGGGACCTGGGCCAAAATAATATAGCTGGAAGGCGTAGTTTTTAGTATACTTGACCAATTGCAGACAAGGGCGCCTTGTAGAGGGGGCAGAAACAGAGAGCAACTTTGAAGTTTGAAATTTTTAAATCGAGGACTTGAGTTTGTGAAATGAGCGAAGGAGGTGCCAAGAGGCGACAATCGTGAAACAAGCACCTTGCCCGTGCAATCAGCCGGACAATCCGAGCTCCTTACTAATGAAGAAGGTAGGCTCAGTTTTTATACATATTTGCATGCAGGCCAGTTTGGCTCTCCATCTCACTCTCTACCCTCTACGTAGGTTAACCTGAGCCAAAAGGCGATGGTATGTTTTCAGTGGTGTTAGGAATTGTTAGTAACTGATTCTATTAAGTAGTGTATTTTTAAGGAATGATGTTATGTGAGTTGAAAATTTATAAAGTGATCTTAGATGTTGTTTTCTCTTAATAAATATTTTTGCTACTGTTTTAATTTAAGTCTCTTCATTTTAAATACTTGTGTAATTAATACATCTTAATTTACTTCCTTATACGAAAGCGGTTTTTTTTTCGCGTTCTTAGCGGACGTGTGGGATTTCCACGTAACAGCAATATTGCGAGTGGTGAAGAGGTATCGAGCTCATATTTTAGAACAGATGTTGTGACAGAACTTCGTGAGGATACCCTACACGGCAATATTGAAGCGTCTTTTTCCCAAATCTTGAAGTTATTCGAAGAATTTCTTAGCCGAGGTTCCAGATGGACTTCACAAAGGATGCGAAAGATAGATGTTTACTGCTCAAAGTACAACCCCCTTGCAGCTTCTAGCTATATACCCTTGCCAACAAAACTTGAAACCAAGAAAGCTTTGTTAAATATCCGAAATGAAGACGAGAAATGCCTGGTGTGGTGCTTATTGGCCCACAAATATAATATCCACTGGTCGGATCAACCACATCGTGTATCCCACTACCAAAGTCATGAGAATGAAATTCAACTTGGAGATATTCATTACCCTATCTCAGTTGTGAAGATTCCTCAGATTGAGAAATTAAATAATATACGGATTAATATGTATGGATATGAAGATGAGGAAATTTTTCCTTTGCATATTTCCAAACGAGAGGATATGGAATGTGTGAATTTGCTGCTGATTGGTGATGAAGATAAGCAGCACTATGCACTGATTAGAAATATGTCACGCTTGCTGGGAGATATAACTAAGCATAATGGAGCCCAATATGTGTGTTATAGATGTTTGCACCGTTACAGTAGAGACGATCTTTTACAAGATCATGCTCAATATTGCAAAGAGCATGCACCACAGCGCATCAAAATGCCATCGGAAGATCAGAAATATCTCCAATTCACGAACAAACAGTACCAACATTCCAGCCTAGTCTTGTGCTCTTATTTTAGATGCAGACTCTAGTTTGCTGTACCCCTCCTTAGCTTTTGGGAACTCGCTTTCCGTTGACAAGCTTTCACAACTCTTCTGCTGCTAGGCACAACTCTTGCTCAAGGCTCAAGGCCCTGCGCCCCTCGGGGCGCCCCCAGTCTATCCCCCTCTTTATTCTTCTCTGTTGGGATCCCGCTTGGGCCCCAACACCGCAGTTTTCTGAAGACTTGGGGAAGGGCACGACCTCGGTCGCGACCCCCCCCCCCCCCCAAGCATCTCTTAGTTGATTAACTCACCTTTTACTACTTCCTTTTTTTCTGTCTCTTTTCCTTTTCGTCTGGAGTTTAAAGGGAGGAACTCTTCCTCTCCTGGGCACTCCACTAACCCCGTCCTTGAGATCCTTGAGTACCAACATTCTATCCCCTTCATAATTTATGCTGACTTTGAAGCCCTGGTCGTTAAAGAGGATACTACTAAGCCCTCGAATAGCAGATCTTACACACATAGATTGGCGATCCATGAACCTGGCGGATATGCTTATGTTGTCATAGGACCTGACGGAAAGTGCTTGAAACCAGGTACGGTGTGTCGAGGTGTAGACCCTATGAATCATTTCCTTAACAACTTGGTAATGGAGAAACAGTATCTTGAAAATAAATTACGTTATGTTAAACCACTGCGAATGACTAAGGGGAATGAAATTGACTTTGAAAGAGCTACTTATTGTAATGTGTGCCATCGTGAACTGAAAGCAGATCGTGTGCGTGATCACAATCACGTGACTGGAGCCTACAGAGGTGCCCTGCATAATGCCTGTAATCTTAACTATAGGTAAACTACTAATTTACATGTAGTGATTCATAATTTGAAAAATGATGATGCTCACCATATTATGCTGAGCCTTGGGAAATTGCAAGATCATGAAATTGATGCGGTTGCCACTAATATCGAAAAATACATATCTTTCAAGATTTCAAAGAAGGAGGGGCCGCGTGTCTACTTACAATTTATTGCTAGTCTGCAGTTTCTGAATGTTTCCCTGGAAAAATCAGTTTCCAATTTAGACTTGGGCAAATTTCATATTCTGAGAGAACATTTCCTTGATGTGATACAGTAGGATGCCCTTCTTAAGAAGGGTGTATACCCCTATAGTTATATGTCATCCTTTCAAAAATTCGATGAAGATGTACTGCCTCCACCTTCTGCATTTCATAATGATATTAAAGGTGAAGATATTAAGAGTGAAGATTATCGACATGCCCAAACTGTATGGAATACCTTTAATATAAAGAACTTGGGAGAATATCACGATCTGTATGTGAAAACGGATGTGCTACTATTAACTGATATCTTTGAGAATTTCCGAAAAATTTGTAAGAAGAACTATGATTTACACGCCGCTCATATGAGGACCTCGCCAAGACTGGCCTGGCAGGCATTCTTGAAAATGACTGAGCAAACCCTAGAACTGCTTGCAGATGAGAATATGCTACTGTTTATAGAACGTGGGATTCGAGGCGGATGTATGATTAGCCAGCGTAGATCCGAGGCTAATAATCGTTATTTGGAAAATTACGACTCTACTAAGCCGGATAAGCACATTATCTATCTTGATGCCAATAACCTATATGGTTGGGCAATGTCCCAACCACTACCCTATGGCGGGTTTGAATGGATACCTGCAGAAAATTTGAATGAATGCTGGATAATGAACCTAAAGGATAATACTAAAGAGGGGTATATATTTGAAGTGGATCTAGAGTATCCTGAATCCTTACATGATTATCATAATGAGTACCCCTTGGCCCTTGAAAAGATGAAGATTGAGCGAGAAATGCTCTCCCAATATACTGAACGGTTGGTTCAACAGTTACATCATGGCCATTTTGTCAGTACTACGAAACTGGTGCCCAATCTACATGACAAGAAGCATTATATTGTTCACTATCGCAACCTTCAACTATACCTATCATTAGGTTTAAGACTCAAGGAAATTCACAAGGCCTTAAAATTTAATCAGAAGCCCTAGTTAGAGAAATACATCCAATTTAATACAGAAAAGAGAAAGTTGGCGAAGATTAATTTTGAGAAAGATTTCTTTAAATTGCTTAATAACGCTGTTTTTGGAAAAACGATGGAGAATCTTCGAAATCGAGTGAATGTTGAGTTAGGGAATTCTTCAAAGCGAGCCCTGAACATGGTTGCATCCCCTGCTTATAGAGCTGGCAGGATTTTTTGTGAAGATCTGGTGGGTATCGAGCGTGTAAAGAGTTGCATTTTAATGAATCGGCCTATATACGTTTTCTTTGCTATCCTGGAGTTGTCCAAGCTACCCATGTACGAGTTCCATTATAAGCATATTAAGAGCCAATATGGTGAAAAAGCCTCACTTCTCTTCACCGATACTGATTCATTGACTTATGAAATCCAAACTGCTGATATCTATAAAGATATGAGCCAGCATAAGCAGCTGTATGATTTTTCTGACTACCTCAAGGACCATCCTCTCTTTAGTGAAGAGAATAAAAATCGTATTGGATACTTTAAAGATGAACTGAATTCAACCCCCATTCAAGAATTCATAGGACTTAGACCTAAGATGTACTCTATTCTATCATTTGCTAGAGAAAAGAAAAGAGCTAAAGGTGTTTCTACCCATGTGGTTGCCCAGAAAATTACGCACAGTTATTATAGACAGTGCCTGTTGAATGTCAGACCTACCATGGAAGAGCAGATTATAACTGATAGCAGCTACCATAAACTATCCACCGTATGCAGAATAAGGTGGCTTGGTCTCCCATTGATGACAAAAGATATTTACTTGTGGACGGTATTACAAGTTACGCTTACGGACACTTTAAAATAAGAAAATAAAAAAATAGATTGTGCCGGAGCATTTATGCATCGGGTGGTGGTGGGGACAATCTTTTAAAAAATTAATTTTGTAACTAATATTATAATATTGAAATTAATGAGAACGGTATTACAAGCTATGCTTACGGGCATTTTAAAATAATAAATAGAAAAAATAGAGGTTGTCGCAGGGCGCATGTGCATTGGGTGGTGGCGGGGACAACCTTTTTTTAAAAATATTATGTTTTACTAAAATATCTACCTATATTACTATTGAGGTAATAAATAATACTCCATACGTAATAAACTCCATCCTCTTCTATGACATCATCCTTCTATCCATACCTATCTTATGAGATCATAACTGTGTCAGCTTCTGAGGATCTCCCCATGTTAAAGCATAGCACCTGAATATCTCCACCGTTGATGCACTTATTGTCTGGCCTCGGAGCGTTTTGGAAAGTTTCCCATGTTAAAGTATAGCACTTTACTTCCACCCGAATGTTGGTGAACTCTCTTTATTCATCTACTTGTATATCTTAAGCAGAATTTCTGTAGAATTTTAGTTACCCATTTGAGAGCAAAACTCAACTGATAAATCCAGCATTTGAGATATTTCCAGTAATCATTACAATTATTTAAAATTTGATAAGTGAGAAATTTCTGTGTTTTTCTTTGATAGCAGCAGTGGCATAGTCAACATGACGAATATTAAACTTCTAACTTTATGAGTGGGCTTTATAAAGTTTAGATGCAAATGTGAAAATTTCATAGAGAAACAAAATGTACTGTCTTTGATGCATTGATACAAAAATTTGGCTGGGGCAAAATAAACTTCGGGCCCACCTCTCAGTAAATTAAAAAAAAAAAAAAAAAAAAAAAAAAAAAAAAAAAAAAATCAGCATTTTACTTTTTTTAAATTTCTGAGACACAGGAGGGGGGATAGGTGTCCATTAGAGCCTTCAACATTGTACGATAAATTGTTGAACAGAAATTGGCTGATACTCTATATTTTGCCGCCAACTTAATACTTAATTTTCCGGTATTCCGAATATAAAAATCTGCAGCTTCTGTGTAAAACATATGAGTGCCTATATAAAATATCTTTATAAAGCAGCATTCTATATATACAGATATGTAGATGATCTGATTTGTTTAGTATTTACTGATAATTATGTCACAGATATAGATTTCTATCCGGATAATTTGGAATTAATACCTAATGAAACTACTATTAGTAAAAATATTAATTATTTGGATTTAAATCTAATTATATACCTACTAATGGGATAGTTGCTAATTTATATGATAAAAAAGATTTTTTAAATTCAATATTAATAAAATATTACCGTTTAATTCCTGCAACTCGATTCAATTGTTTGGAAATATTATACTTAATCAACTTTTTAGAATTTATAGATTATCAGATAAAAAATGTCATGCTTTGCACATTAATAACCTCAAAATTACCAGTAAATTATATGAATATCCAGAATATTTAGTAAATGGTTAATAAATTTAGTTAATAAATTTCGATTTACCTAAAATTCTTAATATTCTCTCCTTATTATCTTATTTTAGCCTTACTTCTACATCCTCTTGTTTTTACATTACAATATATTTTCATCTCTCTATTTTGCAGCTTTTACTGTAGAATATCACATTTTACTGCCATTACGTAGTGCGGTTTTTATTACTCACTTTGGCAACAGTAAATCACTTCTTTACTCTTTAGCGAATGGCAACATTGGTCCAGTCATTTTTTGCTCGTCATGGTTGCACATTTGAGGTGTATTTTAAGGTATTTATGTTTTCTTTCTATTTTTTCAATCTTTATGCTTGTCGCCCTAATAACACATGTTTATAGATAAAATCTACTATGTGTTTTAGAAACAAGCATTTTTGTGTTCATTTCGTTTAAATATTAGGACTTGAAAAACAATTTTTTCGAAATGAACTATTCTTAAGGCTAGAGCTCTTCCACGTGCAAGCTTTAATGCTTGATTATTTTGGTATTCCTTTTTTCGATTCGTCTCCTTTGACATTTGTTGATTATCTTTAGCCTTCTGAACTGTAATATGCATTATAATATCCTCATTATGGTTGAATTTCATTTTATTTCATTGTATTCTGTAGGTAAATTTTTAAGATAGTGCAATATGAGTTACGTCTTCCATTCTAGCATTGGATTTACAATTTTAATATTAGATTTAAATATATATATATATATATATATTAGATTTATATATATATATATATATATATATATATATATATAAAAATCTGGCTAGTTCTTTAATTTGGTTGGTAAGTTTATTATGACGCAAAAACTTCACTTCATGGGTACTCTAAAAAACAACTGCCCCGGGTGAGGATCGAACTCACGACCTTCAGATTACTCAGGAGAGTAGATTATGAGACTGACGCGCTGCCTACTGCGCTACCGAGGCTTCACTCGGTGATGTATATATAAACTGAAGTTTCAGAAAAAGGGTTTGTGATTACTCCTAAACAATAGTATTAATTATTATCTGGTTAGGAATATTTTATTTCTATTTAAAGATACAGATAGTCCACGCATTTAATAAGAGTGAACATTCAGAATTTTTCATGACTGTTTTCAATTTAAATGCATATCCCTGCTTTCTTCAAGGAATGCTTAGAAACAATGACGTATTCATAGAGGGGGGCCGGTGGTTTGAGTAACTTTAATAAAGGTTTCGATTTTTTGATGAATGCAAAATTTCACTCGAAAATTTAGGGAGGTTCTGAACATTTGATTACGTTTAAAAACAATAGGCTTCCAGAATTCACGGATTGTGATTTTGTACCAAATTTCATTCGAATCGCTCCATTCGTTCGTGAGATATCGTCTCCACAGACTCACTGACACACACATGCACACACACATCACCCTAAAAATGTTCGATTCGTGATCAGAGATGCTTGAAACGTGCTTTCCCGTCAAAAACTCGAGTTCGAATTTTCGACTCCGTCACAATACTTTCCTTATACATTATACTATGTATATAAGGAAAGTAAAAATTAAAAATGTATAAATTGATGCATGTTATTTTATATGTAGTTGATGTATGTAAATTTTGCTTGGCGGGTATGGCCTATATTTAGGCACTTGTTCTCACCTTATTTTACTTCACCACTGATGAAGGGCATGATAATGTCTGAAAGCTCTTTGGCTATATAATTTTGTACATCATAATAAGACGATTTTAATGACCTTTTAACCACTTCTTTGGTTGTCTTTGATTTTAAAGTTCGAGAGTGTATTTTGTTCTTTAAAAAGAATGAAGTTAATCTATTTTTATATCATCTTGAGATATGAGTTTTGTTTTATTATATTTCATAGTTAGTAAAAATATTAATTTTCTATTTACGCCACCGTAAAGCTGCTTAAAACATTTTTATTAGAGTATGTGTAGCGTGTAAGGAGTCACACATTCTGTACTAGACATATTTCTTTATAAGTGTCCATCCAGAGAGAGGGGAAAAGAAAGACAGAATTAGAGTAAAATAATATCGTGATTTGAGATATTACTATATATTGATTTTGGCAATGGTAATCCAGGTTCAAAAGGTGTACGTTGAATGTGAGGTAAAGTGTAATTTACAGTGATACGTCACAGCTGTTCTGATTCATTTTAAATGTGTGTATGTAAATAATCATTAGGTTGTTATCATCGTAAGTTTATCAAGTATACATCGCTTCACTTCCTCAGCTAATGTATAATTTCATAAATGCAATAGCTATAAAATTTGTAATAGACAATTTTTTGAACCAGAAAATTTTCTTAAATTGTGAATCTGACTTGGACCCTCCCTGAAAAAGAAACTGTCCTACGTTCTTCAATTTTTGGTATTTCAAAATACTTAAATTTTTTGTTATTTAAAAAAAAAAATAAATAAAATCATTACTTTTGTGAAAAATCCCAGATAGACTCTTAGTTTAGTAGGTTTTATCTTAACGAAGAAATTCCACTTCTTTGTAACGAAGAAATTTTATTTCCTAATTCTCCAAAAACAAACTGCCCCGGGTGAGGATCGAACTCACGACCTTCAGATTACTCAGGGGAGTAGATTATGAGACTGACGCGCTGCCTACTGCGCTACCGAGGCTTGCCCCTTACTGTGCGAATATACATGGAATTCTGACACCCTTGTTTTCCCCCATCTGATACCAATCCAAATGAATCTTCTATATTTAGCAGCCATAAATTCAAATGTCAACGTATGACTTTCTCGACATATCCGCACACTTCATTGTTGTGGGAAAATAGTAACATAAATTAATAGTAACACATTATGATTCGATCTTCGATCTCACTGGAAATCAATTTCCTTATTACTTTCCTTATATACATAATGTATAAGGAAAGTATTGTGACGGGGTCGAAAATTCGAATTCGAGTTTTCGACGGGAGAGCACGTTTCAAGCATCCCTGATCACGAATCAAACATTTTTGAAGTGATGTCTGTGTGTGTGTATGTGTGTGTGTGTGTGTGTGTGTATGTGTGTGAAAGTATGTGTGTGTGTCAGTGAGTCTGTGGAGACGATAACTGACGAACGAATGGACCGATTCGAACCAAATTTGGTACAAAAATCACAATCCGTAAACACTGGAAGCCTATTGTTTTTATACGTAATCGAATGTTCAGAACCCCCCTAAATTTTCGAATGAAATTTTGAAAAAATCGTCAAAAAATCAAAACCGCTAATAAAGTTACGCAAATAGACATTTCTTATGTAATTTTTTATTAGAAAACGATTGGCATAAATTTTAGAACGCTAACATGAACCGTTCTCGAGATATTGTGCATTTTTCAAAATATTATGAAAAAGTCACATAAAAAAAAAAAAATTCCTATTGAGAAACATGTTCACTTTTCATATGTAATACCATGCGATAAATTGAGTGACATCATTCTCGTGGATCTAGCTCGTTCCATTCATGAAAAAATATACTTTGAATAATACTTTTGTATTTGAACGCCAATAGTCATTTATCTGCTGTAAGAATAACTTTTTTCTTAGTGCATAACGCTTGGCGAGATTTTGGTGACGAATTTGGCGGAATGTCGCTAACTTGGCGACTTTTTTGAAATGTTGCCAAATTAATGAAAATCTCGCCAAATGGATAAAAATGATGCTAAATCAATGAAAATGACGACTAATTGTCGAAAATTCAATATCTTGGAAAGAATATTAGTATCTACTATAAGAAAAACCTATTTTTTTACTGTAAAAGTAGTAAATTCATTACATTATATAAGGAAAGTCATGTGTTGCCCACATCAGATTTTTTATTGTTGTTACGGTTTCAAATAAGTATGCCAAATTTTCATGCAAATTTGTATGCTTGATTATTTCGAGAGATATCATGCTAAAATAAAATGTCTGCGTGTCTTAAGAACGGATCATCCAGGTATTTCTGCAGATATGTTAACACATCTCCAAATTCTACAGAAAACCCCCCAATTTTAATATGTACTAGACTCCCCTCCCCCCGAAAAGAAAGGTGTCCATGGGGATGGAAATGTTGTAAGTTCTCCAGAAATACGGGAAAAAGCAAATCGAAAAATATTATAAAAACCTTAAAAGTAGATTCCTTCGTTTTCCAATCCAAAATTGCAAACAGTCGGGTTTTAAAGTGGTTCAGGCCTAGAAATGGTTTCAGAAACTCTTACTTTTAATCCTAATCTCATTTTTGTTAAAATACAAAAGGCCAGTTTCAGAGTCACCATCCTCAAGAAAACAGGCCTGATCAGGCCAAAGTGGAGCCCAGGGACCAGGGTAGGGCCACAGACTATTATAGTATTCTGTGTAATATAGTATTCTGTGGGTAGGGCCGTAGCCAGACAGTGGCCAGAGGGGGCGCAGCCCCCCTGAAAATGTTTTTTTAATTTTTAGTAGTGATATGAAATTTCATAAAGAATGTCATTAAAATTTTGCATAAAAATTTCTGTGAGATTTATTTTTATAAATTACTTTTTTTTTAATTTTTTTTAATTTAGCTCAATTTGTAATTATACTAACGATCAATTTATTTACATATTTAATTTAAAAATATTTAAAATTATGACAATAGTATTTAGGATACTTTTGTTCTGTATTATTGTGGGTTTCACTGTTATACATTAGGGTCAAAATCAACTGATAAGTAGGTAAGAGTTCATAATCATGTTAAACATTAACTTGTATTAACTTTCAGAATGTTTCTACAAATTATTAACAGCTTTATTACTAGTTAATGTTTCTATTAAAATCAGTAATTATAATATATTAATATGGATGTATAGTAGCTATATAGATATTAATAATCAGCTCTTCGCTTATAAATATAAATATGCAATTATTTGTTAATTATTTATATGAATTGAAATATATAATAGTAACAACTATGGTTTATAAATGGTAATGACTAATTGTGTTTTTGTAAGCCCCTCCTTTGAGCCCCCTTGAATTTCATTCCAGTCCCTCTTTAATTTCGACTCTGGCTACGGCCGTCACCTCGGGGTGACGCTACGGCCCTGGTTAGAGCTCCTCTACTGCAGGTATATACAGGTATATAGAGGAACTTTAGCCCTGGTTAAAGGCCTGCGTCTGCTATTAATTTGGGGCCCCCATGCAGTCACTCACGGCATACCAAACATATGCAAAACATTAGCATATAACAAATTTGGAGGTTCAGGATCCCATCCTCTAAAGTTCCTTTGATATATTGCACTGTAGAAATATGTTGATACCTATTTTGACTTTACGTTGGTTTACAAAGAAAATAATAACTGACTGTTGTTAGTTTGAATAGCCAATTTGGTAGTAAAAAGACCTTGATCTGCCGTCTATGAAGCAATGTAAATCATTGCTTGTCTAACATCAGTTTAAAAAAAGTCTGCTATTTAAACACATAGTAACTGAACCATAATAAATTCAATGTTCGCCCATTTTTATCATCAGAAATTCGTGTTTTCTCCTATAAATCTGTTAATAAGTGAAATTAAGCATTAAATAAATTTATAATTAGTGCTTATTTCAACTTTTTATGGCTATATAGCACAAAATAATTCTGATCAGAGAAGTAATCTGTTAATTGCTTATTGATATGTGGTGATGCTGTCATCTGGTAGCACAGATACAAACTTTTGTTGTATATTAAAAAGTTTTCTTCAATTATGAGAAATAAGAACTTCTTGCAAATATGAGAAGAATTCTTAATTTCGACAAAAATGCCATCAATGTGTTTGCAAAGAAAAGTGGAAGATCGGAATTTATGTATAAATAGGTCCAACAGTAGTATTTAATGCTTTATAATAATATATTTTCCGCTTGCTTTTATATCCCAGGATTAAATGTCGTGCTTATCTAAAGCAAAATATCTCTGCACGCCACTGATATGCCAAAAGCTCTTTCCTTCATACAATAGAGAATACTTTTTTTGCAATAGGCTGTTTCGCAGGAAGGAGTCAGACTACACTAATATACTGGATTTATAGTACTAAAGCAATGATGTAAAAGTTGGATATTTTCAACTTCGGAAATAGGTTCTATCGTCTATCCATAGGTTCTGTCTTCTATTGCATTTGGCTAGTAAACGACCGTTCTGTGTAAGCACATCCAGAGATGTTAAAGAAGGATCATGAGATATTAACAAGTTAATAGTAGTAGCGACAAAGCTAAATGCTTAAACGTATAATTTGCACATTATCTATTCTTATTAGGTTTTGCATCATTCGAAGTCACAATTTTGATATTTTGCAAACTTTTTCCTGTTTCTTTCCTAAATTTCAATGTTTTCCTTAATCCTGGATTATTGCTTATTTATATCCGTATTTATATATTTTAATTTTTACCTTTCCCATGTATTATGATTGAAAGCTATTGTGTTTTAAGGTAAAATTGATATGGCTTTTTAAAAATTTTAAAATACCATAAAGTTATGAATTTGCAACGTAATTTAAACATAAGAGAATATTTTTGTCTTTTATTTAAGGGTGAGCGTCAGTAAATTTTCTGCCCTATCCGCGCTTTGTTAACTTTCGCGGCACACATATTTCGCCGAAATTCTTCTCAAACAGTTGCAAAATATTTTCTTATAGATAAAATGCTATGCTTAGATTATATTAAAACTAAATTTAATACCCAATAAAAGATAGAATATATGTTTTATTTTAATTTAAAATATTTTTGGTGCTGCCATCTGTTGTAGTAATTTAATTCATACCGACTATTTTTATTTTTTAATGAACATTTTTAAATGTCTATTCCTTCTAATACGCTATTAAATACAACAACAGATCATATATAATGCCATAATCACGGAAATGTAAATGAACTTGGACTTGAACACAAAGTAACTTGAAGACAAAACTGCAGTCCTCAGTGATGTATATTCAGATCCCTTATCAAGTTTATAGAATGATAAATTACCTTTCCGTGATTGTGGCATTATTATATATGATCTGTTGTTGTATTTAACACTGTATTAGAAGGAATAGATATTTGAAAATGTTCATTAAAAAATAAAAATAATCGGTATGAATTAAATTATGACAACAGATGGCAGCACCAAAAATATTTTAGATTAAAATAAAAAATATATTCTATGTTTTATTGGGTATTAAATTTAATTTTAATATAAGCTAAGCATTGCTTTTTATCTTTCAGAAAATATTTCGCAACTGTTTGAGCAGAATTTCGGCGAAAAATGTGTGCCGCGAAAGTTAACAAAGCGCGGATAGGGCAGAAGATTTACTGACGCTCACCCTTAATAGAGAGTATGGAAAAGTAAAGCTTTAATGAACTCAAAATTGTACATGAAAGTAGCAAATGTGTTTATGCATTAAAGGAAACAAGAATTATGTACAAAGATGAAAAAAAATATTTACTTTTCGCAAGTTACATGATGACGTCACATTTGGGTCATTAACAAAATGATGTTTAAAGGCAAACAAACGAAACAAAGCTTACATTAATATGGTATGTGACCACCCGGGACCTTCACACAAGTTTACAACGATTTTCTATACTTTCAATGAGGTGATCAACCATCGCAGATGCGGGCAATGGCCATTCCTCCAATAGGGCACTTTCCAACTCTCTGAGACTGGCTAGAGGAGGTAAACGTGCAGAGCCAGCACGCCCGAGGGCATCCCAAAGGTCTTCAATGGGATTAAGGTCGAGGGAATACGTTGGCCATTCCATACGAGACATGCCCTCACTTTCCAGGTATTCGTCAACGATGTTAGCTCGATGGGGACGGGCATTATAGTCCATAAGGAGGAAATCAGGACTAACTGTTGCACCGTAGAGTCTCACAATGGGGTCTAGGACTTCATCACGATACCGTGTAGCCGTCACAGAACCGCCTTTAAAGATGTGCAGCTCTGTGCGATATCCCGTTGAAATTCCAGCCCACACCATGACGTTGCCACCTCTGAATGCGTGATATTCAATGATGTTCTTGGCCTGATTGCATTTAAAATGTATTTGTAGTCTTTGCTAGAAAATATTTTAAAATATTTGTAGGACGTGTCTTCCATTCTTATAAACTTTCAAATATTTTTAACCCTTGAATTAACCGACTCCGAACTGAAACCCTTTTATCATGTCTTATAAAATCTGAAAATCCTGAAATGTCGATAGGTATTGAACAGCCTAATTTCATGGATATTGTCAGGCAGAGAATGTATAGATTGGGAATATAAATTTAAAAAATCTGATGTGGGCAGCACATGATTTTCCTTATATAATGCAATGAATTTACTATTTTTACAGTTAAAAAAATGTTATTCTTATAGTAGATACTTATATTCTTTCCAAGATATTGGATTCTCTTCAATTAGTCGTCATTTTCATTAATTTAGCGTCATTTTTATCCATTTGGTGAGATTTTTGCTAATTTGGCAACATTTAAAAATGTCGCCAAGTTGGCGACATTCCGACAAATTCCTCGCCAAAATCTCGCCAAGCTTTTTGAACAGAGAACTAAGTTATTCTTACAGCAAATAAATGCAAAAGAATTACTCAAAGTATCTTTTCTCATGAAAGGAACGAGCTAGATCTACAAGAATGATATCACCAAATTTATCGCATGATATTACATATGAAAAGTGAACATGCTTCTCAACAGTTAATATTTTCTTGTAATTTATAGGATTATTGAAAAATTTATTTGAAAAATGTGCAATATCGCGAGAATGGTTAATGCTAGCGTTTTAAAAGTTATGTCAATCGTTTTCTAAGGAAAAATTAAGCAAGAAATGTCTATTTGCGTAACTTTAATAAATGTTTGATGATTTTTTCAATATTTCACTCGGAAATTTAGGGGATTTTTGAACAATCGATTGTGTTTAAAAACAATAGGTTTCCAGTATTCACGGATTTTGATATTTGTACCAAATTTCATTCGAATTGCTCCATTCGTTCGTGAGATATCGTCTCCACAGACGCACTGACACACACACACACACACACACACACAGACATCACCTCAAAAATGCTCGATTCGTGATCAGGGATGCTTGAAACGTGCTCTCCCGTCGAAAACTCGAATTCGAATTTTCGTCCCCCGTCACAATACTTTCCTTTTACATTATGTATATAAGGAAAGTAACAAATTTGGGAGATACAAAAAATTTTCCGTGCTTTCAGGGGCAAATCTGGCTCTGACAGGCTAATACCCTGTCTGCTGGAACAGATACTTTAAGATAAGCCTTGGCCATGAAGTATTTTAAGTAACAGTAGTAAATTGAAAGTATGTCCTCCGTTATCTGTTATGCCGATGTGCCGGAAAAGATAACTAAGCCAAACGGTCAAAAGGTTTGTCTGTACTTTAAGTTTGTTTTATTTTCCCATGCTCTAGTACAGAGCTGGGATTTCTCTCCTTCTGCATATCACAACATGCAGTAAACTTCCAGATTTCAGTGGTGTCTTGTTTAAAATATATACGTAGATAGTTTATATTGTTATTTTTTATTATTTAGACATTATTTGCAAAAACGCTGCCATGTTCCATTTTCGAGATACTGAATTTTTATATAAAATGGAAAAACTTTTCATTATAATTGTTTAATTGCGATTTTATCTTTCCAGACTTAGGTGAAAAAATCCCTCGACGACTTAGAAGGCCGAATATTTGCACACCCACATCGATCACGGGTCTATCTTAATGGAGCCGGATTTTTGATCCACCCGGGGGACTTAGAAAAGGTTTTTATTTTTGAAAAGTTTTCCAGACTCTCCACGAGCTCTTCCGGGGACTTTAAAGGCTGAATCTTTGTACATCTATATCTTTGTGCATCCCTCTGGGTGACGAAGAATATGGGAGGATCTCGAAAAATCTTCCCACAACCTATCGAACCCCCCCCCCCCCCCTCTCTCTTACAGTAGTCACTATTTTTTTTCGTAGTTTGTAGTGTAACGCTCTACTTCTAAAAATAAGTACTGTAGCTAGTAGCGCGATACAATGAATCTTGTATCGAGTTTTGACGCTACTTTTAACGTCACTTCGGTAAACAACATGGTGCCATTCTACATATCATGTGATCACCCTTTCTTCATTTGTATGAAATTTAGTGTTCTGCGCAACGATGTACGATGAATGGCTGCAGGGTTAGGAAGGCCATTGCCTCATGAACTTGATTTTTAACACTTTACAACAAAGTTGAAAAGTGTTTATGACTTTGTTCATTCTGTCTGTCTGTCTGTCTGTCCCTTAGCACGATAACTGCCGTAAAAATGACTTAATCAAAATGAAATTTTAGTATGTTGTTCAGACGGTCTGTAGAACCTATGGGAATATAAATGAATAATATCACCCAATTAGTTTTGGATTGAACCCGGGTAGAAAAAATGAAATACATTGAGCCCTATGGGACCCAATTTTTCAAACATTTTTTAAGCGGATTTAAAATTCACAAATTGCTTCGAAAATTTTAGGTAATATTCAAATTGTTCCATAAAATATATAAAAAAGAGATCAGCGAAATATATTGAGTAGTTTTTTAAATAAAAATGAAAATAATAATTACACCTCTCATATGAAGTTATCACGTGACCATGATATGAAAAGATCACCTGACCCACTTCAAAATGATATATGGCATCCATCTTGTCTCAAAATCGCGATTTTTAAAGTTCTTTTTAATTCATATTGAGTGTTGTATGCGTCCTAAAACCACTTTATTTTTGCTTAAATTCTGTGCATCTACATACTGAAACAACGCAATTACAATATATTTGAGTTCAAATGATCATCCAAATTTGATTATTTCTACAACGAAGCCTAATTTCACTTATGGAAAATGTAAACAGCAAAATATGTAGAATGAGTTGTATAAGAATTGCTGCATTTCTTTAATGCAAAATTATTTAGCTCATGGAGTCTGCAATATAGCTGATATGAATGAAATATTCATTGATTTTACAAAGAGAAGGAAGATTTTTTTCGATGAAGTTTTAAGCATAGAGTTTAATTACTTGTAGCTCCATGGTCTTAATTTTTAAATAAAATAAATTATTATAGTATTGTGATGAATGAAATGAATGGGAAATTGTTTATGAATGAAATGCTACTTTTATAAAGAGAGCCAGGCGTGTTATTTTTTCTATGACGTCGTTTGAATGAATTTTAGTTGTTTTCGATGAAGTTTTCGAATATAATAAATTATCGTAGTATTATGATAATTCTAAAATTATTACCGAGGAATGTATCGCATTTTAGAGATGTTTAAACCAGGCAATTTATGTTTCAATGCCGTCATTTGAATGAAGTTCATTTTTTTCTATAAAGGTTTAAGTTTTCAAATATATTAAATTAACTAGCAGCATACCCGTCCTTCGTACGGAGTATATAATATAAAAAAACTTATAATTCGCAATCATGTGCAAATTCTGATAAAATATTAAATTTATTGCTCATAAAGAGAAGTTTAAGAATATCTGTTCTCACTATGCAAAATTATCTTCACGGGCAAATCTGAAGAATAAAATATCCTGGCCCCTTTTGTAAACAAATTCACACACAAAAAAAAGAATTGAATCAATATATGCAACCACGTACTACTTATATTGTCGCAAATTAGAAAATATGCCAGTGTGTTAGTAGAAGCTTAAACATATTGTAATGTGAGTCTTAAAAATATTTACCAAAATAAAAAAGATGACGTAATAAATTGAAAGTATCAAAAATCCCCGTAATCTTAATACCAGAAGGTCGTAATTGATTCCAATATATGCCAATATATATAAAAATTTTGCCAATATACCTGTACTACTTATATTGTCGTAGATTAGAAGATATACCCGTGCATTTGTAGAAGATTACTTGTACAACGTACTATATATGAGATTCAACAATTTTCGTCATAATGGAACAATGGCATAATAATTTGAAAATATCAATAATTCCTGAATCAACTGTCCCCGAAATATCAATAATAATGATGCTTAAACCTGAAGACCGTAATTGATATTATCCAGTCAAAAATGCAATGTCAATGAAATTTATTTTATATACATATTTTTATTAGATTTAATAAAAATCGTATGACACATAACACATTGGATCCGTTGCTAAGCGACATGATATCATCTGCTTCAAATAAATTGATGGAAATCATGTCGTCTGAATAATGTGATCTCCATGGAAGGTTTGGCGACATTTTCGTCTCCATGATATTTTTATGGATTTACAAATATTTTTATCAATTTAGTGATATTAAAAAAATTAGTTAAATGCGTTACTAAGTAGGATGGATGGACTGACCGACAAATGCTACAGAAACATCATTTCAGTACTCTATTCTAAAAAAACAAATTTAATTTCATTGATTTGGGTCATTTTTATTAATTTGGAGATATTTCCTCTAATTTGGTAAAGTTTAAGAAAAGTTACCAAGTTATTTAGAGATATTCCGCTAAATTCGTAGCTCTAAATTTGCAGATCTGAAGAGTAAAATATCCATATCCGGTCTGTATATATGCTAAATGAAAACACTAAAATTGTATTAGAAGATACATACATCCGTTCTACTCTTTTTCTGCTTCAACAATCGGCTAAATGAATTTATTGGGTAAACACAATATATGAGTTTATTAGCTAAACACAATATATGAGCTTTGAAACCTCTTTGCTAAAATAAATAAAAGTGTGATGTACGCAGTTCGCAATATATATAATTAAAAGAACAATCAAACCGTTCATTTATTATGAGTTTATTAGCTAAACACAATATATGAGCTTGAAACCTCTTTGCTAAAATAAATAAAAGTAATGTACGCAGTCCGCAATATATATAATTAAAAGAACAATTAAACCGTTCATTTATAAAATATATTTTTACATCCATTTATTTATTATACAAATAGAAAAAATAATAATAATCATTAACAAACACATTTAATTCCATTCCTTTGCCGAGCAACATGATATAAGATAGAATCTTCCTCATAAAATGCGAAATTAAATAACCATTTTAATTTCTTTATACTTCTAATCGTTGAGTAAAAGCTTGTGAAATACATGGAGGTTAATACATGTAAAAACATGGAGGTAGATTTTTCCATGTAAATTCATGTTTCAAACAATTCATGCTTCCAGATAGTGACTATTTAATGCAAAAATCCTGCATCAAACTCAAAAATAAAGTTTTAATTCCCTTTGACGCTTTAAACAAACGATTTTTATCCTTTCCGTTTGGATAAACCACGGAGTTGGAGAGTAGAACTCCTATAAAAAAAGTTCCGTTTTTCATTAATATCTCGACAACCCCTGGTCTTAGAAACTTGAAACTTGGGCAAAATTTATGGGGGGCTATTTCAAGGCAACCCACAAAATTTCATTAAATTCGGTTTAGCCGTTCTCTCGTGATGATGAGACAAACGAAAGTTTCGTTTTTTACTAATATCTCGAGAACCACTGGTCGTAGAAATTCTAACCATAGACTAAATTTTAAGTGGGGCTATTTCTAGGCTACCCACAAAATTTCATCAAATTCGGTTCAGCCGTTCTCCCGTGATGATGGGACAAACAGACAGACAGACAGACAGACAGACAGACAGACAGACAGACAGACAGACAGATTTTCAATTTTATTTATATAGATGTAGTATTGTGATAAGTTTTAAAATATTACCGAGGAAGTTATTGCATTTTAGAAATGTTTAAATAAAATTGCATTGAAGTTGGAAAGTGTTTCAGATTAATGCTTTAAGCATGATTGATCTTTCTTGTTTATATGGATATATTCATATGTGTTATTTCCTAAAACATTCCTGCTTATCTCATTGCAATTTTGAGATGCAAATTCTACTAAAAATGAACATGCATGCTTTAAATAAATAGTTTTTACTTTTATTAACACTTTACAAGTTGGAAAGTGTTTATGACTTTGTTCCTTCTGTCTGTCCGTTAGCACGATAACTGCCGTAAAAATGACTTTATCAAAATGAAATTTTAGTATGTTGTTTAAAATAATATAAATGAATAATATCACCCAATTAGTTTTGGATTGACCACGGGTTGAAAAAATGAAATACATTGAACCCTATGGTACCTAATTTTTCAAATATTTTTTAAGCGGATTTAAAATTCACAAATTGCTTCGAAAGTTTTAGGAAATATTCAAATTATTCCATAAAATATAAAAAAGAAAAATTCAGCAAAATATATTGAGTAGTTTTTAAAATAAAAATTAAAATAATAATTACACCTTTTATATGAAGCAATTACATGACCATTATATGAAGAGATCACGTGACCCACTTTAAAATAAAATCTGGCATCCATCTTGTATCGAAATCGCGATTTTTAAGTTCTTTTTAATTCAAATTTAGTGTTGTATCCGTCCTAAAATCGCTTTTTTTTTGCTTAAATTCTGCGCATCTACATATTGAAACAATGCAATTACAATATATTTCAGTTTAAATGATCATCCAAATTTGAATATTTCTACAACGAAGCCTACTTTTTACTTATGAAAAATGTAAACAGCAAAATATGTAGAATGAGTTGTATAAGAATTGCTGCATTTCTCTAACGCAAAATTATTTAGCTCATGGAGTCTGCAATATACCGATATGAATGAAATATTCATTGATTTTACAGAGAGAAGGACGATTTTTTCGATGAAGTTTTAAGCATAGAGTTTAATTACTTGTACCTCCATGATCTGAAGTTTTTAAATAAAATAAATTATTATAATATTGTGTTGAATGAAATGGATGGAAAAATGTGTATGAATGAAATGCTGCTTTTATAGATAGAGCCAAGCGGATTATGTTTTGATGACGTCATTTGAATGAATTTTAGTTGTTTTCGATGAGGTTTTCAAATATAATAAATTATTATAGTATTATGATAATTTTAAAAATATTACCGAGGAATTTATCGCATTTTAGAGATGTTCAAACCAGGCAATTTATATTTCAATGCCCGAAAGCACTTTAATCGTTGAAGACCCAGACCGTCTGACTCATCCGAAGACATTGAGCATCCATATAGATGGCCGGGAAGGAGCGCTTTGGTCGTGCAATTATTGTACGTCGAGGAAAGGAGATTTTATGAAAGGACTTTTAAACCTATTTTTGGTTGCCTTTGATTTTAAAGTTTATACTTTTATTTTATTATACTCTTTTCAGAAGAGGGTAAAAGCGTAAAGATTTATAAGTTGGTCAGTAAATTTGGGAACCAGTAAGTTTTACTTATTCAGAATAAGTATGTTAAATTACTGCAGTATACCCATACCCTCAACTTTTTGTGAAAATTGAAGCAGTGGCGAGATGCGTCTTATAAAAGTAGTTATGTTGTGACTACATTTTAAAAGTAGTTTGTAGTCACTACTTTTAAAAAAAGTAGTTGTTGTTGTAGTTAATTACCTTCGTTATAATGTAGTTGTAGTTGTAGATGCCTACAATAATAAAGTAGTTTTCCAACCACTGATCTAGATAGCTGAATTTCTGTATACTTATAGTATAGACCGCCCGACAGAACCTAACTGAGCTAATTTTTGATAAAAATACCAATTTTCGAAGTTAAGCGCCTTACATTGTTAAAGAAAATAAAACACATTAAAAGAAAGTTGCAATGTCTATGACAGGCTTAAATACTAGTCATAATATAATTTGCTACCTATTGTCAAAATGAGTAAATGCTTTGTAAGTAACTATATAGAGTAAGTACTTGCCGTTTTCAAGACAATAGAAATTTACTTTTCCACAAAGAGTTGATATCTGTTGATATCTATCAACAGATTCAAGTGGCTTCCTTAATATTAGACACACTGATTTGGCTGGATTTGATAACGACAAACCTTCTGTTTTTTACAGAGTTCGAATAAAAAGAAATATTAATATTTGCTTTATTATTTACAATATTAAAATTTGTTAATCTCCATGGAAAGCAACGTGGTCGACAGATCAGATTTATTTTCAAAACAACAGCTAACCTTTTGATTTTTATAGTGTTCGAATTATAAGAAAGATTAATATTTGCTTTATTGTGTACAATATTGAAATTTGTTTATCTCCATAGAAAGCAACGTGCTCGACAGATCAGATTTATTTTCAAAACAACAGCTAACCTTTTGATTTTTATAGTGTTCGAATTATAAGAAAGATTAATATTTGCTTTATTGTTTACAATATTGAAATTTGTTTATCTCCATAGAAAGCAACGTGGTCAACAAATCAGATTTATTTTCAAAACAACAGCTAACCTTTTGAATTTTATAGAGTTCGAATAATAAGAAAGATTGATATTTGCTTTATTGTTTACAATATTGAAATTTGTTTATCTCCATAGAAAGCAACGTGATCGACAGATCCGATTTATTTTCTTTTAACAGTACAATATGTAATAACAAAAGAGCAGAACTTTATCTGAAATTCAACGTGTGCTCGTAAATTTTGTTGCAAGTATCAGGATATGAGGAGCAGCAGATATCCGGAAATTGAACAACGTATACGACCTAGCAAAAGGTCAAAAACCGTGTCCGTTTTTTGTTGAGGACAAACAGTACGCTCTAAACATTAATTGTGATTTATCTGTAGGATGGTGTATGATTCCGCCACCAGTTTCCAAAATTCGCATTCACGTACTAGCACGCAAGCTTTGATTTCCGAGTCTATAATTGTCCACTCTCCCTCCCCCTAACTTCAGACTTGCTGCTAGTAAATAATACTACTAGAAGATTCAGTACATAGATTTAAATACTTTGAATCTTCTAATTGTATTATTTATAATTTATATGATAAAAAAAGCTATTTTAATTTTAATATCAATAAATTATTATCTTTTACTTCTTGTAATTCGGTTCAAATTTTTCGTAAAAATCCATTGTTCCGAATTTATAGATTATCGGGTAAAAAGTTTCATTAATTACATATAAAAAAATCTGATGTGGGCAACACATGACTTTCCTTATATAATGTAATGAATTTGCTACTTTTACAGTAAAAAAATAGGTTTTTCTTATAGTAGATACTATAATATTCTTTCCAAGATATTGAATTTTCGACAATTAATCGTCATTTTCATTGATTTAGCGTCATTTTTATCCATTTGGCGAGATTTTCGTTAATTTGGCAACATTTCAAAAAAGTCGCTAAGTTGGCGACATTCCGCCAAAATCTCGCCAAGCGTTATGCACTAAGAAATAAGTTATTCTTACAGCAGATAAATAAATGACTATTGGCGTTCAAATACAAAAGTATTATTCAAAGTATCTTTTTTCATGAATGGGACGAGCTAGATCCACGAGAATAATGTCACTCAATTTATCGCATGGTATTACATATGAAAAGTGAACATGTTTCTCAATAGGAAATATTTTTATTTTATTTTATATGACTTTTTGATATTTTTTTTTAAAAATGTACAATATCTCGAGAACGGTTCATGTTAGCGTTCTAAAATTTATACCAATCGTTTTCTAATGAAAAATCACATAAGAAATGTCTATTTGCGTAACTTTATTAGTGGTTTTGATTTTTTGACGATTTTTTCAAAATTTCATTTGAAAATTTGGGGGGGGGGGGGTTCTGAACATTCGATTGCGTATGAAAACAATAGGCTTCCAGTGTTTACGGATTGTGATTTTTGTACCAAATTTCGTTCGAATCGGTCCATTCGTTCGTCGGTTATCGTCTCCACAGACCCACTGACACACACACACACACACAGACATTATTTCAAAAATGTTCGATTCGTGATCAGGGATGTTTGAAACGTGCTCTCCCGTCGAAAACTCAAATTCGAATTTTCAACCCCGTCACAATACTTTCCTTATACATTATGTATATAAGGAAAGTAAAAATCTTATTCAAACTAGTAAATCATACCTTTATCCATTATATTTGGTTAACAGTATAGTAAAAATGTTTAGGGTAACACAGCGTTGTTAATGCACTTTATTATGTCTAAATCACAATAGAATTTTAATCATTCCCCATTAATTCCCTATTATTTACTAACTGATACATAGAGTTATATTTTCTATTATTACGCATTTCGTTATATTTACATCATCTAACAGTACGTTTTGGCAGGGCATAGATGCAAGGAATCAGTGGAAAACCTTATCTAATTTCTATTATCGATTAATATTCAATTCGATACATATTTTATTAATTCTTTAAATTATTTTATAGGGTTAATAATGATTATCATTTTTATCTGTATGTATTAATACTAGGTACTCGTTGTATTTTGAATGCAGTTTATCGGTATTTTATACATTCTAATACTTTAGAATGGATTTACTATTTACAATTTTTAAGAATGGCAACATGGACATTACTCTTTAGGGTTGGCAACATCTTCTTTGCACATTATTTTGAGATGGTTTAGCTGCTTTAACTTCTACACACGTGTCAGTTACATTTTTTCAACTAGCAGCATACTCGTTCTTTGTACGGAGTATATAATATAAAGAAACTTAAAATTCACAATCATGTGCAAATTCTTATAACTAAATGACATTTTTAATCAAAATAGCCTGTTGAAATATTTAATCTAATGCTCCTAAAAAGAAGTTTAAGCATCTCTGTTCTCGCTATACAAAATTATCTTCACGGGCAGATCTGAAGAATAAAACATTCTGACCCCTTTTGTAAGCAAATTTACAAAAGATATGGAATTGAATCAATATATGAAAAATAAAAGCGTTAAAATTATATGGGACCCGTATTACTTATATACGAGAATAGAAGATATAACCTGTATTAGTAGATTATATTGAAAATATCAATAAACCCGTAATCTTTAAACCTGAAGGCAGTAATTGATTCCAATATATGCCAAAATGAAAGTGTTAAAATTACATGGGGAGATATACAGTACTACTTATAATGTCGTAGATTAGAATATATGTCCGAGTGTTAGTAGAAAATTACCCTTATTACAATATGAGTCTCAAAAATATTTGCCAAAATAAAACAGATGACGTAATACATTGAAATTATCATTAATCCCCGTAATCTTTACACCAAAAGGCCGTAATTGATTCCAATATATGCCAATATACCTGTACTACTTATATTCTCGTAGATTAGAAGATATAACCGTGCATTTGTAGAAGATTGCTCTTATAACGTACAATATATGAGTTTCAACAATTTTTGCTGCAATAAAACAATGGCATAATAACTTGAAAATATCGATAATCTCTGAATCAATAATCCCCGAAAATATCAATAATAATAACGTTTAAATCTGAAGACCGTAATTGATATTATCCAGTCAAAAATGCAATAGCAATGAAATTTAATTTATATACATATCTTCATTATTCAAATCGGAAAAGATTCAGTAAAAATCGTCTGTCGCATAAACACATTGGATTTAAATCCGTTGCTAAGCGACGTGATATCATTTGCTTCAAATAATTTGGTGGAAAAAATATCGTCTGAATAATGCTATCTCTATGGAAGATTTGGCGACATTTTCTTCAATTTAGCGGCATTTTAAGAAATTATTGGCCAGTGGGACTGTAGAATTGACAGTCCCACTTGGCGACAAATTGACGAAACATCATCATAATGCTATCCCCTAACAAAACACAATTAATTTCATTTATTTAGCACAGTTTTATCAACTTCAAGATATTTTTATGGATTTACAAACATTTTTATCAATTTAGTGACATTTTAAAAATTCGCTAAATGTGTTACTAAGTAAGACGGTTGGACTGACAGACAAATGCTAACGAAACATCATTTCAGTACTCTCTTCTAACAAAACAAAATAAATTTCAGTGATTTGCGTCGTTTTTATCAATTTGGCGAAAATTCCATCAATTTGGTAACCTTTAAGAAAAGTTGCCAAGTTAGCGATATTCCGCCAAATTCGTAGATCCGAGTAAAACATTCTGATCCCGTTTATATATACTAAATGAAAATACTAAACTTGTATCAGAAGATATACCCGTTCTACTCTTTTTCTTCTTCAACAATCGACTAAATGAATTTATTGGCTAAACACAATATATGAGTTTATTAGCTAAACACAATATATAAGCTTGAAAACTCTTTGCTAAAATAAATGAAAGTGACGTACGTAGTCCGCAATTGATATAATTAAAAGAAAAATTGAACCGTTCATTAAGATATATTTTTATATCCATTTATTTATTATTCAAATCGAAAAAATAATAATAAACCTTAACAAACACATTTAATTTAATTGCGTTGCCGATCAACATGATATAAGGGAGATTCTTCCTCATAAAATGCTACTAATTAAATAACCATTTTGATTTCTTAATACTTTTCATTGTTGAATAAAAGCTTGTGAAAAATAAACCATGATGATAGATTTTCCATTTAAGTTCATGTTTTCAGAAAGTAACTAATTAGTGCAAAAATCTCCCACCAAACTCGGAGAAAAAGTTTTAATTCACTTTCACGTTTTAAACAAACAATTTCCAATTTTTTCGTTACACATCGCGTATTGTGGACCGAAACATCACACGGTATGTCATGTGACATGATAATCACGTTATTCCATACATAATATAATATGTTTCGATAAGAAACATTACGTGATTCCATACGTAACATCATGTGATTTGATAAGAAATATCACATGATATGTCTAAGTATGGAGTCACGTGATATTTCTTATCGAATCACATGATGTTACGTATGGAATCACGTGATATATCTTATCGTGTCACATGATACACCATGTGATGTTTCCGCTCACAATTCGCGAAGTGTAGAGGTCACTTTTACTTGACTACTTGCGCTTGGAAAGAAAGACCTGTTTTTGAATTTCTCCACGTTGTACTGTACTAATTGCAATGGAAAACGAATTTCTCCGAAATTTTAATATGCTCCTTTCAGAAATTAGTTAAAGAATCTTTTTCTAATTAAAAATAAAATTTTTTGTTCTTAAAATTGGTAATACAATAATTGAATTTAGTTCTTTTCAAATTCCTGACACAATAATTAAATCATGTTTCGTACACTTCTTTTAAAATTTCTTAACATAGTGTCTTTTTTTAATTTTAAGGATCTGAATGAGACACTTGTACATACATACATGCTACATCTGTTGTGGTAGGAGAAGTCTGGTCGAGTGGTGTTCACGTGAGTTATTTTTTCAAAGACACTTTTTGTTTATTTAATATTTATATTTCTCCATTCGGTCATAACTGCTTCATTAAAACAATTAACATCTCCGAAAAATTCGCTCAGTATCACATCATTCGCCCTTTACTCACATCATGAAATTTTAAACTCCTGTAACACACTCCAAAATTTATTGACCATTCTTTAAAATTAATGTATTAACATCATGTTTTACAAAACGCATATCATTTTTAATAACACTCTTTCATATTTATAGGTGTTTCAATCCTTTCCATAAATTTTCATTACCCATCCTAAATCCCCCAAACTTCCGCTCGGGAGCGGTATCTCCGAAAATTTACTTTAAGTATGTCACGACTGATAAATATTGTCATAGTCCGTCGAGGTTTAAGGTCGGAGCGCTTCTGTTATCAGTTGCCTCACCAGACAAAGTTCAACTCCCTTCCCCAGATTATCAGACAGATCAACTATTCAAATATTGTGACATCTCCCTCGCCCCAGTTTATCAATATCCAAGTATTTCACTCACTTACGATAAGGCCATTAAGAACGCTATCTTGACCTCCTCAGCACCAAGGTCAAGATGGCGTTCCATGCTGATAGCACACCCCTTTCTCAATACTTCCTTGGATAACAATTCACCTCATTGCGATATCCACCCAAAACCTCCGCAGCATCAAGGCCACGTTGCCTTTCCATACTGATAACATCCTCCTTTCGAAATATCTCCTCCGATAACAACCCTCCTCCTTCGATAAGCATCGGCTGCACTTGCTGCATCTCCTCAATCCGCCGGAGGATCGGTATTTTATAACTACTATACTACTCACTCTTTTATGACTATAAATGGTTATATAGCATGTGTAAAGGATAATTCTGAGTAATTTGAAGATATTATTAACTAGTTCCTGGGTGAATTTTTTGGTTTTTTATGCTCATTTTAAAAATTCCTGTAAAGTATGCTTTCGTGTAGGATTTTGGACTTTGGATCATTAAAATCTAGTAATTATAGTAGAAGTGTCAGGCTTTTAATATATCTTAATGAATTTTAATCCTATGAGAATCTATTTAATGTACTGATTACGATTATTAAAAAGATACTATCGATTATGATTATAAACGTATTGTTTATTTTCACGTATTGTATAACACAGGTGCTGTTAGAGGAGATTGCCTTGAAGCGTAGTATTGTATGGTACATAAATCTGTGTTGTCGTTTTACTCGCTACCGATCTGAAAAAGAGCAGGAATATTGTACAGCCTATTTCAGAAGTTCCTGTATGAGGAATATCACTGAAGAAGATTTGAATGCTAATATAGATTCAGCTTTTGGAAAAGTATTAACATCATTCGAAACTTATCAAGGACGTGGTAGTGGTTGGGTTTTAGAGAGGATTGACGAACTAATGATCGATGTTGGGGTATATGAACCTCTAGCTGCTTCTAGTTATATCCCACTACCCAAAGAATAAGGAGTTAAGAAAGCTGTTATTAATGTGCAGAATAGTGATCAAAAATGCTTTATGTGGTCCATCTTAGCAGGTCTTTATCCAAATAATAAGAATGTATCCCGTGTCGGTAAATATACCGAGCATGAATGCCAGCTAAATATGATTGGAATTGAGTTTCCTACCCCTTTACACCAAGTTAAATTGTTTGAGCGAAATAACAATGTGAGCCTGAATGTCTTTGGATATGAAGATAAGAAGGTGCTTCCGCTCTATATATCATCTGATAGACGGGATCAAAACTGTATTTTACTACTTATTAGTAATGATGAGCACTATCATTACTGCTGTATTAAAAGTATGAGCAAACTTTTACGTAATTTAACTAAACATAAAGAGAAGTATTATTTTTGCGACCATTGTTTACAGCGGTTTTCATCTGAAACTCGTTTAAAGAATCATATTGAATTATGTAGACAATATGGTCTGCAGCGAGTGGAATTGCCTAGTGGTGATGATGCAATTTTGAAATTTAAATGTGTTTATATGCAAATGCGTGTACCATTTGTGATATATGCGGACTTTGAATCTTTTATAATAAAAACGAATACGTGTGAGAATTACCCCTCCATTTCACATGAGAACATCTTATCTCATCATGTTCCTTGTGGTTTTGCATACATTATTATTGGTCCTGATGGAAAAATCTTTAAAGGTCCTGTTATCTATAGGGGTGAAGATGTGATTACTCATTTTTTGAAGGCCATTATTCACAAAGAAGAGGAAATTCAAAGAATATTGAAAGGAAATGTGAAAATGAGGTTCACTGCCGAAGATCGTGAAAACTTTGAAAATGCCTCTATCTCTCATATTTACATCAAGGCTTTAGGGGAAGAACGTGTAAGAGACCACTGTCACTTAACTTCGAAGTTTAGAGGTGCAGCTCATCCTAATTGTAATCTGAATTACAAGGTAAGACGACGCATACCTGTTGTGTTTCACAATTTGAAAGGGTATGATGGACATTTAATTATGCACGGAAACGGTCAATTTAAAGAAAAGAAAATTGAGTGTATTTCTAGTAATATGCAGAATTATATTACATTCAGTGTTGGAAGTCTACAGTTTATAAACTCCTTCCAATTTTTACCTGCCTCTATTGAGAAAATAAGTTCTAGTTTGGAATCCGATCAGTTTCGTATCATCAAAGAACATTTTACAAATGATCAAGTGAATTTGCTGACTTATATAGATTGTACTAAGAAGTTTGAAGAAACGAGTCTACCCTCTAAAGAGGCCTTCTTTGATGATTTAAATCGAGAGGAGGTCTCTGATGATGCCTATGCTTATGCTCAACATGTTTGGTCATCCTTAAAGATAAAGAATATGGGGGAATACCATGACTTGTACATAAAAATCGATATTATTCTGCTAACGGACATTTCTGAAAATGTCCATGATTTGCCACTGAATTATTATGGAATAGATGCTGCTCACTGTAGAACATTACCATCTCTTGCTTGGAATGCTGCCCTAAAGACTAGCGGTGTACAATTAGAACTGATTACAAATCCTGATATGTACCTATTTTTAGAATAAGGTATTAGAGGTGGTATTAGTGTGATTAGTAAACGTCTAAGCCAGGCTAGTAATAAGTATTTGGAACATTATGATTCTGCAAAACTTAGCAAGTATATAATGTATTTGGATGCTAATAATTTATATGGATGGGCTCTAAGCCAAGCACTTTCTGTGTCGGATTTTAGATGACTTGATTCTGAAGAAATCCTGAATTTTGATCCACTTATAGTAGAAGATGACTCATCTGTGGGGTATATTATTGAGGCGGATATAGACTATCCTTATGTGCATGATGAACATAATGACTATCCTCTAGCGCCTGAAAGGGTTCATATCACCTCGTCTCTGATTTCGGAGTATAGTCGGAATATATCTAAAGAAATGGATTTTAAAATATACAAAAATCAGATCAAATTAGCACCCAATTTGAATCACAAGGTTAAATATGTTCTGAATTGTAGAAATTTAAAACAGTATGTGAAGCTGGGGATGAAACTTGTGAAAATCCATCGAGTATTAACTTTCAAGCAAGAACCCTGGTTGAAGCTTTATGTGCAATTTAACACTGAGAAGAGAATGCTGGCAAAAAATTTTTTGAAAAGGATCTGTTCAAACTGTTCAAATAAACAACGCAGTTTTTGGCAAGACCATGGAAAACTTGAGAAAAAGAATGGATGTTAAGGGTGAGCGTTAGTAAATCTTCTGCCCCATCCGCGCTTTGTTAACTTTCGCGGCACACATTTTTCGCCGAAATTCTGCTCAAACAGTTGCGAAAAATATTTTCTGAAAAATAAAACGCAATTCTTAGATTATATTAAAACAAAATTTAATACCCAATAAAACGAAGAATATATTTTTTATTTTAAACCAAAATATTTTTGGTGCTGCCATCTGTTGTCGTAATTTAATTCATACTGATTATTTTTATTTTTCAATGAACATTTTTAAATATCTATTCCTTCTAATACAGTATTAAATACAACAGATCATATATAATAACGGAAAGGTAATACATATCACAATTACGGAAAGGTAATTTCTTATTCTATAAATTTGATAAGGGGATCTGAATGTACATCACTGAGGACTGCAGTTTTGTCTTCAAGTTCCTTTGTCTTCAAGTTCAAGTTCAATTACGTTTCCGTGATTGTGGCATTATTATATATGATCTGTTGTTGTATTTAATACCGTATTAGAAGGAATAGACATTTAAAAATGTTCATTAAAAAATAAAAATAGTTGGTATGAATTAAATTACGACAACAGATGGTAGCACCAAAAATATTTTGAATTAAAATAAAAAATATATTCTATGTTTTATTGGGTATTAAATTTAGTTTTAATATAATCTAAGCATTGCATTTTATCTATCAGACAATATTTCGTAACTGTTTGAGCAGAATTTCGGCGAAAAATGTGTGCCGCGAAAGTTAACAAAGCGAGGATAGGGCAGAAGATTTACTGACGCTCACCCTTAAACTAGTACAGATTAAGAAGAGATTGAAAAAATGGCTTGCATCACCAGCCTTTCACTCTTTCAAAGTATTTAATGAAGATCTGGTTACAGTTAATATGCGTAAGACTAATTTAAAATAGAATTGATCTATCTATGTTGGTTTTTCAGTACTAGATTTGAGTAAAACACTCATGTACGAGTTTCATTATAATTTTATTAAAAAGGTGTATGGAAGTCGAGTTAAATTACTTTTCACAGGCACAGATTCCCTGTGCTATGAAGTTGAAATAGAAGATGTTTAGATTTGGAAAGTTGTCAAGATTTTTTCGACTTTTCGGATTATCCATGCGATCATCCGCTTCATTCCAACATAAATAATAAAAAAATGATTGAAAAAATGAAAGATGAGTTGAATGGTACTCCTGCAGTGGAGTTTGTAGTGTTAAGATCAAAAATATATAGTTTAAAAACATCCTTCATGGAAAAGAAAATTGCTAAAGGTGTTAATAAGAATGTCGTGAAAAGATTCATTCATCATCAAGATTACTATAATTGTCTAACAAGACGTAGATGTAGTAGAGTTGAGCAAATTAAAATTGCAAATAAAGATCAGAAGATTTATACTGTGAAACAAATTTAAATAGGGTTATCAACCTATGATGATAAAAGATTTATTTTAAATGATGGAATTAAGAGTTTAGCATATGGCCATAATCAAATTTAAATATTAAAAAACCATGCTAAATTAAAATTGCAGCGGTGTTTTGTATACATCGGGTGGTGGTGGGACTACAATTTAAAAAAAAATATTCAAGTTAATTAATGAAATGAAGATTTATTCTTTAGAGAAAGTGTATTCATTTACATACATTGCAAGAAACTGTCTATGATCATGTAGAATCTTGTTGAATTATATTAAGATACGTTACTTTTTACATGTATATTGACGGAATCCAATTTAATTAAAGGTACTCTAACATGATAAAGATGCCTATGGGGAAAAAGAAGGAACGACTGAAGAAGAAAAAAACTGTAACGACTGAGAAATATATATATATATATATATGTATGTATGTATGTATATATATTTTTTGTACATACCGTAGTTTCTGCATAGTTTTCGATTAAAATCTTTCAATTTAATTATATATATATATATATATATATATATATATATATAATAGAAGTTTGAAAATCCAATGAACGAAAAGTAAGAAGATGTAACACGATAAACCTAACTTTTTAAAACACCCACAGAATAAAATATAATACAGCAAATCATCAATCAAATGGATATAAAATACAAAACACAAGCTATCAAGTTACAGAAAATCAACCAAATTAAAAGGTATGGAAACAAAAAAGAAAAACTTAAACTAAATTCAACAACTATCTAACTGGCTTACAAAACAAAAGTAAAAATCAACTAATCCTCAAGCAAATGGAAAAAAAATAAATAAAATAAATATCGAATCAACAAGTCAATGAAAAATATATAATACAAAGGTATGGAATCGAAATAAGTATAACAAACGAAATCAAGCACAAACGCCTTACACGTGGACGAGGCTCTAAGCCTAAATCATGAATTGTTAACCTCTACAAAAATCTAATCATGTCCAAGTTTTTTGTAGAAGCAAACACAAAAATGTATGTTTCTGAAGAAATAGATAGATTAAATCTATAAACTATTTCTACTTGGACGACATACATAAAGAAGGAATAAAAAAGAAAAAATGAATACCTGGAAAAAGCACAGCGTATGTACAATCGATTCAATACAGGGAACACTGATAGAAGAGACCAGTGTTGCCATTCGTAAAGAAAAAATAAAAAACCATTTACTGTTGCCATTCATAAGAATTGAAAAACTGTGAAGCGAAATGTTAAGAAAAAGTATTAATATACAAAAAGAGCTACTAAAAAGAGGGGCAAATAATAGTAATGCTGAAGTGGGAAGTGAATGTATATAAATAAAAAAAAAAAATAAAAAAAAAAAAAATGGCTAATATAAGATACTATGAATAGAATTATATGATACTATGAAAAGAATTATAAAAATCCAGCTATTTTAAATTTTTTAACAATACTATTTACTAAATAAGAGGGATATTTATATAAATTACTAGTAATTTTGAGATTATTGATATGCATAGCATGAAATTTTTTATCAGATAATCTATAAATTCTAAAAAGCTGATTGAGTATAATATTTCTAAACAATTGAATCGAGTTACAGGAATTAAAAGGTAAGATTTTATTAATATTAAAATTATAAAAGTCTTTTTTATCATATAAATTTGTATCAATTCTATTAGAAGGATCATTAAAAAGATTTAAATCCAAAAAATTAACATTTTTACTAATAGTAGCTTCATTAGGAATTAATTCCAAATTGTCTGGATAGTAATCTATATCTATGAGATAATTTTCTGTATGTACTAAGCAAATCAGATCATCAACATATCTGTAAAAAGTATAATCTATTGAAGTAAATGACTTTTCATAATGATAAAGGTATAAATTAGCTAGCATACTGCTACTGCAGCCACCATGTGGAACTCCTGAGACTTGTAAGTATAATTTATTTCCTTGAAAAATATAATTATTGAAAATAACAAAGTGAAGAAGTTTAGGAAAATTTATAAATTTAATTTGATTTGAAAGAGGTGTAATATAAGCATTATATAGAGCTAAAATTACATCATATAGATCAGATATCTTAATATTATTAAAAAGATCTTTAAAATCAAAAGTTTGAAATCCTATTATTTTTCTAAGAGATGTTAATTTATTCTTTAATTCTTTACTATTATTTAGAATATGGTAATTATTGCCAGTCTGGCTTAAACTATTATTTATTAGATTTAAAGAATTTAGTAATAATTTACTCGCAGTAGTAGAGTAAGTATTATGGCCACTAGTAACTGTTCTAAATTTAATAGGATTTTTATGAAATTTTGGAATAAGCACTATATAAGGAAATTTAAGATATTTATATTTAATATTTAAATCACTATACATATTGATAATTTTCAATTTAATACTATTGATGGAATGTAAATCAGGTTTAAAAAGACTATTATTTTTTAAATAATCTAACAGAAATTGAATATAAAATTTTTTACAGATAATAGCATAATTATTAGAGGCTTTATCAACATAGGTGATAACAAAGGATCTTTGTAAATCATTAATGGAATGTTTAATATTATCAATATTATATAAAGATCTAGACAATTTAATATCTCTAATAGCATTTTTAATTCATATATATATATATATATATATATATATAATCCAAGAAAAAGAAGATTTAAGGGAACTTGGGATAACCAAATGCTTTGCATTTAATGGTTGGGGAGGATTGCGACTCCCCCTCCCGTTTAAAGCTGCTTTTCCAGCCTAGGCAAACGCTCACGGTACCAATGCAAAGCAAAGGTTGGTCCCCAATGCGTGCTAATACGAAGGCACCCGGACACGGAAGAACAAGACAATCAAACTGAAGGAAACTGGACCAAAAGTGATTCCTGCCCAACTCGCTATCATATATATGTTCGATTTACGCATGCGTGCTTTCTTAGCAGGCACGCATAAACTTTATTTACTTACAAATTGAAGAAGTAAACTGTCAAAATCTACATGATCCTTGAAAATCGATCTATAGCAATCCTTTAAGAAATAAATAGGATAATGTTTATATAAAGCCTCTGTTATGATTTTAATATTGCTATTATTGCAATCTTTTTTAAACGTGTTGTAAAGTTGATTTCTCTTGAAGTGTCCGAGTATGATATTTCTGAAAGTATTTTTGGTAAGATTAGTTTTCCAATCGATGATATGATTTATCTTAAATCTATATAATTCTCTTTTGTCATATAACTTTGTATAATCTTCTTTTTCTTGGATTACATTCTGCTTCGGAGTATTGAGCGGCTTGGCGCCTTTTCCTGAGTAGTGCCTTTGATTTTAGTGGATATGCATAGGAATTCTTTTTGAATTTGTTTACTGGCTATTATATGATATATATATATATATATATATATATATATATATATATATATATATATATATATATATATATATATATATATATATATATATATATATATATATATATATATATATATATATATATTATATATATATACACACACATTAAATGTATATACAGAATGCAATGAAATTTGCAAGCAAAGATTAGATTCATATTGTGAAGAGCCAAAGAAAACCTTCATATCTACCTACTGATTAATAACATTTTTCTTACTCTTATCTGACTGATGAAATCTCCATTCATAGAAACATCACGTGGTAAGATGAAGTTCCGCCCTTTCTCCACCCGGTGCGCCTATGTTTTAACATGGGGAAGTATAGCACCAGAATTTACCCCATGTTAAAGTATAGCACCGGATGAGCCAGGGTCCCCCTATTTACACTACTATCCCGAGAACAATAATCGGACGTGGCCTAATGTCAGTTTTCTTATGAGCTGTAGGATCTTTGATTGTGTTAGTTTTTGAAAAGTAATTCCCAATAATTAAATTGTAAGGCCCTGTGAAAGAAGTCCTCATGTTCATAGAACGGTAGTAGAGAGAAAAAAAATCGAATACATCGACCAATCTATTAATTTTATTAATTCTTTCTTACCATCAATACATAAATTTTTCTAACACTTTACAACATAGATGAAAAGTGTTTATGACTTTGTTCATTCTGTCTGTCTGTCTGTCTGTCCGTTAGCACGATAACTGCCGTAAAAATGATTTTATCAAAATGAAATATGATGTTCAGACGGTCTGTGGGACCTATGGGAATATAAATGAATAATATCATTCAATTAGTTTTGAATTGAACCCCGGTTGAAAAAATGAAATACATTGAACCCTATGGGACCTCATTTTTCAAACATTTTTTAAGCGCATTTAAAATTCACAAACTGATTTCAATGTTTTAGGAAATATTCAAATTATCCCATAAAATATATAAAAAAAAATTTTCAGCAAAATATATTCAGTAGTTTTTTAAATAAAAATCAATAATAATTACACTCTTTATATGCAGAGATCACGTGACCATTATATGGTGAGATCACGTGACCCGCTTCAAAATAAAATATGGCATCCATCTTGTTTCAAAATCGTGATTTTTAAAGTTCTTTTTAATTCATATTGAGTGTTGTGTCCGTTCTAAAACCGCTTTATTTTTGCTTAAATTCTGTGCATCTACATACTGAAACAACGCAGTTATAATATATATGAGTTTAAATGATCGTCAAACTTTGATTATTTCTACAAAGAAAGCCTAACTTTTACTTATGGAGAATGTAAATACCAAAAGATGTAGAATGAGTTGTATAAGAATTGATGCACTTTTTTTAAAGCAAAATTATTTACCTCATGGAGTCTGCAATATAGCTGATATGAATGAACATTCATTGATTTTACACAGAGAACCAGACGATTTTTTCGATGAAGTTTTAAGCATAGAGTTAAATTACTTGTACCTCCATGGTTTTAAGTTTTTAAATAAAATAAATTATTATAGTATTGGGATGAATGAAAGGAATGGAAAAATGTTTATGAATGAAGTGCTGCTTTTATGTAGAGGCGATTTAAATTTGGATGACGTCATTTGAATAAAGTTCATTTGTTTTCCATGAAGTTTTCAAATATAATAAATTATTGTAGTATCATGATAATTTTAAAAATATTTCCGAGGAATGTATCGCATTTTAGAGATGTTTAAACCAGGCAATTTATATTTCAATGCCTTCATTTGAATGAAGTTCATTTTTTCCAATGAAATTTTAAGTTTTCAAATATAATAAATTAATGTAGTATTGTGATAATTTTAAAAATAGTACCGAGGAATGTACCGCATCTTAGAGATGTTTATATAAAATTGCATTGAAGTTGGAAAGTATTTCATAATCAATGCTTTATGCATGATTGATCTTTCTTGCACTGTTTTTTTTTTCGCTGTGTGAAAATCGCGATTTTTAAGGAACGTTTATATTTATATTTAGACCTGAAATCGCTTTATTTGCGCATATTTCCTGTGTATCTAAATTCTGTGCAGACGCAATTACAATATTTTTTATTTTAAATGATCGCTAACCTTTGATTATTTCTACAACGAAGCCTAATTTTAACGTATAAAGAATATAAACAAATCAACGATTGTAAGATGAGTTCCATAAAAATTGCTGAATAATGAAATACGTTGAATCCTATGGGACCTAGTTTTTTAAACATTTTTTAAGCAAATTTAAAATTCACAAATTGCTTCGAACGTTTTAGGAAATATTCAAATTATCTCATGAAATATATAAAAAACATTTCAGCAAAATACATTCAGTAGATTTTAAAATAAAAATTAAATTAATAATTACACCTTTTATATGAAGAGATCACATGACCCACTTCAAAATAAAATATGGCGTCCATCTTGTGTCAAAATAGTAATTTTTAAAGTTCTTTTTAATTCATATTTAGTGTTGTATCCGTCCTAAAACCGCTTTATTTTTACTTAAATCCTGTGCATCTACATACTGAAATAACGCAATTACAATATATTAGAGCTTAAATAATCATCAAACTCTGATTATTTCTACAACGAAGTCTAATTTTCACTTATGGAGAATGTAAACACCAAAAGATGTAGAATGAGTTGTATAAGAATTGCTGCATTTCTTTAACGCATAATTATTTAGCTCTTGTGAGTCTGGAATGTAAGTTTATGAATGAAGTATTTATTGATTTTACATAGAGAAGCAGACGATTTTATAACATTACCTTTTTTGAAGTTTTAAGTTTCCAAGTAAAATAAATTATTGTACTGTGATAATTTTAAAAATATCACAGCTGAATGTATCGCATTTTAGAGATGTTTTAATAAAATTGCCTATCAGTTGGAAAGTGTTTCATAATCAATGCTTTATGCATAATTAATCTTTCTTGTATCTTTTTCATTTTGGCGTATGTTGAACGAACTCCAAGATCTGTCTGTGAAGATATAATTTTGTAAAGCAAGAGCATAGATTCTTTTGCTTTTTAATATTTTTTTTATTAATTTTTCTCTTTGGAAAACTTATATTTATGGTAATATTTGTAAAAAGTACTTTAAAATTTCTTACATTTAATTTTTGGTTTTGCAAATTTAATTAAGCAGACCCTTTAGGAACTAAACGGCATAATTTGTAGCATCTAGATTGTAGTATACACCACATAAAGATAGAAATTTCGAACAGCAACATATGAGAGACGCTGAAGGGGCTTTCCTCACAATTGACTATTGAAGAATACTTCCATATAATAATATTGATCTCTAGACCGAATATTGATATAGTAACATGAAATATGGATAACGTTAAACAATTACACTGTTAACTTAATTAATTATTTATTTTAAGAAATTAATTAAACACTTTTCTAGAATTAAAAATAAAATCTGATGTGGGATGCACATAACTTTCCTTATATAATGCAATGAATTTACTACTTTTACAGTAAAAATAAAAATAGATTATTTTTATGGTAGTTATTTATATTCTTTCCAAGATATTGAATTTTCGTCAATGAGTCGTCATTTTCCATGTCGTCATCATCAATGAGTCGTCATTGATTTAGCGTCATTTTTATCCATTTGGCGAGTTTTTCGTTAATTTAGCAACATAGAAAAAAGTCGCCAAGTTGACGACATTCCACCAAATTCGTCGCCAAAATCTCGCCAAGCGTTATGGACGAAGAAATAAGTTATTTTTACAGAAGATAAATGACTATTGGCATTCAAATACAAAAGTATTACTCAAAGTATCTTTTTTCATAAATGGAACGAGCGAGATCCACGAGAACGATGTGACCCAATTTATCGCATGGTATTACATATGAAAAGTGAACATGCTTCTCAATAGAAAATATTTTCCTTTATTTTATATGACTTTTTGATAATTTTTTTGAAAAATGTGCAATATCTCGAGAACGGTTCATGCTAGCGTTCTAAAATTTATGTCAATCGTTTTCTAATGAAATATTACATAAGAAATGTCTATTTGCGTAACTTTATAAGCGGTTTTGATTTTTTGACGATTTTTTCAAAATTTCACTCGCAAATTTAGGGGGGTTCTGAACATTCGATTGAGTATAAAAACAATAGGCTTCCAGTGTTTACGGATTGTGATTTTTGTACCAAATTTAGTTCGAATCGATCCATTCGTTCGTCAGTTATCGTCTCCACAGACTCACTGACACACACACACATACTTTCACACACACACATACTTTCACACACACACACATACAACACAGACATCACTTCAAAAATGTTTGATTCGTGATGAGGGATGCTTGAAACTTTCTCTCCCGTCGAAAACTCAAATTCGAATTTTTGACCCCGTCACAGTACTTTCCTTATACATTATGTATATAAGAAAAGTAAAAACAGTATATTTTGCACATATTTTTGATCACGAATAACGCCGAATACATCTGCTAGTATATGCGCAAAATATAATAAAAAAACGCAGCTGCAGTGGGATGCGACCCTGTATCCAAGAACCTTCCATATCATGTTTTGTATATTTACAGTAAGAACGTTTATTACGTCTGTGGGGTGGTCGCAATTTTGGGTTTTGCAAGCTTTTTCTTGATTTTCAAATTTCAGTGACTTTCGCACATTATAGATTGAATAACTCGTTCAATGATGCGCCAGACAGCCTCGTCCATTTATTTATCATAAATGGAAGTACGTAACATGTAGAAATACAGACAAATATCGATAGTAGTTGGAAATGCAAATTTATTTATAATATATATTTAAACATTTTGACATAATCATGCAGTGGCGTCACCAGGGGGGGGGGAATTGGGGGTGAGAACCCATCGAACCCATTGAATTCAAAGAAATGATATATGGAGAAATGGAAAAACAGAATGTTTGGTTGTAACCCTCCCCCAGAATTTTTTACTTTCCTTATATACATAATGTATAAGGAAAGTATTGTGACGGGGTCGAAAATTCGAATTCGAGTTTTCGACGGGAGAGCACGTTTCAAGCATCCCTGATCACGAATCAAACATTTTTGAAGTGATGTCTGTGTGTGTGTGTGTGTGTGTGTGTGTGTGAAAGTATGTGTGTGTGTGTGTGTCAGTGAGTCTGTGGAGACGATAACTGACGAACGAATGGACCGATTCGAACCAAATTTGGTACAAAAATCACAATCCGTAAACACTGGAAGACTATTGTTTTTATACGTAATCGAATGCTCAGAACCCCCCTAAATTTTCGAATGAAATTTGGAAAAAATCGTCAAAAAATCAAAACCGTTAATAAAGTTACGCAAATAGACATTTCTTATGTAATTTTTCATTAGAAAACGATTGGCATAAATTTTAGAAGGCTAACATGAACCGTTCTCGAGATATTGTATATTTTTCAAAAAAATTATGAAAAAGTCACATAAAAAAAAAATTCCTATTGAGAAACATGTTCACTTTTCATATGTAATACCATGCGATAAATTGAGTGACATCATTCTCGTGGATCTAGCTCGTTCCATTCATGAAAAAATATACTTTGAATAATACTTTTGTATTTGAACGCCAATAATCATTTATCTGCTGTAAGAATAACTTTTTTCTTAGTGCATAACGCGTGGCGAGATTTTGGCGACGAATTTGGCGGAATGTCGCCAACTTGGCGACTTTTTTTAATGTTGCCAAATTAATGAAAATCTCGCCAAATGGATAAAAATGGTGCTAAATCAATGAAAATGACGACTAATTGTCGAAAATTCAATATCTCGGAAAGATTATTAGTATCTATTATAAGAAAAACCTATTTTTTTACTGTAAAAGTAGTAAATTCATTACATTATATAAGGAAAGTCATGTGTTGCCCACATCAGATTTTTTTTTCTGGAGACGCAACTGCAATCATGGGAACCATCAGTAAGATTTAAACCTTCAACCTATGTGTGCGGAATTTCAATCCCACATTGATATCTTTCAGGACTGATTTGAAATCTGGCAATTTGAATATATCTGAGACGGATAGCACGTGACTTTATCTACCATGTGTGGATAATTAAAATAAAAATAAATAAACATTCATTTTCATTTACCTACATGTGTGGTAAATGAAAATATCCACACGATAAACAAAAAGACACTTTAGTTATCCACAACATGGGTATATTTTTACACACAGTAACCAGAGCCGGGTCAGTGTCTCGGGCCCTTTTCAGCCCCTTGTGCACACAAAAACTATACTCATAACTAAATATTTGATATAGCAGTAGCACTTACAATTATTTCTAGTTTATAACTTTCCTTATATACATAATGTATAAGGAAAGTATTGTGACGGGGTCGAAAATTCGAATTCGAGTTTTCGACGGGAGAGCACGTTTCAAGTATCCCTGATCACGAATCAAACATTTTTGAGGTGATGTCTGTGTGTGTGTGTGTGTCAGTGAGTCTGTGGAGACGATAACTGATGAACGAATGGACTGATTCGAACGAAATTTGGTACAAAAATCACAATCCGTAAACACTGAAAGCCTATTGTTTTTAAACATAATCGAATGTTCAGAACCCCCTAAATTTTCGAGTAAAATTTTGAAAAAATCGTCAAAAAATCAAAACCGGTAATAAAGTTACGCAAATAGACATTTCTTATGTAATTTTTCATTAGAAAACGATTAACATAAATTGTAGAACTCTAACATGAACCGTTCTCGAGATATTGCACATTTTCAAAAAATTATCAAAAAGTCATATAAAATTAAAAAAAATATATTTCCTATTGAGTAACATGTTCACTTTTCATATGTAATACCATGCGATAAATTGGGTGACATCATTCTCGTGGATCTAACTCGTTCCATTCATGAGAAAAGATACTTGGGCCCTAGGCTGTCACCTCCAATAGCTACTATCGGAGGTGATGCATAGGCTCGCGCCTAGTTGGCCTAATGGTTAAAACCGCTATGACAGTAGTCAGTAGCTAGATAGTGTTTAGCTTCAATAAATCCATCGCTACAGACACATATGTATTCATAACATTTTCCAGAAATTTTTTTCAAGAACGTTATGAGAATCTATTTCTTGTGCCCATGCGATCTTATTTTCTGTGCCATCGCGTGTCGACCCGATTCGTACTGGATTTCTGAAGAACGGACCTTGTGAACACTTTTTTCGTTGCCATCCTGCGCTAAAAAACATCCATGGCCCAGTGAAAATGCCGCTCCTGACCCGAAATTTCTCCGTTCGAACGTGACCCGGGTACTGATCGCAGTGCTGTGACCTGGAAACTGTAATTCCGGGAATGGAATTTAATTTTGTGTTTCCCTCTCTCACTTGCACCCCTTAACACTAGTGTTACTTTCAGAATTCGAAAATGCATTTTTTTATCAGCTCACATAATGACCCTAATTCTGTTTTACTGCTAGGGCATTCAAAGACGCGGCAAAATAAAAAAAAAAAATCTGATGTGGGCAGCGGATGATTTTACTACATAGTGCAATAACTTCTATCACAGAAAAATAACGATGCACAAGATCCACAGTAGAATATTTTTGGTATTGAATTAATACCACGTAAATTTAAATTGGGCATTTATGAGTACAAACAGAATGACTTTTTCATACTCAAGCGTAAAATCTTCATCAAAATGAATATGTTAATTTATAAAACATGGGTCGGCAATCGGCTGCCCTGACAAAATTTAATGCGGCCCGCGGCTGATTTTATAAAGTCCGAGAGCACCCACAAAATATAAATTGCAATGCGACATTTTCGGTATTTTTACGCATTTTATAGTTTTACATGCTTTTATTTTAAGTACCTCAACTAAAAATGTTTCTAATATTTTTTTTATTTAATTATGCTTTTTTTGTGAATTATTTCTGATAATTTTAGTAAAAATACGTTTATGTATGAAACTCGAGAGTCTTTAAAGACGTTCAGTTTTGGAATTATGCTTACATCGCTGTTTTCTGCAAAAAGTCTTTTTTGGCCATTGCGTGTTGAATTATAACTTTCCGTTATAACGTTCGAATTATAACGTTCCCAAAGCCAGAAAGATGAAATATATTTAATCTTTTTGGCTTTGGACAAAATGTAAGCAATATGGCTAAGTAACAGTTTTATGAAATGACAACTGTAATAATTAATAATAGTCTTTAATATTATTAAATATTTTAGAAAACAAACAATGGCCGATTCGGAAAGCGATGCATTTTATTTTAATCCAGAGTACATTTCCCATCAAAATATCAAAACAGTATTCGGCTACGTCACTACAGGAAATCGTCCATGATAAATTACCAAACAACGGTTGCCAATTATTCACATGATGGCAATAAATTTTCATAAAGTGATTCGAAGTAAATTTTATATTGTTATAAAATATCCCCCCACCCCCCACCCCCCGTTAAATCACCTGACTGTTTAGAATATGAAGCCCATTCTTCGCATCCAGGAGCCAAGCGTGGCTTTCAATAACTTAAATGTTCCCGACTCCTGCTCTGAAATAAATGAGTATGAACGAATTTTTTGGCGTCAAAATACAAAATGATTACAAACTAGGAAGCTCTACCCCCCCCCCCCCCCCCCCCCCCCCGCACGCTCTGCTTCGTCAACCCCCGTAACTCGCAAGTCGAGAGACTTAGCTTCCTACTCACTGTGCTCGCTGAGCTCGCTTTGCAAGCTATTTCAAGCCAAACTAAAATGTAAAACGGTAACCGGTATATTTCAACGTGTTACCCTTCTATTTCTCTATAAATGCACCAAATTTCATATTTTTGTATGGTATAGTTTTTGCGGTGCGAGACAGAGAAAATCTATGGACGTGCCGATACAAAGAGCATTTTTCACTTCAGAAGTGCATAAAAAGTAGAATATCTTGTAAACTACATCGAAATTAAAATAAAGGACTCCGTCCTGCAAAAATTCAACTATGTAGGTACATGCCCGCAAAAATTCGTAGTTTTGCTATTATTAGTTCATTCAGGGCGCGAACTCGCAGCTCAAATATTTTGTTATCGACTTTGACATTAAATATTTCTTAAACTACAATATACATCGAAAAACGGTTTATTTCAGAGTATTCCCCAAACCCTTCTCTACAAATGTACCAAATTTTATATTTTTGTAGACTGTAGTTTTTGCGGTACGAAGTAGAGAAACTCAAGGAATGAGAAATTTGCCAAACAACGGGGCGGTGTCAGCTACTTTTTTTAATATAGAGAAAAAGTATCTTCTTTCATGAATGGAACGAACTAGACCGATCCACGAGAATAATGTCAACAGATTTGTCACGTAATATTGGATATAGGAAGTGAACTTATTTGATGATTCTTGCAACATTTTTAATTTTATGTAATTTTTTTGTTAAATTTATTTGTAAAACATGTAATATGTCGAAAACGTGACTTATCCTAGCGTTCTAAAGTTTGTATCATTCGTTTTCTTACAAAACATTACGTATGAAATGATTATTAATGTAATAGTATTGAAGGTCTGATACTAACTCCCACAAGATAACATGATTCATTTTCTAATGAAAAATTAAGTTGGAAATGATTATGTATTTGTTAATATTGAAGGTCTTGACACACGCACTGTGCGGTTCATTTCCCGTATCCAATGCACAGTTCAGACGAAAAACGCTTGCCAAAAAGCTATCATTCACTGCACAGTTCAGACGAAAAAAGCTAGCCAAAAAGCTACCATTCACTGCACAGTTCAGACGAAAAAAGCTAGCCAAAGAGCTACCATTCACTGCACAGTTCAGACGAAAAAAGCTAGCCAAAAAGCTACCATTCACTGCACAGTTCAGACGAAAAAAGCTAGCCAAAAAGCTACCATTCACTGCACAGTTCAGACGAAACAAGCTAGCCAAAAAGATACCATTCACTGCACAGTTCAGACGAAACAAGCTAGCCAAAAAGCTACCATTCACTGCACAGTTCAGACGAAAAAAGCTAGCCAAAAAGCTACCATTCACTGCACAGTTCAGATGAAAAAAGCAACCATTCACTGCACAGTTCAGACGAAAAAAGCTTGCCAAAAAGCTACCATTCACTGCACATTTCAGACGAAAAAAGCTAGCCAAAAAGCTACTATTCACAGCACAGTTCAGACGAAAAAAGCTAGCCAAAAAGCTACCATTGACTGCACAGTTCAGACGAAAAAAGCTAGCCAAAAAGCTACCATTCACTGCACAGTTCAGACGAAAAAAGCTAGCCAAAAAGCTACCATTCACTGCACATTTCAGACGAAAAAAACTAGCCAAAAAGCTACCATTCACTGCACAGTTCAGACGAAAAAAGCTAGCCAAAAAGCTACCATTCACTGCACAGTTCAGACGAAAAAAGCTAGCCAAAGAGCTACCATTCACTGCACAGTTCAGACGAAAAAAGCTAGCCAAAAAGCTACCATTCACTGCACAGTTCAGACGAAAAAAGCTAGCAATTCCGTTCCAGTATCTCAACGGTAGAGCGTTAGCTGACCCGTAAAAAATCTGTGGTTCGATTCCTGGTTAAGATATCACGGTTCTTTACAACACACATGCGAGCGCAGACACACAGATGTCACCTTAAATACGCTCGATTCGAAATCAGGGATGCTTAAAACGTTATCTTCTGTCGAAAACTCAAATCCTAATTTTCGGCCTCGTCACAATACTTTTTCACTGCATTATATACTATGTATGAAGAGAAAGTAAAAACCGATATTTCTGTATTTTCATTTCAAAACTGAGATACCGAAATTGATACCTTTATTTTTTAATATACGTATCGACATTTTGCTCATGGGAAAAAATTGGAGAAAAAGAAATAACAATCCTCATATAGAAATATCCTTTTATCTATCTGAAACACACACATTACACACATATATACTGGGTCTCTTAAGAAAGTCCTTTAGAATTCCAATAACTTCATTAGAAAAGACTTATGAATGTATAGATAAGGTCGATCTGTATTTAAGTGACCATGCCCGTCAAAGTGAATGCGACGTCCCTTGCGGCGAATTTAAAAAAAATCTGATGTGGGCAACACATGACTTTCCTTATATAATGTAATGAATTTACTACTTTTACAGTAAAATAAATAGGTTTTTCTTATAGTAGATATTAATATTCTTTCCAAGATATTGAATTATCGACAATTAGTCGTTATTTTCATTGATTTAGCATCATTTTTATCCATTTGGCGAGATTTTCTTTAATTTGGCAACATTTCAAAAAGTCGCCAAGTTGGCGACATTCCGCCAAATTCGTCGCCAAAATCTCGCCAAGCGTTATGAACGGAGAAATAAGTTATTCGTACAGCAGATAAATGACTATTGGCGTTCAAATACAAAAGTATTACTCAAAGTATCTTTTTTCATGAATGGAACGCGCTAGATCCACGAGAATGATGTCACCCAATTTATCGCATGGTATTATATATGAAAAGTGAGCATGTTTATCAATAGGACATATTTTTTTTTTATATGACTTTTTCATATTTTTTTTGAAAAATGTACAATATCTCGAGAACGGTTTATGTTAGCGTTCTAAAATTTATGTCAATCGTTTTCTAATGAAAAATTACATAAGAAATGTCTATTTGCGTAACTTTATTAGTGGTTTTGATTTTTTGATGATTTTTTCAAAATTTCATTCGAAAATTTAGGGGGGTTCTAAATATTCGATTGAGTATAAAAACAATAGGCTTCCAGTGTTTATGGATTGTGATTTTTGTGCCAAATTTGGTTCGAATCGGTCCATTCGTTCGTCCGTTATCGTCTTCACAGATTCAGTGACACACACACACACACACACACACACACACATAGACATCACTTCAAAAATGTTTGATTCGTGATCAGGGATGCTTGAAACGTGCTCTCCCGTCGAAAACTCGAATTCGAATTTTCGACCCCGTCACAATACTTTCCTTATACATTATGTATATAAGGAAAGTAAAAATTAGGATAATGTACTCGGCTACAAAGCGAGATCGACAAAAAAAAAAGTGCAATTGCAAAGCTGTAAAGTACTGTCTAATGAGTAATTGACACTAAAACTGTTACTTAAGGCGAGTTATTGTCGAAGGACTGTCCTATTCGAGAATGTCAAAATAAACAACACTGACATCATCGTGAATCTAATGCACAGTCTGTTCAAACTGTCTTCCGTTGGCGGCAATGCACATTTGAATTCGACAAAGAATAGAACGGGGCATTTTGACACAAACATTGCAGGTGTCACTTTGAAAGTTCCTGATAATACGACATTTTGCCAGGTATTTGCGGTCTTTTTTATACGCGTATTTTTACTTTCCTTATATACATAATGTATAAGGAAAGTATTGTGACGGGGTCGAAAATTCGAATTCGAGTTTTCGACGGGAGAGAACGTTTCAAGCATCCCTGATCACGAATCAAACATTTTTGAAGTGATGTCTGTGTGTGTGTGTGTGTGAAAGTATGTGTGTGTGTGTGTGTGTGTGTATGTCAGTGGGTCTGTGGAGACGATAACTGACGAACGAATGGACCGATTCGAATGAAATTTAGTACAAAAATCACAATCCGTAAACACTGGAAGCCTACTGTTTTCAAACGTAATCGAATGTTCAGAACCCCCCTAAATTTTCGAGGGAAATTTTGAAAAAATCTTCAAAAAATCAGAACCGCTAATAAAGTTACGCAAATAGACATTTCTTATGCAATTTTTCATTAGAAAACGATTAACATAAAATTTAGAACGCTAACATGAACCGTTCTCGAGATATTGCACATTTTTCAAAAAAATTATCAAAAAGTCATATAAAAAAGAAAAAAAAATATTTCCTATTGAGAAACATGTTCACTTTTCATATATAATATCATGCGATAAATTGGGTGACATCATTCTCGTGGACCTAGCTCGTTCCATTCATGAACAAGAAATATCAATCATGCTTAAAGCATTGATTATGAAACACTTTCCAACTTCAATGCAATTTTATTTAAACATGTCTAAAATGTAATACATTCCTCGATAATATTTTGAAACTTATCACAATACTGCATTAATTTATTATATTTGAAAACTTAAACCTTCATCGAAAAAAATGAACTTCATTCAAATGACGGCATTGAAATATAAATTGCCTGGTTTAAACAAAAAAATTATCAAAAAGTCATATAAAATGAAAAAAATATATTTCCTATTGAGAAACATGTTCACTTCTCATAGGTAATACCATGCGATAAATTGGGTAACATCATTCTCGCGGATCTAGCTCGTTCCATTCATGAGAAAAGATACTTCGAGTAATACTTTTGCATTTGAACGTCAATAGTCATTTATCTGTTATAAGAATAACTTATTTCTCCCTCAGTAAAGTTTGGCGAGATTTTGGCGACGAATTTGGCGGAATGTCGCCAACTTGGCGACTTTTTGAAATGTTGGCAAATTAACGAAAATCTCGCCAAATGGATTAAAATGACGCTAAATCAATGAAAATGACGACTAATTGTCGAAAATTTAATATCTTGGAAAGAATATAAGTATCCACTATAAGAAAAACCTATTTTTTTACTGTAAAAGTAGTAAATTCATTGCATTATATAAGGAAAGTCATGTGTTGCCCACATCAGATTTTTTTATGTCGATTCCTACTAAATAGACAATGCTCTATACCACTTCATAAATTATCCACTAGGGGCGCTGCACTCATTCTTATTCGGTCGGGCATGGTCACTTTACAGTAGATAACTCTAAAATGCGCACTTTTTGAACTTTCCTTACAAAGTTATCGGGATGCTTGAAGACTTTCATGGGAACCCTGTTGTAAGATCAATGCTATTAATTGAAAAGAACATATTCTCTCCTTTCAATTTTCTTACAGGAGAAGGGGGAGGGGTGTTATAATAAATAAGTACAATACTGTTTTAGAGCACTGGTATATTGAGCTTTCCCTTTAAGGGTGAGCGTCAATAAATTTTCTGCCCTATCCGCGCTTTGTTAACTTTCGCGGCACACATATTTCGCCGAAATTCTGCTCAAACAGTTGCGAAATATTTTCTGAAAGATGAAATGCAATGCTTAGATTATATTAAAACTAAATTTATTGCCCCCCAAAACATAGAATATATTTTTTATTTTAACCCAAAATATTTTTGGTGCTGCCATCTGTTGTCGTAATTTAATTCGCACCGATTATTTTTATTTTTTAATGAACATTTTTAAATATCTATTCCTTCTAATGCAGTGTTAAATACAACAACAGATCATATATAATAATGTCACAATCACGGAAAGGTAATTTCTTATTCTATAAATTTGATAAGGGATCTGAATGTACATCACTGAGAACTGCAGTTTTGTCTTCAAGTTCTTTTGTCTTCAAGCCCAAGTTCAATTACGTTTCCGTGGTTATGGCATTATATATGATCTGTTGTTGTATTTAATAGCGTATTAGAAGGAATAGACATTTAAAAATGTTCATTAAAAAATAAAAATAGTCGGTATGAATTAAATTACGACAACAGATGGCAGAACCAAAAATATTTTTAATTAAAATAAAACATATATTCTATGTTTTATTGGGTATTAAATTTAGTTTTAATATAATCTAAGCATAGCATTTTATCTATAAGAAAATATTTCGCAACTGTTTGAGCAGAATTTCGGCGAAATATGTGTTCCGCGAAAGTTAACAAAGCGCGGATAGGGCAGAAAATTTACTGACACTCATCCTTAAGCTCATACCAAGCTCATCCCCCCTAATCTACGCTCGCCAACTCCGAATATCGCTTCGTGAGTTGGGAGGTTTCGTCTTCTACTTCCTGGCGCTTACTGAGCCTGTACCGCTAATCCTTTCGCGCCGCCTGCTATTAAGGGTGAGCGTCAGTAAATCTTCTGCCCTATCCGCGCTTTGTTAATTTTCGCAGAACACATTTTTTGCCGAAATTCTGCTCAAACAGTTGCGAAATATTTTCTGAAAGATGAAATGCAATGCTTAGATTATATTAAAACTAAATTTAATACTCATTAAAATATAGAATATATTTTTTATCGTAATCCAAAATATTTTTGGTGCTGCCATCTGTTGTCGTAATTTAATTCACACCGATTATTTTTATTTATTAATGAACATTTTCAAATATCTATCCCTTCTAATACGGTATTAAATACAACAAATCATATATAATAATGCCACAATCACGAAAAGGTAATTGATCTTGGATTCGAAGACAAAGAAACTTGAAGACAAGGCTGCAGTCCTCAGTGACGTACATGCAGATCCTCTTATCAAATTTATAGAATGAGAAGTTATCTTTACGTGATTGTGGCGTTATTATACATGATATGTTGTTGTATTTCATACTGTATTAGAAGGAATAGACATTTAAAAATGTGCATTAAAAATAATGAATTAAATTACGACAACAGATGGCAGCACCAAAAATATTTTGGATTAAAATAAAGAATATATTTTATTTTATTGAGTATGAAATTCAGTTTTAATATAATCTAAGAATTGAATTTTATTTTTCAGAAAATATTTCGCAACTGTTTGAGTAGAATTTCGGCGAAAAATGTGTTCTGCTAAAGTTAACAAAGCGCGGATAGGGCAGAAGATTTACTGACGCTCACCCTTAAATTATTTTCTGTTTTTTAGTCTCCGCACGTGATATGTACCGTTCTTGTTCGACATGTGCTTGTCCTCACAGGAAAAACGCACAACCATCGTCTTTTTTTTTCTTTCTCTCATTTTTCTGTATCTGTCATTCAGATTGAAAGGTGCAGTCACCTCGTTCATTCACTTTCGATGCGGTCAAGATAGGCACAGAAGATTCATCCATCATTATATTCTCGCTGTGACGTCCACCACCGATGGATAACGGTATGAAGGATGGATATCGGTCAGAAAGGACTTATGGACTGAGGAAAGTGGATTTTATTTTGTTGTGCTGAAATTATCTGTAGCTGATTGCTCGATAATACTCTTTAAGCATATGTTGAGGTCGGATTCACGCCCAAAAGTGTTATTTCGGATTAAGAACACACACACATAAAAGACAAAGTACGTTCTAACCACGATTAATACCCGGACTCCATAAATTTTAGACTTCAGGAAACGTTAGTTTAAAAAAAAAAAATAGAGCATCTGACAGGAATATCAGGGTTTGAAGCGATCTCTTTTTCTGTTCATGGTAGAACCGAAACAGTCAACTGGCAGACAGAACCGGAACTGTCAACTGGTCGCTGAGTCAAGCAGATTGTCCATGCCTAATGTTGTTGTTTTGTTGAGACCCTGATCATCCGATCTACCAGAAAGGTGTAAGGTAACCGTTTGGACGGTCGGGAAGTGCCACCCAATTTAGACCGGAACCTAGTGGGGGGGGGGGCATCCACAGGGACCGTACCCTCTTTCTCCTACCACCACTCTCTCGGAAGGACTTACGGACCCATATGTTTAACGTGATCGTACTCCGCATGAACACGGCGGCAGTTGTGGCAGTGTGCAAATCCAGCGCGCAATCCACCGGGCTACCGCGCCCGAAATGTGCCAACAGCACGCTGTGTTCTCAGATGGTCACCCACCCAAGTACTAACCGCGCCCGATGCTGCTTGACTTCGGTGATCTAACGAGAACCGGTGTTTTCAGCACGGTAGGGCGTTGGCTGTCCATGCCTGATGTAAATTATATACTATATAATAGTTTGGGATATACTCCCATTACAGATAGCAGTATCCACGGACTGGTTTCGCAATCATTATGCGCTCGTCAGCACAGAATAGCTGATATCTGCAGTGGCAGCAAGAAATTTTGTTGTTTGCTGCTATTGCAGATCAGTGGCGCAGCATCAAGGGATTCTGGGGAGACAATGTCTATCCAAATAACCGCTACCAAGTTACTTTTTACCATGTTACTAATAAATGCATAAAATATTTCGAATACAAAATGAGAGTTGCTTGGTAGCGGATTGCTGAAGTAGGCGCTGTCTCCCCAAATCATCTTCACATTTCACCACAGTTGCAGATATCGACTGTTCCATGATGACGAGCACACAGTAAGCGTGAAACCGGTCCATGGATGCCGTTCTCATATTGGAGTGCAATTTAAATATTTTGGAAGGCGTCCTACAGAAAGATTCTTGATTATAACATTGTAGTGGGTTCTGAGTTCCTTAGTCTGAAAATGAAACAATTTAGTCTTCAATGCTTGCCAAATTGACTCAGAAGAAAAAAAAAAAAGAAAGACAGAAAAATACTTTTTTTTTTTCGAACGCATGAAATTTACTTTAAGATTGCGTGCTTTTCAGACATCACATGGATCTGTTCGGTTGTTCTCCAACCAGCGGAGAAAGAGAGACAAACCAAATGATGTCTAACCATGAAACCAATCACGGACTTACCTCGACCGTAAGGAAGCTTAAGTTCGGGTCCTCAGCCAGACAGGGTCCCGTTTTTATAAGATATGGTTTCGTGTTCAGAAATTTAGCATTACACGAGTAATTTTATGTTTCTTGCAAAATTATTTTTTTCCTCTTATTAGCAAGAAAGTGTGGCCCGTGAACCACTGCCTAGCTAACGACGGTCACGGACGGGAGCCGAGTAAAGATGTTAAAATTAGTAATGGCTAGAAATTAGAAACCAAACTTTGTTAGAGTTTTCTATTTGTCCGCCAGCTCGCGTCCGGGAATTCCGAGAGAATTATATTATTATTTAAAAATTATTGTTTGTTAATTATTATTATGTATTAATTACTATTATTTATTAACTATTATCATCAGTAAATAACTATCAATTATTATTATTTATTAAATGGTTATTATCTATTAGTAATTATTATTTACTAGCAAAAAAACCGGGCTTTGACTGGACCGAATGAAGTGTGCGAGCTGTGAAAGATTTCAAATTAAAACTCTATGTAACAAATAATTAGGAAATTAGAAGTATAAAAAAATTAATTTCAATATTTAAGAATACTAATACAATAGAGCCTGTAAGTTTTTAGACTTTGAATATTAAATTAAACGCATTAGAATACGGGGGAACAATGAAATCAAAGTAACACATTTCAAAATCAGAAACGTTTAAATCACAATGCACACGCTTTGTTTAGTTGTTTAAAAGTTGTTGTTTATACGCTATTTGTAGGAAGGATAGTGAGCATGCCCAGTTTAAAAAATGGGCGTTTCTCCCTGCTACAACGTATTTTAATGTATGCGAAATTTCATCGTTCTAGCTCAGGGGTGGCCAACCCAAATGACCTTGCGGGCCACTTCGGAAAAACATTATAATCCCGCGGGCCGCATATATATATATATATATATATATATATATATATATATATTATTGCCAATGGCCAGGCACTTGACTCATCGCCATTCGCCCATAATTCGGCCTTATACGTGATCCATTAGCCGTCCTAGGGACGTTGCCCCAGGCGCACCAGAGGGGGCGGAACACACTGCGCCCACAACACAACAACATCCATGCCTTACGTGGGGCTCGAACAAACAACGTGGCGGTCGAGCGATTGCTTTGGAAACGAATGCTTTGATCACTCGACCACCACGTCGGTCCGACGGCCGCATATAAAAATATATATCTTTATATTAGATTTGGACCCATTACAAACATTTATTGGAGCGAAAACTTAAAACAGAATGAATTATTATTATTGTTTTCATTATTTTTCATGTATACAAACATAGATAATATAATAATAATAATGCAATGATCGAATAATGTTTAATTTATTTAATTAGTGAGATATTTGTTTCTCAACTCTTTCACTTAGTTTTTGCAAGTCGATCTCAATGCGTGTATTTGCACATCGTAATTGATGTTGCAGGTTTTCGTCCGTTAAGTTTGAGCGCGATTTATGTTTGATAAATTTCATTTTCGAAAAAAACGATTCACAGGTGTAAGTTGATCCAAAAGCGCTCACAACTTTTTGTGCCAGATCTCTCAAATTGGAAAATTTTTCTTTTGTGACATAAGTGTTATAAAAATCTATTTTTGATTCTGATGTTTCAAAAATGTGTTTTAATTCATTATTGCATTTTAAATCAATCAGTTCCATTTGGAGATATTCTGGGGCCGACTCGACATCGACATGAAAGGGAGATGAATATATTTCAAATAATTTTTTGTATTTGTCTAAATTAGTGAAACGACTCTCAAAAGTAGCTGCAAGTTTGCTTATTTCTTTTGTGTATTTGATGTAAATGATACATTTTGAATTTTTTAATTCTTTCATCAATGAAAAGTGTTAAACGTTATTATTTTTCAATTGAGATTCAAATAACAGTAATTTCTTCTGAAATGCTTTGATGTGATTAAATGCATCGATTATTAAATTATCTTTTCCTTGTAATGATGTATTTAATTGATTGAGTTTTTCGATCTACTAAAAAGCATAAATCCAATAACCATTTATCATTTCTTAATTCTGGTACTGGTATTTGCTTGGCATTCATAAACAAGTCAATTTCTTGACGTAACTCATAAAATCGCTGTAAACATCTTCCACGACTCAACCATCTGACACGACTGAAGTATACAACGTCACCATATTCACAATCTAATTCTTTTAGGAACTCCTTAAATTGTCGATGCGAAAGTGCATGGGATCGAATGTAATTCACTGCTTTTATGACTACTTGATAACATGATTCATCGATAATACTTGGGAACATAGATTTTGTTGATGAATCACACAGTGGATTATAATTAAATCCTCTCTTTTGCAGCAGTTATTAGTTTTGTTGTTGGATTCTATTTTATCGATCAGTAATTTTATAGCTCCTTTTTCTTTACCGATCATAGCAGGTGCCCCATCAGTTGATATTCCAGAAAGAATTTCCAAACACAAGTTGTTTTCGCATAAACTGTTTTCAACAGCATGGAAAATATCTTCCCCTGTTGTCGTACCTTTCAAACTTATCAAATTTAGCATTTCTTCAGGTACCTGAAATGATTCATTTACTCCACGAACGAATACTACAAGTTGAGCTGTGTCAGAAATGTCTGTATTTTCGTCATATGCTAAGGAAAAATATTTGAAATTTCGAATTCGATCGCGCAGTTTTACGATAATTTCATTTGAAATGTCATTAATTCGACGACACACTGTTTGCCGAGATAGACTTAAGTTTGAAAATAGTTTACTTTTATCAGGCAAAATATCCTTTACAACAGCTTCCAAACATTCTTTCACAAATTCGCCATCCGAAAATGTATTCATTTTTTTTGCAATCAAAAATGAAACAGAATAGCTTGTCTTAATAATATTGGATGGTTGCTGTAATGCTGAACCAAACATTTTTTGTTGAGTCTTTAATTGCGATTTAAATTCCCTGAGCTTCGATTGTTTCACTTCTTTATCGAATTTCAAATAATCATTATGTTTTGTTTCGTAATGTCTCTTAACATTGTATTCCTTAAATACAGCAATGGTGTCTCGGCAAATTAAACACATTAATTTTGTGTTTTGAATGACAAAAAAGTACTTTTCTTCCCATTCCTCGCTTTATCTTCTATTTTCGTCTACTATTCCTCTTTTCTTTGCACTCATACTAAAAATAAGAAGGAAATAAAAATATGCTTTTAAATAAAAAAATGTTCACAAAAATTCGTCCAATAATTTTTTACAAAAATGCCAGCCATCGAAAAAATTTCCCCATTTTATAATACGAGTGGGTTAGAACCAAAAGTGAGAAGGAAATACATATTTTTTAATTTTTAAATCAACTTTATTTTTATTTTAATGGAATTTATATTATCTGGCTGTTTTTGTTGAAAATATATTAAAATAATTATCCTGCAGTCGCAACACACAAAACGAAACCGGAAAACAAATGTTCAATTGACACTCAGAGAGCGTTCTGTTGTCGACAATCAACAACGAGCGAAGACGCAACGAGTGGCCGGCGCATATCTAAGTATGCCTAGCTCTAACAATAAGCAGCCCGATAAAGTTACAGGAATCAAGCGTGATGCTGCGGGGGGGGGGGGGGAAAGGGGGGGGGGGGTCGCTGCAATGCAATACTGCCCACTTCTAAGTATGTATAAAAACAAAAGCAACGTGTAAAATAGAAACAGTTATGGGATTTATTTGTTACAAAACACTATACTAAAAACAAAAATATTGCACAAAATAATCGTATTTTGTAAAATTGTAATGAATCTCGCAGGCCGCAAAATTATTCAAGGCGGGCCGTATGCGGCCCACGGGCCGCGGGTTGGCCACCCCTGTTCTAGCTATTGTAGTTTTCGAATAAAAGAGATAATAAAATTCAGGCAAATGTTGATTTCGCTTCGTTAGGAATGAAGAATGAACTTCGCTCCGCTCATCTATAATTAGCCTTACTGCTTCACATATCTATTTTTTAATTTACCCCTGCCGAATCTGAGTCAGTCATGAGGAGGGGTTTTACGAAATCTTTCAAGGGTTCCTTCATCAAACAGTTGGGAATCAGCAAAGGTTAGGAATCACTGGTCTATATATTAAAATTATTATATGTGCGAGGAGTGAGGTTAAAAGACACAAATGGTTTTTTTAAGAGCCCAAATAACGATTTATTCTGCGGCCTCAAATAATAATAAGTTTAAAAAAAATGTGCTTTTCTATATATTTATTACTTTGCTTATATACATAATGTATAAGGAAAGTATTGTGACGGGGTCGAAAATTCGAATTCGAGTTTTCGACGGGAGAGCATGTTTCAAGCATTCCTGATCACGAATCAAACATTTTTGAGGTGATGTCTCTGTGTGCGTGTGTGTGCGTGTGTGAAAGTATATGTGCGTGTGTGAAAGTATATGTGTGTGTGTGTGTGTGTCAGTGAGACTGTGGAGACGATATCTCACGAACGAATGGAGCGAATCGAATGAAACTTGGTACAAAAATCACAATCCGTGAATACTGAAAGCCTGTTGTTTTTAAACGCAATCGAATGTTCAGAACCCCCCTAAATTTTCGAGTAACATTTTGAAAAAATCATCTAAAAATCAAAACCTTTGATAAAGTTTCACAAATAGATATTTCTTATGTAATTTTTCTTTAGAAAACGATTGACACAAACTTTAGAACGCTAGCATGAACCGTTCTCGATATATTGTACATTTTTCAAATAAATTTATCAAAAAATATATTAACTATTGAGAAACATGTTCACTTTTCATATGTAATAACATGCAATAAATTGGGTGACATCATTCGCGTGGATCTAGCTCGTTCCATTCATGAGAAAAAATACTTTGAGTAATACTTTTGTATTTGAACGCCAATAGTCATTTATCTGCTATAAGAATAGCTTATATCTCCGTCCATATCGCTTGGCGAGATTTTGACAACGAATTTGGCGGAATGTCGCTAACTAAGTGATTTTTTTCTATGTTGCCAAATTAAAGAAAATCTCGCCAAATGGATAAAAATGACACTAAATCAATGAAAATGACGACTCATTTACGAAAATTCAAAATCTTGGACAGAATATAAGTATCTACTATAAGCATAACCTATTTTTTTTTTTTTTTTTTTTTTTTTTTTTTTTTTTTTTTTTGCTGTAAAAATAGTAAATTCATTGCATTATATAAGGAAAGTCATGTGCTGCCCACATCAGATTTTTTATATTGGGACGCAGGTAAGTATTTTCCAATCTGTTTTGCCTGCATGAAAAAAAAATCCTTTTGCATTCTAAGTTTCGTCTTTAAAAAACGAACTTCCATTTTGTCAACATTCAGTGATTAAAAGATCCTTCCGCCTTCTGTACTAAACACAGTTTATTGTGTCTACCGGATCAAAATACGAGGAAAATTTTCGGACGTCTTAGTTCGAGGCAGAGATGATGGGCACTGGCCGTCTCGGTGCAGATGTACTTGATCAGCGTGGGTCCAATATACTATTTTCCTTTGTGCTGAACACGAAAACGCAGAATAGCTCGTTATCGATTTGTAATTCTATCACTGAAGAACAGTGACGTAATTTGTACAATAAAGGAAGCATTCTGGGTTGCAAAGAATATAAGTTTCGTCGCTGAAAATATTTCATTCGTTTTAAAATTTAGAACAATGAAGTACATACATATAGCACTGTGAGTAATTTTTCCGTTACTGAAGTTGTAGGCAGTAGAAGTTCATTCAAATGCTAGAAAGGGCTTCTCTGATATAAAAACTAATATACGTACAATATGATAAATTTGTCAACGAATTTTGTCACCAACAAAATTTGAAAGAATAAAAAATTGTGTTGGGTCTATCAGTTACTACATATAATATAACTTGTTATGAAATCAGCAGTCAACTACAAATGACATATGTAGTTTACTTAAGCTTGCACGAAACACTAAAATCCACAGATAAACAAAAACTCCTAAAAAGAAAAATCTTCTAAATAAAAATTTCAGAAACTGAAGGTATACCCCACACCCTCCCCAGCTACGTCACTGACTTATGTCGATTGAAATAATAATAATAATCATAACAAATTTCCTTTGAATTACTCAAATTGTTTTACAGATATCACGCTTACAGACTCACGATAGGATATATATATACAGTATACGATCAAAAGTATCCGGACACTTTGGATGCTAGAATGTTTTTCGAATTTCTAAACAAATACTTGGCGAAGTGTTCTGTAACTTGACGATGTTCTGTAAGTCTGGCGATGTGAAAAACATGCTTGAACGCACACTTTCCAGTAAAGTTTTGGTGACTTGTGCATTTAGGGGACCACCAAGATATTGAAAAAAGGGAAAAATATATTTGATCAACCTGTATCATAAAAAGCTGGAAATGATTTGTAACTTTCACAAAATAGTTAACTAGCTTTGTTCAATGTGTATAAGCATTTTCGTAAAACAAAAACGTATATTCATGAAGATATAAACGCTTCTTTAAAATAAAAATTGTTACATGTTTTTTACTTACAATATCCATAGGTTTCAATGAAATTTCACGAAACTTGCAGAACATCTGTCAACCTCCAAGAAAAACATTATACTTCAATTGAATATTAAAACATGGAATATACGATGATATATAAGCATTTGAAGAAATTAAGTTTTTACTGCGCAGGTGTGAAATATAGCAATAGTTTTCTTTCAAGATTTTGTAGTGAATACTGTAGAGCAACTTCTATGAAATATCCACTGAAATATCGTGAAAATTCACAAAAATATCGACGTTTTTCTTTGACTCTCTGAAAGTACCTAGATGATAAGGGGGGTTCCACAAATTGACATGTTAAATCGTTAATCATAGAATAGTTAAACTGGAGTAAATACAATTAACTAATATACTAAATACATATACACGATGTGATCAAAACTATCCTGACACCTGCATGTTTTGCTTCTCCTTCAGAAAAGTCATAAATTAGTATGAAGTGGGGCCACCTTTTGCTGCAGTGACGGCTGCCACTCTATCAGGGAGGCCATCCACTACTTTCTGGAATGTTGCAGCAGAAATTGCACGCCGTTCTTTTAATGGTGAGCGTCAGTAAATTTTCTGCCCTATCCGCGCTTTGTTAACTTTCGCGGCACACATATTTCGCCGAAATTCTGCTCAAACAGTTGCGAAATATTTTCTTATAGATAAAATGCTATGCTTACATTATATTAAAACTAAATTTAATACCCAATAAAACATAGAATATATGTTTTATTTTAATTTAAAATATTTTTGGTGCTGCCATCTGTTGTCGTAATTTAATTCATACCGACTATTTTTATTTTTTAATGAACATTTTTAAATGTCTATTCCTTCTAATACGCTATTAAATACAACAGCAGATCATATATAATGCCATAATCACTGAAACGTAATTGAACTTGGACTTGAAGACAAAACTGCAGTCCTCAGTGATGTACATTCAGATCCCTTATCAAATTTATAGAATGATAAATTACATTTCCGTGATTGTGGCATTATTATATATAATCTGTCGTTGTATTTAACACTGTATTAGAAGGAATAGATATTTAAAAATGTTTATTAAAAAATAAAAATAATAGGTATCAATTAAATTACGACAACAGATGGCAGCACCAAAATTATTTTCAATTAAAATAAAAAATATATTCTATGTTTTGGGGGGCATTAAATTTAGTTTTAATATAATCAAAGCATTGCATTTTATCTTTCAGAAAATATTTCGCAACTGTTTGAGCAGAATTTCGGCGAAATATGTGTGCCGCGAAAGTTAACAAAGCGCGGATAGGGCAGAAAATTTACTGACGCTCACCCTTAAAAGAATACTAGTCAGCTCTGCCGCCGATGTGGGGCGTTTTGGTCTAGCTCGCAGTCGACGTTCGAATTTTTATAATATAATCTAAGCATTGAATTTTATTTTTCAGAAAATATTTCGCAACTGTTTGAGCAGAATTTCGGCGAAAAATGTGTTCTGCGAAAGTGAACAAACCGCGGAAAGAGCAGAAGATTTACTGACGCTCATCCTTAAAACCATTCTTACAATAACTCATATTTTTTAATACTATTTTTAAAGTTGTATGTAATAGAAATACTAAAAATGGTTTTAATAACACGATACTTAATAGGAAATATCAGAATGACGAATTGTCAAACGAGGAATAATTTCAAAATTAGTAACTTGGAAGAGATAGAAAGTAACTATTTTTATAAAGAATTTTTATTTCAATATTCAGTGTACAAGATGATTCTTTTTGAGTATAGTTCATAGGCATGGGAAAGAGCACTATAAACTTTCATTCAGTTGTAACCTTCCTCATCGATATCCAAGTTATACCTATGGAATAGTTAATAACACACAGAGTACAGTACAGCTGGTATATTAAGCTATAAAACTTGAATAATTTAATTATGAAATTTTACCAAAACTAGCCGAATACCCGTTGAAAATCAACGGTATCGCAATAAGCAACCCCTGAATAATGTAAATTTTTTAATAATTCGCTTTTCACATTTGTTCGACAAATGGAATATTTTGGTGTGCAGAACCCCCTAAATAAGAAAATATTGGGAAACTAAATTTGCGCATTTCTTCCTTTCGAATTATTTACCCGTACACTACATTAAATTCTATCTCATCCCGAGACACCCCTATATTATTATTTCTCCTTTGGAACTTTTTTCTGTGAAGCACACCCATAAATGAACATTTTTGAAAAACTCTCTTTGTCTTGGGTTTTTTATCAGATGATTGGCCCATATACCTAATATCAAGCCTCTGTCACATTTAAAAGGAAGCGTGCCTCATTTATTCCGAAAATCGAACATATTAGTGTGCGGCACCCCTTAAAGTAGCAAATATTGGAAAGCTGAAATTTCACGCTTTCTTCTTTTCAAACTATCTACCCTTACACCAAATTTGAAGTCTCTATCCTATCAAGAAGCATTTTTTTCTATCACTTCACTTTTCGAACGTTTTTCTGTGTAGCACCCCGTTAATGAACATTTTTGTCAAACTGTATTCATGTTTGGTGTTTTTATCAAATAGTTAGCCCATATACTAAATTTCAAGCTTCTATCACATTGTAAAGAAGGCGTTTTTCATTTGTTCGGCAAATCGAAAATTTTAGTGAGCGGCGCCCCCTACAATAGCAAAAGTTTGAAAACTGAAATTGCACACTTTCCTTCTTTCCAACTATTTACCCGTACACCAAATTTGAAGTCTCTATCTCATCGTGAAGTATGTATTTCTAGCATTTCATCTTTCGAATGCTTTTGTGTAGAGTACCCACCCCCTTAACTATACATTTTTGAAAAACTCTATTCTTTTTCTGATTTCTATGAGATGATTCGCCCATATACCAAATATTAAGCCTCTATCACCTTTTGAAAGGGGCGTTTCTCCTTTATTCCGAAAATCGAACATTTTAGTGTGCGACACCCCCTAAATTAGAAAATTTTGGTAAACTGAAATTATACACTTTCTTCCTTCCACACTATCTACCCTTACACCAAATTTGATATCTCTATCTCATTCCGAATTATGGTTTTTTATCAATTCACTTTTCGAAAGTTTTACTCTGGAGCACCCCCTTAAACGAACATTTTTGAAAAACTATATTTGTCTTGTGTGTTTCCATCAAATGATTAGTCCATATACCGAATTTCAAGCCTCTATCAAATTTTAAAGGATCGTTTTCTCATTTATTCTGCAAATCGAATATTTTGGTGTGCGGCACCCCCTTAAGTAGAAAATATTGGAAATCTGAAATTGCACGCTTTCTTCCTTTCGAACGATTTACCAATACACCAAATTTGAAGTCTCTATCTCATCGCAAAGCATGATTTCCCATCATTTCACTTTTCGAACGTTTTAGTGTGCGGCACCCCCTTAAGTAGAAAATATTGGAAATCGGAAATTGCACACTTTCTTCCTTTCGAACAATTTAGCCATACACCAAATTTGAAGTCTCTACCTCATCGCAAAGTATTCTTTCCCATCATTTCACTTTTCGAACGTTTTAGTGTGCGGCACCCCCTTAAGTAGAAAATATTGGAAATCTGAAATTGCACACTTTCTTCCTTTCGAACGATTTACCCATACACCAAATTTGAAGTCTCTACCTCATCGCAAAGCATGCTCTCCTATCATTTCACTTTTCGAACGTTTTTGGTGTGCTGCACCCCCCCTTAAGTAGAAAATATTGCAAATCTGAAATTGCACACTTTCTTCCTTTCGTGTGATTTACCCATATATCAAATTTGAAGTCTCTATCTCATCGCAAAGCATGCTTTCCCGTCATTTCACTTTTCGAACGTTTTGGTGTGGGGCACCCCCTCTATAGAACGTTTTCGAAAAATTCGATTTTTCCAGGGGGTTTTATCGAACGACCGAGCCGTGTACCAAATTGCAAGTCTCTATCTATTCGGGAAGTGCCTAAAAAAGGCGTGACAGACAGACAGACGGACAGATAGACGGACAGACAGACAGACGGACACTTGGCAATTAGTATATATAGACTAGCCGAATACCCGTTGAAAATCAATGGTATCGCAATAAGCAACCCCTGAATAATGTAAATTTTTTAATAATTCGCTTTTCACATTTGTTCGACAAATCGAATATTTTGGTGTGCAGAACCCCCCTAAATAAAGAAAATATTGGGAAACCAAATTTGGCAATTTCTTCCTTTCGAATTATTTACCCGTACACTACATTAAATTCTATCTCATCCCGAGACACCCCTATATTATTATTTCTCCTTTGGAACTTTTTTCTGTGAAGCACACCCATAAATGAACATTTTTGAAAAACTCTCTTTGTCTTGGGTTTTTTATCAGATGATTGGCCCATATACCTAATATCAAGCCTCTGTCACATTTAAAAGGAAGCGTGCCTCATTTATTCCGAAAATCGAACATATTAGTGTGCGGCACCCCGTAAAGTAGCAAATATTGGAAATCTGAAATTTCACGCTTTCTTCCTTTCAAACTATCTACCCGTACACCAAATTTGAAGTCTCTATCCTATCGAGAAGCATTTTTTTCTATCACTTCACTTTTCGAACGTTTTTCTGTGTAGCACCCCGTCAATGAACATTTTTGTCAAACTGTATTCATGTTTGGTGTTTTTGTCAAATAGTTAGCCCATATACTAAATTTCAAGCTTCTATCACATTGTAAAGAAGGCGTTTATCATTTGTTCGGCAAATCGAAAATTTTAGTGAGCGACACCCCCTAAAATAGCAAAAGTTTGAAAACTGAAATTGCTCACTTTCCTTCTTTCCAACTATTTACCCGTACACCAAATTTGAAGTCTCTATCTCATCGTGAAGTATGCATTTCTAGCATTTCATCTTTCGAATGCTTTTGTGTGGAGTACCCACCCCCTTAACTATACATTTTTGAAAAAGTCTATTCTTTTTCTGATTTCTATGAGATGATTCGCCCATATACCAAATATTAAGCCTCTATCACCTTTTGAAAGGGGCGTTTCTCCTTTATTCCGAAAATCGAACATTTTAGTGTGCGACACCCCCTAAAGTAGAAAATTTTGGTAAACAGAAATTATACACTTTCTTCCTTCCACACTATCTACCCCCCTTACACCAAATTTGATATCTCTATCTCATTCCGAATTATGGTTTTTTATCAATTCACTTTTCGAACGTTTTACTCTGGAGCACCCCCTTAAACGAACATTTTTGAAAAACTATATTTGTCTTGGGTGTTTCCATCAAATGATTAGCCCATATACCGAATTTCAAGCCTCTATCAAATTTTAAAGGATCGTTTTCTCATTTATTCTGCAAATCGAATATTTTGGTGTGCGGCACCCCCTTAAGTAGAAAATATTGGAAATCTGAAATTGCACGCTTTCTTCCTTTCGAACGATTTACCAATACACCAAATTTGAAGTCTCTATCTCATCGCAAAGCATGATTTCCTATCATTTCACTTTTCGAACGTTTTAGTGTGCGGCACCCCCTTAAGTAGAAAATATTGGAAATTGGAAATTGCACACTTTCTTCCTTTCGAACAATTTAGCCATACACCAAATTTGAAGTCTCTACCTCATCGCAAAGTATTCTTTCCCATCATTTCACTTTTCGAACGTTTTAGTGTGCGGCACCCCCTTAAGTAGAAAATATTGGAAATCTGAAATTGCACACTTTCTTCCTTTCGAACGATTTACCCATACACCAAATTTGAAGTCTCTACCTCATCGCAAAGCATGCTCTCCTATCATTTCACTTTTCGAACGTTTTGGTGTGCTGCACCCCCCCTTAAGTAGAAAATATTGGAAATCTGAAATTGCACACTTTCTTCCTTTCGAGTGATTTACCCATATACCGAATTTGAAGTCTCTATCTCATCGCAAAGCATGCTTTCCCGTCATTTCACTTTTCGAACGTTTTGGTGTGGGGCACCCCCTCTATAGAACGTTTTCGAAAAATTCGATTTTTCCAGGGGGTTTTATCGAACGACCGAGCCGTGTACCAAATTGCAAGTCTCTATCTATTCGGGAAGTGCCTAAAAAAGGCGTGACAGACAGACAGACGGACAGACAGACGGACACTTGGCAATTAGTATATATAGATTCTTTATTCCATTATTCTCTTAATTCATAGTTTTCTTCAAGTTCTACGGGCGCCCCATGACCCGTAGAACTTGAAGAAAAGTTCTTTCCAGATATTGGTGATGGTCAGTATGCCACTAGGCATCGTCATGCATGGCATAGTGCTTGTGCCTATACTGATATACTAGAAACGATCACATTTCAGTCTTCTGGCCTTCTTTTCCTAGGAATGAGAGAATGAAAAATAATGGTTTTTCCACTTTATTTTTTAATCTAGGAACAAATTCTTAACATTTAGTTAATGTCTTTGCTCTACTTTTTAACCTCTCTTGTCGTTTCTAAAATGTGCTATGTCAGGCAAGTGCTTGCTTTGCTGGAGACCTAAAGTACCTTTGTATCGCTGTTGTTCAAAGCTTCGATTTTCCACTACAGACGGCAAATATCTTCTTTTATTATGTAAGAAGAAAAGAAATAATTTCTGCATGAAATAATATAAATCACATTCCCATCTTCCAAAATATTCTCAAATATTGACATTTCTTTAAATATATAAATAAATTCAAAGCTGTATCGTAGATGGCAGCAGTAGACTTTTCAATGTATAGTCCCGCTGTAGATAGATATATACTCTACATTTCTAAACATAGACAGATATTCATAAAGGGAAATATTTTCAATTCTTTAATTGTTATCTATTAATATAATAATCAATTTTTTCTTTCTCTTTTCCGTTTTTGGTATGAATTATTAAAAATAATCTAGATTTATTTAATTACGCAAACTTTAATAAGTGCAAATGGTGCTGCCATCTACTAGGTAATATCAGAATTATTATCTTTAAGAAGCAAAATATGTACTACTATATATAAATTCTAAATTAATTGATTCAATATAAAGCTAAATTGATTATATATATACACAAAGATAAATCGTAAAATCTTTATATCGCAAATCAATACTATTGATTAAAAAATCCCTTGAAAATATTAGCTACAAAAATTTAAATCATATCTTGGATTTGTTTTGGTGTAAAAAATGGATTCGTTTTGATTAGTAATTCATAGAAAACTACGGATACAAATCCTATAAATTGCTGAATAAGAGAAGCGGTGATTAAAACTCATTAGGAAAGGTTGGGGAGTACCGGGTGCTATTGGTCCGTGTTGGGTTTGAAGTAGTAAACAAGAAATAGCGGGATTTTTTTAATAACTTTTTTTAATTTTCTAGAAAGCACAGAGTATATCTGCGACTTTAGAGTATTTTGTAGTTATTGCTATTATTTTTGGCAAATTTTTATATGAAATGAGAAAAAAACGTAGATTTTACTATTCTAGTTATCTTGTTTCGGGGGAAGGGGGGGGGGGGGGACACAAATTTTGACCCCGAATTCCCGATTACTTTAATACGACCCTGACTATAACAAGACCGACTTCTGAGCGATCCCGGCTTCCGAACAAGGTCTTGCTCTGGTAAGTGTTAACTGCGTTGTCTAGTACTGAAGAAGAGCTTTTCGTTGTCTCCGAAACTGGATGACATCCATATGTTTGTCCATGGATGCTGTTACCTGCAATAGAAACGCGATACTCATGGAATTTTTTTCTTTGTTAAGGAAAATTTCGTGCTGGACAAGTGGACAGACACTATTAGCAACATATAAATTGCAACGGAGATATATTGGTTTAACCTTTTTGAGGGGTTATTTGTCAAGACATTTTGAAGGAAAAATTCGTCTAATATTAAGATGTACAGTGCTAACGTAGAAATATTTGCTTTAAAATGTACCCAAACTGTTTATTTATTTAAAGCTATTCGAATGGAATATCGCAAAGTACAAGCGAAGTAATAAACCGCCAAGTAGAAGTAATAAGGGTTTTTTCTTATTTGCAGAACAGGATATAGAATAATATAAGGAGACAAAAGTAAATGAAAGGTAAAACAAATTTGAATACGTAGGAATTTCTCTATTGTTTGAGTTTTAATTTACATTGCACTGAAACTTTTTTCCGCAAAATTAACAGTTTAAATAAATATTATTAATTCAATACGAGTCTTTCGCCATAGAAATATGCACCATGCAGTGGTACTTTTCTTACACCAGTCCCCCTGGATAATTGTCTCAAAAGATTTTGACGTTTTCCTAACATGAAGGTCCATAGATGCTGTTATCTGTAACAGAAGCGGGATGCTAATTTTGTAAACGCCCCAAATAGGCGGTGTCTATGTGTACTGAATGCTGAAAATTGCGTATCTCGCAATCAGCATCCTTTAAAAATAAGCCTCGATTTCTAATTTGGTAAAAAATGTATTTTTATGACGCGGAAATGGCACTTCCCTTTAGCCAGGGAAGTAAAAGAAATTTCGAAGTCATTTATCCAATTACGTAATTGTATTCAGTATGAGTGATTAAAATAAAAGAAAATCGCACCGAAGAATGTTTACGACCGCACGACCTCGATTTGCTCAGTTTTGTGATTCGCTTGTTTGTTTCCTTGAGGTCAATGAACAGCAGCAAACCCCCGCGGACACACAGAGAGAGTAAAAGTTAAAAAACCGACCACCTGAACTTCCAGGTCTATTTTTAAAAATACATTCCGATATCATTCAAGTTCTGAAACAATCTCATTTATTCACCAATAAAAACCTATTTCATAAAAGTTCTATTCAAGTCAGACGGGTTCCTTGTATCTTGGCGCCTGCATTCAACTATCAATCTCCTTTATTTATACTGGGCAAAGAGGAACAAAAAGTCTTCACTCGACTTTCTCATGCATTCATATTTGGGTGTAATTCTATCATAATCAATATTGAAAGAAAAAATTAAAAATAAATAAAGGAAAAAAAATGTATCTTTACATATATTTTCTCACATTATTCTTTTTAAGAATTTTTGTAAATTTTATTGAAAATATTTTTCAAGGGATGAAATAGGCCTGTCACGCCGATCAATGTGACGCATTTCACTGAGTAAAGCCTTTAAGAACCTCAATGACTTTGTAAAGAAAAGGCCCATGAGTGAGCACCCACGTTAGGTACAGTTGCTGTTGTTACTAATCCCCTGCTCAAGGAACCACCTAGACCTCGCAAAAGGAGGCTAGCAATTACCTCTTGATCGTCTGAGATCAATGTAATTGTTGACGTTTCACTAATTTTTGTAGAGCTCAATAGATGGCTCTGGCTGCGGCGAGCAGCTTTGAATAGATAATTTTGTTGTTTTTATTATTCTTGAAATAAAAAGTATTGGAAGAAGTTTTGCCGGTGCGTTAGCGCAGAGAAAAAGAATGGGGTTTTACGATTCCTTTTAGAAGGCCAAAATTCACGGCCTAATAATTAGTTTTAGGAATGATTTTGAAATGGAAGGTTCATAGAACCTAATAATAAAGTACTGCGCTCTGGATTTAAATGTATTAATTGAAGTAACGGAAACGTGAACAAACCCTATATACAAATATGTGTATGTGTACGTTACATTAAATGTTCGTGACGTTAAAATGTGTTGTGCTCATTGTTTTCACCTAGATTACTGGATCACAAGCAGCTCAAAAATCCTGCTCAAGGTAAGAGTTACGTTCAGAAAATTAGATTTGAATTCTACGACAGTTAGGGTAAACTGATATTCTTTTCATGGTGCCGAAACCCGGGAAACGGAACATTTAGATATTTTTGAAAATTAAGAAACAGAATTGGCAGTAGTTTCGATTTCGAACGACAAAATTTTAGAATGTTATTTTAGTTGGTCAAAATTTGTCAAAAGCGAAACTAAGTATGCAAGGTATGGATACAGAAAATAATGAAACAAATGCTGCCGGTGATGAGTTAAAAACTAAAAAAATGCTCGATAAATTGAAGAGAAAACGGCAAACTTTTAGAAGTCTTTTGACTAAAGTTCAGAATAAGATATCGGAGCATTTTGAAGTTGAAGCCATTGATAAAAATACATTAGAAGAACTTTTACAGCAATTAAACGATAAAGCGGAAAAGGTATTTGAGTTAGATTCAGAAATAGAAAATTATATAGATGACTTGGATGAATTGGAATTGGATATTATTTCTAGTCAGGAATACCGAGATAGGGTTTTAAGTTCAAAGTCAAAAATAAACAAATTTCTGAAAATGATACCGGAACTCAAATCTCAAAGTAAAATAGCTTTAAATAACAGTAATGTATCAGAACTGAAAACGGATGGTAATCTTCCGATAAATAATAGTGGCATGCCAGAGTTGTTGACGATCGGCAGTTCCACATCAGAAAAGCAAACAGTGAAATGAACAATAGTGAAGAAGTGGGGAGAAGGGTTGATAGGAATAACGTTCGTTTGCCAAAATTAACCATAGAAGTTTACGATGGTAAACATGAAAATTGGCAAGAATTTTGGGATCAATTTGAGTGTGCAATACACAAAAATAAAAATCTGTCAAAAATAGAAAAGCATAGCTATTTAAGGTCATTTTTGAAGGGACAGGCTTTGGTTTCGATTCAGGGATTATCTATTACGGATAGTAATTATGACACCGCAATTGAAATATTAAAAGATAGATTTGGGAAAACCGAAACGATAGTGCGTTCTCGTGTAAATAAATTGTTATGTATGAGCCCAGTAAAATCGTGTTTCCACTTGAAAGAATTGCGGCGATTGTATGATGAGTGTACTGTTCATATTCGGAGTCTAGAGGCGGCAGGAGTAAATTTGAATAGTTATGGTAGTTTGCTTTATCCAATGCTATTAAAATTAATTCCACAAGAAATAGTGTTGGACTATAATAGATCAAATAAAAAGGATAAATCGTGGGATTGTTCAGACCTCTTAGAATTCCTAAAGAACGAGATTTAAAACCGCGAGAAAACATTTTTGTTTAGTAATGCGGATGACTCAAGTGGAAGAAACGAAAGCGCTAAGAATTATTCTAAATTGTCTCCTCGAATGCTGAGTCAAAGAGATAAACATTTTTTCAAACCTCATTATAAAAACAAAACAATCCCAACTGCGGCGACATTGAACATAAATGAATCGAAATTTCCCGAATGTTTATTTTGTGATCTTATTGATGGCCCTAGACATGATTCACGGGCGTGTAGGAAATCTGTTGATGAAAAAAGAAATAAATTAAAGCAAATGGGTAGATGTTTTCTATGTTTAAAGCGATTTCACACGTCATTTAAGTGTTTATCAAAAATCCGTTGTGAGCTATGTAAGGGACGCCATAATGTAGTATTGCACGAAAATAATCAAAATAAAAGCGAAACGAAATCAGATACTGCTGTTACTTCTGTTTCGCAAAAAAATAAATTAAGTGGCGAGATTTATTTACAAACTGCCACTGTAAATATTTTTGGAAAAAATAGAAATATGAATCTTCGCGTTTTGTTTGATGGGGGAAGCCATAGATCATTTATCCTTGAGCAGGTATCTAGACAGCTAAACTTAAAGGTGCTAGATGAAGAAGATATTCATATTTATACCTTCGGAAGGACTGAACCCATGATAGAGAGAAGAAAAAGGGTTCAACTCGACTTGCGAAGTCCGGAGGGACGCGACACAGTAACAATTGAAGCACTTGAAGCTCCTAATATAAGCAATGCTTTAATTTCTGTTCCAGGCGAAAATATAAGAAATTATTGCAAGGAAAATAAAATACAGTTAGCAGATAGAAGTAAAAATGGAAATAGCTTGCAACTAGCCATTTTAATTGGTTCGGACTATTATTGGAAATTCGTAACCGGAAAAATAAGAAGACTGTCAGGATCATTAGTAGCGTCAGAAACTATATTAGGATGGTCGGTCAACGGTTCGACCGCTGCAACAAATATGATGATTGTTCAATCTACAGTTAACGTAATGAACATTGCGGTAAAATCCACACACACGGATCTAAATTCCGAAACTAATTCAATACTTCGAAATTTCTGGCAATTAGAAAGTTTAGGAATCGTCGATAATGACAATGGATCAAAAGAACCTGAAACAGAAATTCTCAAAAACTTTGATAAATCAATCAAATATCGCGACAACCGTTATGAAGTTCGATTACCGTGGAAAGAGGAAGTCATAGAGATGAAAAACAATTATGAAGTGGCTTTCAACAGACTGAAAAGTTTATCAAGGAAATTTAGAAAGAATCCCGACATCTATGAACGTTACAAGAAAATAATCGAAGACCATCTTAAAAGGGGAATTGCTGAGGAAATACTGGAGGATTCTTGTACAAAGTTGTACTACATGCCACACCAGCCAGTGCTAAGAGAGAATCATGCTACCACAAAATTGAGAATAGTTTTCGATGCATCGTCTCATGCAAATAATTGCCATTCATTAAATGACTGTTTAGACTCAGGGCCGAACCTCAATTCAGATCTGCTAGGATTACTGATTTGCTTCAGAAAACACAGAATTGGAATTACAGCAGATATCGAACAAGCGTTTCTACAGATTCTGCTGTCACCTGAAGACCGAGATGCAGTTCGATTTTTATGGCGTGAGAATTATGAAGAAGGTCAGTTGAAGATTCTAAGAATGACTCGGGTCATATTTGGAGCAACGTCAAGTCCATTTCTACTAGCAGCTACAATAAAACACCATGCTAAGAAATTTAAATTGAAGTTTCCGAAGATTTTTCAGTTGCTAGAAAATAATATGTATGTAGATGATCTGATTGCTGGAGCAGATGAAGCAGAAGAAGCATTAGAAATGTATAAAGATATGAAATATGTCATGAAACAAGCAAGTTTCAATATGAGAAAGTGGAAGACTAATAATGAAGAGGTTCAGGAAATTTGGTTCGAAAACGAAAATTGTAGTCAAGATGCAAGTGAGAGTAAAGTTTTGGGATACATTTGGAATAGACAAGAAGATTCCTTTAAAATTGAGATCAAAGATTTAGTTTCCAAAATTAGAGATGGTGCTACTGAAACTAAAAGAGGAGTCTTGAAAATTATTGGAAGTCTGTATGACCCATTAGGATTTTTAAATCCATTTACTATTAGAGCAAAAATACTTCTTCAAAATATTTGGAAGTGTGGATTAGAATGGGATGATCTTCTGCCATTAGAGTATAACCAAAATTGGAAGAGTTGGTGTAATGAACTTGAAGATATAAAGGATATTGCAGTTCCAAGACATTATTTCGAAGGTGCTATAAAGAGAAAGTTGACGAAAACTGTGCAGTTGCATTGTTTCACAGATTCAAGCCAAGAAGCTTATGGAGCGGTACTATATTTAAGATACACGAAGGAAGATACCGTGAAGACCGAATTTGTCGTTTCTAAAGCTAGAATAGCGCCACTGAAAACAATTACTCTTCCTAGACTTGAACTTATGGCAGCATTAATTGGAGCAAGAATTTCCAAGACAGTTCAAAAATATTTGGGGGAGAAACTAGAAATAATTCCATATTTCTGGACAGATTCAGCAATTGTACTTCACTGGATAAAAGGAAATTCAGAAAAATGGAAACCCTTCGTCCAACACAGGGTTCAAGAAATACATGAGAAAACGGAACCGTCATCATGGTCGTTTTGTCCTGGAAAGGAAAATCCAAGTGACTTGGTCACAAGAGGTATAAGAATAGAAGTTCTAAGAAATAGTGAAAATTGGTGGCATGGACCAAAATGGTTGGCCGAAGAAGAGGCCTCTTGGCCCCAACTACCAGTGAGCCTCAAATCTCAGGTGGTTGAAGAAGAAAAGAGAAAATTAGTAAAAGGGAAAATATTTCAGGCCAGTTGCACAGCAGAAAAGAGAGAAAATGCTATTTTTGACTTAAAAAGATTTAGCAGACTTATTAGAATTCTTAGAATTACTTCATGGATTAAAAGATTTATCTCTAACGCCCGAAACAAAGATACTAAATTATCAGGACCTTTGACGGCAAATGAAATAGCTGAATCAGAAAATTATTGGATAAAAACTACACAATTAGAACATTTTCCTGAGGAATTGAAAGCATTGAAAAATGGAAAACCTGTATCACCAGTCTCCAAAATTTATCCGTGCAATCCATTTTTGGACAAAAATAATGTTTTGCGTGTTGAGGGAAGATTGCAAAATGCTGAGTTAAACTTCTATGAAATTCACCCAATTATACTACCTGATCTTAGTTATTTTTCAGATCTTGAAATCAAAAGAAGTCACGAAAAGATTGGACATGCTGGAACTGCTGAAACTTTAGCCCAAGTCCGAGAAACATTTTGGGTATTGAAAGGAAGACAGAGAGTGAAAAGTATCATAAACAGATGCATGATTTGTCGGAAGTTTAGAGCAAAACCCATGACTCAAGATGTTGCACCACTACCTCCAGATAGAGTGCGAGAAACGTATCCATTCGAAGTAACCGGAATTGACTTCGCAGGACCATTGTATCAAAAGAATAATGAGAAAGCGTACATTGTACTGTTTACCTGTGCCGTGACAAGATCCGTACATCTAGAACTTGTTTCCAACATGACCGCACAACATTTCTTGCTGGCTTTCAGACGATTTATCTCAAGGAGGGGAATATGCCGAGTTATAATGTCAGATAACGCAAAAACTTTTAAAAAGACAAATAAGGAGCTCAAAAGTTTGTGGACCACAATTAGAGACAACGAAGTTTTGGACTTTTTCGGAAATCAAGGAATTGAATGGAAGTTTATTGTTGAGCGAGCCGCTTGGTGGGGCGGTTTTTGGGAGCGACTTATCAGATCAATAAAGTCATGCTTGAAGAAAATTCTCCTGAGAACATCTTTAAAATATGAAGAGCTGGAGACCACTTTGATTGAGGTAGAGGCAATCCTGAACTCGAGACCTCTAACCTATGTCTACAGTGATATTGGAGAACCAGAGCCATTGACTCCTGGACATTTTCTCGTTGGACGCAGATTAACATCATTGCCCACTGGAAAAATTAGGCCTTCAACTTCAACGAAAGATGAGTTGACCAAGAAACACCTCTATCGTCTTGCACTTGTGGAGATGTTTTGGAAGCGTTGGAAAAGAGAATACCTTTTAGAGTTGAAAACAGCACACCAGGTCCAGAAAGGCAGAGACTCATCACTTATTGTGAAAGACTCAGTTGTTCTCATTCATGAGGACAAAATACCCCGTTTAATGTGGAAGACCGGTGTAATTCAGACGACATATCCGGGCCGTGATGGAAAGACAAGAGCCTGTACAATAAGACTGCCCAACGGAACTCTGATAAGACGACCTGTGCAGCTGTTGTATCCCTTGGAAATAAACTGATAAGTGTCTGAACTTTCATTAGAACTCTAAATAAGACTTTACTTTTATTTCTAAGAAAAAATGTTTGAATTTAAATATCAAATTGTTTAAGAATGTATCAATTATTTCATTTTTTTTCTTTGTTTGTGTTTTGTATGTTACACGATTTCCTTACTGAAAACTTAATACAGAGTATGGAGTTGATTAGTGATTTTGATCCAACTTCTTGATGAACTCCAGGAGTTCATCGGGGGGGAGGATGTTGACGTTTCACTAATTTTTGTAGAGCTCAATAGATGGCTCTGGCTGCGGCGAGCAGCTTTGAATAGATAATTTTGTTGTTTTTATTATTCTTGAAATAAAAAGTATTGGAAGAAGTTTTGCCGGTGCGTTAGCGCAGAGAAAAAGAATGGGGTTTTACGATTCCTTTTAGAAGGCCAAAATTCACGGCCTAATAATTAGTTTTAGGAATGATTTTGAAATGGAAGGTTCATAGAACCTAATAATAAAGTACTGCGCTCTGGATTTAAATGTATTAATTGAAGTAACGGAAACGTGAACAAACCCTATATACAAATATGTGTATGTGTACGTTACATTAAATGTTCGTGACGTTAAAATGTGTTGTGCTCATTGTTTTCACCTAGATTACTGGATCACAAGCAGCTCAAAAATCCTGCTCAAGGTAAGAGTTACGTTCAGAAAATTAGATTTGAATTCTACGACAGTTAGGGTAAACTGATATTCTTTTCAGTAATATATTGGTGCTTTACCAAAGCACCAATGTGTTACATTGATATTTCAAGCAATTGTAACATTGTAGATAGTAGAAAGGAGATCAGCATTTAAAGAGAGGGGAGCTACAAAATTTGTGCGAGGTTCTTTCTTCTGGCACCTGCAGCGGAATTGGCTCTGCGCTCCTTTTGCTTCTTCATAGAGTTTCGTCCAGAACAGAGCACCAGGCGCGAAGCGCCTTTAATCTCCAATCTCTAGGTGTGGTTCTTATCTTCATACTGTGATATTATTTCATTGGTCCATAGTTGGAGGTTCGAGGTTTTTGATTTACTGTTTTTATTATTTGTCCTAGCTCCTAGTGTGGCAGTTTGTTGCACATTAAGAGTTTAAGCAGTTTGGGGGGTTGATGCAGATCTGAGGGTAACCTAGCATTTTAGCAGTTTAGGATTTTAAACATTTTGTAGAAAACCAAAGATCGCGAGTTTTCGTTAATATCAACTGATTAAGGTGGGACGTTCCTAGTACCGAATATCAAAGTTAAGTACCGAGCGGGGTCTCTTACGAGATTTAGCCTTGCGATGATCATAGTCATGCAGATTAAATAATAGTTCATTTGGGACAGATGGCAGATTTTTGTAGAATTTAAGCGCTAGCTTTTTGATTTGGGCTCTAACAGTTTTTATTTTGAAGTCTTTCCTAATTACCGAGTTTCTTAAGTATCTAGGGGCTTTCCTTATAATCCTTAGGGTTTTGTTTTGTCTTGTCTCTAATAAGTCTATGGTAGTTTTACAGGCATATCCCCATACGGGTGCTGCATACAGCATTCCCGGGCAGATGACCGATTTATAAATTAGGAGTTTATTTTGATAACTTAGATTTCCGTTTCCTATCATTGGGTATAAGGCTCCTATGGTTATATACGCTTTTTTGATTATGTTCGTTACGTGCAGTTTCCAAGTTAGGTGGGAGTCTATCGTTACACCTAGGTATTTAGTAGATTTTTCCGCTTTTAGGGCATGGTTGTTTATGTACAGAGGAGGCGGAGGTTTACGTTTTCTTGAGAAATAAATCCAATGACATTTATTGGGATTTAATTTTATTCGCCATTTTTCCAGCCATGTTTGGAGTATGTCTAAGTGTTGTTGTAGCTGTCTGTGCATTACTGAGACGTAAGGGTGTTTTGCAAGTATCGCGCTGTCGTCTGCATAGAGTGCCAGCTCCGTGTCTGGGTTCCTGGGAATGTCATTTAGATATATGTTAAAGAGTGTCGGGCCCAGGATGGATCCTTGCGGTACACTACTTTTAATGAGCTTGGGTGTAGATAAGTTATTTTTTACTCTGACTTGAAAGTGTCTGTTATTTAGGTATGAAATTAAAAGTTTGACAAGTGCGTCAGGGACTTTTAGAGTGATCAATTTGTAAGCTAATCCACAGTGCCACACTTTATCAAAGGCTTTTTGGATGTCAAGAAAAATTGCAGCTGTGGGTGTCTTATTATTAAAACCAGAAGAAATGTACTCTACCACTCTCAGCAATTGATGAGTGGTGGAGTGTTTTGGCCGAAATCCAAACTGCTCCGGAATGATAATGTCATTCTCACTAAGGTGCGTGTTCAGTCTCTTAAGAATTATTTTCTCAGTAATTTTACTAAGTGTCGGCAACAAACTGATTGGTCTGTAGTTGGCTGGAATTGAGGCATCCTCACCAGGTTTATGGATCGCTATAATTATCGCTTCCTTCCATTCTTTGGGGAAATAATTTAGTTCTAGTATTTTATTTATTAAGATGGTCAAGTAAAATATTATATTTAAGGGTAGGTTTTTACCGCGATATTCCTGATTTTGTCGTGCCCTGGGCTTTTACGGTTTTTAAGGTTTTTGATAATCTCTACTATTTCTTGCGCGGTGTCTGGGTTAATCTCAGCCGTGACCGGGGAGTTCCTGAAATTGTTTAGAGTTTGCCTAACCATTCTTAGGGTGTCCTGACACATTAGATCGTGGTTTGGTTCAAATTGCTTTTCGTAATGCCTAGCAAGCGCCTCTGCCTTTTCTTCGTCTGAGTACGCAATATTAGCGCCATCTATTAGTGGCGGGAGTTTAATTTGAGGTTTTCTGAGTCTTTTAGCGAATTGCCAGAGCGATACGTCTTCCGAGCTAAGGGATTCAATTAACTCTTTATACTGTTGCTGCTTTTCTGCGACAATTTTATCCCTGACTTTCCACGTGAGTCTGTTAAGCTCCCTTTTGAGGGTAGGGTCTCTATTAGCCTGCCATGTCTTACGCATTCTGTTCCTTTGCCTAACTAATTGTTTGACATGGTGGGAAAGTGTGGGCATTTTTGGTGACTCACGATGTGTTGTGGCAGATGCAATAGCTCTCCTGATTTCTGTTGTGAGTGTGTGCGTGGCAGAGTCAATATCCGCCGTGCTCATAATGTTGGGTACTGCTAAATGCGGCTCGAAAAGTGCTCTTTTGAATACGTTCCAGTTCACCCTCTCTTGTCCCAGAGAGGCTGGAAGGGGAGTGTTCAAATCGAATGTCACCAGTACCGGTAGATGATCCGAGTCGAATTCATCCAGGGTATCAATTGTGTGAGCGTATTCTATGTTTCTCGTTAGGACAAAGTCTATGAATGAGCCATTGGCACCTGAGAAGCAGGTTGGTCTCGACGGTGCAATGATGTCAGTGTTTGTTGTGTTTAGCAATCTATGTATCTGTGTACCGCGTGTGTTGGCTCTCCTGCTGCCCCACGCTCGGTGGTGTGCATTGAAGTCGCCCGCGAGTATTGTGTTTGGATATCGCGAGAAAAGCAGTTCCAGCTGCGCAGCTACATTTATACCACTCATGTTTTTGACATATATTGAAGTTAGGATAAATGGGTTTACATTATTTATTTTAATTTTTATACTAGTATTTTCTATACCTTGAAGATTTATGTTGTTTATTTCCTCGTGGGGAATATTACTTTTAATATATATTGCTGTTCCTCCATGGGGATTTCTAGCAGTTATATTTGAGCTAAGGGTATGATAGCTATTATAGTTTGCTATATTTAGTTTTTTGTTTTCTCTAACTTTAGTTTCCTGGATTAGCAGGGCATCTACATCATTTTCATTTACGTAGCTCCTAAGTTCATTTATTCCTGGAGATATGCCGTTCGCATTCCAAAATATTATTTTAAAACTTTCTTTTTGGGACCTATTCATGGCGGGTTTGTTTCTCACTGTTTTTATTAAATTCCGAGATTAATTTAAAAGCCTCAAAGACCATTTGCATTGGATCGCTCTTTTTTTGAATTAACTCAGCGAGCTGCATCAACAGATGTTTTATATCGTCTAGGTTGAACATACTGATAAATCCTCTGACGAGGTTGAGGATTTCATCCATCTTTTCATCATTGGATTTATCAGCAAGTTCAGTCTCAGCTTCCATTTCCTCAGTCTCAGCTACAATTTCCTCAGCCTCAACCGCGGTTTGATCTGTTTTGTGAGTATCCTTTTGGACCTCGGTAGTCTTTTGTTTTTTTTCAGCCGATTTGTCTAATTGCTGTGTTTGCGCGAGCTCTTCTCGGGCGCGTTTAGTTTTCTGCCATTCCTGAACCTTTTTTTCTAATCTTTGTTTTGCTTCTCTTGCCTCTTTGGCGGCTTTATCAATTGCTATCCTCTGATTTATGTCTTCATGAGCTATTCTCACTTCCTCCACAGTCATTTCTCTGGAGGTCGACGGTTTAGGGGCCTGCTCTTGCACCGATCTGGTAGGTGCTGAAGTTTGAGTTCTTTTAACCTGTGGCACAGAGTGCGAGGAGTCCTGATGGGGTGTCTGAGGGTTTAGACCGAGGGCCTTTTGCCTCCAAGGGGGTATCTGATTTTTGGGGGGAGGGAGGGCATACCCCGGTGCCTTTCCTCTGTTCCAGGGGTTCTTCGGGCATTGCCTGAAGTTCGCCGGGTGATCTCCATTGCAGTTAGCACACGTTGCCTTCTCTGTCCTTGGTCTTTGGCAGTCACGTGTGAAGTGTTCTTCAGCACACTTAAGGCACTTTGGTGGCATGCTGCAATTCTCAGAGGAATGATTGAATTGCTGGCACCGGTAGCAGATTTTGAAGCCCCGTGCTCTGAAGGCCTCTACCTTCACAGGCAAGTATCCTAATCTTGTCAGTCGGTATACCCTCTGCCAGTCTTCCGTAGGCCTAATCCTTTTGCTGCTCAAGAGCGGATACTTTAAGGTTTCACAGGGCGCTGAGGTTTGGTCAATAACGAGGCTGACCTCTTGACCGCCCCTGTAGCACGTGTTCCTTGGAAGCATGGGAAGCAGGCCTAACGAAAATATGAATTTCGGACCTCTCGTATATATAAAGGGTGACACCCAGCCAATGGGGACAATATGGGGCGTCAGTGTAACCCTAAGCTGTTGAATTGGAAAGCGGCGCCAAAATGAAGCGGAAACAATTTTAGTGTTGAGAGAGAGAGAGTTGGAAGCTAAGAGAAGTTTCAGGGACTTGATTTTGAACATCCAGAGTGGAGTGTTGTGCACTCCTAAAAGTCGATGTCTGCGACCTATGCCACCCGCCTTGACGCCGCCCTAACAGCATTTTTTTTCACAGTGACGTAAGATTTACGTCACACTGTGACTTTGGGACGTCACAGGACGTCGCAGTACGTCTCGGCAATGCCATATTGAGGTCACAGCGAAGTCATTTTGGTCATTTTCATGGTTGTTTGTGACGTCGCATATTAACTTGTTTGTGACGTCACATTGTAATTGCCATTGCAATGTCGTCACATTGTTACGTGTTAATTAAATTGTGGAAACGTCACAGAATATAGTCACAATGAAGTTACAAAATTACTAATACGTAACGTCGCATAGAAGTCACAAATATGATGTCACATTGAGACTCAGGTGTTACGTGACTACAACGTCACTGTCATACATGTAACGATCTTTGCTGTGAGGGCGGAGTCTCTCATAAGATGACCGAGGTTTGCCTATGGATGTTCTATATACAACATTTGATAGTTTCAAATCTTTCTCAGCACTGAATTATGATATTGTATATGTGAATCTGGGGGAATTGTGTAGAGATATATGATTGTGTTGAGAAAATGTGAAGGTAGTTCATGTAATGTATTAATAGATTGATTAGCAGTAAAAGCTAATTGAATAATTTTAGATATTTCTTAACATGAAGTCTTTGTTAGGCAATTTATCTAAGAGAATAATGAGGAGCGAGGTTGATTATTGACATGGAGAATCAATTATATTTTGAGTGTTCATATTATGTATATTAATTAAGTTAAAATTATTTCTTCTGGTTCTATTAATTATTTTAATGAAATAATGTATATATTTAACATTGTGCCTGTCCTCAGTTTAGAGTCACTTTAATGTTCCTTATATTATAAAGTACGATACGGCCGGTTCGGAAGGCCCAGCGATTGGGGGCATGAGATTAACTAATGAATTTTGAGTCCTGACCGGAAGTGTGGCAAGACCACGCTACACAATGCAATCAGTGATGTGAGGAGGAGTAGCAGGAACGCAAGACGGGGTTCCATCAACGCATTTCATGGGTTCTATCTATAGTAAAGTGACTATGTCCGAACAAATACAATGGATTGTAGCGTCCTCCAGCGGATGATTTAAAAAGATAGGATAAAGAGCTCGGTAGACGAAAACAAGATAGATGGAAATAGCCAATTGGAAAGTTGTAGTGCATTGTCTAATGCAGGAGTCCACTACGCAACCCATCCGCAAGCACTTACACACATCAAAATTTTCTGGCAAGAACACGATAAAGAATATATTATACACACATACTTGCATACATTTTTGTAAATACGGAGTGTTTCAGCATAGTTGACCTCAATTTTCATGTTGCGGCAATTGGTTTTAGACGCCCACTTCCAATTTGAAAGTTATTAAATGCGGAATTCTTTCATACAGTTTTTTTTGGGGGGTGGGGGTGGGGGGTGATGACCCCTCATCGCTTCCTTTTAGGAGAAATAGGGAGTCTAAATTTTTATATGTTCCGTCGAGCAAAAACAGTTCACTTATAAAAAGTTGAGCTACATTGTTACTAGTCTAAATAATAACTATAGTCTAAATGTGATGTAGGCAGCACATGACATCCCTGCAGACTCAGTTCTCTTTATTTCTTTAATATTTCATTAAATTGAGATATAATTGCACAAAATAACAGTCATAATTATTTTAAATTACACCGAATTTGCACTATAATTCAATTTTCGTTTTCATTTGGTAACTGGACTTTTCGTGTTATAAAGGTCTCAAATCGTGTAGATCCCTCGAAAACTCGAGTTGCGATCACGATTCCAATACTTCCCCTATACATTAGCATGTATTGCAGGTAAAGTAAAAAAGGAGAAATGAACGGTACATTTACCTGTAATATTCGAGGAGTTATTGCTTATTCATTTAGTGATGTGGCTCAACTCGACTTTCTCATAATTTTTAAGCAGGTCGTAATTTTTACTTTCCTTATATACATAATGTATAAGGAAAGTATTGTGACGGGGTCGAAAATTCGAATTCGAGTTTTCGACGGGAAAGTACGTTTCTAGCATCCCTGATCACGAATCAAACATTTTTGAAGTGATGTCTGTGTGGCAGTGAATCTGTGGAGACGATATCTCACGAACAAATGGAGCGATTCGAATGACATTTGGTACAAAAATCACAATCCGTGAATACTGGAAGCCCATTGTTTTTAAACGTAATCGAATGTCCAGAAGCCCCCGAAAGTTTCGAGTGAAATTTTGAAAAAATCATCCAAAAATCGTTTAGAAAAAAATCGATCCCTCATCGCTTCCTTTTAGGAGAGTTAGTTCCTTTTAGAAATTTTAGTCTTATCTCATTTGCTCAAAATACTTTGTCTGTAATACTTATACAATAATTTACATAAGGTGCTATTGATTCATCTACTATGAACCTCTGAATGTTGAGAGAGAGTATTCGATACCAAAAATGTACGTAAGTAACATGCACAAGCCTACCTCGGGTTCCTTACGGAGGTTCCGGCGACCGGGCGGGTGCCCCGGATTCTCGACATCACAGCAGTTTTTTGGAACCTTTTCACTATTAAAATTGGGAATTAAGTGTCGTACTTTTTTAAAATAACTAACTCTCCTCGAACATCCCAAAGTTGTCACCTCTTACACTTTGGCGCCCCTGCTTCCAATTGGTTTCATAATGTAGCCCCTTCTATGCAATTGGCCAGTATAGGGTTTCATGCAACATATACATTATTGGTACTTAAAATTTCCACAAATAAAACCATAATTTTACACATATTCTAGTTTCAAAATCTATTCCCCGTATTATTCATTTTCACAGAATTTCTTCCCCTACTTCAGTATTTATATCCTGCACCCCCTTTTCTATAATCACATAATATACATATGGCTTAACAATTGTAGTAACACCTTTTTTCTTAAAAGTCTTCATTTCCTTAAGTTACTTTTATTTTTAATTTTCTTAACAACCAGTCCTGGTATAATATACCAAAGAACAAGATCTGGTCACGGCATCATTATTGTTGCTTGGATCATTGCCACACGTCCGGTCAGGACGTATAAGTCATTATTAAAATTCATTTTCCCCAATCGTTACTTAATCTCGACACTGGCCGTATCGTATAATAAAACATAGAAAGTCAGTTACCCTAAATGAGAGGACAATGAGGACACCCAGTTAAATATAAAAATAATAACAAATTTATTTACAATGATTAAAATAATAAAGAAAAGAACCAATTAACATTCTAACTTAAAATAAAATACACAATATCATCTCATATAACTAATTTCCTTAAAACAGTATTGACCTTCACATCTAATTTCATTAAAACAATATTATCTGCCATTATACAATATTAACTCTCACAGATATAATCATCAAACACATAACTACATTCCTCACCGAAATGCAATTAAAATTATCAACTTAAATTTTAGTCTTAACTCATTTGCTTAAAATACTTTGTCTGTTATACAATAATTTGCAAAAGGTGCTATTGATTCATCTACTATGAACCCCTGAATTTTGAGAGAGAGTATTCGACACCATAAATGTACACGGAGGTTCGGGCGGGTGCCCCAGGTTCTCCCCAGGCGGATTTTTGGAACCTTTTTACTCTCAAAATTGAAATCAAATGTCGTTACTTTTTCAAAATCCTAACTCTCTCTTGAACATCCCCAAATTGTCACCTCATACATTTTGGCACCCCTGCTTCTAATTGGTTTCACAATGTAGCCCCCTCTATGCAATTGGTCAGTATAGGGTTACACCTGTCTCATTGGATCGTATCATCTTCGAAATTTTGATGAGAGGTCCTGAAATTAAATCTCTTAGCTGGCCCAGCTTCCCACGTTCTCAAGGCGCACGTGCACCCAGGGGTGATCAAAAGGTCAACTTTATTGTTGGCCCACATTTCGGCGTCCTCTGTAATTTTAGCACATCCGTTCACGGAGCAAAAGGGGCATTTTATGCATTTGTAACAGCATTAATTATTCTACTACAACTATTCTGGGAATTATCATTTTTTTCTACAGGGTGTCCCAAAAAGATTGAAACAAGCTTTAATTTTTTACCTGTTGGAGATAAGTGGACAATGTAAATTGCAAAAATGTTGAAAGTAAGGTAGGGAATAAGACTACGTTAATGAAATAGTCCTCCCATTCATTTTCAAGAAGTTACACTTTTTAAATTTTTATACGACCCCCTTAGACAAATTTGGTCAATCAGAAAATTTTTATTTTTAATGCAACAAGATCATTTAAAAAAACCCGCATATCTGTATCTTTAAAATTGAGCGAGTTATATTAATTGAAAATTGAACATTGTGAATGGGGACCCTATATCAAATTAGAAATGTAAATTTGTGACATATCACAAAAAAGATAAAACTGGATGATAATACATAGGATACCCAACCATGTAGTGAGTACCACTGCTTTATATGATCTCTGTCTGTGTAATGCTTTATTTAGATGCATTTGTGATACAAATTTTGATACATATTAACATATTTTTGATCTAAACAATTTTCATCAATTTGTTTATGATCCCTATTTTCACTGATGAAACAGCTTTTCACATGGTATGGAAAAGTAGCATAAGTCAGATTTCTTTCTTTATCATAATTCAGTTGATTTTAAAGATACAGATATGCAGGTTTTTTTAATGATCTTGTTGCATTAAAATAAAAATTTTCTGATTGACCTAATTTGTCTAAAGGGGTCGTATAAAAATTTAAAAAGTGTAACTGTTTGAAAATTAATGGGAAGACTATTTCATTAATGTAGTCTTATTTCCTACCTTACTTTCAACAGTTTTGCAATTTACATTGCCCACTTATCTCCAACAGGTAAAAAATTAAAGCGTGTTTCAATCTTTTTGGGACACCCTGTATAGGATAATGCTGTGAAAATTTTAAATTTTAAATAATTTCTATTCTAATCAAGCAATGCACAAAATCCTTTATAAGCTATATATTCATAAGCTATTTTTAAGATAAATGATTTCAGACAAACACATAATGTGAAATGATTTCTGCCTTATTACAAGTAAAAGTACCATAATAGCAAAAAAGTGCTTAACTGATCATCCATCATCCTTTGTGAACCATGATTTTTGCAATCATTGTCACTCATCAGCACAGGACAGGCAATGAGATGATTGGTGAGCACAAAACTCCTTAAAGCAAGGATTTAAAATTTTTGTTGGCAGAAGTATTTACTGTGAATCCAGTAACGATATACAATGTTACTTTAGCCCCATTCATAGTTATTAATATTCTAAGCACTCAGTGGTAATTTTCTTTTGACAATCAGTGTCGTTTTCTTATGGTGGGTGAGGCTACAATAATGCTCTACATCATTACAAGTGTTGGTTTGATTTCATTATATTTAGTTTACCAACGTGTTACATAATAGTAATATCAAATTTTCATTAATTTTTTTTAAATGCATTTCGATTGTATAAGCTCATGAAAATTTTCGAAATTCTGTTTCTGTAAGATTAAAACTAATTTTTTTTAATCTGAGATTTTTTTAAAACAAAGTTTCAAAATGCTTGTTATATGCAATATAATTCAATTTGTATACAGACTGTGTTCAATAGGAAAAAGCAAACTTAGAGCTGTAGTGAAAGTCAAAATGTGAAATAAGTCCAGGAAACAATTTAATAATTATCCAACCTAGTTTCTATTTTGTGATTTTCTAGAAATGTTTGTCTATGTTTCAAAAAGAACAAATGTTCCCAGCATAGCAACCAGCATCAGTGGCTATGCCAGTACTTATTAGCACTGAATAGATATTAAGAAAGAAAATTTGTTTACAAGCAATTTTGCAAATCTTTACAATGACAAAGTCAGTTGTGTTGTATAGCTAACTAGCATTGAATTTATGGAAGACTAGACACCGTTTAGCGACCAGTCCATTTGCCTTTTGATGAAATATGCAATGTATAATAGCTGAGATGTTTTCAATATGCTCATGGTTTATGGTAGGTCCATGTACCCTTTTAGATTGCCAATCACTAACATTCATGAGTTTCAACTTAAAAATTACCCATGATTAAATTAATCAGCCTTTCATTCAAATCTCTTGTCCTTCTTGGAGGAGTGAAAATGCCCTTCTTTTTCTTTCTCTACAGTTGCTCTTAGCAGCCATGACAGACACATAGTTCTAATAATTTTGTTCCGGGAAAATGTCCCAACTTCTTTTATGAGTTCTATTTGGGGAGATGTGGATTTGGTGTTACCTGGGTGGAATTTAGAAAGATTCCTTAAAAGGTAACAAATTATGCCAGATAATTGCTTTTTCTAATAGACTGCACAAATTTTTTGATTATCAGAATCTTAGCGTCGTTGAAGTCGAAGCATAAGAATGAGTTTTGTTTAAACTTGCCCCAAAATGTGTAAAAATTCTTAAATTTGACAAAAATTGAAATAATGTAGGATTTGTCCCAAAGTATCATTGTACCAAATTTTATAATTGTACATCCCTTGAATTTTTCAGTACAGTGTGCATACATACAGACATTGCCTAGTATTATTTAGAAATTAAGCTTGAACTATTTGAGATTGGAAGACTAGGTTTATATAGTGTTCGTCCAATGTATAAAAATATATACCACATAATGAATACAAAAACTTGGCAGTGGCTCTGGTTCAATGGGGCGGAAATGAGTTTGCGTGAATAACATACATTTTTGTGGGTAGTTTATTTTTAGACATTTCCAAAACAGTTCAAAATATTGTAAATTATTAAAATATTGAAATTGTAACCACAATTTTCATAAACTCAGAACCTGATCCGAAATCCAATAATATATCCTTGTAGGGCTTTCAAACTGCTACTAATTACTTTCAAACTGTTTATAGCTAGTACTTTTAACTTTGGCTCTGATTTCAGCTGGATACTCCAACAATAGATTTCACGTCAAAATATCCAATTATTTTATTAACTTGTTTGGTGGCATATAAACTACACTTATACAATATCTATGATGAGATTTAAGATTCAGGTCAATATATAAACTTGCCTGACAGCACATAAATACATACTTGTATTTCATACTTCCATTTCTTCTCTTCGAATCTCATCAATCATTAAATATATTTAGAACCGCTAAGTTCACTTTACTTCCTAACCTTTTTAAAACTAAAAATCTTGTGCTTGTGCACTAATATTTCACACAAGGAAGGAACACATTGAGCTGTACACTCAAGACATTTTAAAAGCTACAATTGCTCTTCCCGTTGGAAAACTTAATCAGGCCAAAATATAAAATATCGCTTTGTAAATACAAATTATTAATCTAGAAATAAGATTTCTTTCTGATCATTTTTGCCACTTATTATTTATATCTATCTTTTATAGTTTAGAAGATATTTCGAGTGAAATTAAGCAAAGTGAAACAAAAGCTCGCTTGGACAAATACTTTGAACTAAGTTTTTTTAAAAGAGATATGCTCAAAATATTAAGATTATTTTTATATATACATAAATGGCACTCTATTTCTGATAAAACAAGTAAAAATTGTTTATATTTTTATCTATTAGTTTCAGAGATACAAACGTACAAAGTGTTTATATTTTTTGTAAAGCTCCAATTTTAGTTAGAGATACCCCAATCATAGATGTTATTCACATCAAAAGTATTTCTGGAAAATATGAAAAGCATATTGATAAGCTTACATTTAGAGACTGTTAAATGTTAGAACATACAAAGGACGAGTCGGACGGTCTGGGTCTTCAACACATTTACTACTTTGGATTTAGATGCCAGCAGAAATTATAATCACCAAAATTAATTTTTTTATTGCAAATTACGAAAAATGTAATAAACCAAAGCAGTTACTGAGCTTTGTCTTGCTGACCAACTAACTAGCTTCATCTAAAGTATCTTTCATTTTTAATATTAAAGTATCTTATTTTGATGAAGTAACAGGGGAAAAATTGTTACATTAGTAATAGTTGAAAACCCAGGCCGTCCGGCTCGTCAACAAGGACTTGAGCATCCATTTGGACGGCCGGACATTAGTAATAGTTAAATAAGTTCAGTTTAAAAAGCAAATTCAATGAATATTTTCTTATCAATTTAATGAGAATTTGGTTTCTTTCATTATAACCTTAATTTTGATATTGTTATGGATGAAATTAACTATCCAATAAATATATTAGCATAGCAGATAACTTTATTTAACAGTCAGGCTACATATTTGCTTATATATGTAGGCTAGTATTTAAGTTTTTAGAAAATAATACACAGAACTTTTTTTTTATGGAAATAAATCATTTTACTGCTTTTGTAAATATTCACCTTTAGCATCAATATATTTTTTCATTCGAATAATTTAATATTTTTAAAACAGTTATGGCATTCAAAAGTTGATATAGCAGAAACATGTGATTTATAAGCTTTAACTACTTCTTTTGGGCTGTTAAATCATGACCACACATCTTGTTTTTGATTGTTGGGAACAAGAAAAAGGCAATGGGTGCTAAATCAGGCAAATACGTACGACTCATCAATCAAATTTTTCATGCTTCAAATAACTGATAGTTTGAAATGCAGTGTGTGAACTTGCATTGTCATGATAAAGAATGATATGACATTTTGCATAATTTTTTTCCGATTTGAACAACTATTTCTGGCAAAGAAATTGTCATATACCAATAAGCATTTACTGTTCTACAATCCTTCAAAGCAACGGCTGCAACATTGCCAGGTTTACCAAAAAATTAAGTAACCTTTGAAACACTTCATGCACAAACAATTTTTATATAATTTGGTTCATTTTGAAGCACCCAAACAGTACATTATTGTTTTGTTTCGAGCTTATAGGAATAAATCCATGTTTCATCATCTGTTACAATGTCAAAGACATGTTTTGACGCACCAGAGTTGAATCTTTTAAGATTCCCCTTGCACCATTTGGTACAAGCATCCTTTTAAGCTTGAGTTAAATTGTGTGGAATTCAACACACATACCTTTCTGACTTTTAAATGATCATGTAAAATGGAATGCACTCAGGTTCTTGAAATGTTCAAAGATGCCTCAATTTCATCATATGTGATATGACAATATAAAGTGATCATTCGTTGCACAGCATCAATGTTTCTGGTGTCACAGCAGTTCTTGGTCGACCTTCACGAAATTCATCCCTGAGACTCCTACGTTCAAGATGGAATTCCTTAAACCAGTTGCAAATTGTTGCTTTGGATGGTGCTTCATTACCAAAAGTCGAATTCATCCGATCAACACACTGCTGCTGTGTAAACCCTTGTCAGAAGGCATAATAAATCATAGCTTGAAAATATCTTAGACTTAAATCCATTATTAACTTCAAAACGATGCAGTAAAAATTTTTTATAGCAGTTTTTTGCTCTTTAATAGCCCATGTTCACATGAAAATTCAAATTTTAAAAAATCGTTTTCACTGAAAGCTGTGATTTTTGGTATTGCATTCTGAAAACTAAAGTACTGGCTCTCGTATTTTCCACTAAGAAAAATTTCTTTTTATACAACAAATTGCTTCTTTAATATTTTATTTTGAATTATATTAAAGTAAAAACACAATTCAAAATGCAAAATAAAATTTATGGTATTATATTTACATGTTATAAAAATTATAGATGTCACAATTTGTACATGGTGAAACTTTGGTCAGAATCAATATTTCATCAAAGCTCTTCTCCTGGACAGTTATTTAATTTTTTTATCTGAAAGATTGAACAATTTATAAGTTGATTTCTTGTAAAAAATGTAACTAGCAGCCGACAACACAGTAGTTGTTCCAGTAACATACCTAAAATTAAATTATAAATTGTTAGGAACATGATAAACTCATTAAATGAAATTATTAAAATATAAATAGAATGGATACACGCTAACTTTAATAAACTATTAAATTAAAGAGAACCAACATAGGTTTAAAAAGTCATTTAATAAAACCACCTTCCTTGACGTACATAAGTTTACAAAGCCAAAGCACTTTCAGGCATCACCATGCCCTTCATCAGTGGCAATCTTCACCAATGATGAAGGGCATGGTGATGCCCGAAAGCACTTTGGCTTAGCAAACTTATGCACGTTGAGGAAGGTAGTTCTATTAAATAACTTTATAAACCCATGTTGGTTGTCTTTAATTTAATAGTTTATTAAAATATAACTTACAACATTTTTTCTTTTCAATGAAAAATCAACAAAAATACAGCTGTGCTCCCATATCTGCTGATTCAATATCTACAGTTTCAGTTAACTGCAGTTTACCATGACTCAATAACAAAATTGGAAAACTTAATATATAGTTTGTTAGTTTCAAATCAAAACTGGGTCTGCATTCTTTGAGTAGAACGGTGGCCATATTTTTTTTTTATTGCAGGTTATGTACAGGTACACATGCATAGGATATCTATTATAAAATGTATAACAATAAATGTTTTTACATTGCTCATGCAGCACTTTGATGGAAATGCATGATTTTTATTTGTCGATCATCCTTTGAGACTGCATATGATAGTGTACAGTAAAGTGTACTGCATTTTATCATTGCTCTATCACCTTTTGTGTATTAGGCTAAAATATTAGAATCCCTTACTTACATATGTATAAAAGAGAAAGAAAATAAGCACATAGAAAATAAGTAAATGTACAAGTAATTACTACTGTATTTAATATTGGTAATGTCTTACTGTGAGTAATTTATCAATTAAATTTTAAAGTATTTATGTAAATGTACAATGTAGTGCACAGAATGTACACTTTATTAGTACAGTATGGGATCTATTATCTAGAATGCTTGAGATTTTGGACTTTCAGAATAAGGGTTTTTCTGTAATTTGGAAGACTTTTCGAAAATCTATCGGAATGTTCTACAATGTTGTTGTAGAAAATTATAATTCAATTTTTAAACATGAATGTATTACATACAGCTTTATTTTGTAATAAAAATTATACTTAATTAAATAAAATTATATATTATTAAAAATATATATGTAGTTAAATTAGAATCAGATCTAGTTGTTAAGAAGAAATTATGAAAAATGATCAAAACATTAAAGAAGTTTATTATTGAGTCTTGATAGAACAAAAGTTTACATTAAAGATAATAACATTTTTTTATTTTTAATAAAATTATAACATTATATTTATAGATGGGAATACATAAAATTTTAATATATCCTGTCAAAATGGCTGTATTTCAAGAGCCTAAATTGTAGTTTCAATACATCTTTCTAGATAATAGCCCTTCATTTCATTAACTACATGTTTGAAAAGTAATTTTCCCACATAAAACATAAAAGTATTAATAAAATCTTCGTCGAAGCAAACAGATTGCAAAAATTGAAAATGTCTTTACAGTCAAACAAAATATAACGAGGATCATATACAAATGCTGATTTTCATGATATTGCTAGAGAATATTTTTCAAATTGCCAACAAATAAATAAAACACATAAAAAACTCATCAACATACAAATTTAAACTCTTAGGCCAAATGTAAGCCATGGTTGCCGAATGAACAATTTTTCATTTAATAAAAAGGGAAATTTCTTCTCAAACACCAAAAGATTTGTATATTTGCCCGAAAATCAGCAGAAAATGTACAAATTGGGATTTCATGAGAAAACAGCACTGTCTGAAAAAGTCAAAAGGAAATTGGTTTTAAATTACGTTTTACAGCCACTCATTTTTTTCTTGGCATTTTGGACAAGGATCACTCAAATTAATTTCAGAAAGCAGGATTTTAAAACATTTTTTTAAATGTTCGATAAAAAGAAAAAATATCATACCAAAATTGCATTGCACAAAGGTGGGAGTGATACAAATTTAAAATCAAAACATAAGTAGGATTTTAATTTTAAATTTTAGGAATGCATTGGAATTCATACTTGATTAATAAACAGATGGTATATTAATTATGTTTCAATAGGGGATTTGTCTGTCTGTTCCACTTGGAAACAAATTTGATGACCTTGTTTGGAAAATGTCCCAACATTGACAACAAAACATTGCCAAATCAATGAATATGTTGCCAAATGCCGGAAAGTGAATAACTTAGAAAATTTACTCTATTAATTAAATTTTATTCCTTTGATAATCCCTGTAACTTTGAGGAAATTATTAATTTAATATTTTTTATTCAAAATGTACACTATTCTTAGGACAGCTATGTTTTGTTAGATGGTCCAGCATGCATAAACTAAATGCACTATATTAGGGGATGCTATAGTATGTATGTTTTGATAAGGTATGATATATGAAATAGTAATTTTTAATGGGACAGATAGTACTACTCGCTCAAGTTCGTGGAAATTAGGAGCACAGGAACTGTAAGTGGGTGGATGGGAAGAAATCTTCTGTAACTTTACCCCATCATATGATGGGCTTACCCATCTAGTTATAACATAAGGACAGTAGTGTATCCATAACATTTTTATCAGGGGTGTAAAATATTAAATAAAATATCATTATTCTAGTTGAAAGTATCAACTAGTAATTACATGATACATTGACGCAATCATTGACATAAATTAATAGGCATTTATTTTATTATTATAATGAACATTATTAATCATAGTAATAATCTTCATTACAAGACATGTTTTTCATAGAAATGCATCTAATCAACATATGAATAAAAAGCCATAGAGCACCCAATCTGACTTAATCCTTTCGTATAAAAAATGGTGCAAGATATGTACTGAGTTGATATATTTTAAAACTTATTTTTCAATGTGTGGATCCCTAAAGCTTGTTTTTCTGCTTACTTGAACTTCCCCCCATATATGTACTTCCCTATGGTGGATCATGGACATCTGGACTGGTAAAGTTAAAAAACCAAAAAATTAAAATATACCATAAAAGACAACAATGCACCAAATCCAAATTTTCTTGCTGCTTCGGTTCTAAAGTTATTCTCTTAAAAAATGTACCTTCCTATGGCAGAGCCAGGATGAACTGGACAGGTAAGATTCAAAATCTAAAGAATTATAATATATCATAAAAGGCAGCAATATGTTAAATTTGGGCTTTCTAGTTTCTCTGATTCACAAAAAATGTGTACATCTAATTACAGCAGGTCTAGGATGGGCTGGATCGCTATGGTTTAAAGTCCAAAGAACTAAAATGTGCCACAAAAAAACAATGATATGTTAAATTTCACGTCGCTACAATATTGGCATATGATTAGGTAGGATTTCAATGATTTGAATTCTATATATATATATATATATATATATATATATATATATATATATATATATATATATATATATATATATATATATATAAATAAAATTGTAAATCCAATGGTAGAATGTAAGTAGTAACTCATAATACACTATCTTAAAATTTGCCTACAAAATACAATGAAATAAAGGAAATTCAACCATAAAGAGGAAATTATAAAACGTAATGCAGGTCATAAAGAAAGATAATCAACAAATTTCAAAGGTGAGGAATGAAAATAGGAAAACAAAAAAAATCAAGCAAAACAGCTTGCACGTGGAAGAGCTCTAGGCTTAAGAATAGATCATTTCGAAAAAATATTGTATGCTTTATGATTGTATGCATAAAAAAATATTGCATGCATAAATTGTATGCTTTATGATTCCAGCATATTTTACTAATAAATATTTTTTATTGAATAAAATCAATCTATTTGAGGTTAATTTCTTTAAATAAGTATTTAGAAAAATTATCTGCTTAATGTTATTCCAATGGAAGTTTTGAATTATTTTAATATCTTGACAAACTTTGGGCTTAGAATTTGGAACGATGGATGTGTTTACTCATAGTGAAATGAAGATGAACTCCACCACATTTGGCATAATTCGGTTATAAATGATGAATTAGTATAATATATAGTTAAATAAGATGTACTGATGATAGAACATAAATAAGTAACTTACCAAAGGATATGCAGACAAAAATGATCCACAAAACAAAATACAGGTGCAGCAAGTGATGCAGCCGCAAGAGACAGCTGTATAAGTGTATTGGCCTGAAATAAATTATATAGTATTAATAAAATAATAAAAAACCCCTATAAAATGAAAAATTTGTATATTTTATAAACACAAAAGATTCTCTAATCACATCCAGTTTTGAACACACTATAAAGAAACAAGTACTGAATTTTCTGGTAAAAGTTCCACAGCTGTGTACACACTGCATAGATGATTATACACTTGAAAAAATCAAAATATGAACCAAAAAGTCAGACGTTTGAAGCCTTAACCCTTTCGCGACGAACGGCACGCATAGGTGCCAGATGCGAACATGCATTCAAGGACGAGCGGCACTCACTTGGGCCAGAGGAAATTTTACCGCAAGCGGATAGTGGCACGCATAAGTGCCAGTACGCAGAACGTTTTAATTTGTGAACTAGATGGCGTTACTTGTCCATGGAACTAACTTCAATGCATTTTGCAGAGGCATGACCTTGGTAGAAGAGGATCCAATGAATTATTTCTCCATTTGGAGCGGTGAAAATCATTTTGTAACATAAACAAACAGAGCAATTCTCGTAGCATCAACAATTTTATAATTGAGTGTCGGTTTTTAATTTTATTTCAGCGTTATGATTTCGTTGGTGAATCATAGGAATATAAGAGAGTATTTTTTTTTGTTTGGGTTTTAGAGGCAGTGAAATTATTCGTTTATTTCGGATAAAAGAATGGGAGCAACTAACGAGTATTTTGTATTCAGATTTGTATGAAAATTATACATCAAATATAACATAAATATTTCTTTTATTCCTGTAAAAAATAGATTTCTGTGTTGAATAGGTGATTTTTAGTGAATATTTTTCGAGAGTTAGGCTTAGCGCAAAAAATGCGCCGTCTTTTTCGACCAGTTCGGAAGCGAAGAGGGTCGTCCTTTGGGCCGCGACAGCTCCGGAATGCCGCCGTCCCGAAAGGGTTAAGGGTGGGAAACAAACACAAACAACAGAGTTAGTGAATGAGTTTTTACATAAATATGTAATTAAACAATAATAATAAATCATGAAAAGGAACAATATGCTTATGCAGTGAGGGTATATGTATGACTTGCTCAAATAGAAATTTATGTTTTCTTTTGTCTAACCTGAACTGTTTTTAAAACATAGTTCGAGTTACTGTTTCTGATGCTGCACAATATGCAATTCTGTGATGCTGTACAGTCTGCAGCTCTGTAATGCTGTACAGTCTGTAATTGCTGCAGCTTTGCTTTGCTAGCCACTTTAAGTTGTAGTAAAAACAGCTTGTGGTAAATTTATGTGATATATTAAATTCTAAGGTTTAAACAAACTCTAACATCTATTAACAAAACGAAAATTACAAGTGAAGTAAAATGAGGAATTAAACTATAATGCAGCATCTTTGTGTAAGGCTAGTGCAGCATCTTTGTGCGAGGCTGGTTCAGCAGTGGTTCTGTATATTCCTCTGAAGAGTCATTACTAGTGCTGAATTTTACAAGATAGGATTTTTTTTTATATAATATGTGTTGTGAGTCTTTGATAACTATTCACTTTTGTAAAGGGTATCAAAATGAGTAAGAATTGAAAGTGAAAAGAGTCTATCAGTGATGTTGAAAAAATGATTATTTTCATACAAACAGGAATACAAAATATAGTGCTTGGTGTGTATGCAAATCATACTAATGTCTAAGGTATATAATATGAAAAGACATTATTCAACCATGCATGATAAGAAATATGATAGACAATCTCGGAATGCATTAATTGGAGATTTGAGGAAGAAACTTAAATGGCAAACAGGAATGTTTATCAAGATAACACTGCTTTATAAGCTTTGTGCTCTTTTTATGTAGTTTTTCTAGAGTTTTCTAAAGCAGGAAACCTGTTAACATGGGAATAGAGTGAAAAAGTGCACTGCCTGTGAAAATGCCAGTTGTATTGGGTGAGATCAGAGTAGCTGAAAAGTTTCAATCAGTACTGATTTTGCATTAAAATATATAGAGAAGAATTATTGACATGGAAGGACATGCAACTCCTTCCCCCCCCCCCCCCCCTCCAAAAACATGTTCTAATTTTTCGCTATGTCTCGACAAAAGTATTAATTAAATAGATACAAGCCAGCTTTTGATATATATATGTATGGTTCAGGAAGATTTTTCTACCAAAAAATTACTTGACTTATGCTCTCTTCATGGGACCATTAAAGAGAAGAACATTTATGATGCAATAAAAATATATGGAAAAATTCAAAAGTTTTGATAAATATGAATCAATTGCAATGGATTGTGCACCAGCTATGATGGATGGGGACTTCTTAAAGAATGTGGAATAAATTGTCCAACTTTTGACTGTATCATTCACCAAGAAACTTTGTTTGGAAAATCAGTGAAACAGAACAAAGTTTTTAAAATAGTGATTAAAAAGTCAACATAATACAAGGCATATACAGCACCATTTTACATCAATAATGGCATATTTTGAAAGATTTGTTTCTTTATTACTATGTGAGATGGTTAAGAAAAGGAAAGTGTATTGAATAATTCTTAGGATTACGAAACGAAATCCTTGCATTTCTGAATCAGTTTCTTTCATCATACACCACACAAGTGGACAAAGAACTTCAGATTTCTTTAACAATTAGAATTTTTTACAGGCACTACAAATTATTTGAATGAACTCAATTTGAAATTCTAACTGGTATTAGATCTAGTAGGAAACATAAATGTATTTCATAAAAAGCTAAACATTTTTAAAGTTTTTAGGGTCATTCCATGTCAATTCACCCACCCCTTCGGATTTTTCTGAAATTTTATACAAAGCTATATACAACAAACTTATATTACCATGCACAATTTTAGTTCATCCCATGCAATAGTTTTTTTTTAGGAATAAATCTTTAAAGAAATGGAGAATTTACTTAGTGCAGCTTTGCGGATGCATAAAATGAAAACTTTGTGCTTGACAAAACCCTTTCTTGCTATGCACGCAATTGTCAGAAGCACACAATTTTTTCTATGAATATTCTAGAATATATGTTTATTATCAGACAGCATGCGTTTCAATAGCATTTTAATTAAAATCCTGTAATATTTTGCCTCAAAGTTGAAACATGTAAAAAAAATTTTTTTTTAATTGCAGCAAAAACAATGCTTTCAAGATGAGCTCCATATTTAAATTTCCTCATAAATTTTTTACATGTTCTTTATACAGTTACCTTCTTACTATAAAAAAAAAGAAAATAGGTGTTTTTTTTGAAAATGTGAGAATTTTTTTTTTTGTGTAAAATATAAAAATTTTACTTGACTGCATTATCAAAAGAGTAAAAATAATTTACAAATTTAATAAATTTATGTATAATTAACTGAATTAATTTATTTATTAAAAATTAACAATTCTTATATGTTATTATTGATTATTATCAGTTTTATAGAAATAATTAAAATACAAAAAAATGTTTTTAAATATTCCTTGTGACTATTATTGATAACTAAATTGCATAATTTTAAACTATATAAAAGCTTAATTAAATATGTTTTAGTTACCTTCATTCCTTTTGAAGAAACAAATCACTTTTTCCTTTCTTCCCAAAATATGAGATTATTCCCCCAAAGTATAGAAAATGCCCAGAACAAAGAAAAGAAATCTGATACCCTCCAGAAACTGAGATATTCCCCTGCAGCAATAAATAATGTTAACTCAACTTTCAAGATCATGATTACAGTCCAATTCGGAAAGGATTTTCTTCTGCGGTATGCCACTAGGCCTTATTTGTAGAATCCAAGGCTATTAATGAATGTAGTTAAGAATGTGCAATTTACCACTTTCAATATAATCTTCTTGCTAGATAAAAGTATTAATGCAAATTTTATTTCATTGGTTTTTAAATAATGGCATGCAGTTTTCAGTGTATAATAAGTATATATTTTTTGAAATTATATAAAACTCTAAAGGACATTTTCCAATTATTCTGCACTGATTAGCAGCTTCTTATGTAGTATACATCAAGATGTAACTGTGTGCCTTCATTATAAACAGAAATTTAAAAAAGGGTTTCCTGTGCAACCAGAAAAAGTGCTATGATCTTTTTAATTGCCACAAGAATGATATGAAATCAAAACTAAAATGCATTACACTACAACTTGCAAAAAAGTTACAAGAATGTTTACATTTGTTATAAAAATTTGTATTGCATGCCAAAAAAAGAGAAGAAAAAGAAAGTAAAACAAAAATAAATGAAGATAAGTTTAATGTTGGTGATTCTTCTAACTCTACTACTGAAAAGTACGAAGGAAGCCCCAGCTATAAACTGGAATTGTGTAATGAAGAGAAGCAAAGTGAAGCACAAAATTGTGTTCAGCAATTTCTGCTTTAAAATCTAAACTAGTTCTTGTTTATGCAGAACAATAGAAATTTGTACAATTTCAAGTACAACATTCAAAGTTCAGTCCAATGATGAAAAGTTTATGAAAACAGAAATATATGTTAGTCAGTTAAATATTTTAATGAATTAATCACCAAAATTCAAAAGAAAGTAAGCCAGGCAAGTTAGAGTGAAAATATTCAGTTATTAACCTTAGCTCCATTATCTTGGATGTGCAAGAAAGTCAGTGAAACTATTGAAGTGACTGACTATGAAGTTTGCCAGTCCTGTAAATCATCAAAAAGGGTCCTGTAAATTATTAAAATTAGTGATAAATAGAGTTTGATTTTAAATGATCATTTTTGTGTACACAGTTTCTTTTACTTATGATCATTAATGGCTTTCATAATCCTTAGTCAAAAATTTATATTTATACTTTTTTTTTCTGGTCAACCAATGTTAGTCATTCACAATTTCTATTTATTTATAGAACAAATTCTAGCAATTTTGAAATCTTAGTGAGTAATTGTGGAAATTATTTTGTATAAAGTTTAAATGCTTGTTTCCTATTTTTAGGCTAACTTTTCTAGTTTATTTTTAATCTTACGAAACATTTTTTCCCATATTGTCATATATTATAATGAAAAACACTCACTAACATTTTTGGATTTTTTTTTTTTAATCTTAGAAAAATTTCTTAGAATTCAATATTTTTAGATATTTTTTAAGATTATGAAGGAAGTTCATGGCCTTGCAGAAAATTATATAGTAATTGTGGCTAACCAAAAACAAATTTTAGTAGCTCAGTTAATAAGGTTATTGCCCAATGCGACTGAATTTGATTTTGAGTTGCTATGTTTACCTATATCAAAAAGCAGTACTTAAACCACCACCTGTGAAACATTGACCATACAAGCCTACTAATATTATGCTAATTAAAAATAATTATAATGTCAATTTGAATGACTATAAAGTCACTTTGAAAATTATCAGTTGGAAATATTGAAATTAAGTAGCATTTTCCACCCATGAAATACAATAAAACATTTCTTCAAATCAAGAATATCCTTTTTTCTGACATTTACAGATAAATGAAATGTTCTTTCTTATCATTTTAATATTTACATTGTCTTAAACATATGGTATTTAGTAATCAATTTTATAGGAGGAAGGAAAACAGGGAAATATTTATCTTTTAATTTACTGCCTTGATAACAAAACTGTCGCATTTTGATCATATATATGAATTTTATAGCTATTTAAATCAATAACAGAAAATTGCTTACTGTTATTGGTTTAAATAGCTATAAAATTCATATTTACATATATATATATATATATGTAATATTGGCTGAAATATTCCAGGAAAGAGATATTTTACACGTTACTAAAATCTACTTTATTATATGACACTCTTAAAATATACTTAGTTGCATAGGCTGAGCTCCATATCATCAATCTGCTCTCACAAAATCTCAATGCAGTCTGCGTAGTTTTTGCACAATGTAAAGTTACAGCAGAGGGGGAGGAATATGGTGGTATGGGAAAGATGCTGCCTTCACATTCGTTATGCTTAAAAAATGTGATTGGGAATGCAGTTTCATATGAGAAAGTTTACACAGAGGTTAAGATTAGTGACCATATATGGTATGGTCGAGGGAAAGTGAAAATACTGGCAGACTTTCTTAATATTAGTGGCGTGGGATATAATTTAATATAGTTGCAATACGTGCTGGACATGAAATAGGAATTTGGAATAATAATTATGAAAGAAAAGGGCACGTTATTGGGAAAGGCTTAAAATTTCTGCATCATATATATATATATGTACGGATCTGCATCATATATATATATATATGTACGGAGTACGATCACGTTAAACATGTGGATCCGTAAGTCCTTCCGAGAGGTTGTTGGTAGAGGAAGGAGGGTACGGACCCTGTGGATGCCTCCCCTACTGGGTTCCGGTCTAAATTGGGTGAATAAAAAGAAGGTTATGGAGATTGTCGCGGAGGGCGCGGTAGCCCAGTGGTTAGCGCGCGGGAGGTCTGGTAGGTCGCGCCAGCGAGGTTGCAACGATCAGAATTTTCAAGGGTAGCGAACAGGCTGGTCGCCAAAGGCGGCTAGTAAATAATAAAAGGCAATGTCTGTGTGTGTGTGTGTCTGTCTGTCTGTCTGTCTTATACACTATACGTTTCGCGACCGCGCGTCGGAGAGCTACGAAATTTGGCAATCGGAGACCCGGGGGGGGAGGGAAGGGGACACATGAAAACCGATTTTTAAAATTTTAATTATTTTTTTATTTATTTAATGTTTTATGCGATTTCGACCGTTTTTTGCCCTTTTTCCTCCACGATCCAGACATCGTAGAAAAAAATAAATGACACCATCGGAAAGAGCAGAGAATTTCGAGTAAAAATATATCAATTTCAAATCTGAATTTCGATTTCTAATATTTTTTAAAGATTTTAAAACAAAAGTCACTTTTTGCTCAAGAAAACGATTTTTGGTTTTTAAATTCTCGCATCGTGAAAAGTACTCATAATTTCGACTAATAATTTACATTTTCAGAAAGGTCAAACATCTGGCATTCTTACAAGTCCAATCTGGTCCAGAAATAATGAAAATTGCCTTCAGGATGGCAATTTTAAAGACGCCATGATTTTAAATTTGTCGGCTACCGGCTCAGTTTCTCAACGGCATTTTCCCCCCATCCGCATTAGTTTCTTCCCCGTCTCCATGGAGACCGCGCTTTCGGTTTTAACTGAATTACGAGCATAAGTGTTGTATACATCGGGCGAAATTATTATATTTATATGATATTTTAAATGGATATTTTTAAATGGATATTTTAAATAATTTAAATGATTGAATTACGGTGGTTTGAATTGTGGTGATGTATTTGAAATTATTATATTTATGGATTGGTGGAACGATATGGTTGATTTTTTTATTTTAAATGGATATTTTAATTTATGGATATTTTAATTTATAGATATTTTAAATGGATATTTTAATTTTATGGCTATTTTAAATGATGGAACGATGGAACGAGGATGGTGGAATTAAGAGCCTAGCATATGGTCGTTATAAATTTAAATTAGCGCGCGAGAATTGCACTCGGTAGGCCTGGGTTCGATTCCCGCCACTGATGCGCAGTACGATCACCTTAAACATATGGGTCGATAATTCCTTCCGAGAGGTTGGTGGCAGGGAAAGGAGGGTACGGTCTCTGTGGATGCCTCCCCCACTGGGTCCTGGTCCAAATTGGGTGAATAAAAAGAAAGTTATGGAGATTGTCGCGGAGGGCGCGGTAGCCCAGTGGTTAGCGTGCGGGAATTTCACTCGGTAGGCCCGGGTTCGATTCCCTCCACTGACAAAACTGCTGCCGTGTTCACGCGGAGTACGATCACGTTAAACATGTGGGTCCGTAAGTCCTTCCGAGAGGTTGGTGGTAGAGGAAGGAGGGTACGCACCCTGTGGATGACTTTCCCACTGGGTTCCGGTCTAAATTGGGTGAATAAAAAGAAGGTTATGGAGATTGTCGCGGAGGGCGCGGTAGCCCAGTGGTTGGCGCGCGGGAATTGCACTCGGTAGGCTAGGGTTCGATTGCCGCCACTGCCAAAACTGCTGCCATTTTCACGCGGAGTACGATCACGTTAAACATGTGGATCCGTAAGTCCTTCCGAGAGGTTGTTGGTAGAGGAAGGAGGGTACGGACCCTGTGGATGCCTCCCCTACTGGGTTCCGGTCTAAATTGGGTGAATAAAAAGAAGGTTATGGAGATTGTCGCGGAGGGCGCGGTAGCCCAGTGGTTAGCGTGCGGGATTTGCACTAGGTAGGTCCGAGTTCGATTCCCGCCACTGCCAAAACTGCCGCCGTGTTCAGGCGGAGTACGATCACGTTAAACATGCGGGACCGTAAGTCCTTCCGAGAGGTTGGTGGTAGGGGAAGGAGGGTACGGTCCCTGTGGATGCCTCCCCCACTGAGTTCCTGTCTAAATTGGGTGGCACTTCCTGGTAGGTCGTTCCTTCTGGTAGGTCGTGCCAGCGAGTGTGCCACGGTTAGAATTTGCCACGGTCAGAATTTTCAAGGGTAGCGAACAGGCTGGTCGCCAAAGGCGGCTAGTATATATATAAATTTCATAAAAATCCCATTAAATTTAGAATTGCAACTAGTGGTCATAATTTTTACTCTGCTACTGTTAGCAAATTACTACTAAATAATTTAAATGTACTAAATGATAGTTTACGTTATTCTAGTAATAAATATTTTATTCTAAATAATAGTAAATAATTAAAGAATAAATTAACAACTCTTGGTAAATTAAATGAATTCCAAACTTTTGATTTTAAAGATATTTTTAATAACATTAATATCACTGATCTTTATGATGTAATTTTAGTTCTATATATATATAGTATTTATTACTAATCAATCTACTCATACAAAATTTAAAAGTTTTCCTAAACTTCTACACTTTGTACTTTTCAATAATTATATTTTTCAATGTAATAAATTATACAAGTCTCTAGGGTTCCACAAGGTGGCTGTAGTAGCAGTATGTTAGATAATTTATACCTTTGTCATTATAAAAATTCTTTTACTTCAACTGATTATATAATTTACAGATATGTTGATGATCTGATTTAGCATTTACTGATAACTATGTCATAGATATAGATTTATTTCTATCCAGATAATTTGGAATCAATTCCTAATTAAGCCTTTATTAGAATAGTGTTAATTTTTTAGATTTAAATCTAATTATTGAATCTACTAATAGGATAGTTACTAATTTATATGATAAAAAAGACTATTTTCATTTTAATATTAATAAAATATTACCATTTAATTCCTGTAACTCGATTCAATTGTTTAGAAATATTATACTTAATCAACTATTTAGAAAACATATAAATAAACAGCATGGCAAACATGTCAACCAATAAACTTGAAAATGAAAGACAACCAAATAAGTGGTTAAAAAGTCATTTATTAAAATCTCTTTATTATGACGTACAAAATCACATAGTCAGAGCGCTTTCGGACAGTATTATGCCCTTCATCAGCGGCGAAGTAAAATAAAGTGCGAACAGGTGCCTAAATATAAGCCATATCCGCCAGACAAAATTTACATACATCAACTACATACAAGATTACATACATCAATTTATATATTTTTAGTTTTTTAAAAAACAACGAGGTAAAATAAATAATCATAAAAATACATATTACAATAAGAACTAGAGTTTAATAATCAACATGAACGTCGACAAAAATGAACTATTACTGAATTTTTAGAAAATCGTGTAAAGGCTTGACCTGCAGACAGTCAAGAACGAGTCGCCAAGCATAACTAAGAGTCAGAAAGGAACCAAAATTACAAATAGAATAATGGTAAATATAAATAAAAAGGGATTCATAAAGTAAAATATTATGGGTGTTATTGCAGCTAATTAAAAGAAAATGTTTATCAAACATAGGCTGAAAATTATTGTTAATAACATACTGGGCAAGAGTCGTGGATAGAGTTTACCATTTTCAACATTACGAGCATGTTCAGCTAAAAGAATACTGACAGTACATTTAGTGCTGCCAATATAGAACTTGAAGTTATTATTGCGAGATAAAAGGGGGACAACATACACACCCAGTCTGATTTTTGAAATTGTTATTAACTTCATATTTATCTGAATGGATACGATTAAATAACATAGAAACAGTAAAATGATAAGGCCTGAAATTAAATTTATGGTAAAAATAAATTAGAAAATTGAAAATCGTTGGGTGATAAGGAAGACTAGATTTATATGGCATATGATTAGATACTGGAACAAGCTTAGTATTCGGATTCATAAAATTATTACGAGTATGGGAAGAGATTTTATAAATGAACTTGAAAGAATAACCAGCTTCATAACCAAAGTTAAAGATAAAATCAATTTCTGTAACTAAGGCCAGAATAGATGAACAAACATTAAAGGCATGATTAAAATAAGCATTAAAATAAGCAATTCACATCTGCATAGAATCAACGTAATCATCATGATTGAAGAGAACCAACTATTTAGTCTTATCGGCTGCTAAAATGACTAAATCAGAACAAGATTTAAGTTTATTAAGTTCAACAATTTTAACATGTAAACCAAGCTTATTTTTATAATTAATTTTCTTTTTACAAAAAGTAGCAAGTGAACGATACATAATAAATCTACCTTTCTCCTTTTGTGCCTGTGCAACATGAATCAAGGTATTTTTTACAGGAGGAATTAAATTGACAGAAATGAAATTAGCAGGGGGTAAGCAAATTTAGGGCCTCTCTCAAGTGTGGTACTTTGAATAGAGAACATAATCTGGGAAGTGCAGTTAACAAATGGAAAAGGTTTAGGAGATTTAAGTTGAGTAAATGGGATAGGTTTGAGGACAAGAAGATTATGGCAAGAATATTTAAAAATGGGATGACAAGCGGAAACAGGAAACTTATCTAACACTACAGGAGCCAAATTTGGTACACCTCAAGGAGCATTAAACGAATGGGATCTATTGGTCCAGATAGAAAGTTTTTTAGAATGACTACTTAATTCTCTGTGGACATGGGTGAGTCTAAGATGCATATAATTAAAACATAAATCAGTCATGGCTGAATGGGAACAGGCAACGAATTCACCGTGCCAAAAATAACAGGATCGTTAACAGGCATTGATATTGCTAAGTAAATCACGAATAACACAATAAAGAAGCTTAAACTCAGCACATTTAATAATAGGATTAGCAGAAGCATTATAAAAAGGTTTTTTGATATGACAAGAGGAGGGGGGGGGGGGGGATAATATAATAATGTTTACATAACATTAACAAATTAACGTGAGAAAGCATATTCATTTTCAAAACAGCTAGCAACCAGTGCAGTATTTCCTTAGACGCAGAAGAAACATAAGCTTCGATCAGCAAATATTCTAGGGGTGGCAAAATTCAATCCAAAGCCAAACACCAAAAAACATTATGTTGATAAAAAAGGATAAATATTCAATATTTGATTGGTTTTTTAATTCAAAACATTGGAGGAAGGACTGCACTATAATGAAATCCTGCAGTATTTACATCCCTGTCCATGCAGATGGTTTGTAGCATGATTATTTCCCAGATCAAGTTTTACATGATGATCAAAACACTGCTTTTAGATGCTGCACTAGGATTGTATTGCAGTACAAACTGTAAATAACATTAGGAAAATTTTAAAATATTACTGTATTATTGCAAGTTTGTAAAGTTTTGTTTTTACAATGTGAAACCAAATTCAACACTTTTTTTAGTTTTATCAATCAAAATTGTTAATGCATTATAGAGTATGCACATAGAATCAGAAATAAACAGCAGAATAAAAATAAATTTTAAGATGGCATATTTTTTGGTGTTTGCAGCGTCAATATGGTCAAATCCGGCACTACCAGAAACTATCAGAAGAACTGAAAGATGAAGAAATACTGGTTTTTTCTGAATTTAGTGCCAATATCCTAGAAATCATGAAAGAGTTTAATGCATGATTTAAAGGATTTAAAAGACTAAGATAACAGCATCTTACTATTCAACAATTTCCTTATATTCACATTGAAGAACAATGAGCAAACTTCACCTTGAATTATGTGATATGAAGTTGATGCAATTTTTAAAATCAGGCAAGAAAAAGGACCCGATTTTTTCAAACTTTTTTCAAATGAACAATTTATGTACAATTTTGGATAAAAAATGACATCAATGGATAAAAAAAGAAATATATATATATATATATGTTTGTATTACATTGGAATAAAATCTGATAAGAATCAAGAATGTGTAGTAGAAATTTTTAGCCTGGCTGAGACCCATTTGTTTATTATAGACCAGTTCTTGGTTAACCAGACATTCAGTATACAATATGCCATTAACTAAATTTTGGAAGCTGTCTGCATGATGCAGTTGGTATGAATATATTTATATAATAATAATTTCAATTTTGTGATGGTAGAATTATAAACTAAAAATCAAAATTGTCATTGACAGCAATAAAAGTGTTGTTGCTATCCCACTTGTCAGAACTCGGCCAGAACAAGCTCATAAGACCAAAGCCCATAGTAAAGGGATAGAGATTGACATTTTTGTTGATCCACAGATCCTACCCCAGAGACTACAAGGTAGAAATCTGACTTTTGCTTTATACCCCCCAATATAGACTGGAACCCAGTAGGGGTGGCAGTCGCAGGGACCATACCCTCCTTCCCCAGACTCATTATCTCTTAGAAGAATTTTTGAACCTACAAATTTATTATGCCCATACTCCACATAGACAGAGTTTTAGGTAGAGTCGAGGATTGAAATCGGGACCACCACATGCAATCCTTTCATTCTAACTAGTGGGCTATGCCAACAATAAAAGTTGCAAGTTATTGTGCATGAATGTGAACAGAGATACAAAGTACAAATGAATAGCCTGGTTGGTGCTGCCTATGACATCACTTTAGTCAAATATTCATGACCAAAAATTTCAGCAAAAACAGTTTGGTCATACAGATGAAGACCACGCCCACAGCAGGATAGCTGCAAATGACTTAATTTTTTATGTCACACTAAACTGATGGTTCCAGCTCCGTGAACTGCATGCTAATTGCGACAAAAAGATAGGCATGTCAGAAAAAAAAAAGAAATTACCTAAAAATATAGGAATATACACACACAGATGAGAAGATATTTTTGTGGAGATTGTGGAGTTAAAGAAAGTGTAGACAAAAAAAAAGTTTGCTGGAAAGCATAAAGCCAAGTTGTTGAGTTTAGGAAGCGAAGGTCAACTGCAGAGTTTCTTGATGTTCAACACTGCAAATACTGAAGGTATGTGCTGAATTTTTTATAGACTCAAGTTTCTGTGTGAAGAATAATTATTAATATTCTTATTTGTATTTCTGGTCATCACATTAAGCTATATTAAAAACTACTAAATTTATCTCCCCTTTCAAGGATGGTATCAGAATTTCGACATAAAAGTAATGAATCTTATTAAGTTTATTCAATGTAAATATTACAAGTATTAAAAATTTTATAGAAGAAAATTATGAGTTTTGAATAGCTATTTCAATATAATTTGGATAAGCTTAGCGAACGAGTGTGAGATATGCATATTTCAAACAATAAAATAAGGAACATGTTCTGGTGATGTATTTTAAACTGAAACAAATTGAAGTCAGAAATAAATAGTAGAAACTCAAAATAAGGAGTCATTTATGAAAAAACAAAAGTCCAATTTTGAAGTAGTTTTATAACTACATTTAGGAACCTCATATAAAGATCGGGAAACTAGCTGGCTTAAATCAATCACATAGCAAAAGTGCTAATTGCAGCTATACTATAATAGAATAAGGATGTTTTATTAAAAGTTGTAATGGTTATAGCATCACTGTTAATAACTCTATATACATACTACATACAACTCTACATACTAGCATGTAAAACATATGTATAGAACAAACATTTTAATAAAAACATATGACAATGATCTATTGCATTATATTAAGGTATTTTGGAAGCAACTTATGTAATACAAAATAAGATGTAACTACATAATCAGTTTGCTCTTTGTCAGATGACAGCAATGCATTTGTGTTATAATTCAAAGTCTCAGTCCAGCAACTAGTATTAGTTCTGCTCTTGATAGCATCATTCTGCACTGAATAGCTGTCAACTGTACTGGCAGCAAGAAAACTTAATATGTGCCATAATTTTATTAATTAACTGGCATAAAATTTATAGACGATTAAGCTAAGATTAGCAAAGCTAAGTTTATACTCACAAAAACTACTGATTTAAGGGGACATTTCAAAGCCTGAAATTATAACCCCAATGCAATAAACATTATTGGTGGATTGGTTTCAAGTTTTCAATAAGTTTATAATGACCACAATTAATTCATAGAACAAACAAAACAAATAGTAAGATATAATAACTTTAGTGAAACTTACTTTGCTTATAGTGGTTGGCTGTAGACGAGCTGTTACAAATGACATATCAAAATACCTAGTTAGTGTTTTCTAAAGAGTAAAAACAAAAACAAAAAATAGTATCATTATTTATAAAGAAAGGTGGTTTTATAAAATTTTAAATACATCACTGAAAAAAAAAAATCTAATTTGCACAACAGATAAATCTTTCTAGATTCTTTCATTTTCTTTATATGCATTATTTTGAATTTGATAGGTATAAAATAATACATGAAATGGATACTTATTTGAAATTATATCAAGTTTATAATTTTAAAATTATTTCCTTCTCATTTCGCTGTTTGGTGCATTTAAAATTGTGCTTAAGTTGCCATAATATAAAAACTGAAATATCATGAGAATATATATGTACAGCTGAAATGACTATTAAATCATAAAATTCAAATAACTTGCTAAAAGAAGCATATAATAAAAAAAATAAAAATATTGTGTAGTTTTGAAGGTAAAAACAGCCTTTTCTGTTAAGACACACAATAAGAGCAACCTTTACTCGTCAGAGAAAGATCAACAACTGTTGCAGGAATAGGAAATATGACAAAAGCAGAGAAAAAGTGTTGTCAATGGCGACAGAAGAAAAGGTGGTTGTTGTTGTTGAGACCCAATCCGTCCGACCTACCAGAAAGGTGTAAGGTAACCGTTTGGCCGGCCAGGAAGTGCCACCCAATTTGGACCGGAACCCAGTGGGGGAGGCATCCACAGGGACCGAACTCTCCTTCTCCTACCACCAACCTGCTTGGAAGGATTTATGGGCCCTCATGTTTAACGTGATCGTACTCGGCGTGAACATGACGACAGTTTTGGCAGTGGCGGGAATCGAACCCGGGCCTACCGAGTGCAACGCCAGCTCGCTAACCACTGGGCTACTGTGCCCCGAAGAAAAGGTGGTAAAAAACCCAGGAGGCAGAAACCAGAGGTAGGACATAATGAATGAACGGCAAAATACCAAAGAGGAAAATGAAAGTTCAGCAAAATATTCAAATCACTTGTACATAAAATCCTAATTAAATTAAAAAACCAGAAAAAAGATGAAAATTACCAAAATAAGAAAGAAGCAAATGAAATCGAAAAATTAAACCAGAGATTTAAAAGTAGAAGAGAAAAAAGGTTAAGTACCATTCAGTGTTAGAAATTAAAAATTTGAACTAGGCGTCATTTGACGCCTATTGGTTCTGACTCTATGTACCAAATAGACATGGCTAGTTGCCATTTTTACATCTCTAACAATAACAACTATTTTTTAAATACCCATTTTTATTAAAGATATAAAAAAAGAATAATTTAGATTTTTGTATTAAAAATTGTTTTAAATTTTTTTTTAATTTAAAATAAACTGAAAAAGAAACTCAAGAAAAAATAAATAGAAAAAATGGCTAATTTGTTTTTTACTTGGCAAAAAGGGCATAAAAAACTACAAATTAAAAAAAAAATACTTCTATTTAACAATTTTCAATTATGGTCATCTTGTACAGTCATTGCTCCAATACCCCTCATTTCATGCTTGAAAATTAATTTTCCTGATTTAAAACAGCAAATATAAAAGGTTTAGTTGATGAAAACAAATTACGAGAATGGAAAATACATGGTAATAAAACGGGATAAACCGATAATCACGTATAAATGCACATTTTAGTGACATTTCCATATAATCTTTCTCATATTACTTACAAATATAAGACTTAAACACATTTAAAATTAAAATATTACAAGGGAATCTTGAGCGAAATTTAGCCACTTTTTGTGGCCAATTTTGTCAAAGTATGGCATTTCATTTTAAAATATGTTTACTATATTCATCTTAAAAGTTTAAAATAAAAGAGGGTGGGGAGGTTGCATATTTGTCCGGAGATCGGCAGTCAATGCAAATATCGGAGCTTCACGAAGAAATGCAGAGTTGCCAGCTAGGGTTCTGTATTTGCAAGTCAATAATAAGTTTTTGTTTTATAGTTGCTACTCTTTTTCTTGTCGCATTGACAAAATATATATCAGACCCTTCAAACTCATCTACACCCTTTGGGTGAGCTAGACAGCTTGGGTAATAATAAAAAATATATGAATCACATTAATTTCAGGGATTGATATAAAAAATGCATAGATGCCAACCTACCAGAAAGAAAGATAGGAACATATTGCATTAGGAAAAATCGCGCACTAATACCGTTTTTCCCCATATTGTTGCAAAATAGCCTTCTATTTCATTAATAATACATTTGAAAAATAGTTTTGCTATATAATATACGAAATAATTACAAACATTTTAAACGATGCAAACAAATTGTAACAGTGCAAAAATACTTTCAAAATAAAACGAAATATAGAGCATCGCACACAAATGCCTAATAACAAAATATTAGCTGACCAAATTTGCAAGACGCTGGAACGATTTTATCTGGAATGCACTGTATTCGATAATAGTAAGCAATTAGAATGTAAAGACTGCAGGATCATGGTATCACTCCCTTTTCTTACAAGTGGGATACGTAGGGGATAAAGGGGAGGGGAGCCAGGGAATAAAGGGGAGGGGAGCAATAGGAACTTGTTAAATACCCGGAATCTCAGACATCGGAATGTCTGAGGAGAAAGCAAACAAATAAATTCGCCTTTACCAGGCATCGTAATTTAGTCAAAGGGAAAGGAAAGACTGATATTTAACAATAGCATTGTTAGGCGTCAAATTTGACGACCAGATTGAAGAATCTAGTCGTCAAATTGAAATTTCTAGTCGCAAATTACGACTAAGGACCGCTAATTTCGAACACTGGTACCATTATAGTTTCCATCCATAATTATCCTTTCCATGGAAGGATTAAATGAAATTTTTTTTATAATAATTTTATTTTAAAATCAAATTTTTTATTATTGTTGACATTCATGGGCCACAAGTAATGTAAAAATAGAAAGAAGTCACAGGCTGCTTAAACATAAAGTGGTGGGCCACATAAAGGCCACCACTATGTGTTACCAAGCCTGAAAATGATCTATATAATTGATATGGTCAAAATTGTATTTACCATAATTTTCAGAAATACCAGCAACAAAATTGAGTTACAAAAATTAAAAAATGAACATAAACAGCTCAAATAAAATAAATGCCATAACTAAACTAAACATTAGTAGAAAAATTTCTTATATGCAATCATTATGTAACCAATGTAGGCTATGATATTAGACATAAGTTTTTTCAATTAGTTTAAAACTACCATATTTTATCAACTGCTTCATGATTAGTAGTGAAAAATAACATCTTTTCAACTTTAGTTTCCAAAAATTTTTCTTCTTTTAATTTTTTTTTAAAATCTCTTTTTCTAAACTACATAAATATAAACTTGCTATCTAAAAATTCTGTTTATGAAATGATAATGATGAATACTTACTGGAGGTGGAAGAGACACATAACGAATGTAAAACCCAGCTGACATAAGGCTAGCATCCCTTAGAATAATCATTGAAGTCAGAGGAACTATAAAAAAAAAGAGCTGTGTAGCTATCTGCATATATATAATTACATAAATAGAAAGCACATGAATATGTAATGCATTGGCAAAAGAAAAAAAAACTTATACATTAACCTAATAGAATGAAGCTATCAAAAGTTAATAAACAGTTAATCTATATAAATAAAATTGAAAATCTGTCTGTCAGTTTGTCCCATCATCACGGGAGAACGGCTGAACCGAATTTGATGAAATTTTATGGGTAGCCTGGAAGTAGTCCCACTTAAAATTTAGTCCATGTTTGGAGTTTCTACGATCAGTGGTTCTCGAGATATTAGTAAAAAACGAAATGTTCATTTGTCTCATCATCACGGGAGAACGGCTGAACCGAATTTGATGAAATTTTGTCGATAGCCTTGAAATAGCCCCTCATAAATTTAGCCTAAGTTTTGAGTATCTAAAACTAGGGGTTGTCGAGATATTAATGAAAAATGAAACCTTTTCCCAGGAGTTCTACTCTCTAACTCCGTGGTTTATCTAAACAAAAAGCTTGAAAATCGTTTGAAAGTGAATTAAAACTTTATCTCTGAGTTTGATGGAAGATTTTTTGTGCTAATTAGTCACTTTCTGAAAACATGAATTGTTTGAAACATGATTTAAATGGGAAATCTATCTCCATGGGTTATTTTTACAAGCTTTTACTGAACAATGAAAAGTATAAAGAAATCAAAATGGTTATTTAATTTCGCAGTTTATGAGGAAGATTCTATCTTATATCATGTTGCTTAGAAACAAAATTAAATTAAATCTGTCTGTTGATTTTAATTATTATTTTTTCGATTTGAATAATAAATAAATGGATATAAAAATATATTTTAGAAAAAAAACGATTTGATTTTTCTTATAGCATTTTTAACTGGATAATATCAATTACGGTCTTCTGGTTTAAACATTATTATTATTGATATTTTCGGGGATTATTGATATTTGCAAGTTATTATGCAATTGTTTTATTATGACAAAAATTGTTTAAACTCTATTGTATGTTGTATGAGTAATCTACATGGGTATATCTTCTACAAATACATGGGTATATCTTCTAATCTACGAGAATATAAGTAGTACAGGTATATTGGCATATGTTTTGATATATATTGGCATATATTGGAATCAATTACAACCTTCTGGTATAAAGAGTACGGGGATTATTGATATTTTCAATTTATTATGTCATCTCCTTTATTTTGACAAAGATTTTTGAGACTCATATTGTAATACAGGTAATCTTCTACGAACACACTGGCATATTTTCTAATCTGCGACAATATAAGTAGTACGGGGTTGTATATATTGATTCAATTCCTTTTTTATGAATAAATTTGCTTACAAAATGGGCCAGGATGTTTTATTCTTCAGATCTGCCCGTGAAGAAAATTTTGCATAGTCAGTAGAGATATTCTTAAGTTTCTCTTTAGGAGCAATAAATTTAATATTTTGACAGAATTTGCACATGATTGCGAATTATAAGTTTGTTTATATTATATACTCCATACAAAGAACGGGTATGCTGCTAGTTAAATATAAAGATAATAAAAGTCAATATATATGGAGAAAACAGTAAAATCTAATACGACACAATAAAAGTGCAATTAAATGGTTAATTTTTATTGAGTCATCTTTACAAAACTCATTAGAACAAAAGTCAATCCACATCTCTGCATAATTTAAATAACCTTTGAATAAAAATACATATTTGATACATGATTAGAATTTCTTTTTTTTTTTTTTCAAAATTTGTTAGACGTCAAACTGGAATAAAAGTAATGAAAGTATGGCTACAGAACACACGATTGTTTGTGTTTAGCATCATACAGCAACCTATATCAAGAATTTAAAAATTAAAATACTTCATTAGTTACAGCATAAGACAGTTGATTAAAGATATCAAATAGACTTTCCTACATCATTAACAGTATTTTTTAGTATAACTGATATGACATCTCTAAAATGAGTATAACTAGCTTTCATTGTGTTTCCAGCTTAAATCGGGAAATCTACTTTTTGTTAATGTCCTGTTACATAGAAAGAACATCCCATGTTAAAGTTCTTTTCTTGTTGTTCAAAGCATTTGCTAGTACAATTCTAAAATTTTTAAAGTACATAATGGTTATAAATTGCTGTGTGGTATAAAGTTCACACTATTCAGTACAATTTTTCAATATACCTTTCTAGAAGGCATACATTCATATTTTTTATTGTATCTGATAACAATATCATAGCTGGATCTATTACCACATTAGTGTTTATTCTGTTTAACATAACCATGGAAACAACTGTGATGTTACATTGTGACGTATGTGTAAATGGTCAATAGACAAGTAAAAAAATTTCGTAAGTTACATATATATCTATATCAATTAAAACTGGAGAAAATATTACTTAATCTCATGTATCTAATACATTCATGTTTAAATTAAAAAACCTAATGTGTCCAACACATAATTTTCCCTACAAATAAACAAATTTTGAAATATTGGAACAACAACAAAAATTAGAACTTTCAAACTTGATCTCACTGAAAATTAAAAGATCTATTGTTCCTACTGATTAATCTAAGTATATTAAATTCCAAGGAAATCTCTTATTCTTTCAGAAAATATCATGCTCCTCTTCCTGTGGGGAAGCAGAATCTCTAATCTCAAAACTGGCTTATTATAACTGCTAAAATAGTTTTAAATCATTTCTGGTTATAAATATTCACAAAGCAACTACTCATTTAATAATGATCACTGTTATTTCTTTATGATATTTTTCATTTTTAGGTTACAAATGCTTTTCAAATATCTCAGTGATACATGGTAGGTAGTGCCCTATAAATGATATCAATCATTTTTAACATAAAAAAAACAAAAAAACAATTTGATTAAGTAAGAATTTAAAAAATAATTATACATTTTTTTTTTCAATTATTAAAAAGGGTTTGAAAAATTGAGGACCCCCTTATTTAACTGCTCTGAAAATAAATAAGCATTTTATTTTCACCTAATAAAATAATTGTACCAAATTTTCTTTGATTAGTGCGATTTGTTTAAGATATGCAGAGACTCAGACATACAGACATTATTTAAAACATAGCTGATTACAAATCAACTATTAAAGGATATTAAAAACATGTAAATTCATTAAAATCAAAGAGTCAAATTTTTGATTCCCGCTATATTACTTTCCTTACTATGTATTATAGGAAAATTATAAATAAAATATAAGAAAATTACCCTCAGAAAAAATCTATTAAACTTCTCACAACTGAGTAATCATGCACAATTTTTTTCTAATTCACCACTTTTTACATTAAGCAGCAGAATTTAATAACATTTTTTAACACTCTGGTAATTCTCTGACTGAAAAAGAATTTGGCTTTTCTACTTTTTTTTATTATAAGAAAAAGGTTTGAAAATGCCTGACACAGAATATTTTACAGTGGAACTGCATGAACCCCAGATTGAAAGAGGTCGAGAGGCAAACTGAGATTGACATGGAGGAGAATGGTCGAGAATAAGCGCAATAGTTTTGTATGATAGAGCTTTGTAAGGGCAGCAGTATTGGACCTAAGGAGGATGGATGAAAAGACTGAAGGCCGAATGCACATGCTAGGTATAAAGAAATAAGCTGTGTGGTCTAAGAACAAAAGAAATATTTTTATACTAAATGCATACCTGCCCACCTGGGAAAATTGGAATGTGCAAAAATTTACGTGAATGACATTTATAATGATTTTTTTTTAAACTACACACGCAAACAACATTTCTAATGAATTTAACTATGTACAAGTATCACTTTTAACAAAAATAAATGCATATATTTGCAATAATAAATGCATATACTTTTGAACATTTTTAGATTTCCCATTAAATTCATAAAAGTATTTACTTACAAAAATTTATTTCAAACTAGTTATAAAGTACAGTTCACAGGGATGCAGCTGTAGCCTTTGCTGCTTTGCTTAGCATGTCTTCACTGAAAACATGCTGATAACATGGTTTGGAGTTTTGAGTCTTTAGAATAAGCAAACTTTCTAAAGTTTCATTGCTTAATCCTGATCTAAACTCAGTCCTATTTTTCTTAACAACGCTAAATATTCACTCACAGTCAGCATTACTGTGAGGAATAAGTAAAATAGATAAAATTACATCTGACAGTTCTTTATATTTTGGAAGTCCATTGGTTCTGACAATTTTTCCAATTGAAACCCACTGAGCATAAATATGCTGCTGACTGTTTAAAACAGCAGAAAGATCTTCAATTTGCAGAGAACAAAACTGGTTTTCAAGTTCATCAATGGTTTTATTGAATTGACTTTACACAGGCAAAAACGATACGAAATGCACACAACCACAGGTAAAAAACTTTCCGAGGCAAGGCGAGCAAGCGAGGTGATGATTAACTTGACAAATAGTTGAAAAAATGGCAACTGCTTGCGCTTGTATGCCAACAGAAGTTTACTTAGATTGCCGAACTAGCAAGGTCATGAATCATGAAGATCTGAACGAGATCCGTGCTGTCAGCTTTGCAGTCATATTTCTCACTAGTGTTGCTAACTGAACGCATAAGATAAAAGATGAGATAAGGAAACCACTAGTGTTGGCAACACTGTTTCCCACTTCCGAGAAGGGGAATTCCCCTTGTCAAATTAATATTCTGATGATTAGTGGCGCCATCTCTTAGATTAATTGCCTAGTAATATTAAAAAATTTAAATAAATGCAGAAATGCGTAAAATATAGCAATATATGCATAAAAGCGTAAAGAGCAGTTAAAATGTATAAATTTTATGTATAATGATAAAAGTTGGCAGGTATGTAAATGTATAAAATTTCTTGAAATTATACATTTCTAATTGGCATATTTGTGTATTCCTAGAAGAAAAAAATATAAGTGGCAACTTTCTTTTCAGAATTTAAACTTATATTTTATATCCACAATTCATAGAGAAATGTCAGAGTAAGAGTATTGGACATATTTGTAATTTGTTGGTAAGATACATGCCTGGAATAAGTCCATTAACAGTTAAGGCAACAAATAAAGTAGAAATGAGCAACTTGTCAGCAGCAGGATCTAAAAAGCTGCCAATCATAGACTGTTGGTTCGGAAAATTACGAGCAATATATCCATCAACCTGTAAATAATAAATGAGTTTCATGTTTGAGAATATAAATGTGTTTCATAAAAGAGCACCAAGCAAAATATTAAGTTCATAAAAATTTTATATGATGAGAATGTATTTTAAAAGTAGGTATATTTTAAATGAGTATGTCTTTTTAAAGTGGGTTGATGACAAAATATAAATATAGCAACATTTCCCAAATTGCTTCTCGCTTTGTTCAATTTTAAACAAATTATTTTATATGGTTTCTGTAGTGCTACAACTATTACTACTGTAAAACTACTTAGTTTCCCATCTTGCATTGAATATTTATAGTTTTGATTAAGTAATTTAAATTATGTGGACCTGAACATTGACCTATTTTTGAGATATAACATGCTTTTGATCCAAATTGACAAAAATCATAAATAATTAAAAATACCCACCATGAGTAAATGTCATAAGTGCTTTTAACCCCTTGCCTGTGCCACCCGAATCCAGTTCGGGCAACCCCTCTGTGCCAAATTTGGAATGCCCGAACTGACTTCGGGCAAGCGAAAAATCAGCGTTTCTATTCTGTTGATCCCGAATTGAGTCCGTTTTGCCTTACCAAATGCTCTACAATATAATTTATTGTTTTTCCAATAGATGGTGATACTTGTCCACATTTTTTTTTTGGAAGTAGGCGGGATCAGCTAGCTTGATTAGGCGGGATATAAACCGAGTTTATTGTAAAGAGTGTGATGTCGGCTTGTGTGCCGCGTCATATTTTTTGTATATATCATACTATAAAAGATTTGTGAAATTCTGAAAAATGATTCTGTGAAATGATTTGTGAAATTCAAAAGATTATTTGATTTATTTTGCTATAATTAAACAATTTTGAGTAAAATATGAATATAATCCATTAATTTTCCACATGTATGTCAAAATATTAAATATAGTAGTTATTTTATATAAAAATTTATATTTTTACAAAATAAAATTTTTCTAACCTTTTTAAATGCTATAATAGACAAAACTCAAGTATAAAAAAATTTTTCCATTTTTGACCCACTTTTCTGAAATATATTCCACAGGCAAGGGGTTAATCACACAAAAGTGACACTCATGTTTAGAAGTTATACACCATTCTTGAGGACACCATTGTCAGACGGTCTGGGTCTTCTACACCATTCTTGAGATATTAGACATTTTACTTTTCCCAGAGAACATGATCTCTGGTAAAGTTCAGTAATTTCAATGAAATTTGATATGCTTGTTTTAATTCATCACTACAATAAGGCCATTGAGTTGTAGTGAGATCTAGTTATTGAGTAAAAAGCTTAGTTTCTTGTTATTATTTTTCTGATATATTAAAAATTTTTTACTTTGTAGCAAGTCACAGGTTTAACTCATCGGAATATTAGTAATACAAAAACATATTTAATTGCATTAAATCATTTACTTTAAAATGAGATAAATTTTTAAGTGTTTACAACATTTAAACTACTAAGTGCTATTCCAATATTAAATATCCTATTAATTTCATATTCTAAGGAATTGTCTGAAGATAATTATAGTATTTGTTTTCTTTATTCAGTAATTTTTTTATAAATTTTAATTTGACTGTAACAATCTGATAAACTGAGACTAACCATCCTGGTCGAAGCAGAATATATGATAAGCCTAAACTTAAAGGTTCAACAAACTTTTTTAAATGGTTGTCACATCCATTAATCAAGTGCTTTATTTATAAGGGGAAAAGTTCAAAAATTGGAAAAGGGAAATACTTACCAAATCCGTAAATCCAGCAAAGATAAAAAGACCAAGAGATGCTGAATAAAATTCAGAAACTACCATATATGCCAAGATAGGAGTTGAAATTATCCTTAATAAACATAATCCATTGGGAATGGTAAGAACATTTTCTTTCTGAAAGCAAGAAAAAATAAGAAAGTCAGAAATATTTTTAGGGTTGCTTTGAGAGTAATAAAACATAATGATGATTAATGGTTTTCAAAATAATTTATGAACATCTTTAGCTTATTAATTTTCAAGTTACAAATTTCTGATTTAAAATAAGGATATCAAATTCAGTAGTATTCAATTACATTTCAGCAATGTACCTGTATTTCTATAACTCAATTATATGAAAAGCAGCTCATATAAAAGCACATGCTAGCTAACATTATAATTTTTATATGGAGTTGAATGGCACTGCCATCAATAATATCATATAAATATTCATCAAACATATAAATTTATATGTTATGTATAAATTTATATGTTATGTATAAATTTATATGATGTTTTTGATAAATGTTTTATAAAACATTTATCAGACATTTCAAATTGAGTGAACATAATAGAAAAAAAAAATAATAATAATTTTAACAAACATTTATAACATGAGGCAGCAACCACACCTGCAAAAATTTATTTAAAGTGTCTAGAAAATATTCATTGATTGCTGTGACAAAAAATCTGAGGGAAAATGGCTTTTAACCAGAACAGATATATTTGTTCAACATGTTGTTATGATATTGGTGATACTCAAAAACTTTATCAGCCAACGATGAAAAGCCACCTTTCTGTTATCAATTAACAACTAACTATTAGAATTAATTTTAATTATAACACATCAACAGCTACTATAACTATTAGTACAACCATTAACTGTTAGTTAATATTAATGATCGTTTACAAATGCTAAAATTTGCAGATAACAGTACTCTCTTTCTTTATTAGCACAAAAGCACTGAAAAGGATTATCCATGTGGGAGTGTTTTAAAATAGTACAAAAAACAAACATTAAATTTTTTATCTTTTTGAGGGTGCACTGCAAAATTAAAATATATATGTATATATGTCACAAAAGATTTTTTTTCGTATTATCTGAATTGTAGTAGAAATTACATACAAGAACTTAGACTATTTAAAATATCGAGATAAATGCTAAATTTTATTTACGAACAGAAGTCAGTAAAAAATTGACAAAATTGTGTAAAATCAGTCAAATGTTTCCAGGTGTGGTTGAGATGTTTACGCAAAAAATTATCGTACAAGTTCAACTATTGTTCTTTTAACTCTACGCTTCGTTTCTCTCAATTTACTATTTTGGAGTTTCAATCGCATATTTTCTGCAAATTGAGTTCTCTTATTTTTCTTCCTATCACTATTTACAAAATAACCAGTTTTAGAGTACTTTGTCCATCTAGAATAATTTTGCCTCATACAAAACACATCTTTATTATACAAAATATTAATTTTTTGAGAAGGAATAATGTTAACGTGAAATTTCTCAAAAAATGTTCTTGAAAGTATCATTGCACTTGGTTTGTAAGTATTTTCCATTGTGATATTCTTTAATTTCATTACATTTCGAAAGCAATTTATCATGTTTGATGAAAGTAAACAGTGACTGCGAAGATTGTATCTAAAAAGAGCCATTTGCACTATAATATTTAAAACTTCTTCGAAATCTTACGCACGCATCTACACGGCTAAACCTGACAAAAAGTAAATAAATAATCCCTAAAAGATGCTGTTGCCAAAATCAAAAGAGTAAACTTTCGTAGGGTTAAGTGTTTTTTCTTATCGGTCACATGATTCTGGACGAATGCCCATCCTTAATAAATAAGCACCGCCTCCTTAGGTAAAAACATTATAGATTTGTTTTATGAATAGCCAATCATTTTTTTAAAGGTCAGGTCAATTTGTAGCCTCTATAGACGAAGAGAGTTCCAACAAATAGCAATTTCGCTAAAGTGATTTTATAAAATTTTCCATTTTTCTATTGGCTAAGAATACCAAAACGATGGGTTTTTTACTAACACGTATATATGTGTTGCTTAATTCACATTTGTTTCATCACATCATGATGTGATGACTTTAGTACTTCAAATATTTAGAAGATCATAATTTTTAGTTATTTTGTTCTACTTTAACACCGAAACAATATCTTTTTGCTAATCAAGTTTTGCATTTAATTTATTTGTATTTGCACATTTAAAATGCTCATTTGCTATGGATAGCAATAAAGACGAAAGTGAGCACTGCATTTCTATCGCGCAAAAGTACATTAATGAAGGTGATCGGAGCAAAGCCATTAAATTTTTATACAAGGCTGAAAAGTTGTTTCCGTCTCAACGTGCTAAAGGTAAGTTTAAAAAAAAAAATAATATTTTGATTCAATTTCCCTTTGACAGGGTGTTTCATGAGCCAGTACTGGATATGGATACTCATTCACAATAAATTGCTTTGCATGCCGAAATAAATCATGTAGCGTTTCATATTGCAGTTTTAATATTACATCATAGTATTATTTGTAAGGCAGGATATCATTAGTAGATGATCGTAGCAAATACGATGTTATAATGTATAATTCGTTGTCATCTCCCTCCAAACTTCGGCAAATCTTTTCTTCTGCCGCTAAGAGGTAACATATTTGTTAAAATTTAATTATCAGATAATTTTTATATTGATATGCATATATTTTATATTTCTCCGTGTTAATAGGTAAGTAGTATATTTTCATAATTTTACTGAGAATTATTTTGTAGATAAATTTTGAGATGAGGAATACAATAATAATAGTCTATTGGAACACAATAATATTGAAAATTTCAGATGTAAAAAACCTATGTGTGCTCTGGCCGTATGAAACTGCTATTTCAGTAAATGAGCACTTTGGTGTCTAACAAGAAAGTGATTATTTTATGTTTTGAGCATCTTTTTTTATTTTGTAAGATGAATATGAATGTAGTTTTATATAGTATATGTACAGGGTTTACATGTACTCGTATTTTACGTATACATCCTGAAAACCTTCAAAATGTTGACTCGCAGATTTTGTAATCGCAAGTCAACAATTGACTCATAAGTATTGTAAACATTAAGGTTTGAAATTGGACACATATCTGTTAATGAAATGGAGATATATTTTTAGGATAATGTTATTAAAACATTATTTATTTAGATATTTTGAATGATTTTTATACATTTGAAATACATTTGGTGAGTAACATTTGAAATACATTTGGTGACATAAGTTTCTAAAATTTCATCTGTTAAAAATAGTAAAGTTTTCCAGATTTTTAATGTCAGTTCAGTGCATGTACAGCCAGTAAAAAAAATAAATCAAAATCCAAATACCCTTCACTATTCTGGTTTCTGGAGTCTTTCAAACTAAAAGCATCTTTATATTCAGAATAATGTCTACTATAAATAAATGTGCATCTTATTTGCATAAGGGGTTCTTTTTAAATTTAGGTACTCATTATTTCTGAAAATTTAAATGACAACACCCTTCTTTTTGTCATCGTGAGATTTCTTATGTCAACAATTTGTTAAATATAAATTTGTTTGAGATTCTGGTTATAAATAAAGGAGATATATGGAAAATATCCTTTGGGATCCATCTCCATATTTAAGGTAATAAAATAAAGAAGGTTGCAGAATAAAATAAAGACTGCAGTTATACCTTTTCTAGTTCGCTGTTATGGCACATTCTTTACAAAAACATCTTAATAGGCTTGTGGGGTCCCAAACTCATGATTTTTAGCAGCATAAATGACATTTTTAACCATCAATATGTTATTATTAAATGAAGATTATTGAATTTACAAAATTTAGTCCCCTTGTGGCCACTAATAAATTTTCCTCAGTAAGTTGGGTGATAATTATTTTATTGGAATTTCATTGGAATTTTATTAGAATCATTCAAAAATCAATTTTCAATTGCTGCTTAGACTGATTTAATTAGACATTTTATCTTATTTCTTTGACTCTTGGCTTTTGTTTTTATAGCAGACAAATGTTTATCATTTTAAACATTAACATATTTTTTTCGTTTATAGTACAATTTGATTTTACTTATAAAACTGAAAAAGAAAATTTAAAATACTTTCTAATATATACAAAGAAGCTCAATACTATTTAATTTCATGCAACTTACTATAATCACTAATATATACATGAAACATTTCAACTGAATAAGATGTAAGGTGGCTGTTTCTGTCAAATTCTTGTATACTATGTTGCAGCATAAAATCTACAGTGGTGCTAAAAAAAAAAATTATCACTCCAAAAAATTCAGTATTTTCAAAATAAATGTTTAATATATCGTGATAAACCAGAATGTTGCAACCTATTTTTAGTGCATTGACCCATATATGAGAATTTCATGTGTCATCGCCCTCTAGCCATGATCATTCGTACAGTAGATATTACTTCATCCCAGCTCGAAAATTTAACAAAATATTTTTTAACTATGCAAAATTCTTTATTATTAAGTATTTAATAAAATAAGAATATCACATATTTCTCTTTATTAATAAATGAAGAATGTCACATATTTCTTATTATTTTGGAATATTTCACACATACATTTCTAAGTTAATAATTTTTTCACTTTACTGGATATAATCCTCTTCAATGTATATATCAATATTAAATACTTTAAATGTGTTACTGTTCTTTTTTTCACCATTGTTATAGAAATATGTGGGTGATGCAATTGCGTATCACAGTATCATGCCAAAATAATTCCCACGTTACATAAAGTGGATCTCCAAAGCCAACTCTCATTTACATTTTATAGAATAGCTTGCCTTCAAACATAGTTACAAAACAGAAGATTTGCATAAGAAATATTCTTTGCAGTCATTGTTATGCCTTATAAATGCAATTAATAACTTGAAAGTAATTAAAAAAGTATATTATTATTTCTCATATACTTCAAGGGTACTCCTCACGCTGAAGTTTAATTTGCAATTTCACCATTTATTGTTGATTTCAATTTTTGAATGAAAATTAATATTATGTTATATAAATAACTTGTATAAAATATTAAACAAAAGGTTCAAGTTATATAGTGAGAAATAGACATAATGGTAATAGGCATTGATTGCTGAATCGACTTTCAGATTTGTCATTTTACTTTACGTTATGGGTTTTTTCTTAATACAAATGCAATAACAATGTCGGATGACTCATTGCACATGAATCCAAACTTTGCATTGCACTGCAATTTTGAAATTTTACTTCTGAGTATTTTCTTTTTGAAATTGATGAGTGGTTTCCAAAACAACTTCACAATTATGCAATTTTGAATATAGGTCTGTATTTCAATAACTATAAAAAGGAATGAACTAACATTTTTCACACCAATTTCCAACAGGGCTGAATCAATTGTCATCAAAATTCACCAATGTTTCAATTCATATTTTTTTAATATGATTTTCATAATTAATAATTTATATTAGAAATTTGTTTGAAGATGAATAGTGGTACACATTTTGTTTGGGTTATTTAGTATCACAATTTAAAATAGGAATTTGTTTGATAGGCTTATTATTTCAAAAAATATAAAAGAAAAACTGCAGCATCCATCTAACAGAAGCTCGAAATTTCAAACAGTCATAACTTCCCAAAATTTGAGTAAATTATATAAATTTTATATGTATTGGGAGTGCTTTGACCCATGAGAATCAGAATCTGTTATCAAAGGGTGGTGTTGCTCTTTGGAAAATCAAGTTGGTGCAAAGTTTAATATAAAGAAGACCCCTTATGCAAATTAGTGGCTCATTTATTTATAGTAGGCATTATTACAAGTCTGAAGATACATTTGGTTTTACTGTATGACCTGAAGAGCTGAAATAACACACAGTGTTTAGATTTCTTTTCCACTGGCTGTAGATTGTGTAAAATAGTTTCTGCTGAAATTCAGAGTCTGTTCTGTTAAATTTATTTATTTTGGGCGATATAACCAAAACTTTATTTCAGAAACATTGATAATTAATAATGTTTTATCTTAAAGCACTGTCACAAGGGGCATCTTGGGACACTAGAAGGGTTTTGAAAAAAAATATATATATATTAATTATGTATTGCATTTGAAGTGGATTATATGTTTATCTTATGCAAAAATGTTTTAACATTGAGGTAAGTATTTTGTTAAGATAGAATTGTTAAAGAAGTAGGTATATAAAAATCAATAGCAACTGAAAAATATCCCATAGTACCTCACTCTCCTCTGTATTTCAAATGCAATTAATTGAGTATTCATTATAAATCATCTTGTGAATTTATAACTTATCATGGAATAACAAGCCACAAATTTTGTATTCAACTTGTTTCATTTGTGATGAAACTGCATGAAAGAAAGGTATTTTGTGAAAGGTTTTTATGCTTAAATTTTCCAAGTAAAATTTGCAAATTTAAGAAAGAAATGTTGTGCATAGCTTGAATTATTAAAGATTCATCCCTTTAACTTAGGATTAATTTGGTAGTGATATTTTTTATGTTTACTTAATTTTAGATTTGATTGAGCTTCTTGAAAATTTGAGAGATACCTCTGGTGATAAAAGACATTCTTCTCGGCGAAGTAGTGCAAATCGTGATCGAAGTCATAGTCGTGCAAGAAGTCCATCACTGAAGCGAAGAAATACATCAAATGAATCAGATGTTAAGGGTGATTATACAGAAGAGCAATTAGAAGCTGTTCAGAAGTATGTATTGATATGCTGCATTTTGAAATGTTGAATGTATCTTGTTAAAATTTTAGTTATATCTGTTTGCATTCTGTATTTTGTGGAGGTTATTGATATAAGCATGGCTTTTTTGACATACACTGGAACATGCTTATAATGAGTATGCAGTTAGTAGGATTTTGGATTTGATGAGGAAATCATAAACTTTTATCTAGAGATGTGGGTCACAAAATTTTCTGCTATGTTTTTCAGAAAATTTTCCACTTCTTTTTATCTTTTTAATTAGTTTGAAAATGGAATGTAATACTCCTTTCAAACTTTTTTTTATTTTAAAGCGGGTAGTTTTACAAAAGTCTTTGATCATTGAGTATTTTAATTTTGAGGACAAAGCAAAAAAGGGGGGGGGGGGGGGCAGTAGGCATATGAGAATCAAAAAGGTACAAGTGACAACTTACTCATTCTCAGAAAATAACACTAACTTTTTTAACAAGCCTATTCTTTAAATGTTAAGTTTTGAAAAAATTTATAAAAATATTAAAAATATGGTATGTTTTCATTAGTTCTACTGAAGGAAAATGCTTTAGTTGGTCTAAATGTATGTTTAACTCAACATCCAGCATATTTAATAATTTACTTTTATACATATAATAAACAGTAAATTATTTAGATTCTGTATCAATTTAATATTCTTAAAATTTTTTTTCAAACTGTTCTTTTTGTGCAATGTTTTAAAATTGTGAGTTCAGAAAAAATATTTTGTTATAGATAAAATAGAGTTATTGTATATAACTTTTTAAAGCACATGTACTTAAGGAAAATTTAGCCACTGACTGCAGTATACAGATATAAGAAATTTTCATACATATAATTTTTTACATTTCTAAATTTAAATTTTTTTTATTAGCCATGTTATATAGAGATGTGGCTCCAAAAATGTTTCTTTTTTTCTTTCTAATTAATTTGAAAAAGTAATGTAGTTTTCTTTCTAAACTGTTTTTTTTTTCTTTTTGAAAAGTAAGTAGTTTTACAAGAAGCTACAGATGGACAGACAAACAGACATTTTCCTTTATTATTATAGATAGGTAGATTACATCTTCAACACACAAAAATTATATACATTTTAAAATTTACAAAAAATCGACTATTAATTGTATGGATTCTGTTTGTTTACAGTTTGTTTAAAAGAGAATTTTTCAAATTGTGTTAAATCTTTCAAATGGTGTTAAGATGGAAACTCAAACTCAGATAATATTTTCAGTTACTAAGGAATTCATTTGGGTAAAAGTCATGCTAAAATATAAAAAATTAAAAAACTAATTTAAATTAAAAAAATAATGCCAATTTGCACTTTTCTGGGAAGTAGGTACCTGTGTACCAAATTTCATGGCTGTACTTCACTTGGGTTTCCTGCTATAGATGAGCAAACAGACAGACATTTCCTTTTATTATTATAGAGATTATGTCTGACATGAAATATGTAAGTATTTTTAGAATTCACAAAAAATCGACTATTAACCATATGGATTCCATTTAAAGTTTGTTTGAAAGAGGATTTTTCTATCTTTCCAATGGTGTTAAGTTGGAAACTCTGAGATAATATTTTCATTTTCTAAGGAATTTATTTGTGTAAAAATCATGCTAAAACATAAAATAACTAGAAAATTAATTCGAATTAAAAAAAACTAATGCTGATGTGATGTGCACCTTCCCTTGTCCTGAAGTACGTATGTACCAAATTTCATGGCCATATATTATTCGATTTAGATTGATATACGTCGATTTTCTGGCCAAGGAAGGGGCAGCAATTTCTCATATTTCACCAAGTGCTGAGATCCAATTTCACAATATCAAGTTTGTAATCAAAAACACCTTTAAAAATGACCCTTAAAAGAACTCAATTATTCAGAGAATTTTCAATAATTCAGAGAGGAATTCTCATAAATTGTGGTGGAACACAAATTCAGAGTATACAAGATTGACTTAGGAGGAGAGCTGTAGTGGAATTATGCCTTGTTACTGGCCATTATTGCCTTGCAAAATATCTGCATCGAATTTGTATATTTGACGACCCTTTTTGCCTCAAGTCCTCCTCCTGAAAGTCTGTGACCTTCAGGAGGTAATGGATAGGACTCACCTTCTTCACTGCCCGGCTCTCTCTCCGCAACATCTGAGTGGTAGCGATATTGGGAAACAAGGGACCATATGAGTGGTCTATAGACTTTCTTCTGTGGCTGTAATTTTTTCTTATTTCTGTTCATGTTATTTTTTTTTTTAGCTCCAGTTATCTTTTGTGCCCGCCATTGGAAATAAAAAAAAATTTAGAATAAATGTCATATTTTTTGTTTTATCTAGAATTAAGAAGAGTAAGGATTTCTATGAAATCTTGGGTGTTTCTAAAGATGCTGGTGAATCTGACATCAAGAAACAGTATCGGAAGCTGGCTCTTCAATTTCATCCTGATAAAAACAAAGCTCCAGGGGCTACTGAAGCATTTAAAGGTATGTTTTAAATGTAATAATTCTGTTTTGGAGTTAATGTTTATCATTTAATTTTTGCTTACTATAATTTTTTATTCCTTATTTCTCTAACTGCATTATTGCTAACAGCATAGTGTAATTTTGAAAACATGTTCTGAAGAGTAAATTTGATGCAATTATTACAATCTGTAAATTCTGGAATCCTATGGATTGAGATCAAACATTCAAAAGCCCTTCTTCCAAATTATCAGATTTTTTTTTTTTTTTTTTTTTTTTTTTTTTTTTTTTTTTTAAGTCTGAGTTAAGACTGAACAAAATTGATCTATATGTTTTTCATATTATAATATTTAAACTTTGACATGTTGTAATTAACTAAAAATTTTTTTAAGCTAATGAAAGTAAATAATTGGTTATTCATTGGTAATTCATTAGCAGAGAAAAAACTCTGTACTTAGGTTCATCTTGTACTTAGGACCACATAGCTTTACTTTAATAATATTTATTTTGTAGCAACTACTCTTTGAGGTAAGTGACGACATGGTTTGAAATCTTAGCAACCATTTTGAATGAAAGCAATAAACAGATGAGTAGATGGAAAATTTCTGATGTGATGTTCAAAACTAAAATTTTCCACATCATTTTGATTTTTATAGGGTAAATGCATTATATTTTTATAGAGTAGCATTTGCGAGAAAGTTTTGGTAAAACTTTTGTTGTGATGTATGACAGATAGTTTTTGTTATACCTTAAGAGAAAGAAACGAATATCAACAAAACTATTTTACAAATGGTAGCTATACCTTGTATATAGGGTGTCCCAAAAAGATTGAAACATGCTTTAATTCTTTACCTGTTGGAGATAAGTGGGCAATGTAAATTACAAAAATTTTGAAAGTAAGGTAGGAAATAAGATTACATTAATAAAATAGTCCTCCCATTAATTTTCAAAAATTTACACTTTTTAAATTTTTATACGACCCCCTTAGACAAATTTGGTCAATCAGAAAATTTTTATTTTTATCACAAGATCATTAAAATAAAACCGCATATCTGTATCTTTAAAATTGAGCAAGTTATATTTAATTGAACATTGTGAATGGGGACTATATATCAAATTAGAAATGTAAATTTGTGACATATCACAAAAAAGATAAAACTGGATGATAATACATAGGACACATTTTTGTGAATACGTAGGCTCACCATGCAATCACGGATTCATAAGTACACTTTCATTGAGACGTGCCATTTTTTATTTGAAACAATTAAAATAAATAAGTAAACAAATGCAAGTATGTATTTGATTTTGAAATGTAACAAAATTTTTCAAAACGAAGAATAGAACACACAGATGATTTTTTTTTTCCTTTAACTCTAATTTAGCCATTTCAAATGTTTTTAATAAAATAATTTAAAAAACACTGAAGAATGAAATGCAGACAATTTATTTTTAATTTACGTATTTATTCCCAGTATTATTTCTATTCAATACAACTAAACTTTTTTTAATATTATATCAAAATAAAGAAGATTAGAAATCATTCAGTGAATCATCAGCATGTTTAGTTCTGAATTAACCAATTAAGAACACGTAATTGGTTGTGCATTATGGCATTTTTAACAAATAACGAGCTTTTCGAAATAACAATGATGTATGCTCTGTGTAATAGAAATACTGCAGAAACTGCTTGGTATTTTGGACGGCGATATCCAAACTTGCCTGAACTTTCATGTACATTTGTTTATCAGATGATGAGGAGATTAAGAACTACCGGTTCATTTCATCCAAGACCTGGCCTTAGAAGAAAGTATTTGTACATGGAGGACCAAGAAACTGACATCGCATATTTTTCTTTCAACCCATGAACAAACATTCAAAAAGCAAGTGAAACTTTGGGGCTACCTAGGATATCAATTGCTAGAACACTTGGAAAATACCATTGGCATCCATTTTGAATTCATGGCCCTCAAGCACTTCATCCCTCCCATTTTGATCTGCGTGTAGCATTCTGCAACTGGTTGTCAATCCCACAAGACATCAATTCGAACTTTGTCAAGAACATTCTGTGGACTGATGAATGTTTGTTTATGGAAGATGGAGCAATCAATACTCACAACAATCATTGTTGGTATAATACGAAACCATTTTTTGTTCGTGAAATGCATCACCAGAGAAAGCTTTCTGTGTCTGTATAGTGCAGAATTTGGAATGGAAAACTGATTGGTCCTATGTTTTATGAAGGGACTCTTACAGCTGAAAAATACATGCAGCTTATTTTAAACAGTGCTGTAACAGATTTTATGGAGATCACAACATTATCGCTTCTAAAAAACATGTATTATCAACAAGATGGCGTGCCTGCACACCAGGCTATTATTGTGACAAACTGGCTCAATGAAAACTTTGATAAACAGTGGATTGGTTTGAAAGGAGCCACAAAATGGCCCCCTATATCCCCTGATTTAACTCCTCAATTTTTACTTATGGGGTCGTCTTCAAACACTAGTTTATAATACTCGCCAACTAAACGCAATTGACCTTAAACAAAAGATAATTGATGCTTGCAACAATATTAGTGGTGAAACAGTCCCAAAATATTTACAGAAGCATTATTAGAAGAGCTCAGTTATGTATTGGAGTTGAAGGAAAACATTTTGAGAATGCTTTGTGAATTGTATTTTTAGTATTTGTAATGAAATTTGTCCCTTTATATCAGTGGTCTTCTATCTATGTATGCATATTTTAATTATGTTCCCCAACCGTGTATTGAGTTCCACTGCTTTATATGATTTCTGTCTGTATAATGCTTTATTTAGATGCATTTGTGATAAAAAATTTTGACACATATTAATGCATTTTTGATCTAAAAACAATTTCCATTGACATTTTGTTTATGATCCCTATTTTCATTGATGAAACAGCCTTTCACAGGGTACGGAAAAATGACATAATTCAGATTTTTTCCTTTATCATAATTCAGTTGATTTTAAAGATACAGATATGCAGGTTTTTTTAATGATCTTGTTGCATTAAAAATAAAATGTTCTGATTGACTAAATTTGTCTAAGGGGGTCATATAAAAATTTAAAAAGTGTAACTTTTTGAAAATTAATGGGAGGACTATTTCATTAACGTAGTCTTATTTCCTACCTTACTTTCAACACTTTTGCAATTTACATTGCCCACTTATCTCCAACGGGTAAGGTAAAGAATTAAAGCATATTTCAATCTTTTTGAGACAACCCTGTATAGTTCCACATATGGCCCTTGGTACAATTTTATCATTTATGTAGTTAATTTAAATAAAACTGGAAAAGGGCTGAAAGAATTTTTTATGTTGTAAAAGTAAATAAATTTATAATATAGGTTTGCGATTTTTGCATTACACTGTCTTATTGAAGCAAATTAGTGTTGATACTTTTATTCAAGATCTAACTTCACTCAGTATTTACGAGGCATGTTTTTTAAGTAAGTACCGTTTTGGAATTAAAATAAGACGTGCAAAGATATCGCAATAATTTTATTTCTACATGAAAGCCTGTACCTTAATCTACTTTTCTACATAATTTCCGTGAATATTGAGGCACTTGTCATAACGTGGCACCAGTTTTTGAATACCCTCCTCATAAAATTCTGCCGCCTGACTTGTTAACCACTGTATCACAACTGTTTTGACTTCGTTATCGTCTTGAAGACGCTGACCACCCAGGTGTTTCTTCAAGTGCAGGAACAAATGGTAGTCGCTGGGCGCCAGATCAGGGCTGTATGGAGGATGATCTAGAGTTTCCCATTTAAAAGATTTGATGAGATCTTTGGTCCGATTAGCCACATGTGGACGGGCATTGTCATGCAGCAAAACGATACCCTTACTCAACTTGCCACGTCTTTTGTTCTGGATTGCACGACGCAGATTGTTCAATGTCTCACAATAAGACGCTGCATTGATTGTCTCATTACGAGGCAGAAACTCCACTAGCAATACTCCTTTTTTGTCCCAAAAAACTGTGCACATGATTTTCCGGGCAGAAATTGTTTGCTTAAACTTCACTCTTTTGGGTGATGATGAATGTCGCCATTCCATGGATTGTTGTTTTGATTCTGGTGTGACGTAGGCCACCCATGTTTCGTCACCAGTAACAATTTGGTCTAAAAAATCTTCACCTTCATTGTGGTACCGCTCAAGGAAAGTCAATGCACTGCCTAAACGTTGGGTTTTGTGCAAATCCGTCAACATTTTTGGAACCCAACGTGAACACAATTTCCGGTAATTCAAGTTCTCGGTCATAATGCGATACAAAACACTACGAGAATATTGAGGAAACCAGTCGCACATTGATGAAATTGTAAAGCGTCTGTTTTCTCTCACCTTTTCTTCCACTTTCTGCACCAAATCTTCATTAAAGACCGAAGGACGCCCACTCCGTTCTTCATCATGCACATTTGTGCGGCCATCTTTAAATGCTCTCACCCATTTCCTTACCATTCCATCACTCATAATGTTTTGTCCGTAAACTTCACAGATCTCACGATGAATATCGATCGGTTTTACGCCTTTAGCACTAAGAAATCGTATAACAGCCCGTACTTCACAATCGGCGGGACTCACGATTGTCGGAGGCATCTTAAACACTCAGTAAACAACGTATACAATGAAGAATCAGACTGTAATGGCGTCAGTGCGTAGACAAGAGATGTAGGTAACCAGCGCGCATACGCGGAACGCCGACCGTAGCGCTGCGGCGGCGGAATCGCAAAACGGTACTTACATAAAAAACATGCCTCGTACTTTAAGGTGAATTAAATCTAAAATGCCCTTATTTTGCACAAACATGTATTAATAATTAACATAGCCTATTGTTTTGAATAATAACCCATGTTCAATCCTATTGGTCCAACTGCCATTGTACCTAGGGTCATTTGTGAAAAAAAAAAAAAATCAAAATTTAAAGTGATTTCAGCACAAAGAGAATAATATACTTAACCAGTTTAAATTATTTTCATTACTGAAGGTTTGTTCAACGTAATATTATTACAGTTTGAAAATAGCTGACCCTAGGTTTAAGAGTTTCACCTGCACATTTTACTTAATAAAGGAAGATGTCTGTGTGCCTGTTTGTCTGTTTGTGCAGTCAGTAGTGTTAAATTTAAGTGTTGTACGACCATGAAATTTGGTACACAGGTACTTTAAGACCTGAATAGGTGTACTGCTGCATTATATTTTAAATTTTGAATTAGTGTTTTAGTTATTTTATAGGTCCGGATTTCTTTTGCAACCACTAAAAACACTATAACATGCATGGAGAAAAATGCAACTGGGATTTTATTTGAGGCATGGTGGTAAGATCGTAGACAAGCACCTTGCTCATGAAACTGGGAATTTCAGACAGATCATGTTTCGGTAGTAGGATTTAAAATTCAGAAATTTAAAAACAAGAGTTTTATAAATAGAGATTTGAATTTTGAAATATTAGACTGTAACAGTATTAGACTGTAACTGTGCATTCTCTTGAAAAAAAAAATTTTTTTTTTCTATGATAATAACTTCTAAAGTTAGTAATTAAGATTTAAATGGTTGTAAATCAAAGACTTTTTGCTTTGAGATGAAGAGAATTTTTAAGTCTTCAGTATTCTAATAAAAAAAATGATTTCATAGACCAGGGCAATGCCAGGGTTAGTTCTAGTCATGAATATTTCACAGAAACTTTTAATCTGTTAAGCTTCCCTGAGTCTTTCTACTTTCCTTTTAATTTTAGCTTCATCTTCAATACTGAATTCTATGCTACAACTTCAGTTATTATGGCAGTATTTTAATACACCCAAATGCAGATGCATTCATAGTTAGTTGAATTACAGTTATGAATATGAAATATAAACAAAGTAAAAAGCTTCTGTGTAAAACAAAGCTCCTTTCATTATCTTGTTTCTGAACATACATTTTGATAATTTTAGTGGAGTTACAATTATATGTTCAGCATATTAACACCTCTTCCAAATTCCTTAGTCTATCCATTTTTATCAATTTTTATATGATTATATTTCGAATGAAAGTGTATATCTGTTTCAGCATTGTGATCGATTTAATAAAAAATACCAAAGTATGTACAATTGGTGTGTGGGAGGTGTTCGATTGGTTTAATGTGTAACATGTATCTCTGTTTTAGTTTGTGTTCATATTATGTCTTTAGAAATAATTGAACAACTGAAATGAAATTTGATGTGATTATTATAATCTGTAAATTCTAGAACCGTATTGATTTTGAAAGGATGTTAAACATTCAGAACCAGTTAAATAACCGATAATTTTACATATAATATTTTTTATTTGAACAAAAATGGTATTATTTTTAGAATGTTGAACCGTATTCAAGATGCTACATGTTTTATGAATTAATAATAAATTACAGAAAAATTTCGTAAATATTACCAAGTGAATGAAATATGACTTAACAAATTAATTAAGATAATTATATTGCAACTAGAACATTTCTTTCATGAAACAATTTGGCAATAATCCTGACATTTTGCAATAATCCCAGTTTTGTGTAAAAGGCATTGCCAAGCAATTCGAAGCCATTTAGATATGAATTTTGTATGTAAATATAAATGAATGTTTTTGTAAAGGTGGAGATTTATACAAATTTGTCAAATGCACTAATAAATTTCAATTTATATAATATTTATTCAATCTGAATAACATTGTGCCACAATTTTTTAATGTGAATATAAATACTTGTTTCTAAATTCACTAGATGTAAATTCATCATTGTGTCTCAAGAGAAAGTCAAGTTCTGCTTATATAATTTATTTTTCTCCTGTTTATGTAAGATAATTTTAGTACTAATTCCTTTCTGTCTTTCTTTCCAGCTATTGGGAATGCATTTTCAGTCCTAAGTGATGCAGAGAAGAGAAAACAATATGATGCATTTGGTTCACCAGAAAATAAGAGCTACAGACAGCCTACTTATCAGCGAAATTCTGGATATTATGAATATTCTAGGGGCTTTGAAAGTAAATTAAGTTTTATGTATTTTTTTTAACTTGCTCTGTATGTTTGGTATTTTTCCAAAATTTAAGTACTGTAAGATCAGGTTACAAACAGCAGCTCAAGACTTACTAATTTGCTCGTAGATGCTCAGTAAATCTTTTCTGCAGCAAAATTATGTAATTCAGAAAGAGGTTATGGGAAGACATTTCCATTCACAATAAGATGTGTGCTGACCTACTCAGTTTGTAGTAAATTTCTCAGTAGTCATTCAATTAAACTAAATTATAAGTAAAGATTTGCTTACATGCTTATATCTTCTAAGGCAGTGATTTTTAAACATTTTAATCTCATGGCACACTGTTTCAACTTGGAATGCTTACTTGGAGTATTTACTGAGTGACAGTGCTGTTCTAGAGGCATTACCCCTATTTAGGCATGGATCCTTCCTAAGACCTAACTGTCGCATGGTAAACCCATGAGCCAATATTTTCGGGAATGCGACCTAGAGTCTTCTTATTTATTTTTGGGGGTCAGCCTTTTCGTTCGGCCATCTGCACTCGAAATAGAAAACCAGGATGTCGAAGTTTCTTTAGATCTCGTATTTGTACCGAAATATTTTAACGTGCGGCTTTTTCGGACAGATCATAGGGTTCTCGGCTGGTTTGAATTAGTTGGCCGAAAGAGTATCGGTTTCGCAGGGGCTTGAAAAGGGACTTTTGTTTCTGGGGGTCTAAAGGCCAATGGCGTTGCTTTGGGGTCAAGGGGTTAAGACCCTGAATCCAATGGGATGTTTGTGTGCGCCTCAGGGGCGTGTTTTAAAATCTTGGAGAGAGAGAGTTTTTCAGAATTTAAAAAAGGAGCGAGGAGAAGGAACTGTGTGGTGTTTGAAAAAAGTCGGCTCCCAATCATGGTCCTTTATAAAGAGAGATGCTGCTCAACTGCCAGTAATGTTGGTGAGTTCCACATTTAAGGGCCTGTGCCTGATTTGTATCTTTTATCTCTCTCTCCGGGTTAAGGATATTTAAATATTTCATAGGGATGTTTTAAGCTTAATTTTTAATTATCATCTTTTCAACTTTAGTCTGTGAGACTATATACACTTTCGTTTTGTTTAACTTAATTTGGTATGCTTTCCATTTTTGAATATGGGAAGTGGTCTTTTAAATACTTTGAATCAATGTAATGTAAATATTTATATAGTGTAAATAAATTATTGTTTTATATATACACACGGCCTTATTCTTTTTCGCACTCTTACCGGGCGTGTCCTAAAAAGGAAGTTACCTTAGGACACTAACTACTATTAAAGTCAATTAGGTGAATAGTAGTTCAAGAAATGTCTCAAATGCTCCAAACACTAGTGGGCAGTATAACCAGTTAACACTCATCTCATATTAGTAAATAACATTGTTAAAAATATTTAACACTTATTTTATATTCATTCTTATTTTCCTATTTTAATAAATATATTTTTGTTGTTTTTCTTGCAACATAGTTATGGAATTTCATAGCACCTTAATCTGTTACAGCACACCCTTTGAGAATCACTATTTTAAGGTGTCTGATACTTATCTTCTGATGCAAGCAAGCTCACCTCATCTCTTACTTCTTACTTCTACATCCATTCATTAATGATATCCAGATTTATTCTTTTGCTCTGAATTTTATATTCTCTTCTAACAATCTGTTAAGCTTTCCAGGTTTGTTAAATCTAGAAAACTATACAATTTTTCTTCTTAAAAGTGAGAAAATCAAGATTGAAAGATTGAATTAGCTTTGTACCAATTAAAAGGCTATGGTTTCATTTAATCAGGAATCTCACTAAATGGTCTTGTTATAATTGGGTTTTACTGTATTAAATTTATGTATTCATTCTATTTTTGTTTTGTGTATGGTTTTTATATAAATGTTATAAAATTGAAGTTGAATTAGAATGATTTATGAATTATTTTAATTTTTAGCAAAAATTGTAATTTTTAATTTTTTTAGGTGATATATCAGCAGAGGAATTGTTCAATATGTTTTTTGGAGGTGGCTTTGCTAGTGGAATGGCAGGTAATTGAAATAATATAGTCTTATGCACATACATTTATATTTATGTTTAATGCTTGTAAAATCCAACAAGATACTATAATATGGAGTGAGTGTGGCACTATCTTCCCTATGCTATTAGTATCATCAAACATGAAACAGCTGACTATTGGTGAGGAGGAGAAGGGCATCCATGATTTGGCTATTTTTACATTAATATTAGGTAGTATACCCTCAGGTTTTATTTTATCTTTTTAAGACGAGGTTGATAAGATACTTCACAAAATTTGATTAGAATATTTTTATTTACCCGTAAAAATGGAGTATGATACAATCATAATTTTAAAGTTTATGAACATACATACATAAAACTACTACATACATAAAAGTTTTGAATGGATTCAGTAAAACTATTATTTTCACTTTTAGGGAGCTCCCCCGCTACTTGTTAATGTTCGTCAACCCCAATTACTTGTTTTGTCCCCTACTTGCTGGCCAAGCTTCGCCACCTACTACCCTGTAATACACTCATTAGGGGTTCTCTCCTTGTTCACTTACACTCTCCAACCCTCGAAGCTTGCTTCATGAGTGGCTTCAACCCAGTCAGTACACACGACCACTTTTGTGCTTCCTGCAAGCTCCAGAAATCTGGGATAGTTCACTTCATGAGCTCTTTTATAATGCCTGCTATGCAGGTATAGTATACATGTTGGAGTTTCACGTTTTGTTTGCTGATGCTCACAAACCCCCTGAATTCCATTAAAAAATTCTAACACTGAAGGCATAGTGGCCGTGAGAACATTCCCAGTCCCCATGTCACTAGATTGACGATGCTCACCAACCATTGGGAAAATTTGATCAAGAAGCTGTAGGTTCATGTCATGCCCAGCCTCAAATTCAAACGAGACTATGCCAGACCTGCCAACTGTTACGATTTAATTGTATTTAGTACAATAAATCACGAGCAGTACGATAATATGATTTTGCCACCAAAAGTACGATTTAAAAAAAAAAATTACGTTTTTCCCTATTTTTTCCATTTTTTTTCGTTTTTCCCCCTTTTTTCCCTTTTTCAGACCGAAGTAGGGAATTTCGAGAGGCTTTTGATTTCCAACAAATTCCTCTGCCTTTGGTTTTCCAATGAAAATAAACAAAATACACCGGCAACTAATAGAAAATCCTGTATGTCTGGACCTTGTTTCCAGCAAAAATATTCTTCTGGGTTTTTAAAAAAGGCAAAGTCAGCCACATATGTTGGTTTAAATAAAAGTTAGATTTATTAATGTTGTAATGTGCGAAAATTGTGTCCTTACCTTTCTTTTTAATAGAAAGCAAAAATCCACGATGTGCATTATAGTTTGTTTTATGTTGATGCATTTTACTAAAAAATTAATAATTTTATTTAAATTTAAAATGCTTAATTTAAAAATTAACAACATAAAAATGCTGTGGATTGTAATAATTTAATTGGTTTCTCAATAGAATTTTGATGTAGGGAAAAAAATCCCTACAGCCTGATTATCAAGAATTTACATAGCTGAAATATACCGCGCGTACATTATCGTGTGCGTCGTGTTACGCTTTTTGGCTCTGAGAGGTTGGCAGATCTGCTATACAGTTTATTCTATGATCAATTTAGAACATCATCTTTTATGCAAGATTCTCTCATATTCTCTATAGCATGGCCTGGGCAGAATCTTTTTCCGTATTACACAGTGCTTGAAAAGCTGTAATGTAATTTAATAGAATTTATAAATTCTTTTCACAGCAGTTGCGAAAAGGGATGTTAAACAGTTCTAATTTATTTCTATTTATTCACAAAAATGACACCAGCTTAGGTTCTCTACATTTTTAAAAGCTTTTAGAATCTAAAACTTTCATGCCACACTACATAAAAGTGAAATTTCAGCTTAGGTAGAACTCTATCTGCAACTCTGCTGATAGAGTTTTTTTTTTTTTTTAAGGTCAAAGAGAAACTTAAACTGATTGCCATTAATGTTTAAATTTTATTTTTGATGTTTTTTGCTTTTATGTCTATAAAACTTCCCCTTTAGGTTCTTGAAACTTTTAGATAAATCATTAGTTCATTGTCACTCTAATTTAAAATTAATTTTCAAATGACTAACAGTTTAAAATATTTAAAATTAAGTCATTAGTATCAATACATTTTTAAGTTTGACTAAATTACTTAAGAATATATTTTTATTCTGAAATATTTGAATTTCAGCTAATTCCTATTCTCGACGGCCACAAAGGAGATTTGCTACAAGAGATCATCATTCTCAGCAAGATGTGAGCATTTATTTGAGTACTTCTGATTATTTTGGAAGAACTACCTAACATTTAGCATAATATTAGATAGATCTTAAAAAATATAACTCTTGCGCAGTCCTTTTATGTAAACATTAAAACATTTATGTAAACAATATGTAAACATTTGATATTAATAGTAAAAACAGGTTTGTGTGACACCTTGGGGAATAAATAAAAATAATTTGTACAAAAAGATAGAAAAATGTAAGACTCCGGATTCTGATAATTATTTTTGTTTACTGAGGAAAAAAAAATATTTTCTTGCTTTCATTGTATACTGGTATCTATTTTATTTAATATATCAATAGTGTCTATCAGATAAGTTAATTTTAATTTAAAATTTTCAGCAACAAGTAAATCAATATATTTTATATCAGGCTTCCGGAAATCGTCCGTCCTTGCCGGGTTAAAATTCGGCGAGGACGACCAATTTTCGGAAGTTGCCGTCCTCTCGGACGGCCTTGAGATTAGAGATTCCGTAAAAAAAAAAAAGAAATTGTCATCGTAAAATTGTGGCGAAAGCCGCCCTTTCCCGTGCCATGAATGAAAATTGAAATGTCGTCACCTGCAAATCCCCCTAGTCTGCATTATCAATGCCTTCTTTCTAGGCGAGCCATCAGATCTGAATTGTAACCACAGGCGCTAGTTATTTTTTCTCCCCTCATCCTCCACCCAGTGAATCCGATGATCGCACGAAAATGCGATAGCGCACTCACGATCGAAGTGACATGTTCTCTTCTCCTTTTCAAGGTCTACATGTGCAGAATTTTCGGATTTTCACTTGTCAACAATTGTTGTGTTTTCTTGTCAAAAATACCAATGCTTAAATCCAGACCAAGCCCGAAGAAATTTATAAATGTAGAATGAACTCTGCCTGAAGATAGCTCTCTGCGTCGGCGACTTTCATTGCGTCAGTTAAGCGCTGTGGGGGTGGTGTATGAATATGCAGTTATAGCACTTCATCGTGAAGCAGTTGGTTCTAATTTATTATTGTTGTGCAATGTATTTAAGCACATATATTAAGGAATATAAAGTGAAAAAAATATTCTTAGGAGGACGGGTAAAAAATTTCAATAGCCGTCCTTGCGGACGGGCTGGATTTTGCCGATTTCCCAAAGCCTGTTTTATATTATTCTGTCTTCAAAAATACTTCAAAAATTTAGCTTTTGATTCGTATAGGAGTTAATATTGCATCACATTTGATCAATTAAAATTTTTCATGGGTTTAAAATTCAAAATTGTGGTTTTAACGCAACCTCAATCATAATGCAAAATAATTATATACAATTTTGATTTCTAATGTTTTCTTGCATTAAATATCTGATTTTAAATTTTTCAATTTTGCCACATATATGAAAGTAAATTATCATTAATATTATTACTAACTATTTTCTGTTTCTCATAAGCTTCAATATAATGTTTTTGTTTTAGACTCAAAAATGATTTCAATCTGCAGAATTATTGAACATTTATACCTGTTCTTTCCTCTTTTGTATTGGGTTCATAAAACATGTTCAAACAAAGACTCTCCTAAAATCATTTAAAAAGAGTCTGTTTGAAAAACATATTTAATATCCCTTTACAATTTAAGGATGCTTTGTTTGGTTCTCATAATAGTGGGAGCTGTTTAGCAAAAAATAAAATGTTTACATGCTCCTAATATTTTAACTTTATCTGAAAACAAGCAGGCCATCAGAAAGTTAGCATAAAATAAATGTCAATTGATCTGAACTAACCAGTAACTTAGAATCCCAATGATATTTTTATCTTAAATAATTAAAGGCAATGTCAGTCTGTCTGTCTGTCTTATACACTATAGGCTCAGCGACTGTGCATCGCAGAGCTACGAAATTTGGCAATCGGAGATGCGGGTGGGTGGGAAGGGGACACGTGAAAACCGATTTTTAAAATTTGAATTATTTTTTTGTTATTCAATGTTTTATGCGATTTTAACTGTTTTTTTCCCTTTTTGACCTTTTTCTCCACCAGCCAGACATCGTAGAAAAAAAAACAAATCACACGACTCCAAAGAGCAGACAATTACGAGTAAAAATATATCCATTTCAAATCTCAGGGACAAATTCTAATCTTTTTTAAAGATTTTAACACAAAAGTCACTTTCGCTCAAAAAAATGAATTTTCATTTTTAAATCCTCGCATCAGGAAAAGTTCCGAGATTTTCGACTAATAATTTACATTTTTAGAAAGTTCAAAAATCAGGCTTTCTTACAAGCCCAATCTGGTCAAGAAATAATTATAAATAGCTGCCCGATCCGGATTTTAAAGAGGTAATGATTTTAAATTTCTCGGCGAACTGTTAAGAAGTTCCAATTCTTCACCCACAGAAAACACCGTGCACGTGCAGACGCATGGCGTTTCCATGGCAACGGTGTTAAAGTTAGTTACCCCAAGCGAAGATTTGGGATCAGCCTGACTGTGGTGAATGGAGGGGAGGTCCTACAAGATGGATTTTACGTAATGCCTATACAAGTGGAACGGGCATCATATCGCACCCCATTGTAATCACCACAAATAAATTGAGCCAGTGTACGACGGCATAATAGGGGTGGACTCTTTAAAAAGAGCAGGACTGGTAATTGACTTGAAGGGGAATCGGTAATGGATATTTTAAATGATGGAACGATGGAATGAGGATATTTTAAATGATATTACTTTATATTTTTTGGCCTAGGGACAATTAAAAACCAAATTAGTATTTGCTTTTTATAAGGTTTTTGGCTCATTATGCTGGATTGAATTGTGGCGATGTATTGTTTACATCGCATGGTGGTTGGGACCACAATGGAAAAATTTGAATACTGAAGAAATAAAAAAAATAAATAAAAAGAAAGTTATGGAGATTGTCGCAGTGCCTTAAAATTTCATTGTTAGTTTTAATGTCATTAAACTAAACCAAGCTTTGTTAACTCCACTGGGTTGAAGGCACTTTAGTCTAGTGGTTAGTGCATGGGGATTGCACTCGGTAGTCCCGGGTTCGATTCCTGCCACTACCCAAACTGCCGCCGTGTTCACACGGAGTACGATCACATTAAACATGTGGATCCGTAAGTCCTTCTGAGAGGTTGGTGGTAGGGGAAGGAGGGTACGGTCCCTGTGGATGCCTCCCCCACTGGGTTCCGGTTTAAATTGAATGGCACATCCTGGCTGTCCAAATATTTACCTTACACCTTTCTAGTAGGTTGCTCCAGTGAGTTTGAAAATGGTCAGAATTTTCAAGGATAGCAAACAGGCTGGTCGCCGAAGGCAGTTAGTATATAATATAATACAGATACATTGTTGAATTCAAAATCAAAGATTTGTATATAGATCTGCATATTTTATGGCTCAATACACAATGAAAATACAAAAAAGAAAGAGGAAAAAGTTAAACTACTGCTACAAACATGCGTTATTCAGCATGTAAGAAAGATATAATAGTATCAGTTGATTTCAGAAGGTAAACAAGCTTCTTTCTGAGGAAGAAAAAAGTTACACTAATAATAGCAGTGCTAGTTATGTTAAGTTAACAGTGTTCTACCCTTACTGATGAACTACTTTATTTTTCTTGTCCTGAAGAAGGGTGCTTGTTTTACTTCTGAAACTTATTGTTACTTATAACTTTATGTGCTGTGTAATTACAAAATCTGATTAACAGGCAGTGAGGCTGGTTTCAAATGTTAACTTAGGCCTATTCATATTCACAGAACTCACTTGAAGGTATGTTTCCAGGTAATGTGTGGGCTGGTTTTGCACTTATGTGTTTATCAACCTGGAATAGCCAATTCTTGCAGTTGTAACAAAAAAACTTGCTATGTGCCAAAATTTTACGGAGACTGATAAATTCAGTCTTACCACATCTTACTACATAGCTGGCTTCAAAATTTCTTTGAAATTGAATGCAGTGCACATGAAACTGCAATGACCAAGTTCATAGTCATAGAACTTGCCTGTAGTGGGTATACTCATAGGCAAGTTAGGATTACACTCTTGTTGCCAATAACAGCATCCATAGACCACTTTCTAAGTTATTGTGCTCTCATCTTTGCAGAATTGGCTAATAGTTGCTAACTGCAATGAGGCATATTCTTAACTTTTGAACTTTTGTGAATTTTTGACATCTTATGTTTTCCTGAGTTTAAATTTCTCAATGTTGTTCTCTAGTATGTATATTAAATATCTATCTATTAGTTGTTTTCATATAAAAAAATATGGTTATTTAAATTCTATCAAACATGTATTTATTTATATTTTCTTTGCTTTTCAGGGACATGCGAATTACACTATACTTATGCAGATGCTTCCTCTCGTCTTTTTGGTTTTCCTATCTGTTCTTAGCAGTTTTTTCATTGCAGATCCCCCATATAGCCTTGGAAGGTCTCAGTAAGTACTTCTTTTTTTCTGGTTTTTGTTAAAAATTGTATAAATAGTGCCATCTTATATTTGTTTCCAAAATATTTTTATAACTATTGATGTATTTATTGATTTTTATGACCTGAAGAATATCTACTGATTTTTACATTTCAAAGGTTAGTAGGGAAGAGTGAAGCAGCTTGGGACACTTTTCAATTTTTGATTTTTATAAATATTTCTCAATAATTCTACCTTAACCAAGCACTTACCTTATGTTTATTAAGCACATTTACACAAGACAAAAGTATAATTCACTTCAAATATTTTATATAATTAATATTTTTTTTTTCTGAACCCTTCCAATGTTCCAATGCCTTCAACGAATAAATCATTATCAACTTTTCTGATGTAAATTTTTGGTTATATTGCCTGATTGAAATAACTAATATAACATTGAATTTTATATGAAACCATTTTTTAACATTTTTACAGATAATTTAGTGACTTTTTGAGTAACAGCCTTAAATTGAACTTATGTAGTAAAATAAAATAATAGCATATGGCAGTCCTTACAAAAACAATTGCACTGAGTTTCCCAAAGTGCTCTATTATCAGGTGTCCCAAGGTGTTCCACTATCATGTGCCCCAAAGTATCCTATTATCAGGTGTCCCAAGGTGTCCTATTATCAGGTGTTCCACTCATGTGTCCAAAGCTGACCTATTATCAGGTGTCTTAAGGTGTTCTATTATCATGTGTCCCAAGGTGCCATATTATCAAATGTCCCAAGGTGCCCAATTATCAGGTGTCCCAAGGTGCCCAATATTATGCTTCAATGTGCCCCTATTATGTGTTTTGAGGTACCATATTATCAGGTATTCCAAGTTGCCCTATTATCAGATGTCCAAAGGTGACCCCAATTGACCAGATTCTTCCTGAAGGCTCTCATACTTTTTGACTCTACAATGACATTTTACATCTAATTTCATAAAAAGCATGCCTGTTTCTTTGATACATAGTTTTATCTAAATAAATTAAATTTTAATCACACTGTTGCTGTCTGAAAATGTGCATAAAAGTTTTTTGACTGTTGTAAAAACTAAAAAAGGTGGATAAATTATTACCTAATTGCAGTGGAGCTTTCAAAACACAGCAGCAAATGCACAGGGGGGAGGGGGCATCCACTACTACATAAAATAACAATATTTTATTCTCAAACCTGATTTTAACATTTAAGGTGTCCCAAGGTGCCCCACTCTAGGGGCATACTGTTTTATGCATCCTGGATAAAATTTGTTCTTAAATAATGTGTATGTATTTATTGTTTAGAAATTTTATGGCTGTTTAAATTAGTGTTCTCCAAACTTCCAAGTTTAAAAACATGAAGCAAAAATGGGGAATGAAAATTTCCTTTTGTGCTCTTTTGATGCTTTCACAATTTAATATTTTTTATGTAAATAGTTTTTGAAGAAATTTTTTTTGACATACCTTTGGCATACATTAAGATATCTAATATTTTTGTTATTCCTATTTGAAGAAATTGAATATAAATCATCTGCTTTATCATTGAAGCACATTTGGTTTCTTTATCCAAACACTAGTTTCACCCCACAGCTATATAGCTAACTCTATAGAAGCTCAATACTTCAAAGATTGTTACAAAAAAGAAAAATAGCCAAATATCGTATTAACTGGTCCTATTCTTAGGTTATATTGATCTGTTAACAAAAGATAATTTTTTAATCCTAATTGGAAGCTATGCACATTAACATAAACTGCTAATTTTTTCTTGCCATCCATCCAGAAAAAGCCATCCAGTCAATATTTAAAGAGAACTTATAATTTCTTAGAATACCAGTAGTATTTCTAGTTCACAGAATGCCTGGATTACCAGTAACCAATGAAATAAGCTTAACCATTTTGCAATAAAGTATGGTTAAATGCACATTAACCAGATATTGGATACTATTATGCGTTTTCACCAATTTTGTTATTTGGAGAAGAGGTAGATAATGACATATACATTTATATTTACATACAGGGATCACTCTAAATAGTAAGATTTTCGGCAAAAATAATTTATTTCTATTGGTAAATTTCAATATCATATCATTTTCTTCAAATGGACTTTTTGTAAGACTATCTATAATGTGTATTCAGAAAGGAGCTTTTTTTTATGAATATCTCCATAACCAATGGCCTAGAAATTCAGAACATGGACTGGTTATCCACACACACATACGCAATAATAATAATATTTAATTTGGAAGAGATAGATAAAAAATGTGGATTTGTTTCTAGAACAGTTACAGCATAGCTGCCAACCGTTCCGGATTTTCCGGATTCGTTCCGAATTTTTACGTCTGTTCCGAAAATCCGAATTTTTTCCACAAAATCCGAATTTTTGAAAATATTCCTGTTTTACCCCATTTTCCCCCCTCTGCAACCATAAAAGTTACATATGTACCAACTCTACTGAATTTGGTGGGAGATTCCCGATTTTTGAGTGTTTATCCCGATTTCCCGCTTTTGAAGACGCATCTCCCGATTTTAACGATTTTTTGAAAAAATCCCTACGTTTAGGGATAATATCCCCAAAATTTTCCCTATAAAAGGGATTTTTTAGCTAAGTGGGAAATTTTTCTCTATTTGTTCAAAAGTACGCTCATAAGATTACAGATCAGACGTGAAAAACTCTGGATTTGGGCCTGAAACTCCGGATCTTTCATTACTTCTCCGGCCTCCGAATTACTATCGAAATTCTCCGGATTTTTTTGTTTGAAATTTATCAATTAACCAGACATGGTATAATTCCTCGGAAACGCCGATTTTCCGCTTTTTTAGCATTGATTTTTACCATTCCCGGGATCGTAGCAACTCCATAATAAAATGCAGGGTAATGCCAATCAAATTAACGTAGATTTACGGCCGCGTGTAATGTAAATTAAGATCTCGATCGCTTATTTTATGAAAGTAATAAATATACTTCTTCAAAGGTTGTCTAATTCAGCATAAATCGCTAAAATGTTATTTTGTTCATTAATTTCGCATAAACACTGCGATTGCGCAATTCAGTTTGTTCTCATGAATCGCCGAGAGTGCAAGAATATCTTTTTCCATCCATCTCAATCTTCTACATATTGCATTTTTGATTAACCAAACTAGCGTATTTTCATATTCTGATTAATTATTATGGTTAATTTCTTAATTATTTTCTCATAAACAGTGCGATTGCGCAATTCAGTTACATCGCGTGAAATGCCGAGATTACGTTAGTATCTTTTCCCATCCATCTCCATCATTTAAATGTTGCATATTAGATCAACTAAATTATCTTATTTGCATATTCTGATTAATTATTATTGTTAATTTCTTAATTATTTTCGCATAAACAGTTTGATTGCGCAATTCAGTTACATCGCATGAAATGCCGAGAGTAAGTTAGCATCTTTTCCCATCCATCTCCATCATTTAAATGTTGCATACTAGATCGACTAAACTAGCTTATTTTCATATTCTGATTAATTATTACTGTTAATTTCTTAATTATTTTCGCATAAACAGTGCGATTGCGCAATTCAGTTACATCGCGTGAAATGCCGAGATTACGTTAGTATCTTTTCCCATCCACCTCCATCATTTAAATGTTGCATATTAGATCAACTAAATTATCTTATTTGCATATTCTGATTAATTATTACTGTTAATTTCTTAATTATTTTCGCATAAACAGTTTGATTGCGCAATTCAGTTACATGGCATGAAATGCCGAGAGTAAGTTAGCATCTTTTCCCATCCATCTCCATCATTTAAATGTTGCATATTAGATCGACTAAACTAGCCTATTTTCATATTCTGATTAATTATTACTGTTAATTTTTTAATTATTTTCGCATAAACAGTGCGATTGCGCAATTCAGTTACATCGCGTGAATTGCCGAGAATACGTTAGTATCTTTTTCCATCCATCTCCATCATTTAAATGTTGCATATTAGATCGACTAAACTAGTTATTTTCATATTATGGCTAATTATTAAGGTTAATTTTTTAATTATATTTGTATAATACAAATTTTTCTATTTTGAAAAATCTGTACCATGCCCTTGCATTTTTTCTGAAAAATGTAATTAGTATTTTCGAAAAATGTAATGTGAGTCTGCAATCAGAGACCCCCAGAGTCCATAAGCTAAAGTCCTAAATTCAAGTTTTTTTACAGATATATTAGTCAGATTCATAAAGCTTGAAGTTGTGAAAGCTTCGATATCTCTTATAGTGATTCAACAAATCATAAGGATAATGAAGACATATTTGTGGAATCAGAGACGTTAGAGTGCCTGAAAAAGTTAAAGTCTGATGAAACAAAGCAGTTTTTTGAGTACTTCAAAAACTACTATTGTATGACATGTAATTATATTATCAGAAACTATCCAATCAACTTTGGTGTTTTACATCATGCTGAAGTCGCAGATGTGTCTCAGAGGAAAAAAGTTAAATTTCCTTGATAAAATTTTTTATAGACAGATTTCCCTCTATACTGCAAAAAGACTCAACAGAATCAACGTTTGATATAATTGATAGTGTAGAGACTGAGTTTTTGCATTATCAAATGGCAGCTCTGCCAGAAGAAATAATTGCTGAAGACCAGATGTTCAGTGGGCTAAGTTAGGAAAGCAAAAAGATCCTGTGTATAAACTTTTGTATGGTAAATTGAGTAGTATCATGTTGGTGATACTAACACTCCCCCATAGTAATGCTGCATGTGAACAAATTTTTAGTCTTGTAAAAAGAAACAAAACTGATTTTAGAAGTTCCATGAGTATTTTGACTTTACAGTCTACTTTAATTGCCAAATAATCAGATAAATGGTGCTTGGTATGAACAAACATGGTGCCACTTTCTTGAAAAAGGCCAAATCTGCTACCTATGTATCAATAAACCAAAAAGATTCTTAATTTGTCTTTGTTTTACTTACTTTGTAATAGTGTATTTAAATTGTGTAATGACATCTTTTTTTTCAAATATGAAAATAGTTTAATTTTACTTTTAGTTGAATATTGATGTATTTAAGGAGAACAAATATAGTTATAATTTTAAATTTTATGGGCGTAAAAATATTATGCATTTCATGTATGTTTCAAAATTCTTATCTCATGAGGTCTTATTTTTTTTTTATTAAGATTAATTATATAGTATATATATATATGGGTTTCACCATCTTTCCTTCTGGGGGGGGGGGGGTTGCAAAATCACTGTCAATACATAATACATTGGCTAAGAAATACTGACATGCAATTCAATGGGGGGGGGGGGGGGAAGCAAGTACTCCCATGTTGGAGATACCTATGTATATATATTTTGTGTGCAACTATTGCGTGTCATTTTTCTCGCATACAGTGTTCCTAATTTTTTATTCTCTGGGTTGGCAGCTATGGTTACAGAATTGTGGATTTTTATTGTACATATACTGATTAAATCACTTATTTTCTCATTATTAATATTGTTATTTGCCTACAATGCATTGTAATGTATAGAGAAAGTATTGACGATGCATAGTGAAAGTTTGTGCAATGTGTGTATCCTTTTCGAGCTGAAAAATTAATTTACCAAATTCACAAAACTTAGTTGATAAGTTACTTGTGGTTTACCCTAGTGTTAATTAGATTTTGGTACGATTTGGAAAAAAAAGAATTTGCCACTTTTTTGTGAAATGGCTTATAAAAAAGAGTGTGTCCACTCTAGCTGAAAACTAATTGATCAAATTTCACAAATTTTGATAGACAAGTCATTTGTGGTATACTCTGGTACTGATTAAATTTTGATACAATTTAAAAAAGAAAGAATTTTTTTTTAATTATTATTATTATTATTATTTTATTTACTTATTTATTTATTTATTTTTTTTTTTGCAAAATGACCTGTTAAAATTGCCAAATTCTAAAATAAAAGACTACATATGCTCGCTCAAATGTATCAATAAAATGCTTGTTTTATATGTAATTTTAAGAGCAAACCAATTCTATAGCTATAAGACTAATCATATCATTCCTGAAACACTTTTTTTTATATTATTATTTATGTTTTTTTTGTTTTTCCGTTTGTATTTTTGCCACATAGCCTTTGAAACTCATCCAGTCACCAAATGAAAACAAAAATTTAAAATAAAACGGTAAATTCAGTGTAATTTAAAATAATTATCCATGTTGTTTTGTGCAGTTAAACTGAATTTAATGCATTATAAAAGAAAGAAAGAGAAAATGAATTTGAGACTGTAGGGAAGGCCTCCCACAGCAGATTTTTTGCATTTCTGTCCTTAACCACTAACGTCTGCTGTTACAACTTAGCTTATGTAGTGTATTTTATAAACCAGGCACAAAATGATAATTGATCAAGGTTATGAAGTAAAATAAATTATTGAATTGTTTTATGCAAATACGTACAAAACTTGAGTTTCATAAAAAATCAACATCTATTTAGCTCACTGACGAAAAAGTAATAATGCTGTATAAAATATAGAAATATAGAAACACGAGTAATTGAGTGTTACATCAAGTTTTAAATGGAGTGTCTTGCTCAATAGTTGTAACTTCTTTATTCTTGTCATTAACTTGCATTCTGTTACAGGAAATATGCCTATGAACGAAGAACTAGTAACCTTAAAGTGCCATACTATGTGAAAGAAAATTTTGCTGTAGACTATCAAGGCAGTATACGAAGATTAGAGGCTCAAGTAGAAGAGGAATATATTGCTAATCTAAGAGGTTCCTGTTTTAAAGAGAAAAACTATAGTAAGCATATTACGCATTTTTTTCATTTTTCTAATTTACAACTATTTTTACAAAGAGCTTGTTTATCTAGATTATGTCGACTAACATTTTTGGGTTTTCTTTTCTACAAAGGATTTTTGGATTTCAAAAATAATTATAATTTTTGCTATAAAAAAAAATGATACAATATATATATATATATATATATATATTAAGAATTTTTATTTACTTGTATTATAAATACCAGAGATTGACCATTTATTGAAAATGGTCTGCAGAGCAAATGTGAAAATAAAATGGTCTGAAGTGAAAATTTGAAATATAATATATATATATATATATATATATATATATATATATATATATGTATATATATATATATATTGCTAAGAAATATTAATTTCCAATACTGTAGTCAGTATTTGTTCCTAGAATGTGTGACATGGATGTTGTCTTGAAAAGTTGCAAAAAATCTTCTTCTTTTGCTTTGCCCAACTAAAGGAATTTCTCAGGATAGCCTCCATGTTGGTTTTGTCATTTTTATGGTCTCCTTTAAAGAGTTAGCAGTTAATCTGCTCGATGATGTGCTATAAATGGGTATAAGAAGATTGTTTTTGTTAAGAAATATTAATTTTCAATACTGTAGTTATTATTTACTCCTATAATGTGTGACACGGATTTTGTCTTAAGAGTTGCAAAAAATTCTTTTCTCTTGCTTTGCCCAATTAAAGGAATTTCTTTGGATATCCTTCATGTTGATTTTGTCTTTTTATGGTTTCCATTAACGAGTTAGCAGTTAATTTGCTCAATGGTGTGCTATCAAAGGGCATAAGAAGATTGAATTTCATTTTTTTTCTTATGTCCATTCAAAATTAACTCCTCAAATTGATAGATGTTTTTTGTTAATAATTGTTTGATATATGTTTTCTTTTAAATGGGTGGTATATCCCAAAAGCAAGGTGTATATTAATATTAAATATGTTAGTTATAAGTAATTATTGCATTTTTATTAATATGGTTTCATTCATGTTCATTCCCTCAGTTCTGTTTGATCTTTATAAACTTGAATGTATTGTATTTCAATATTAGTATAACATAAGAATAAAATTTCACCATTGTGGTAAAATGCTATTTTCTCTCTATTACAATATTCTAGAATTATGCCATAGTAATTTTCACATTGATTGTAATTTGGTATTGCAGAAACATTACTTTTTTATTTTAAAAAGTTAATAACTATAGTATATATGTGAAAGTTCCAGACCATGCATATACACATCACTTCATATGCTATAATACATATATATCTGAGAAAGTTAAAATATTAGAGCTGTGTTGATACTTCGACATGGGTTCTCAGAGGGGAAAAATCATGTCCGCAGATCGCTTTTTAGGGGTCATACACAAATTATGAAAGAAAACAATGATTACATGAATAAATAATAATTTTGCTATTTATTGGTACAAAAGTATCTACACTGTGTAGAAATAATAACTTTACACAAAGATTACAAAGGTTGTTCAAAATGTTTTCCATCCATGCCAAAGATCCATTAAAGATAAGAGGCAGATATTATTTGCCTATGATGCATTTCTGTGTAGCGTTATTTGCACTCTTGCTGTAAATATTTACATTTTAATTTGTGATTAATCCCTCACCAACTTTGTTTAAACATATCTCTGGGACTTTTTATGATAAAATGTTGAAATTTTGTACATCACCTTATTAGTGTATGGGGCACATTTTGCTCATTGCAAATGTTTTTGTATGTGGGCCATAAAAAATATAAATTTTAAATTTCTTAAAATTTAATCCACTGAAAAACCACTAAAACATTTTGAATAAGCTTTTCTAATCTTTGTGTAAAGTTATTATTTCTACACAGTGTAGATACTTTTGTACCAATAAATAGCAAATTTATTATTTATTTATGTAATCATTGTTTTCTTTCATAATTTGTGTATGACCCCTAAAACGCGATCTGCGGACGTGATATTTCCCCTCTGAGAACCCATGTCGATGCATCAAAACGTGGTTTAAGTCAGTATTTTTGTGTTTTCATATCTCTGGGACTTTTTATGATAAAATGCTGAAATTTTGTACATCACCTTATTAGTGTCTATGGGGCACATTTTATTCATTGAAAATGTTTTTATATGGGGGGGTCGTATCAAAATTTAAATTTTGTATTTCTTAAAATTTCATTCATTTGAAAATTTTAATCGGTTTCATAAAATTCTGTACCTGTTTTTCTAAGCAACTTTGTAATTTATTATATATATCTAAAATCATTATTTAAGAAATAACAGCCGAGGCCAGTGTTTTTGGAATACCCTGTATATATATATATATACAGGGTGTCCTAAAAAGATTGAAACACGCTTTAATTCTTTACCTGTTGGAGATGGCAATATAAATTGCAAAAATGTTGAAAGTAAGGTAGGAAATAAGACTACGTTAATGAAATACTCCTCCCATTAATTTTCAAAAAGTTACACTTTTTTAATTTTTATACGATCCCCTTAGACAAATTTGATCAATCCGAAAGTTTTTATTTTTAATGCAGCAAGATCATTAAAAGAAATCGCATATCTGTATCTTTAAAATCAACTGAATTATGATAAAGGAAAAAATCTGACGTATGCCACTTTTCCGTACCATGTGAAAAGCTGTTTCATCAGTGAAGAGAGGGATCAAAAACAAATTGATGATGGAAATTTTTTAGATCAGAAATATGTTAATATGTGTCAAAATTTTTAATCACAAATGCATCTAAATAAAGCATTACACAGACAGAAGTCATATTAAGCAGTTGTACTCACTACGCGGTTGGGTATCCTATGTGCTATCATCCAGTTTTATCGTTTTTGTGATATGTCACAAATTTACATTTCTAATTTGATATATGGTCCCCATTCACAATTTTCAATTAAATATAACTCGCTCAATTTTAAAGATCCAGATCCAGATATTAGAATTTTAAAGATATAGCTCAAAATAATGCCCTTAGACTCATCACTGGAGGTGCTTTTTCTTCACCTGTCCTTGCTATGGAACTACAGACCAGTATTGACTGTTTATATGATCGATGGCTTTATGCAGCCATGGCCCTTGGTGAAAGACTACTACATAAAGATGATTTTGGGACTGAGTATCGCCCAGGAACTCTGAGACTAAAGACTCATCATACCTTATCAGAATTTCAAAAAATCTCTGATTCCATGGATATCCCAAATAGTAGAATCCCATATTCCAGACCATCTGTTTTTCCGGGTACGATGAAATATGCGGCCCCAGCTTTTGACCTTGTCTTTCCTGTGCAGAAGGGAGTCTCCACTCAAGCTGAACTAAAGGCTGCAGCTCTGGCCACTATCAGTGAGAGGTATCCTGGCAGCAATTGGATACACATCTATACCGATGGCTCTGCTGAGAGAATCTCAGGGCGTGCTGGCTCTGGTGTTTTCTCCAAACTTTTCCAACTTAAAGAGCCTTTAAGTTTAAATTGAGATAATTTCGATGAAGAAATGTTTGCAATTTTTCTGGCTCCCCAGGGGATTCGGGAGAGACCTGAAGAGAGATTTGTTCTCTTCATTGATTGCCAGGCTGCAATTCACACTGTATCAAGTCATGCTCTACTGCCCACAGCCATTGAATTTAACTGTAAAAACATCATTAATATTCTATTGTCAAATGGAAAGAATATTGTTCAACAATGGATCCCCAGCCATTGTGGCTTGTGGGGAAATGAAAAAGCAGACAATCTGGCAAAAGAGGCATCTCTTATGGACTTACCTGTGCCGCCTGCTAATCTGAGAAATGTTAAAATTCAAATCAGGCAGAAAATTCGAAGTTTCCAAGCAACTGCCAGAAGAGAGCAGGTTGCGGGAAAATCTTGGGAAGGCCTACTGACATCTTGTCTTCCAAGAAACCTTCCTAGGGCTTTTGGGGTTTCATCTTTCCGATTACTGACTGGACATGACTATCTGCGGGCGCACTTGCACCGTTTTGGACTCGCTGACTCTCCTGACTGTATTCTGTGTGAGGAAAGTGTTGACATGAATGGCGGGCATCTCTGGAGTTGTTCTGCTCTCCAAGATGTCCATACTTCTTCTTACTTCAAGATGCTCTCCACCCTTGGAGATACTTCGTATTTATATTGGATTGCAAGACTCCTTATGCTCGAGAGAGCAAATGATGAGGGACATAATTAAAAAAAAAAATTAAAAATTTTAGAGATACAGATATGCAGGGTTTTTTTATGATCTTGTTGCATTAAAAATAAAAATTTTCTGATTGACCAAATTTGTCTAAGGGGGGTTGTATAAAATTTAAAAAGTGTAACTTTTTGAAAATTAATGGGTGGACTATTTCATGAATGTAGTTTTATTTCTTACCTTACTTTCAACATTTTTGTAATTTACATTGCCCACTTATCTCCAACAGGTAAAGAATTAAAGCGCATTTCAATCTTTTTGGGACACCCTGTATATATATATATACAGTACAACCTCGAAAATCCGGACTCGTCCGGACTTTATCGATTCCGGATTATCGATTTTTCCGGATTATAGAATTTGAATAAAATTCCGATTTAATATTAACTAAATACGCTATAAAGCACTATTTTTAGTAAAAATAATGGCTAAAGTTAAGTTAATCAATTAAAACATATTTAATTTAAAAAATAGGGCAAAAGAAATTTCTAAGAAAAAAAATACACATTAATAATTTAGAATGTGTGAACGAAACGAAATGATAAAATCACATTTTATCATTTCGTTTAAATATTTGAATTAACATTTGTTATTTCATTAATTTTGGTTTATGGGAAAGCAGTTTTCTTTATCCTGTAGATGGACATTATTTCTGCTCGGTTTTATAAAGCTTCTTTGTTCAAGACCTTTAATAGCATGATCGATTGTTTGCATAAGATTATCAATGGGTATTTTTTCTTCTCCGCATTTATCTTGGCTACTTTAATCTTTTTTTATTTAATATCATATCGCGAATTACGCAATCACTCAATTTATTTACGATTGGCGCATCATCATCACAGTGCAGAACTTCCGTTATATCGGCTTTGTCGAGATTTAATGAAGCGCCGGAAGATTTAAAGAAGTGCCGAGATTTAATAAAGATCGAGGATTAGCACTTTTGACGATATCTTTAAAGGTGTAAATGTGTTTAAACCGTTTTCGCTATTAACGACCGTAAAACAAAAAATAAGAATTTAAAAGTTTTATTTATTTTCCAGCATCTAAATGTTATGTTTAAAAAGGCCGATGACTCTGAAAAAAGTAAAAACTTTATTAGTAATAGTCAAATACGTAAAAAATATCGCAGTAGATAAAATAAATATCTTTTCCAAAACAGGAAAATATTTCTCCTCTCAATGATTTTTCTAAATTACTATGAGTCATTACTAGACTGCAGCACCGGGACGTAGTGGGGCAGGGAAAGCGAAGAAAGGAATTTGCTTAGCCTAATCGTAAACGCAGCCAACCCCTTTGAGAGGTCTGTGTGTTAATGACCTTGTTGCTCGGTTCTGTGCGATACGATATTATTTAGTTATTTATTTGCTATTTATAGTATGCAAATATGGCTTTCTAAACAAAAAAGGTAAAATATACAGTTGATTTCAAGCTGACACGTTCGACGAGAACGAAAAAATCGTCAGATATCGGGAGGGGGAGGAGATTCTGAAGACAAAACAGAATACATTGAAGAATGGAATTCATACTACGAAGTGAACAAAATAAATTTCCGTGAGCGTTAATATGAATTCTCAGGATTTTTAGATTTTATTGAACAATCTGTGATAAAATGTTACGATAACGTTAGTGTTTAATATTAAAAATTACATTGTTTCAGAAAAATGTCTTTTTCAATAATGAGAAAAGGAAATATTGATAATAAAAATTCCGTATTTAAATAACGATGTATATTTTACGCGAAATAATTCATCGGGAGTTGTGACTTGAATAAGGGGGAGGAGGGATTAATGATGATAACGTAATTCACGCTCCTACCACGAGCCGATCTACGGCCGTCCATCTAAACTTTCGATTCATTTCCGGGTTCAGAAAGTCGATCGGGAAAAATACGGTATTTGCTTATAAAATATAATTCCATATAAATAATTTTACCCCGTTGTTTTAAATCCGCGACTTCGTCAGTCCGGGAAAAAAAAAAAAAAAATCGAAAATTTGGAAAACGTCCGGATTTTGGAGGTTTCCGGATTTCGGATGTCCGGATTTTCGAGGTTGTACTGTATTTCAAAGTGTGTTTCATGGAACCCTTGGGGTTCTGCAATATGATATTTTCGTAGGAATTTTATTTACGAAAAAATTCTATGCATGATTTTAAAAAATTCGATGCATGATTTGGACCACATTGGTTTTTTTTCTTATTTTGGGATCTAAAAAAGTTTGATAAACACTGGTGTATAGCTATGATAGAGACAAGTAACAAGCTCAGTCTATAATTCATTTGCAGCACATAACAAAAGATAAAAAAAAAAATTTTTTTTTTTGAAGAGTTATTGTCAGACAATATATAGCAGTAATAAGGATACAGTATGTACAGTTTTTATTGGACTGCATTTAGCTATGGACTCCAATAATTTACACTACATATCCAAATAAAAAATATATTTCAGTTGTTTTAGAGGAGTTATTGCTGGACAATATATATCCGTATATATCAGACAAAGCAGGCAGATAAACAAACAAGTAAAAAAAAAAAAAACTAATTCAAAAGTTTGATCACTTCATTCCTTTGCTTCAAGTAAAAGCACTATATGTGATACTTTACTTTAGTGCATTTACTTGAAGCAAGGGAATTTTCCATTAGAATTTCGCTCCTTTGCTATATATTTAGTGGTTTTTATTGTATGGCTTATTTAATAAAAGCTGATTATTTTATTTTGTGATATTTTATTCACAGGAGAAACGATGATATGGAGAGCTCGGAATTTTCGTGACCGAGCGCTTGAAGAGAAAGCCAAAGCCTTGAAGACTCCATCATGTGATACTTTAAATGAACTGTATTCTAATGAAAGAGGCTGGTGAAGATTTCCTTTTCCTTCTGTGCAAAAATGTATGGGTGTCCATACTGATAAATTTCAATTAATCTATAAAGCACAAATATAAAAATGAGCTGATTAGGTTTTCTAGTCTTGTTCCATTGGCTTTAAATATGTTTATTTATCCTAAACGTGGAATATATTATATTGCAAGCAAAATTATTATTTTTTTTATTGAATATTGAAAGGGAAATGTTGTGATTAAAAATTAGCAATGGGAAAATAAGTTTACTCTAATTCAAATATAGAATTTGAATATTAACCAGATCTCGAATATTCTAATACCTGTAACAGTTATTTCAAATTGTTAATAAATAATATTCACATCTACTATTAATAATTTTTTAATAGTAGATGTGAATACATCACATATACTATTAATAATTATTTAATTATTAATAGTATATAAACTAGTAAAGTAAAAATTATAATAAAACCACATTAATTTTGAAATGAAAGTTTTGATTTTAAATTTTAATTATTTTAGTAAAATATAAAAACGAAAATCATAAATAAAAACCACATTCATTTTGAAATAAATTTTTTGATTTTAAATTTTAATTATTATATTGTCGATTTTATTTTGGATACTTTTAACTATAATAATTGATTGATTGTAAACACTTCTCACCTACTGCAAATTTCTGTTTTAAGAAAATAAGCATTCTAATGCATTCAGGATCTAGTCTGTTTTTTGTGGCATATTAAGCTACAGTTGCTGAAGAGTCACTCTTCAAAACTGTTGATGAATGAATAAATACTTCAAAGATAATGCCTTTAAGCTAGGATGGAGACTTTTTTTCCCCCATTAGTCATTTCCCAATTTGTTTGAAAGCAAACTTTCTTCTAGGTACTTTTGAATTTCATCTTCTGGACTTTTTGTTCCAAAACCTATTATAAATCATGGTGTGATATTCGAAGTATTCAAATTTCTTCTAGTGACATTATATTTGAGATCTCAAATACCTTCTAGTATTTGCAGACAGTATTCGCCCACCTCTAATAAAAATATACTTTATTACTAAAAGTGTGATTGTGATTTCTATTAGCTCTGCAGTGTTCTGATACAGAGCAGAAATCACCACTTTTATCATCAATACTGATTTTATTCTTTATTAAGAATTATTAATATAGGTAGCCTCTGCAGATTAGAAGATAAAAGTTATCTAAATGTGACCAATAAGTTTTTTTTCTTCCAATTTTGTTAATAGCTAACAACTTATAAATATCCAATTAAGAACAGAACATTTTCTTTGTAGTAATGATGTTTTAAAAAGTGTAATTTCATGCATACATGGTCCAACTTTTTAAGTGTGTGTATACTATGCGGATGTGAACTTAGAAATGTGAATAATGCGGATGTGAACTTAGTTTTTTTTTTTTTTTTTATAAATTATGTAAATTACTGTCCAAATTTAGCTTGTTTTTTTAATAACAATTTTATAATGATAAGTGAATGTACCTTACTGACATAATGTACAAAATTGATGTGATGATTATTGATTTTTTGTTTAAAATTCAAATTTGTAATTTTTAGTACAAATTCTTAAAGTAATTCTCTTTAGTAATAATTCTTCTCCCAGTATTCATAAAGGTGTTTTTAAGTTAATGAAGTAAGAGTAGTTTTAGTCGTATACATTGTTATGAGGTGTGCTGGAACTATGGTCACTAAACAAATTAGGAAATATATATTATGCAAAATGATATTTTTGTTCTTCTCTGAAGTTATCTTCTTAGCTTCTACACTTTCTAATGATTCTGCACCTGTGGCCTAATGACTATCATTCTAGTCGCCTGATTCATAGACGGTAGATACTAGAAGCAGCCTTGAGTATGCATGGACATTCATAGTGTCTTTGGAATCCTTTTTAAACTGTAGCTCCCAGTTAAATCGACTTTTATTTGCATGAAACAACCATAGAGCGCCCAAACAATCCAATTGAATGCAACTTTCTACCGCTAATGGAAGCAGCTCAAAAGATTATCTTTTGTTAGATTTTTTTGGGTGTTTTGTTGCTACTTCTTGGATTGATTCAAAATGTGTTTCTTTCATGATTATATTGGGAATTCCTGAAATGAGAATTCAGTTTTGGTAAATATGGTAAAAGTGGGCATACTTTTAAATTTTCTCTAAATTTCATAGATTTTTGGCATTGTCTTAATGATATTTCTCAGAAATTTCTCTTGTCTTATTCAATTTAAAAAAGAAAATTGCACGTTTGCTGAGCATACATGAACAGTGCTTGGGAAATTTCTGTGTAAAATTTAATTTGTTTTAAGGAAAAAATAATGCAGTTTTATATTAGTTTCTTAATGATGTAGATAACATTTATAGTGTAGAGACCTTTTATTACTACTCAATGCAAAAATTTCAACTACAAATACTATTTTAAACTAGTTACAAAATGAGGTGATGTTGGCTATACACTCCATGCTGAAGCGATAGCATGAAATGACTAGCTAACATCATCTCACGGGACTGGTAGGCACAATTTTAACCAACTGAGCAGTAGTGGGCAGTAACACAGTTACTTCCATCATCCGATTTTGTAACCTTGTTGTAGGTAAGTTTACTTTGTTTCAAAATTTAGAGGGCAGTAAAGGGTCATTTGGGTGTTTTACATCAAAATGTTTCAAGTTCACTTATTTTTCATGATCACTGTTTTTCACTTTAAGACAAAGAAGCAAAATAAGTATTCATAAAAATTGTACTGCTCTGATTTAAGCTAGTGAACCAATAAAACTGAAGCATGTCAGGTTTCTTGCTGACGGTTATAAGAGAAAATGATTATTCTTTGTGGAAAACACTCTCATTTCCAATAACGCCATACATTGACTGGCTTTATGCACTCATCAACATGAATAGCCATTATCCATTCGCACAGCAGGAAAACTTGCTATGTACCGCAATTTTGAAAACTTTATAAAATTATGGTATATAGGCCATTGCAGATAACAGCTGTGATAGTATTTGCAATGGGAGTGTCTTCCCAATTTTGGGGAAATGCCCTCACTGGCAGGTTCTTGTGATTATGACTATCTTATGTTACTCAGTTTTACCTGCCACCTGTATTTTATGTGCATTTACACACTCCTCACACTCCTTCCGGCCGTCCAAATAGATGCTCAAGTCCTTTGGATGAGTCGGACGGTCTGGGTCTTCAACACTCCTCACACTTCTTGTAAACACTCCTCACTTTTATTTAATCCATCATTGTTTTGTGATTAGTGTATGTCTTTTCTCTTTGTCATGAAATAGTATTTGCAATTCAGATAATTTATACATGGAATATTTTTTTAATTTTTTTAATATTTCAATGATTTTTTTCTTCTGTACTTGTTTAACCGGCCTCTTGTATATATGCTGCCATTTAGCAATACAACAAGAATTGTGTTTAGACATTGCTTACTGAATTACTAATTTTTATTTCTAGATGCCAGAAAGATTATAGCTATAAAAAAGTTTCCCGAAATGGCCAGAGATTTGTTGCTGTGGCCATTTAAATCCTATCCGAGTGTGCTGGGTCTTCTGTTTAGTGTCTAAATTGTTCATTGAAAAGTCTGTCTTTTAATTGAATGTTTATATTTTGTTATATACTAATCTAAACAGCTTTTTAATGATCCAGTAATAAGACATTTGTAAAGAAAAAGTGGTTTTCATTAGCCAATTATATTTTTATCTTTGATGACAATGTTTTTCATTTTTATAACTTAAAAGACTATCTGTATTTAATGTTGCATTCATTATTTAAAAAATGATAAATTTGAGTAAGTTCTCATTGCCATTTATCCAATTTAATATGATAGTCCACCAATTTATTTATTTTTTCTCACACATATTGTTTTGAATCTTTAACATCTTTGCTTACTCTGTTTTGAAAGCAGTTTGAAAATGAATACAAAATAGCCTGTTTAACTTGCAATATGGAAAATCCATAAAAAGGAAAATGAAGGCTAATTATAACCTGGCTTTGAGAATTTTATTCAATTTATAGGAGTGTAATGTAACTACTGAATAACCATTGATCAAAATATCTATATATGATATACATTTTGTAAATTTCATGTAGGAACAAAACAAAACTGTTTAAATTGTATATTTTAATATGTTTGTGTAAAATCAAATAACAATTCTCAAATAAAATAATATCTATTGGCTATTACTGGTATATAGGTTGTGTTATATATGTATCAGTATTAAAATTGATTGTATAAATGCATTGTAATGGCATGTAGATATTTTTTATTCATGTATCGTATACTATTTTTATTGAATTGAAAAAAAAAAAAAAATCTTTAGATATGGATTTAGAATACATCTGGTAGTATATCTAAAATAACGCTCTACTTATTAAAAAAATTATAGATTTATTTTTATCTATGCTTTTTTTAATTTATTTTACTGACCTCTATAATACAGCTAAAATAGAGGCTTAATTGATGATTTTTGAGGCACAGTGTTTTTGGCATGATACACCATTGTTTGCTGGTTCCTGTATATTAATCTGTGGAAATCTTTTAAAAGTAAACATATTTTTTAAATTTAAATGTGAAAAATAAACAAATACTTTTTAAAATATTGAAAGATAAATAAAAACTTTTTAAAATTTAAATCATTAAAAAAAATGTGCATTTTAAAATGCCAATTGCTCAAAGCAAACAAAAGCTTTGTACATTTTAAATTGCTTAAAGTCAACAAGAGTTTTTTTAAGTTATTGAAATGTAAACAAAAAATTTTAATATTTAAACTATGTTCAAAACCTTTATGAAACTTGAATTATTTAAATTTGAAATCATAGGTATTTATTACTATTTTAATGTATTTAAATCTGCATTTCCAGTTTGTTGTATTTTGTCACCATTTCATGAGAACCATATAATTTCTGGTCGGGAGAAACATGAAAATGGCAGCAATTTTTAAACCATGCCAACAGAGGTCAGTATTATACAAAAATACCTTTTAGTCACATAATGTGGCTGAAAACCAGATTGGTCCACTTCAATAATGTTTTTATAGTTAGGATTTGATCACTTTTCAGAGATCATTCTTCTGAAAACTATAGTTTTGTAAGCAATTTTTTGTTACATAAAGGATAGATCTGTTAGTAGCTAGCTTAGGATATGTCTTTGTATACGATAATATTATTTTTGAAAATTTTGAGCGAGTTTTAGGATAGCATTATTAAATTGAAGTAAGCTGTGTATAATTTAGTCTTTAAAATGTCATCGTAACAAGCACTTCAGAAAAGAATTGATGGCTCTCGGTAGATAGATCTGTTAATAATGCAGCTAGTTTACACTGATATTATTTTTTACACTCTGAAGTTCTAGGATAAAAAGGACAGAAGTAATGTATATCAGTCTTAAGAATTATACTAGATACCAAGAAAGGAATAACTAATGTTTCCATCTAAACAAATTTGATTTTCTCTCAGTACAAAAATAATATCAATACTATGTTCCCTATGCTTATACAGAACTTGGATAGTATTGCAGGAATGTTTGCAGATCATGTTAGTGTAAATGCTTTGAAATATAATTTATTTGTTTAACAAGTGCAAGATATAAAATTCTTGTTAAGTTGATCCAGTGTTGTCTTGCCTCAACAAATTAAATAATCAAATATGGATGAAATTTTATTTTTATTAGACAAATAATGAGAATCTTATTTTTTCCAAACTCACTATTTGTCTAATAAAACTACACTAAGGCAACCATTGAGGATATTAATTAGCTTATGTGATCAAATAGTTCGTTAAATATACAAAGTAAATCAATTTTAAAAAATATATTTTTTTATTTTATGCAGTAAAGCTTCTCTTAACATCTGAGAAGACACCTCTTAATATTGGATATTTTTTAATTCTTCATTTCATTAAATAAAACTAATTTGACCTCATTAAGAACAACATATAACACAACATAATAATATCTGCTGGATTTGAAGGCAAGAACTTGGATGGTATCACCAGGAATGATTGCAGACCATGTAAGTGTAAATGTTTGACAACACAATTAAAACCTGTTAGTTTCTTCGTTTTCTGTTGTACCCCCCCCCCTTTTTTTTGTATTGGTTTAGCAACTATTCCCTCCACCCCCCCTTCTCTGATTTGAACAACTTGTGTAGCTTCCAAAAGCAGATAGTTACCTTTTTTTTTAAATTTAATTGAATATTTATGTTTGTAGTTTTATTCTCTGAACAAGTGCTGTGAATCTTTTTTAGATATTTTTTTCCTCTTGGGTATTTTACCATTCATTCATAGTATCCTATCTCTTGTTCCTGCATCCTTGGCTGTTTACCTCCTTTTCTCCTATTTGTGGTTGGTAACCCCCTTTCCCTTGTTTCAGTCACATTTGCTGTTCCAACAAAATGTTGCTGATTCAGCTCTCATGAGTGAAGAAGGTTACACTTCTTGTGAACCCTGATAAAGACAGCTGTTTCTTGCTCTCAGAATAAGTCAGCACTATTATTTTATGTTATTGCCATTTTAATTTTATTTAAGTATTTATTAATTTTATTTATTATTAAAGTCATTTTAATTTTATTACAATTTCAGTTTGAGCTGTGCACATCCATATTGCATTATGCAATAAATCATAAAAGTAATTTGCTTCCTAATAACAGAATTTGGTTTGAAAGAGCAAACTAAATTAGAAAAATATTGGTGATTAATTTCAAACACTGTTCATTTTGCTGTTCCTATGAATGTCTTGTCTGGTTCTCTTCTCTTGAACTGCTATTAGAAGTATAGATTTTCAAAATCTTTAGAAGATCCAGGTTTATTAATTTCTTATCTTAAACAGTTTAATAATTAAATTATTGAAATAGTAACAATTGAATGGTAATTGAATTATTGTGACGATGTAAAATGAATTTTATGTAATTTTCCCAATGAAAAAAATTAGTTTTTCTGATGGATCAGACAGGGATAGAAATAAAATATGCACAAAATTTTGAAATAATATAATTTTATTTCACTATTTTTAAGAGGGTAAATAAAATATTACAAACTTTTAATTTTGTGTATAATAAATCAATTTAATATTGTGTATAATAATTGTTTTGACTGTCAGTGTGCACTCAAAGTAAACTAAATCTTTTATGCCATTGCATCTGAATAGTGAATAGGCATTTTCCAATAGCAACATTTTTTCATAATGGGCAATTTTCTTGTTCCTGGTGAGTATTTGTTTATTAAGAAGTTTCACTTTATAAATAATTATACATTATTTCATTTGCAAATAAATTTTCTCTGAAGTGACTGCATTTTTATATAATTTAGAATATATTTCAAACTAAAGATTTTATTTGTGTGATGCATAGTGTGCTATGTAATCACACTTCTTTTATAATGTAATTCTTCTTGAAACAACAGCAATTTAATGGATTTTGTATCATCTTAGTTAGTTTTGTATCATCGTCTCAATAGTTTGCAATATTAGTAAAATTGCAATATTAATAAAATTGAAGCTACGACTGTAGTTATATTTATTCTGTTATAATTTTAACTAACTCAATTCATAAATTTTTGCTGGTATCATTTAATATTCATTTCATATTCTCAAGAGATAAATGTTTTTGTGCTCATATTTATACTTATGCTTTATAGTTTTTGTTGCACTTCAATCCTTCATATGAATCCATTGGAGATTGTTTCTTCAATCTAAACTTTTGTAAAGATTCTTGATCAAAGCCCATTTGTTTTCTTCTCAATGCACCCTCATTCCTCTATTTGTTGTATTTTAGTAACATTTATGTGTGTACATTTGTATATTCCAGTTTTATTTATTACCTCTATTGTTCATATGATAGAACGGGGGTTCTTAACTATTCTACTCTAAAAAGGAATTTCCCTTTAAAACACTCTTCACCTACTTTAAAATGTGCAATTCATATGTATTCAATTCCCCTAAAAATATATTTCATATGTTTACACTATATGTTCACACCTGCATGAGTCGGTTTGACCGAACCCACACCCACAACAAAGAAAATTATTGACCTGCACCTGCAATAAAAAATGTTGTCAACTTGCAACCTGACCTGCAGTGTGTTATCCAAATATGCAATCTACTATGGAATTAGCAGAATCTCAGTTTACGTATTTATCCAGTTACTCTCATGAAAAAATATAAGTTATAGCCCTTAAAAATAAATAATTTTTGGAGGTAGATCTGCAGCTTGAAAAGTAAAGCAAATCTGACCCATAACTTAATAAATAATGAAAACCCAGCTTGCAACTTGATAAATAAAGGAAATCCAACATGAAAAGACAGTAACCTCAGGTATTCGATCTAAGTTTCTAGTTTACATCTTCCCTGAAAATCTAATTCATATGTTCACACTTCCCCTAAAAAGGTAATTTGCAAGTTTACAACTCTTCCCTGAAAATGTAAATCATATATTGACAACTTCCCACAATTTATCAATCAACCAATTTCCAGGGAGCACTTCATATCACCCTATTATTCCATTTTAACTTTTATTGAGGGGATGTAATTTACCTGTTAAGTACCCCTGTGATAGACTGAACTTTTTACATGTATTGGTTGTACAGTTTCAACAGAAAATCAAATATTAAATTATATGTGTACCAAGTCAAATCATTTATCATATATTTTAATTTTTCTTAAGATATTGTGTTCAGTTCTTTTTTCATAGTATATAACTGTTCATATACTTTTGTCTACATTTTGTTGTAAAATGTGTTACAATTATATTTTTATTGTACATTTACCTTATCCTGTTAAGACTGAATAAGATTATATTGTTGCTGCATTGATTAATAAAACACCTGAATTGAATATTAAAAGAGTTATTTTTTACTATATATTGGAGTACTGACCAGAGAAATGGCAATTAGACATCTGTGTGTGATAAATTGAAAGATTTAACATGTAATTAAAATAAGAAAAAATCCAGTAAGATAGCGAAGCTTAATAATGGACTATTTTTTAATTGATAATTGCATACAGCAATGATTATTCATATTCGATATAATAACAAGGCTTATTTTAATATAAACTAGATATTTTATTTTTGTCATAGGAATAACATAGGAATAAAATTCCCTGCTTTAACCCTTATGGAGAAATTACGGGTGTTGAGAATTTTCTGGTAAGTTAGACTTCTCGAGCCATCTGGGAACCAAATTAAAAGCTTATACTTCTTCTGGAAGTGGGTAAACATTTGGGGTCCTACCAGAATCTAAAGTATGGAAGGAAATTTTGCCTTTTATTTATACCACCTATAGATTAATAAATGTGAACACTTCATTGAGGTATAGAAATTATCCTTGAATTTTTATTATAAAATTCATTACATTTCGTAGGAGCTTTTAAGTATATTGATAGTTTAAAATGTTTTTGATCATTTTAGTTATTTAGTTAATATTAGGGCTGTAGAGTTAGAGTTAGTAGCAGTTTTGGTGGAGTCTGAGCCAGTAAAAAATATACTAAACTCTGATTCCAAAATAAAATTATTTAAAAATAATTTTATTTTGTAATTTTTAATATTTTGATACATTTTAAATAAATTTTAGTTAATAAATTAAAAAACATAAAATACTTATCAATTAAAAACTATTGATATAAAAAATTAATATTTTACTGAAATAAGGATTAACACAGAAACATATTTTGATGAAACAAAAGTTATGCTAGTGTGAAATTAAATATAGATAGAAATTAATACTTCTGAAGTCATAGTACTCTATGAAAGACTCCAATTCTAATTAGCACATGACAATGCAAAATTTTGCCATAACCACATAAAATTTCCTGATTTCAGAAATTTTTACGTTGCCAATATTAAAATTCTCATTTCATGAGAATTTTGACATTGCACATTTTTATGGCAATCAACTAGATAGATAGACACAGTATTTCAAGACTTCCCGGCCGTCCAAATAGTTGCTCTTAGTCCTCTGGACGAGTCGGACGGTCTGGGTCTTCAACACAGTATTTCAAGAGTAGACTAAGGGCTTTTATTATAATTAAATATAATGCCAATAAATTGTAAAAACTGAAAATTTTGCAAAAACAACTGATTAATACATTTGCTATTTATGAAAGAACTGTTGGAGTAGTAAAGAAAAGCAGTTGGAGTTGGATAGGGGGGGGGGGGGGAGTTTGAGCCAAAGATTTTTTTTACTGTCATGAACCCTAGTTACTAATCTTTTATCATACATTATAAAAAAAATTCCATAATATTCTGTAACATTAAACCTTTTTATAATATATATTTGAAATCCTTTAATGTTAATTTCTTTGATAGATTTTTCTTCATGCATCTTCTTTAAACTAATTTTTTTTAAAAATGTGTACTTGGATAACTGAAAAGAGATGCTGTATTAATAATTTTCTTACATTGTTAACATAAAAAAAAAAAAAATTAAAACTTAGTTCTGAAATAATATTGAATTGTATCATGCTATTATTTTTACGGAATCTTGATCAATTCTTTTTTAAATATTCAGTTCATCTGATAAGTATTAACAATATAAATTACCACAATTCTAACACTGTATTCTCAAATATTTTTAATATCTAAAACTTTACCGATCGAATTAAATACAGTTGACATATTGTAGTAATGTGTGGATTAAGTTTTTTCATGATACTAAGATAAGTTTCATAAACTTTTTGAAACAAAAGTATAATATGAGAAAATGCATTGCTATGTTTATGAAATATCTTCACTACATAGTAAAAGAAAACATTATTAAATTAAGAAATATATTTAGACTAGAGATTAGACTATGTCAGTAAAGCAATATGCATATACACATGTATGCATCTACTGTGCATGCATGAACAGCACGTACGCATGTATGTACATGCATACATATACAGTATTCATGTATACATGCCTAGTCATATGTAGAAAAAATAGAAATAGTACTTGTGCATTTTACCTACTTTCAAATATTTACATCTAAGAAAAGAAAATGACCTGTCAATTATGATGCATGACCCTTTCAGTATGTGATGTCATACTCTAATATGCACAGTCCAATCGTGTTATTTCTGCATGTGATGTAAAAGTATGTGAGGGCCATTTTCATTACTATGTAAACATTCTGATTTTATCCTTTTAGTTATTATGTGTGTTTAATTTGAATATTGTGGAAATATGGGATCAAACCACATAGATTCCTATCAGGATGAATTTATGTAGCTCTAATTAGTGAAAAACAAAATGTTTTTGAGCAGTGTCAATCTGCACTTAATGAAATTTGGCTTCCAAACTCTTAATTTCATGCTTACTTTCAAGAAATCGGTATGGTTAGAAAAATTTGGCTATTTCTGGAAGTTCTTCTATTAGAAACTTTTAAAAGTTTCAAAACTTTAAAACTTTTTAAAAGTTTCAAAGCGTTAAAACTTTTGAACTTTTTAAACGTTTTAAAACTTTTTTTTTATAAAATATTCTTGAAATTTTAATCATTTAGAAGGAAATATAAACATTTAAAAATTTAAATTAAAGAGTAAACAAAAGTTTTATAAAATGTAAATTATTGAAAAGTAAACAACAAATTTTCAAATTTAAATTATCAAAAAGTAAACAAAAACAAAATGCAATCTTTCTAAACGATTCAAAAATAAACAATATATTTTTTTTAAATTTATACATATCATGAACAAATTCATTTTAAAAGTATGCAAAAGTTTTTAAAATTTAAATTATCAAAAAAGAAACAAAATATTTTTTGAAATTTAGAATGCATTTTGCATTTCATTAATGTTTACTTTGAGTTTTGTTCCATTTCTGTAGCAATATGGATCTCCCAGGTAACACACATACGGTATTATAACCGTTGATAAACCGTTTATACGTTATATTTTCGTATGTGTTATACGATAAACGGTAATACATCGGTTATAATACCGTTATGAGTAAACGGTATATAAAAATACCGTATATCATACGTATGAACATACCGTATGTAGAAATACCGTTTTAAATACGTATGTATTACTGTTTATTTTACATTAAAATAACCGTTTTTATTACATTAAAAATACCAATTTATCATACATAAAAATAACCATTAACGCTCCCCTCTTGCTCAAATCCTCTTTCAGCTTTGTTCTCGAACCCTTTTCCCAAAGGCATTTTTATGTATTACCGTTTAAAATACATTATAAATACCGTTTATCATACGTTATAAATACCGTTTATATTACATTAAAATTACCATTTTTCATACGTAAAAATAACCATTAACGCTCCCCCCTTGCTCAAATCCTCTTTCAGCTTTGTTCTCGAACCCTTTTCCCCAAGGCATTTTCATGTATCCCTTCTTGTTTATCTTCACCCTCCCAAGTTCTAACCCCGCTGTGACATCACGCAGTTCTGGAAGCTTCCAGAACGGACTCATTTCTACCTCAGGGGACGAAGCCATAAGCTTTGTGTATCTGGCAACACTGACTGCAGTCATTACTTCCCATTCCCGCCATGTTTGTAGGTTGGTATCTTGAACTTGATTTTCCCGTGTTAGGTTAGTGTTAGGTTAACATGTTGCTTAATTTATATAACTTATTTAATTATATTTAGCTTTAACTTTTATTTTATATATCTTCCTAGCTTTGTTGTATGTATGCACATATTGCTTTAAAAGCAAACGGGAAAAGTGCATGTTTTCAGCATCGTGGTATGTGCATCCATGCTCGCATTTAATACTACCTAAGCGGAGATTAAATGAAAACGTGGTCCGAGATTGCATTTGTTGTCATGCATGCATGTTTATTTCAAATATTGTAAAATCAGAAATTATTCTTTTACATGTTTTTATGTATTTTAAACTTAAAGATGGTATAACTTAAATTTTAAACTTAACTTAGATTTTAAACTTAAAGATGGTAATAGGCTGCAACCTGAAAATGCAGAACGCTTAATTTTCCTGTACCGTAACTTACCTCTAACTTTGATTACAAAGAATAATTAGTTTGTTTTTAAACAATATTTCATATGGTGTAAAACTTAAGAAATTAAAATACTGCCAAATTGAATATTCATCCAAGGGTCATTCCGAGTCAAATCAACCAATGATCTGAACCTTGACATCATGGAAAATGATAATTTTTGGTACAATAGTAGTACCAGTGAAGCTGACAAAAACTGTAAATATTAGATTTTTTGGGCTCTTAGTTTTCAGTTATTGACTTTCTTAAAAGCGAAATTTGGCAAAAAAAAAAAAGTATTTGACCTAGAGATCTCAAATTGGTGTCATTTTTTTTTTCTTTTAATGGGTCTTAATTTGATATGACTATGCTATTCTCTTTTAGTTTGTAATTATTTTAGAAACTCCAATTTTAAAAAGAGTTAAATACCATAATCATGTTGTATATCAAATTAAGGTCCATCGAAAACAAAAGACTGCACTAATTTGAACTCTCTTGGTCAAATAGTTTTTGATCTACCACTGTTTAAAGATTTCAAAACTTTACCAGATTTGGCTTTTTTAAAAAAGTGAATAACTGAAAATCTAAAAGCGCAAAAAATATGAAATTTTACGGTGTTTTTAAACTTTACTGGTACTATCACTGTACCAAAAATGATCAATTTTTTAGATATCAAGGTTCAAACCATTAAGTGATTTGACACAAAATGACATACATTTAGTACATAACTCATTAGCCAGTTTTTTCATACATTCAGCCCACATATGTTCTCAATTTTTACAATTTGCTACACACCTAATATTCAGGATGGCCACTCAACCGGGAAAAGTCAGGGAATTTTGTGAAAATTCTGTTTTTTTTTTTTTTTTTTTTTTAATACTAGTTGTCCTTATAAAAACAGGACTGCCCAGTTTGTATGCCATTTTCGAAAAATTTCGCCAAGTATTATACTGTACTCGTAACTTCTAAATAAAGGCTGCCATGTGTCCATTTGATTCCGTATAAAAACAAAAATGCAGAGTTTGTGCTCCATTTTGGACAACTGTTGCCAAGAATATTATATTCATTTTACAATATTTTTTCTATTTTAATGACATTCTTTTGACATTGCTGAATTGACATTAATTATTCAATGGCTGTGGCTTGTTACAGTGTAGTTTTTGCATATCTTTAATGTCTGTCATTGTGAACAATTTGCAATGCCCATATTTAAGGACATCAGTTTAGACTATTTCTTTTTATTTCTTCAGTGAAAAAAAACATTAAATTCTTTTAAATATTTCAGTAGTTCAATTTTGCTGCATTTACATGTATTTTTTATTAAAAATGTCAAAATTTATTTGTAAAAACAAAAAATGTGTATTTTTTTCTCCTGATTTAATATAACTTTTTTTTTAATAGTGGAGTAATTGTTAAGATTTTTTAATCAAATTTGTAACTAAATAGGGATGTGCACGCATTTTATGTTAAAATTACTGGTCTGGAATTTCTTTTCAATTCACCTGGAAAAGTCAGGGAATTTCAATGTGTCTGAAGAGTGGCCACCCTGATATTTCACATGCCACTCAATTTAATTTTATATTTACAATTATAATTACAAAACGTTCAAGAACTTTTAAAATAAGTTCTTCTCCAAACTGAGTGAAGATAATTTCATTTCTTCCTTGCTCAAGAGTACAAACTCTTCCAGTTGCAGTAACAGGCTCTACTTTTTGCAAAATGGTCTCACCTGGCACATTCAATACGTCACTCGGTTGAGGATGAAAGTAAGAAAAGGTCCCTTAGGATGTAGGAAGCTTACTTTATAGTCGCTCGTAACATTATTCTTCTCAAGAATACATGCAAGCCACAAAGATCCTTTATAGACTATATAGTGCCAAATCCAGATTCAATTTTTACTAAATTAGTTGGTGTAATATAGTCGAATGCTGTCACACGTTCAGTAAACCGGTGTTCACTACAGTAATAATGCTTAACAAGAAGCCAATTTTCAGAAATTGGGTAAAAAGAATGAAGTTTTTGAGTAAAGCACAGTTGATGAGTATGAAGAAGTTAAAGAAATACTGTCGCCACAGTTGAATGACTTTAAGGCAATCATGGGTACTCAAAAACTTCATTCTTTCTACCCAATTTCTGAAAATATACTTCATGTTAAGCATAATTACTGTAGTGAACACCAATTTACTGAACGTGTGACAGCATTAGACTATATTACACCAACTAATTAAGCAAAAATTGAATCTGGATTTGTCACTATACTCTATAAAGGATCTTGGTAGCTTGCATGTATTCTTGAAAAGACGAGCGACTATATAGTTAGCTTCCTACATCCTAAAGGACCTTCTCCTTCTTTCTTTTATCCTCAACCAAGTGACGTATTGAATATTTGAATGTGCTAGGTGAGACCATTTCGCAAAAAGTAGAGCCTGATACTGCAACTGGGAGAGTTTGTACTCTTGAGCAAGGAAGAGATGAAATTGTCTTCACTTGTTTGGAGAAGTACTTATTTTAAAAGTTCTTGAAAAGTAACGTTTTGTAACTGATTGTAAATACAAAATTAAATTTTGAGTGACATATGTGAAATATTAAGTGTGTAGCAAATTGTTAAAATTGAAAAGAACATATGTGGGCTGAATGTTTGAAACAACTGGTTAATGAGTTATGTACTAAGTATATGTTATTCCGTGTCAAATCAATTAATGGTTTGAACCTTGATACCTCAGAAATCGATCATTTTTGGTACAGTGATAGTACCAGTAAAGTTTACAAAAACTGTACAATTTCAGATTTTGGGGGCTTTTAGATTTTCAGTTATTTACTTTTATTAAAGACATTAAGGGACTATTTGTGTGCCAAATTTCATAGTCGGTCGTTAAGGGGTTCCTATGGAAATTAAATTTTTTGTAATTTAGCTAATTTCACTTATAGTTTAATACAAAAAAAAATAATTTTCATAGGAACCCATTGGCTTCCCATTATGAAACTTGGCATACAAGTAGTCCATAAAGCATATATTTTTTTTTCAAAAAAATTAAAAGGGGTGTTTTTGAGATTTAAAAAAATTTTTTTTGAAGCTTTTCAAAAAATTCAAATTTGAAATAGCATAGTCATGTTATATATCAAATTAAGACTCATTAAAAGTAAAAGAAAATAACACTAATTTAAGCTCTCTAGGTTAAATAGTAAGTCTCATTTATAAGCATTTAAAAAACGATATTTCGGTATAATTTTTTTAAATACATGATTTGGAAGAATTAAAAAAAAATATATACTAGGAAGAAATTTTAAAATAATATGCTACTTAGGACAAATTTAAAAAAAAAGTTGATACTGGGGTGAAATGTTAAAAAACACAATACTAAATTAAAATAATTTGATACTTTTAAGAAAATAAAAAAAAAATACCTGGAAGAAGTTAAAAAAGCCTTATACTTAAAAGAAAATAAACATGATACGTACAAGAAATAAAAACACAATTCTGGGAATTTTTTTAAAAACATTAAACACAATATTGTATTTCATAATGTAGTAGATTATAATTTTTGCAATTTTTAGAAATAATTGTGAAACAGTTTGTGTTCTGTGTATCTAGAAACATGTTCTACTTGGGCTCTGTGCCCTTACTCACTGTTTTCACTCTTAAAAATCATCACAGTTGCATGATACCACCATTGATCAGAGATGTGTAGTTTTAGCATGCTAAATTAAAATTTAAAATAGCCTATAAACTTAATTACAATATTATTAATATTGTTTTTTTTATATATTTTTAGTATTGAAGTTTACTTTAAAAAAATTAACTCTTTAAAAATTGCAAAAATGTTTTAAGTATTATGTGTTTTAATATATCCCAAAATTTTATTCTGTATTTTTAAGTTATTTTCAATTTAAAATAGCTTATCTTTTAGATTTAAAATTATATTTCATAATGTAGTAGATTATAATTTTTGCAATATTTAGAAATAATTAGAATTAAAAATATATTTAAATATAAACTGAAAATAAAGGAAAAAAAACATTTTTGCATTAAAATTATTGTATTAACAATATATAATATAAATTAAAATAAAAATTTTATTACATATGAACAGAGTGATTCTATAGTATTGTGAATTTTGCATATATGACACATTTGATATATCGTATCTTTGTAAAAATATGATTTAGATGAATGTATTTTAAAGATACTGTTTCAGATTGTGTTGATTTCAAATTTATAAATTCAAGTACATTATTGAAATCAACACAATCTGAAAATTTGACATCTATTATAAAAATATATTCACCTGGCTCAATATGTTTGTTTTACAAAGATGCATAAAACTTTGTAAATATCATGTCTGCAACATGCACTATTCTGTAGAGTTGTCCAATGTGTGATAAATATGTATATAAACACGTAATAAATACGTGTAGAAACACAATATAAACACGTAATAAATACGTGTAGAAACACAATATAAACATGTAATAAATACATGTAGAAACACATTATAAATGCGTATAGGAACGCATAAATACATATGGGAACACGTTATAAACATGTATGTGGATATACGTAAGAAACACGTATGTGAATATACGTAATATACACGTATATGATATGTAATAAACATGTATCTGGATACGTAATAATAACGTATGTGGATATACGTAATATACACGTATGTGATACGTAATTAACATGTATCTGGATACGTAATAATAACATATGTGGATATACATAATAATAACGTATGTGGATACGTAATATACACGTATGTAGATACGTAATAATAATGTATGTGGATATACGTAATATTAACGTATAAGGATACGTAATAATAATGTATAAGGATACGTAATAATAACCTTTTTTATAACGGTTGGTATACCGTATTCTAACGTACCATTTTTGCGTAATAATTACGTATGGCCTGACACGTAAAGATTACGTATTGCTTGATACGTAAGAATTACGTATTTGTGCTACCTGGGCTGGCTTCAGGCCGACTAATCAGATAGACATGGCGATTAAAAGTCTGACCTATCGCTCAAGTCAAGTCACTAACTGCAGGTAATCGCCTGTCCAGCTTCCGAATTACGCAAATAAGTAATAGCACAAAACTCTCAAAGCTTTCTGTAAAAACTATTAAGTAATTTCTCCAAAAGGGGGAAAGTAGTTTTATTTAAGGTGTGATTGTTCAATCAGTTTGTATTATCAGCAGCAAAGTTAGTCCCAAAGATATTAATTTCCATTCATGCTTTGTTTCAAATGAATTCTATTTATAAAAAACAGAACCTTTGCATCTTAATAATGTCTTTTATTATTAATAATATGTTAGTAAAAAAATAATTATTTTTAGCATGATTTTTAAAGGCCTAATGCTTAACACAAAATTAAGTATTTTAATTTTTTTAGATCAGCAGTTCTCAACTAGTGACAGACGTATCACTGGTGGTACATTAGAAGATGATTGATGATACATTTGTAATTTTTGCAATATACAGAATAAAAGTTTTACCATCCAAAAATAATGTTATTTTCAATGTATTAGCCGCATGCTATTCTTCTGAAGAAAAAGTGCAACTTGGGGTCATTCCATATGAAATGAGCACAGCTGGTTGCTTGACCATTTTATTATTTTTTATATTCTTACCATAGTTAGTATCATGTGTTTGTACACCAAGACAATTTTTATTATTTTTTTAATATTTCACCATTTTTGATCTGAGCCTATTTTTACTTACCAGGGCAGGCCAAAATTAGGGTTGTCGGAGGTTCGCAGAAATGTGGTGAAGACCCAGACTGTCTGACTCATCCGAAGACATAGAGCATCCTCGCGGAAACGTGTGGAAGACCCAGACCGTCCGACTCGTCCAGAGGACTTAGAGTAACTAGTTGGACGGCCGGGAAGGTCGCGGAAACGTGTGTAACTCTATAACTATCCAAGATAACTGAACGAATATCTTTTCCTATCAAACTAGAAGACAGTTTTTAGCTTATCAAGAAAAAAGAAAGTCCATATTTTAAACTCCCTTTCTACCCTTTTTTAACTCTAAACTTGCAAAAAAAAAAAATTCAAAAATTGCATATTTCAAGGTCGAATATCTTGAAAAGGAGACCTGATAAGAATTTGAAATTTTTTGTGTTAACTACTCTATTGGTACCTTATAAGTGGTATGAATTTCATTTTGTGGTTCAGTATGGTTTCAGAAGTATGAAGGAGGACTCAGAGTGTGGTAGAAAAGTACTCTTATAGAAGATAAGCACAAAGTTATGCATTTAAGCTATTATTATGGCCATATGCAATATTATATCATTAAAAGCAATTAGATATATTATATTTTGAAATGTTATATACTGAACTTACCTTACTGGTCATAATGCATACGTTATTTCATCCCCTGCTTTAAAAGGAAAACATAAACTTTATTTCTGGTGTTTTCTAGCCTTTAATCAAATTATAGTAGCATTATCATCTGTTTTATCAGTCATCTGTTTGTAAAATATTTTTCAAATTCATATATTAAGTTTAGGTAATTGTTGAAACAAAAATGGTACATGTATATCTTCAAATACTATTTTAGTGCTTTCATTTTGATTCAATTTCATAGTGATTTCATTTTGGCATATATTGATCAAATTTCATATTTTTTGCAAATTTGTTTACAAACAGGACCAGGATGTTTTATTCTTTAGATCTGTTTGTAATTTTGTATAGAGAGATATTGTATTGTAAGATTTTTGTATAGTGATTCAGATAATTTTGTATAGCGAAAACAGATATTCTTTTTAGGATAATTAAATTAAATATTTTAATAGAATATTTTGAATAACAATGTCATTTAGAATACTATAAGAATTTGCACATAATTGTAAATTTTAAGTTTCTTTATATGTTCTGTTCAAAGAATGGGTATACTAATAGTAAATAATACAATTTATAATAATGTAGGCAAATAAATTTTATTAGAAAGAACATACATGTACATTAAATATAATTTGATTGAAGACTAGAAAACATCAGAAATGAAGTTTGTTTTCTTTTTAAGGCAGAAGGTGAAATCTTGCATGCATTATGACCAGTAAAGTATGTTCAATATATAGCATTTCAAAATATAATATATCTAATTGTTTTTAATGGTATATAAAATTACATTTGCCCATAATAATAGCCCAAAAGCATAACTTGCTTAACTGGAGAGCGCTTTTTTGCTACACTTTTGAGTCCTCTTAATCCTAAAACCATACTGAACTATAAAATGAAATTCATACCACTTTTAGAGTAGGTAACACACAAAATTTCAAATTTTTGTGTTACCTACTCTAAAAGGTAACACAAAAGTCTCAGGTACCCCATTCAAGATATTTGACCTTAAAACATGCAATTTTTGAATTTTTGTTTAGTGTTAAAAAAAGTTTTTTTTGACATGCTAAAAGCTGTCTTTTGAGAGGAAAAAATATTAGTTCATGGTTTTCAGCCCTTCTGGAGTTATAACCACAAGAAAATTGGTGATTTTGCAATTTATATTTGCTGAATTTAAGTCTATTTCAGTCTTGTGAAACTAAATGAAGCTATTCTGAAAGCTCAAAATGTCTACTTTTAGGGGATAAAAGTTTGTTTAGTTATCTTGGATAATTATAGAGTTGACATTTCTCCGAACCCCAGAAAACTCGAATTTTGATCGCCCCGGCAAGTAAAAATAGTCTCAGATCAAAAATGGTGGCATATTAAAAAATAAATAAATAAAAATTGTTCTGGTGTACACACAAATGATGTTAACTATGGGAGGAATATAAAAAAATAATAAAATGGTCGAGCAACCCGCTGTGGTTATTCCACGTGGAATGACACACATTTCATGTGACAGAAATTTATTGGACGATTTTAAAAATAACTCTTTAGTCAACTTCTAAATTAAAACAAAAGAAAGAATTTAAATATATTTCAAATAGAGCAATTCTATTTTTTTTTACGGATTTATATATCTGAGATCAGCACCCCCAATTGTGAAGCCTGGTGCCGCCTATGGATATATTTATATATCAAATATATTGTATCAAATTTCGAATGAAACTCGACTTGAAGCCAAATTTTTGTTTAAAATTAAGATAGGATTAGATAGAAATTGATTAATGTTTATCAAACAAATACAAGTATCACATTAAATAATTTTGTTCATCATATTGTTAATGATATTTTTATTAATCACATTGATAACGTTTTTTCCAATATTTATTATTTTAGTTCAATTTTTACTTTCTTATACGTGTATTGAGAAAGGATTGTTTTAACGAAAATTTTCGATTTCGAGATCTTGATGCCAATATGTTTTAAGATCTTCTGAACACATTTTGACTACTTTTCGAGTGATGTCCGTCTGTATGTATGTCTGTGGTCGATTTCTTGTGTACACGATAACTGCTACAAATATTAATGGATTTTATATCCGGCTTTGTTACCCAAAAATTTAGAACTAGATAGATTTTTTAAAATGAGAGTAAAACTTCGAAATGTATTTAAAATTTTATATTTTTTTAACATGGCAGCATAGGACACAATTTGGCATGAAAGGGTTTATTTATTGCTCAATGATCATGAGACTTTGTATTTTCAATCATTGTTGTGAAAAATAGCCCTGTTACAATTCTTTTGTTCGGGATGTCATTAGCCCCCTCGGGGACAAGTTACCACCCTCCGGGGTATTGTCAAGTATGGTATCAATCAAAGGATTTTTTCAAACCCTCTAGAGTGAAGGGTAACACGCTATAATTGTAATTATTTAGACCCATTATACAATTTTTTAAAATTTGTCAGGTAATATTAGAAAAAAAAAAAAAAAACACTGCTAAAAATAGATTCTGGTATGAGAAAGTCAAGTTGAGCCACACTTCAGTTAATTTTATTAAAAAAGAAAAAATATGTGACAACTTAATTATGTATATAGTCTTGTTTTCTGCTTTTTATGTGACATATTTTTGTTGGTGGTGCTGAAATTTTGGGTTTGGTGGTACATTTTTATGAAAAAGTTAAGAACCCCCTACTTTAAGTTATTTGTATATGTTTAATGAGCCATGATCATTATAACATTTACCTTTTTCATATAAATACTATTGAAATTTGTATATCTTTTATATTTTTTTATGTTGTAATGAGAGAATTCCTTTATTAAAAATATAATAATTTAAGACCTACGTAGTAAAACAGATTTCCAGAAGGTCGTTTGCACTTTATGGAAACGATTTTGATAATTAATTTTTATGCACAAAGGGCGTATTTCTTGCCGCGATTTGCTTCTATCTGATAGCCTTGATTCTTGACTATATCTCTAGCTCGAATTTTCCATGAAAGTAAACATTGTCTTAGCACCGTCATGTCAATTTTATCCCATTCCTCTTATGTCGTTTTCCAAAGTCCGTTCAGTGTTCTTGGATGCCGTTTCCCTAAGGCTCGTTTTAACAAACCGAAAGCGCAAAAGTCCATAGGAGAAGCGTAAGGTAATTTTACAGGTATTTCATTAAATGGGATACATTTCCTTCCTGTTTCTGATTCTTTCTTTGCTAAATATGCGGCAGTTGACTTAGACGTGTAACTAGAGGCTTTGTCCATATGAAGCTCAACTTTATTGATGTCCTTTTCATATAAGACTGGAATTTCTTCTTCAAAAATTGGTTCTAAAATATTCTGCTGATAGTAGAGTGAATTAATTTTAGCTTTACTTGAGACTTTTTTTGAGTTTTAATTTACCGTTGTAACAAAATCCTGCAACTATCATGAATCCCTTTGCTAACTTTTCTGTGCATTGACGAAGCCATTTCGTACGGTCATTTTCGTCAGTTGAGCAATAGAAAATTGTTCTTTTTTTTTTATTACAGTCACTTAAATACATGCGTGCCTCATCGAGTGTTACCACAAATTTCCATTTATCAGCAGCTAGGTGTTTTTTATATAATTTTCTACAATTTGTTTTTCTTTCTGCAATATGCTTTGGCAAAAGCAGATGAACTTTTGATTTAACATATTTTTTAACTTCAAATCCTTATGAATGATTTTACTTACAGTGCCAGAAGACATTCCCAGTTTTTGTGCAATGGATCTTTGAGTCGGTGAATTTTCTTTTAGGATCAGAGAAAAACTTCACTTTCTTAATATGTACCCGCGTTCGAACAGTCTTAGGATGCGATTTTGCGGCCAGTTTTTCATTTTTACTTTCAGCTAGACGCCTTTTCCCTTTGAAATTTAATATATTAAAAATGCCTTTCTTTGAAATGCAATAATCTCGATTTTTACACCGCTTTACAATTTGTTGATACGAATATCTTTCCTGGGAAAGCGCATTTACGTAACTTTCGAGTCGAGCCATTTATCAATTTCAGGAGCCATTTTCAAAATAAATCTTTTATTCCAATCAAAACAAAACAGTAGCAGACGATTATATTGAAAATGCCAAATCTTGATCTCAAAATGCTAACGAGAAACATAAATACAAAATCGTTTCCATAAAGTGCGAACGACCTTCTGTATTTGTTAGTACAAATAAGTTGCATTAAGGATTGAGTATATGGTTAGAAATTGTATGGTATCCTTAAATAATATCTGTAATTACCTTTTTCGTGAATAGTAACTAATAGAATTGAGGTGGCTACTAATCACTAATGTGGATGGCACTGGTGGTTAATGAATTATACCTATATCTGGCAACCATATAATTTCCAATCGGAATAAAGTACAGTTTTCTTACATTTTCGGTTAAGGTGAATAAAAAAAAAAAATCGATAGAAAGAGTTTGCCCTAAGAAGGTGGCAGTTTTTTAAATTATCTCCAACGGAAATCGATAAACTGCACACGAACTGAAAAACATTATTTTAAAATTCAAATATCAAAATATTTAAATTTTTCATACATTTTGTGTTAGTATTCATCAATTATTTTCAAAACATGAACCAGAAAATTTTCGAAATTCATCCAAGCCCGGGCCGAAACTGTCATAGTGAAATATGGACTTGCTCGACCCATAGGACTAGATCATGAGGGCCCATGTATCGTATACGAGTAAGAGAAGAGGCTACTAGTATTTCCTGGCGATGTGACCAAAGATATCTCCTCGTTCTATCAATGCGCGGTGTTTTGTCAGAATTGGTCGTATCATGAGAATTCGATATAGGCGTCGCTCGTACTGTATGCATATACTTATACGTACAGTTGTTGACACTTATTAGATTCATTGGTTTATTGGATGAGTCTCTTTATTGACTAAAAAATACAATGTATATTGTTAAATTTCAATTTAGAATAGCTGCTTTATTAAATCATCTTCTATCGATGCAAAATCGCCTTGTCCAACATGATTGCACAAAGCAGCGACCACTGCATTTTCACAGCATTTGGTATTGAAAATTGTGATTTATAATAGCCTGGAATTAGAGAGTTATCTGACCGAGCCCGAAGATCGTTTGGAATGTCGAAGCAGAATGGCAAAGAATTATGCCCTGTCTTGTACTGTCGGTTGTTGGAAGTATTCATTATTATTATTATTATTATTATTTTCAAAAGCAACACAAGATCTATTCTAGAGTACTTTGTTTAAAGGTGTTTCTGTTCTTTGATCATGCTTTGGCCAATTTTAAATGATTTAAAATAACGCACACATTTCACGTGACTTTAAAAATGATGTAAATGTTTTTACCTCCGCCTTCTACTTTATAGGGAAGGAATTTTTTTTTTTTTTTTTTTTTTACAGAATTTTTTTTTTTAATTTAAAGGAAAAGCATGTTGAGCACATTTCAAATAGTTTTGGAGTCTGAGTGTGTAAGTCTATGAGGCGGGCTCACGACTCTTTAAAGCTGATCTTTTATAGCACTTATATTTGTGTAAAAGGTAGATTTTGTAGCATGGGAGCCCAGAGAAATTTTGTATGTCTTAGCAAACCCAAGAGTAAGACATACAACATCGACAAAAAAATAAAAAAAAATTATTATTTTGAACATATATAGCTTGATGTCTTGACGTGTTTGTGATCTTGAACGTTTAAGGTGGGGCAAGTTCGTCCTCTATGGGCGCCCATGTTTTGTAATAGCACACATAGGCAAAGGCAGGGAGGGGGTATCATACCCGATCATTGGTGGAAAAGTTGTATAGGGTTTATATTAGAAAGTGAAATTCAGCGCTGTAAACCCCCCCCCCCCCCACTTTGATCCCTCCTTTTCTGAGATCCTGTCACATCTATGGTAGCACATCTAGATTAGTGTGATACTAATTTTAAACCACCAGACAAAATGTGAACAATCTACACAAAATTTAGTTTTAAAGATTTCACTAAGAAAAAACTGGAGTAGTGCCCCCCCCCCCCCACACACACACAAAACAAATTGTTTTGGTATTGACTATCCGTACATGACTCGTTAATAGCGTAACTAGTTTATGATAGTATTATTTTAAATTTATTTGAGACTCATGAATAGAAATATTGTAGCAATGTATATATAGTTTAATTTTAAAAGTTGTATTTATACATTAAGAAAGCGATAACCCAAGTTACCTCTAAAATAATTTTAATCTGCTATTGTTAAAACTGTTCAAAGATCATCTTGGATCCCGTTTAATCTGGATAAACTAGATTCTCCCTTAAATATCCAATGTTGCAGGATTTTTTTTACTACCGAGCACTCCCTCGCCAAAATGTGGCCCTCCTGCTAATAAGGAGAGAACCGGTTCTTTGGCCGGGTGGTTGGCTCCTCATGTACACACACACGACCCATGGGGAAGTAGCATTCAAAAATTAGAAACTGCATTGCACGTTTTTCATTGTTGCAATTTTGTTTTGCGATAAACGATTTTATTGTGGCGGGCACGAGGGAGGGCGTTTCCGAATTTAAAGCCCTTGGTCTAAGAGTTCCGGGTCATATGTTCGCATTCTTTCGAGAACGCGTTGATAAATCTTCTCCCTCATTGTAAAATGAACGGGTTATGTGGGCAATATAAATTCTGAAATCTTTGAAAAAGCCAATCTCTAATATTTTAAAACATGTATTTATTTATTTTTATTACTTATATAGTATTTTATTTTTAATTATATATATTTAGAGGTTTAAAAAAACAGATAAAGATTATGTAAGTATTTCAGAAGGATATAACCTATTATTTTTTCACACGCACTCATTTCTTCTAAATAATAATAATTATATTAAATTCTGGTGTGGACAGTACATGACTTTCCCTATATAATGTAATGACTTTGAAGAGTGAGTATGAAGAGTTATACCCCAAAAATGTATTTCATAAGTAGACTTTAAATTTTGGAAGTTAGAAGTAATATTATTGAAATTAAAGTATCCGCATTCACTCAAAATTCTATATGGTAGGAGCAAATCTACATTTTTTTCCCTTGAAAGAAAAGTGTATAGATTTATTTTGTGGGAGAGCCGTTTTACGTATCTCACCATTTGTATTTTTAAAGAATTTACGAATGTAATCCGTTTTATTGGAATTTATTAATTTTATTTAATCTTATTGATTATACCATGTATGTTCAATATTTTGAAAATTGGCTAAATTTTTAACTTTGTTTAAATAACCTTCGCATAATATTGTTCATTTGGAATTTTTTCTGCTATCAGAATATTTGGAATTTTTTTTTTCTCCTTTAAGAAGTCTAAAAATGTAAATCATTTCGTCTCTCTTTTAAAAAGCAACCTAAAAACTAACTAATTTCGTTTCTCTTTTAAGTTGACCAAGATTTAAATGCTTTCTTTCCTCTTTTAAGTAACCCCCCAAAAATAAGTGATTTAATTTCTCTTCTAAGCAGACAAGCTACTACTTTTAAACAGCTTTAATATGAGAATACAATTTTATTAGTAACAAAGAATAATATTTTGTTATATTCTTATTTCTTCCATATGACTATGAAGGATTACCTTAAGAACTACACGCGTAAAACTCTAAAACAGAAGTTTGGAAGATATAAGAATGATTTACTTTTGAAAATATCCTGTGCTCAACAAAAATTGAAATCTTTATTTTAGTACTTGAAGCCTTTAAATTGAGCACATTTGGTTTAACATGAAATTATTTTTAGACACGATATATAAAAGTGTAATATTGCTTTCAAGGTGCTAATATATTCTAAACACTATGTTATTTATTTTTATAGTAAAACAGTAAAGATTTTGGATGTGAAACATATTAGGGTGCGGGGGAGAGTAAATCTTGAAAGACATTTAGATGAAACGGAAGTGCCACCATATTGTTACGAATACGTTACAGAAAAATTGTAGTTATAATTTGAAGATTTGGATTGCTTAACCTTTTCAACAAATTGGGTGACCTTAGTGACGAATTAGGAAAAATATCGCCAACTTGACAACTTTTGGCGAGTTATAGAAACTTCTTGAATTTTGTAGATTGGCTAAGAACTTCGCAAGTTACGTGCTTTTTCCAGAACCTTCCACAGAAGACATATAACCTCGTTATCGTTCAGTTGGATTGTTAACGTGATACTTGTACAAATATCTAACGAACTGAATACAGCAGCCAAAATGTAATTTTTTTTCCACAATGTAGAATCTCATGTCTCCAACACATGATGTTCCTTACAAATGGCAATATTTCGATATTTCGGAACAAAATTAGAGCTATCTAAGAATTCCAGCTAAAAATAAACAGGCTTGTTGTTGTTATTGATTAAATAAAATATACTAAATGTCAGGGCAATTGCGGGATTCTCTATAACTATCATGCTGGAGAGATATGCTTCTTTCGAAAAAGTAAAATTTCTAATATCTCGAGAACGGCTAGTAATGTCAGTGTACTAGTGGGCGTGTCAAATCGTTGGCCCTTCGTAATCTCAAAACCGTTGAAGCGATTTGAACCCAATTTGGGTGGCAAGTTTCATAAGATGGGAACAGAAAAATATCCGTATATAGTTCAGGTATAAAACGGGGTTTTGTTAAAATTATTGACATTTCGTAATCACGAGAACTGTTGAAGCTATTTTAAGCAAATTTGGGTGATGTATTGCGTAATTGTCTGAATATGAACACGAGAAAAAAAAAGATTTAAAATAAGATTTAGTCAAAATCAGTGACCCTTCGTAATTTAAAAAAAAATCTGATAAGGGCAGCACATGACTTTCCTTATATAATGCAATGAATTTACTACTTTTACAGTAAAAAAAATCTGATGTGGGCAACACATGACTTTCCTTATATAATGCAATGAATTTACTACTTTTACAGTAAAAAAAAAATCTGATGTGGGCATTACATGACTTTCCTTATATAATGCAATGAATTTACTACTTTTACAGTTAAAAAAATGTTATTCTTATAGTAGATACTTATATTCTTTCTAAGATATTGAATTTTCTTCAATAAGTCGTCATTTTCATTGATTTAGAGCCATTTTTATCCATTTGGCGAGATTTTCGCTAATTTGGCAACATTTAAAATGCCGCCCCGTTGGCGACATTCTGCTAAATTCGTCGCCAAATCTCGCTAAGCGTTATGGATGGAGAAATAAGTTATTCTTACAGCTGATAAATGACTATTAGCGTACAAATACAAAAGTATTACTCAAAATACTTTTTCTCGTGAATGGAACGAGTTAGATCCACGAGAATGATGTCACCAAATTTATCTCGTGATATTATATATGAAAAGTGAACATGTTTCTTAACAGTTAATATTTTTCTTTTGATTTATGGGATTTTTTGATATATTTATTTTAAAAATGTGCAATATCTCGAGAACGGTACATGCTAGCGTTCTAAATTTTATGTCGATCGTTTTCTAAGGAAAAATTACATAACAAATGTCTATTTGCGCAACTTTATTAAAGGTTTTGATTTTTTGATGATTTTTTCAAAGTTTCACTCGAAAATTTAAGGAGTTCTGAACATTGATTGTGTTGTAAAAAACAATAAGCTTCCAGTATTTACGGATTGTGATTTTTGTACTAAATTTCATTCGAATCTCTCCATTCGTTCGTGAGATATCGTCTCCACAGTCTCACTGACACACACACACACACACAGACATGTTCAAAATGTAACAAAAAAAATGTTCTTGAATCAGAGATGCTTGTAAATGTTCGATTCAAAAATGTTCGATTCGTGATCAGGGATGCTTGAAACGTGCTCTCCTGTCGAAAACTCGAATTCGAATTTTCGACCCCGTCACAATACTTTCCTTATACATTATGTATATAAGGAAAGTAAAAATAGATTATTCTTCTGGTATATTCGTTCCAAGATATTAAATTTTCTTCAGTTAGTCGTCATTTTCATTGATTTAGCGTCATTTTTATCCATTTGGCTAGATTTTCGTTAATTTGGCAACGTTTAAAAAAAATCGTTAAGTTGGCGACATTCCACCAAATTCGTCGCCAAAATCTCGCCATGCGTTATGGAAGGAGAAATAAGTTATTCTTTTTGCAGATAAATGAGCATTGGCATTCAAATATAAAAGTATTACTCAAAGTATCTTTTTTTCATGAATGGAACGAGCTAGATCCACGAAAATGATGTCACCAAATTTATCGCATGATATTACATATGAAAAGTGAACATGTTTCTCAACAGTTAATATTTTTTTTTAATTTATGGGATTTTTTGATAAATTTTTTTGAAAAATGTGCAATATCTGGAGGACAGTTAATACTAGCGTTCTAAAGTTTATGTTAATCGTTTTCTAAGGAAAAATTACATAAGAAATGCCTATTTGCGTAACTTTATTAAAGGTTTTGATTTCTTGATGATTTTTTTTAAATTTCATACGAAAATTTACGGGGGTTCTGAACATTCGATTGTGTTTAAAAACAATAGGCTTCCAGTATTTACGGATTGTAATTTTTGCACCAAATTTCATTCAAATCGTCTATATTCGTTTGTGAGATATCGTCTCCAGACTCACTGACACACACATATACTTACACACACATGCACACACACACAGATAGACATCACCTCAAAAATGTTCCATTCGTGATCAAGTATGCTTGAAACGTGCTCTCCCGTCGAAAACTCGAATTCGAATTTTCGACCCCGCCACAATACTCTCCTTATACATTATATATGTATAAAAGGAAAGTAATAGTTGAATCTATTGGAACCAATTATAGGCAGTTAACTGTGTATATTGTGTGCATGTGAATGCAGATATTTTATACAGTTCAGCTCAGAGGTCGAATGTCCACTTGTTTCACGTGGCCGATCCTCTATTGTTTTTTCAATGGAGAATTAAATAAATATTATTAATATAAATTTTGGAAAAATAGTATGATTTAGAATGTTTAGAAACTGTATATATTTTAAATATCGAAAAAACCCGCGTGTATCTGATAGCCTTTAGGAACGATTGTTGTTTGTAGTTTGTTCCTTATAGATAATTTTCTGCGGTGAAATAACTGAAAACTGTTTGGATATTTCTTTAAGAAAGTACCAAATTATGAAAATTAAATAAACAAAAACATAACTTTGCGGTTCAACCATTATTTGATTTTTATTTAGTACGTTTTAATCATTTATCTTATAATTTTAGGCATGTTAAAAAATTAGAGTAGATAATTATTTTCATTATTGCCATTTAAAATACTTTAAAAATATCGAACTGAACACTGCAGGCGATCAGAAAAGGCGAAAACATAATTCTGTAAGCAGGATTTTTTTGGAAAATAATTTCCTAATTAAAAAAGTTGCAAATCTTTACGATGCGATCATTATTTGATTTTAAAAAAAAATATTTTATATTTTTTCACCATTTTTCTTTTATAGTTATTTAAATTAGATAAAAATTTAGAGTAAATTATTTTTTTCATTGTTGCCATCTAAAAAGTCTCAACATTAAAGCATTGCGTTTTATTTGAACACTGCAGACGATCAGAAAAAGCAGAAACAGAATTTTGTAAGTTGGATTTGCAAATGAAAGAGCTATGTTTAAATAATTGAATAGATGTTACAAAAATATTTCTAGAAATGCTGAAAGGATTTCACAGGTTAGTGTTTTAGAATATTTTATAATTGAAAAATGTGAACTTGTTACCACATAATTGAGGAAAATGAAGTGTTAGTCGTTCCATTATAGAATGTTTAATTATAGTATCTATACAATTCTTGCATTATTGTAACTACCTTTATGGTTAGAAATGCAAATTTGGATAAAAAATGACATATCGAGATCAAATAAAATGCACTTTTCGACGTGTATACTCGTTTAGAGCACAATAGAACATAAATTTATTTAAAGTAGTTGAAAATTTACTGAGATGCTTTTTATGGCATTTGATAATTAGGCCTGCTGTGTATTTCCAAGGTGCTTTTCGATTTTGGTTTAAAAAATAAATAAGAAATGATTTGAAATATTTCGATTCGATATGTGTAAAGCTGAATTTTATATATTCATATTTCATAGTATTTAGTTCTACTTATCTCACAATCATTATCAGAATGAAAGAACACCTCTCTCAATCAATATAATTATTTATTATAGATCTCATAATGCAACGTAAATACCATCCTCTAGCAAAACTCAATTTATTTACAACCCTCTAGATGCCCTGTCTAAAATATGCCTCCAAACAGTGAAATTCAATTTATTTTGAAGCAAAAGTATTAAATTAATAATTCTGACAAAGCGACAAGGGTTATTAAAGAAATTATACTTAATTGAATTTTCATTAGTGTGTCGACATTTTACCAAATTCCCCAAATGTGTCGCCAAGGTCACAAAATTGTTGCCAAGTAGGACAGACAGTAAGATAACCAGAGAGAAAGACTTTTCTTATACAGTATTTTAATGCCATTAATAGTCATAGAGTGGTACAAATTTACTTTGTACCAGCGGTTCTCAACAGTTTTTCACCAGTGAACCCCCTCTGACTGCCAATTTCTTCTAATTGTACCCTCTAATTATAATTTTTTCTGCATTGTACTCCAAGTTTTTCTATTTCATTTAAACACCAATTGCTTGTCCATAAGTTTCAACAGTACCCACTGATTAAATATCTTTAATTTGAATCTCCTCCCAATTTTTTCTATTTAATAAATATTGCAGTCGTTATAAATTTGAATTCCTATAAATAAAAATACGCAAGTTTTAAAAATATCAGACGAATTTTACAAGTTTTAGGGAATAAAATATGTACTGTATTTCAGATTTTTACTGTGAAATATCTTAGAAAAGATAGAAAACATGTAAAACTTTTAAAAATATTAATGAAATACGTATATATATATATATATATATATATATATATATATATAAAGCATAGTAAACATAAAAAAATAAAATTATTTCCACAGTTATCCAATTATTCTCCAGAAGTTGGCGCAAAGCAGCACACTCTCCTAAAGTAACATACAAGATTCATATGAAAAAATGAGGGAAATGACCAAATGCAAGGCATAAAATGGTAGAGGGGGATGGCGACCCCTCTTTCCCGTTTAAAAGACTGCTTTTATGCCCGGGCAACACTCACGGTACCAATGCCATGCAGAAGTCATACTTCCGTATATGTGTCAAATCAAAAACACTCGGAAAAGTGCAGAGTAAACAAATAGGAATCAACCAGGATTGCAAGGGAAGGAAAAGAATGGAAATGCAGCAAATGCCAGAGTGCCTTATATATAAAAGCAGTTTACGCATGCGTAATACGTTATTTTTACTTTCATCGTTCTATACCTCTGCCATATCCCTTAAATAAGCATTTTCTCCCTTTTTTGTATTAAATAGGGAATTATAATAACATGTCAGAAAGCCAACTGGATAATTCCGTTTTATTGCCTCCTTCATAATATTCCTCCATAATGACGGAGTTCCAAATTGGTGATAGTTGCATCAGTGAGAAGAGATTTGCCGATTTGACTTCGATGTAAGTTTATTCGCAAATGTAAACGATTTTTGGTTTGGCCGATATATTTGGCATTGCATGTTTGGCAAGTTATACAGTAGATGACATTATATGTTTTGCAGAATATACCGTAACGGGGATCTTGAGTAGATATTTGGAGAGGGTCTGCCACTGGGCAGAGTTTACATCGATGTGATTGGCATTTTTTAAACTTAAAATCACGTATTCTATTAAAATAATGGCGATATGAATATTTAAAAAAGGGTGATCCATTAAGATTAAGGATCGAGTCGGTAGAACAATGAGAAACATTACAGACGCTATTTATATTAGTCACAGAGTTGTCAATAACATGTTGCACAGGCTTGAAATATTTCTTTATGTTAGACATCATATACAAAGCTTGAGGGTCACTGGTTATCGATAATACTACTACCTTGCATTGTTGTATTACCGGGCATATACTCTAGAACAGTATGTTTGCCAGTCACTAAAAAATATAGTTGTATTCATTCATAAAGTATCATTTCAACAGTTTATATCTCTTATTGAGGAGTAAATGTAAATGGTGATTCTTTTTACCAAATCCACCATCTTGCTCATTAAAGCTGTGTAGAAATTATAAAACATACTTTAAACGCGATATCCTCACAAAGCATATCATAATAGCCTGGATGTGCGAATGCATGACTCAGTAACTTTTTGAACATTTTAAACTTTTTTTGGTTTTTATATAATATCATTTCATTGAAATACGTTATTTGTAAAATGGACGTAGATATATATTATCCGTGTTAGATAACGCTAAAACACAATAAAACACTTAAAAGGCAAATACTACCTTGTTAAAAACATGCTAAAAGAGTTACAATTCGTGACATAAGAAATCAACATGGAATCAAAATAACACAACATACCATAGTGCGTCCCCAGTCTTAACCTAAAAGCCGATCCAACAACACACGGAAGACCACCACAGCACGTGTATGGTCCGAGAAGCAACCCAGGTCATAAAACATCGAACAAGATAAACGAGACGACATATCCGCGCAATGCTGCAAGACATAGTGTCCCAATATATAAAGCATAGTAAACATAAAAAATTAAAATTATTTCCACAGTTATCCAATTATTCTCCAGAAGTTGGCGCAAAGCAGCACACTCTCCTAAAGTAACATACAAGATTCATATGAAAAAATGAGGGAAATGACCAAATGCAAGGCATAAAATGGTAGAGGGGGATGGCGACCCCTCTTTCCCGTTTAAAAGACTGCTTTTATGCCCGGGCAACACTCACGGTACCAATGCCATGCAGAAGTCATACTTCCGTATATGTGTCAAATCAAAAACACTCGGAAAAGTGCAGAGTAAACAAATAGGAATCAACCAGGATTGCAAGGGAAGGAAAAGAATGGAAATGCAGCAAATGCCAGAGTGCCTTATATATAAAAGCAGTTTACGCATTGATCTTGAAAAGATCGAAACGTTCATAAAAAATGTGTGTACAGGAATAATAATAAAACCTGGATGGATTAAAAATCTTATATTTAGTATAAAAAAACGTTATATTCAACGCATCTGGTGTTATTTGAAAGAGTATCAACTCGAAGAACATCTATTTGTTAACAATAATGAAAATGCTTGTACAAATTACGCTATAATGATGGATTTACTTAAACTAAGGGCCAGTACATTAAACATAGTATTAAAACCCTCTACCCGGAAGAAAACTACTACAGCAGAGCCTTTTGTTACTACCTACAAAAATAAAAATTATGATGGAATACCAATCAAGACATATATAAAAAACTTGGCACATCTCTTGCCAATACCTGACATCGAGGTAAAGCTGATTTATAAATTTGTGTAAACCAATGGTAGAAAAATATTTAATTATAATCGTATAAGCAGAAACATCCATGTATATCAAAGTGAAGAGTGTAGTTGTCAAAACAGCCCTTATATAGACACCCATCATGGGCACATTGTCACTGGAAACCTGGATCTATTGGATAATCGGAAGTTAAAATCTATGCTTCAACTTGGTACGAAATTTCGTATACAAGATTTCACAAATATTAAAAAGGACTTTGAACAAGATTTAAAGAAATTTACATATAAACTCGCCGTAAAATACAGCATGCCAATACAAGCTTTCCAAGAATGGCAATACAACCTTACCAAAATGTTCAATCTCCACTACAAAACAGTGTGTAAAAAAACGTATTATCCTTCTCTTCAAGATGCAGTCAATAAATATGAAGATAAATATGTTATAACTTATACTGATAAAGTAGTATCAAATTACGCTTTCACATGCAGAAAATACTACGTTGATACTTTAAAAAATAGTTATCTTGACAAACAAATGTACTCCCCTTTACAACAAAATGGAAATTGTCTGGCAAATAAAATCAAAGATCTGTATAAACTAATTGATATCGAACTTAAAGTAGTTAACTTTCCATATCTGGTATTAATACCAAAACTTCATAAAAATCCAGTCAAATTCCGGCCGGTGACTGTGGGATGTGGATCCTATTTGACAATTGCAAATGAAAAACTTTTAAATATACTTAAAAATGTTCTGATTATACTCAAGAAACAAGGAACAGTAATGATAAATAATAGTTACGATGTCATCAACCGACTTCCATTTTATAGCAAGGATATACGTTTCAAAAGTTACGATTTCCGTGATTTATTCAACAACATCAATCTGGAAAATCTATATGAAATTTTGAAGGAACTACATGAAATATATGACTTAAAAGAACATATTACCTTCAGAAAATACAAGGACCTGATTCGCATTGTGTTATTTGAAAATATCTTATTTGATGGCACCAGCTATTTTCAACAAGTGAAGGGTATTCCCATGGGAGGGGGTTGTTCATCCCTGCTCGCCGATCTATACTTGAATAAATTTGAAAATGGCACTCATATACTACACGAAATGCCATACTTTCGTTATGTTGACGATGTCCTTGTTGGGCAATATAAGAATACACCCCAATTTGATTTTACTTTTTATCCAAAAGAACTGGAATTGATTGAGAATAAAAGTAAGGAGGATGATAGTGTTGATTTTCTAGATATCACACTAAAACATGACAGTAGATATGGTACTTATACCGTCTTATATGACAAGAGAAATAATTTCAATATGGAAATCAATCATATTATAGATTGGAGTTCCAATTTGACCAAAAACATCTTCAGAAATGTCGTCATAGGTCACCTCAAAAGAAATCAACGCATTAATACTTTCAAGTCAGATTGCATCATACATAATAGGAATATTATGAAGGAGGCAATAAAACGGAATTATCCAGTTGGCTTTCTGACATGTTATTATAATTCCCTATTTAATACAAAAAAGGGAGAAAATGCTTATTTAAGGGATATGGCAGAGGTATAGAACGATGAAAGTAAAAATAACGTATTACGCATGCGCAAACTGCTTTTATATATAAGGCACTCTGGCATTTGCTGCATTTCCATTCTTTTCCTTCCCTTGCAATCCTGGTTGATTCCTATTTGTTTACTCTGCACTTTTCCGAGTGTTTTTGATTTGACACATATACGGAAGTATGACTTCTGCATGGCATTGGTACCGTGAGTGTTGCCCGGGCATAAAAGCAGTCTTTTAAACGGGAAAGAGGGGTCGCCATCCCCCTCTACCATTTTATGCCTTGCATTTGGTCATTTCCCTCATTTTTTCATATGAATCTTGTATGTTACTTTAGGAGAGTGTGCTGCTTTGCGCCAACTTCTGGAGAATAATTGGATAACTGTGGAAATAATTTTAATTTTTTATGTTTACTATGCTTTATATATTGGGACACTATGTCTTGCAGCATTGCGCGGATATGTCGTCTCGTTTATCTTGTTCGATGTTTTATGACCTGGGTTGCTTCTCGGACCATACACGTGCTGTGGTGGTCTTCCGTGTGTTGTTGGATCGGCTTTTAGGTTAAGACTGGGGACGCACTATGGTATGTTGTGTTATTTTGATTCCATGTTGATTTCTTATGTCACGAATTGTAACTCTTTTAGCATGTTTTTAACAAGGTAGTATTTGCCTTTTAAGTGTTTTATTGTGTTTTAGCGTTATCTAACACGGATAATATATATCTACGTCCATTTTACAAATAACGTATTTCAATGAAATGATATTATATAAAAACCAAAAAAAGTTTAAAATGTTCAAAAAGTCACTGAGTCATGCATTCGCACATCCAGGCTATTATGATATGCTTTGTGAGGATATCGCGTTTAAAGTATGTTTTATAATTTCTACACAGCTTTAATGAGCAAGATGGTGGATTTGGTAAAAAGAATCACCATTTACATTTACTCCTCAATAAGAGATATAAACTGTTGAAATGATACTTTATGAATGAATACAACTATATTTTTTAGTGACTGGCAAACATACTGTTCTAGAGTATATGCCCGGTAATACAACAATGCAAGGTAGTAGTATTATCGATAACCAGTGACCCTCAAGCTTTGTATATGATGTCTAACATAAAGAAATATTTCAAGCCTGTGCAACATGTTATTGACAACTCTGTGACTAATATAAATAGCGTCTGTAATGTTTCTCATTGTTCTACCGACTCGATCCTTAATCTTAATGGATCACCCTTTTTTAAATATTCATATCGCCATTATTTTAATAGAATACGTGATTTTAAGTTTAAAAAATACCAATCACATCGATGTAAACTCTGCCCAGTGGCAGACCCTCTCCAAATATCTACTCAAGATCCCCGTTACGGTATATTCTGCAAAACATATAATGTCATCTACTGTATAACTTGCCAAACATGCAATGCCAAATATATCGGCCAAACCAAAAATCGTTTACATTTGCGAATAAACTTACATCGAAGTCAAATCGGCAAATCTCTTCTCACTGATGCAACTATCACCAATTTGGAACTCCGTCATTATGGAAGCCATGATTTTTCACAAATAATTGTTACAATCATCGATGTTGTACCAAACCTGTCAGAAAGACTTTGGTGGGAAAATACACACATCCAACAATATGGAACAGCTTTCCCGTATGGACTCAATACGATCATATTTAATGACAATTATAATTTGGAATCCTGTAAAAATGAAAAACGTAACCCTGTATTACAAGATATCCATTGTGCTATAAAAAAGAGATGGCAAAGGGGAAAAAGAAAACATAACAAAATCAGTTATAATGCAACTCTTGAAAAGATCGAAACGTTCATAAAAAATGTGTGTACAGGAATAATAATAAAACCTGGATGGATTAAAAATCTTATATTTAGTATAAAAAAACGTTATATTCAACGCATCTGGTGTTATTTGAAAGAGTATCAACTCGAAGAACATCTATTTGTTAACAATAATGAAAATGCTTGTACAAATTACGCTATAATGATGGATTTACTTACACTAAGGGCCAGTACATTAAACATAGTATTAAAACCCTCTACCCGGAAGAAAACTACTACAGCAGAGCCTTTTGTTACTACCTACAAAAATAAAAATTATGATGGAATACCAATCAAGACATATATAAAAAACTTGGCACATCTCTTGCCAATACCTGACATCGAGGTAAAGCTGATTTATAAATTTGTGCAAACCAATGGTAGAAAAATATTTAATTATAATCGTATAAGCAGAAACATCCATGTATATCAAAGTGAAGAGTGTAGTTGTCAAAACAGCCCTTATATAGACACCCATCATGGGCACATTGTCACTGGAAACCTGGATCTATTGGATAATCGGAAGTTAAAATCTATGCTTCAACTTGGTACGAAATTTCGTATACAAGATTTCACAAATATTAAAAAGGACTTTGAACAAGATTTAAAGAAATTTACATATAAACTCGCCGTAAAATACAGCATGCCAATACAAGCTTTCCAAGAATGGCAATACAACCTTACCAAAATGTTCAATCTCCACTACAAAACAGTGTGTAAAAAAACGTATTATCCTTCTCTTCAAGATGCAGTCAATAAATATGAAGATAAATATGTTATAACTTATACTGATAAAGTAGTATCAAATTACGCTTTCACATGCAGAAAATACTACGTTGATACTTTAAAAAATAGTTATCTTGACAAACAAATGTACTCCCCTTTACAACAAAATGGAAATTGTCTGGCAAATAAAATCAAAGATCTGTATAAACTAATTGATATCGAACTTAAAGTAGTTAACTTTCCATATCTGGTATTAATACCAAAACTTCATAAAAATCCAGTCAAATTCCGGCCGGTGACTGTGGGATGTGGATCCTATTTGACAATTGCAAATGAAAAACTTTTAAATATACTTAAAAATGTTCTGATTATACTCAAGAAACAAGGAACAGTAATGATAAATAATAGTTACGATGTCATCAACCGACTTCCATTTTATAGCAAGGATATACGTTTCAAAAGTTACGATTTCCGTGATTTATTCAACAACATCAATCTGGAAAATCTATATGAAATTTTGAAGGAACTACATGAAATATATGACTTAAAAGAACATATTACCTTCAGAAAATACAAGGACCTGATTCGCATTGTGTTATTTGAAAATATCTTATTTGATGGCACCAGCTATTTTCAACAAGTGAAGGGTATTCCCATGGGAGGGGGTTGTTCATCCCTGCTCGCCGATCTATACTTGAATAAATTTGAAAATGGCACTCATATACTACACGAAATGCCATACTTTCGTTATGTTGACGATGTCCTTGTTGGGCAATATAAGAATACACCCCAATTTGATTTTACTTTTTATCCAAAAGAACTGGAATTGATTGAGAATAAAAGTAAGGAGGATGATAGTGTTGATTTTCTAGATATCACACTAAAACATGACAGTAGATATGGTACTTATACCGTCTTATATGACAAGAGAAATAATTTCAATATGGAAATCAATCATATTATAGATTGGAGTTCCAATTTGACCAAAAACATCTTCAGAAATGTCGTCATAGGTCACCTCAAAAGAAATCAACGCATTAATACTTTCAAGTCAGATTGCATCATACATAATAGGAATATTATGAAGGAGGCAATAAAACGGAATTATCCAGTTGGCTTTCTGACATGTTATTATAATTCCCTATTTAATACAAAAAAGGGAGAAAATGCTTATTTAAGGGATATGGCAGAGGTATAGAACGATGAAAGTAAAAATAACGTATTACGCATGCGCAAACTGCTTTTATATATAAGGCACTCTGGCATTTGCTGCATTTCCATTCTTTTCCTTCCCTTGCAATCCTGGTTGATTCCTATTTGTTTACTCTGCACTTTTCCGAGTGTTTTTGATTTGACACATATACGGAAGTATGACTTCTGCATGGCATTGGTACCGTGAGTGTTGCCCGGGCATAAAAGCAGTCTTTTAAACGGGAAAGAGGGGTCGCCATCCCCCTCTACCATTTTATGCCTTGCATTTGGTCATTTCCCTCATTTTTTCATATGAATCTTGTATGTTACTTTAGGAGAGTGTGCTGCTTTGCGCCAACTTCTGGAGAATAATTGGATAACTGTGGAAATAATTTTAATTTTTTATGTTTACTATGCTTTATATATTGGGACACTATGTCTTGCAGCATTGCGCGGATATGTCGTCTCGTTTATCTTGTTCGATGTTTTATGACCTGGGTTGCTTCTCGGACCATACACGTGCTGTGGTGGTCTTCCGTGTGTTGTTGGATCGGCTTTTAGGTTAAGACTGGGGACGCACTATGGTATGTTGTGTTATTTTGATTCCATGTTGATTTCTTATGTCACGAATTGTAACTCTTTTAGCATGTTTTTAACAAGGTAGTATTTGCCTTTTAAGTGTTTTATTGTGTTTTAGCGTTATCTAACACGGATAATATATATCTACGTCCATTTTACAAATAACGTATTTCAATGAAATGATATTATATAAAAACCAAAAAAAGTTTAAAATGTTCAAAAAGTCACTGAGTCATGCATTCGCACATCCAGGCTATTATGATATGCTTTGTGAGGATATCGCGTTTAAAGTATGTTTTATAATTTCTACACAGCTTTAATGAGCAAGATGGTGGATTTGGTAAAAAGAATCACCATTTACATTTACTCCTCAATAAGAGATATAAACTGTTGAAATGATACTTTATGAATGAATACAACTATATTTTTTAGTGACTGGCAAACATACTGTTCTAGAGTATATGCCCGGTAATACAACAATGCAAGGTAGTAGTATTATCGATAACCAGTGACCCTCAAGCTTTGTATATGATGTCTAACATAAAGAAATATTTCAAGCCTGTGCAACATGTTATTGACAACTCTGTGACTAATATAAATAGCGTCTGTAATGTTTCTCATTGTTCTACCGACTCGATCCTTAATCTTAATGGATCACCCTTTTTTAAATATTCATATCGCCATTATTTTAATAGAATACGTGATTTTAAGTTTAAAAAATGCCAATCACATCGATGTAAACTCTGCCCAGTGGCAGACCCTCTCCAAATATCTACTCAAGATCCCCGTTACGGTATATTCTGCAAAACATATAATGTCATCTACTGTATAACTTGCCAAACATGCAATGCCAAATATATCGGCCAAACCAAAAATCGTTTACATTTGCGAATAAACTTACATCGAAGTCAAATCGGCAAATCTCTTCTCACTGATGCAACTATCACCAATTTGGAACTCCGTCATTATGGAAGCCATGATTTTTCACAAATAATTGTTACAATCATCGATGTTGTACCAAACCTGTCAGAAAGACTTTGGTGGGAAAATACACACATCCAACAATATGGAACAGCTTTCCCGTATGGACTCAATACGATCATATTTAATGACAATTATAATTTGGAATCCTGTAAAAATGAAAAACGTAACCCTGTATTACAAGATATCCATTGTGCTATAAAAAAGAGATGGCAAAGGGGAAAAAGAAAACATAACAAAATCAGTTATAATGCAACTCTTGAAAAGATCGAAACGTTCATAAAAAATGTGTGTACAGGAATAATAATAAAACCTGGATGGATTAAAAATCTTATATTTAGTATAAAAAAACGTTATATTCAACGCATCTGGTGTTATTTGAAAGAGTATCAACTCGAAGAACATCTATTTGTTAACAATAATGAAAATGCTTGTACAAATTACGCTATAATGATGGATTTACTTAAACTAAGGGCCAGTACATTAAACATAGTATTAAAACCCTCTACCCGGAAGAAAACTACTACAGCAGAGCCTTTTGTTACTACCTACAAAAATAAAAATTATGATGGAATACCAATCAAGACATATATAAAAAACTTGGCACATCTCTTGCCAATACCTGACATCGAGGTAAAGCTGATTTATAAATTTGTGCAAACCAATGGTAGAAAAATATTTAATTATAATCGTATAAGCAGAAACATCCATGTATATCAAAGTGAAGAGTGTAGTTGTCAAAACAGCCCTTATATAGACACCCATCATGGGCACATTGTCACTGGAAACCTGGATCTATTGGATAATCGGAAGTTAAAATCTATGCTTCAACTTGGTACGAAATTTCGTATACAAGATTTCACAAATATTAAAAAGGACTTTGAACAAGATTTAAAGAAATTTACATATAAACTCGCCGTAAAATACAGCATGCCAATACAAGCTTTCCAAGAATGGCAATACAACCTTACCAAAATGTTCAATCTCCACTACAAAACAGTGTGTAAAAAAACGTATTATCCTTCTCTTCAAGATGCAGTCAATAAATATGAAGATAAATATGTTATAACTTATACTGATAAAGTAGTATCAAATTACGCTTTCACATGCAGAAAATACTACGTTGATACTTTAAAAAATAGTTATCTTGACAAACAAATGTACTCCCCTTTACAACAAAATGGAAATTGTCTGGCAAATAAAATCAAAGATCTGTATAAACTAATTGATATCGAACTTAAAGTAGTTAACTTTCCATATCTGGTATTAATACCAAAACTTCATAAAAATCCAGTCAAATTCCGGCCGGTGACTGTGGGATGTGGATCCTATTTGACAATTGCAAATGAAAAACTTTTAAATATACTTAAAAATGTTCTGATTATACTCAAGAAACAAGGAACAGTAATGATAAATAATAGTTACGATGTCATCAACCGACTTCCATTTTATAGCAAGGATATACGTTTCAAAAGTTACGATTTCCGTGATTTATTCAACAACATCAATCTGGAAAATCTATATGAAATTTTGAAGGAACTACATGAAATATATGACTTAAAAGAACATATTACCTTCAGAAAATACAAGGACCTGATTCGCATTGTGTTATTTGAAAATATCTTATTTGATGGCACCAGCTATTTTCAACAAGTGAAGGGTATTCCCATGGGAGGGGGTTGTTCATCCCTGCTCGCCGATCTATACTTGAATAAATTTGAAAATGGCACTCATATACTACACGAAATGCCATACTTTCGTTATGTTGACGATGTCCTTGTTGGGCAATATAAGAATACACCCCAATTTGATTTTACTTTTTATCCAAAAGAACTGGAATTGATTGAGAATAAAAGTAAGGAGGATGATAGTGTTGATTTTCTAGATATCACACTAAAACATGACAGTAGATATGGTACTTATACCGTCTTATATGACAAGAGAAATAATTTCAATATGGAAATCAATCATATTATAGATTGGAGTTCCAATTTGACCAAAAACATCTTCAGAAATGTCGTCATAGGTCACCTCAAAAGAAATCAACGCATTAATACTTTCAAGTCAGATTGCATCATACATAATAGGAATATTATGAAGGAGGCAATAAAACGGAATTATCCAGTTGGCTTTCTGACATGTTATTATAATTCCCTATTTAACACAAAAAAGGGAGAAAATGCTTATTTAAGGGATATGGCAGAGGTATAGAACGATGAAAGTAAAAATAACGTATTACGCATGCGCAAACTGCTTTTATATATAAGGCACTCTGGCATTTGCTGCATTTCCATTCTTTTCCTTCCCTTGCAATCCTGGTTGATTCCTATTTGTTTACTCTGCACTTTTCCGAGTGTTTTTGATTTGACACATATACGGAAGTATGACTTCTGCATGGCATTGGTACCGTGAGTGTTGCCCGGGCATAAAAGCAGTCTTTTAAACGGGAAAGAGGGGTCGCCATCCCCCTCTACCATTTTATGCCTTGCATTTGGTCATTTCCCTCATTTTTTCATATGAATCTTGTATGTTACTTTAGGAGAGTGTGCTGCTTTGCGCCAACTTCTGGAGAATAATTGGATAACTGTGGAAATAATTTTAATTTTTTATGTTTACTATGCTTTATATATTGGGACACTATGTCTTGCAGCATTGCGCGGATATGTCGTCTCGTTTATCTTGTTCGATGTTTTATGACCTGGGTTGCTTCTCGGACCATACACGTGCTGTGGTGGTCTTCCGTGTGTTGTTGGATCGGCTTTTAGGTTAAGACTGGGGACGCACTATGGTATGTTGTGTTATTTTGATTCCATGTTGATTTCTTATGTCACGAATTGTAACTCTTTTAGCATGTTTTTAACAAGGTAGTATTTGCCTTTTAAGTGTTTTATTGTGTTTTAGCGTTATCTAACACGGATAATATATATCTACGTCCATTTTACAAATAACGTATTTCAATGAAATGATATTATATAAAAACCAAAAAAAGTTTAAAATGTTCAAAAAGTCACTGAGTCATGCATTCGCACATCCAGGCTATTATGATATGCTTTGTGAGGATATCGCGTTTAAAGTATGTTTTATAATTTCTACACAGCTTTAATGAGCAAGATGGTGGATTTGGTAAAAAGAATCACCATTTACATTTACTCCTCAATAAGAGATATAAACTGTTGAAATGATACTTTATGAATGAATACAACTATATTTTTTAGTGACTGGCAAACATACTGTTCTAGAGTATATGCCCGGTAATACAACAATGCAAGGTAGTAGTATTATCGATAACCAGTGACCCTCAAGCTTTGTATATGATGTCTAACATAAAGAAATATTTCAAGCCTGTGCAACATGTTATTGACAACTCTGTGACTAATATAAATAGCGTCTGTAATGTTTCTCATTGTTCTACCGACTCGATCCTTAATCTTAATGGATCACCCTTTTTTAAATATTCATATCGCCATTATTTTAATAGAATACGTGATTTTAAGTTTAAAAAATGCCAATCACATCGATGTAAACTCTGCCCAGTGGCAGACCCTCTCCAAATATCTACTCAAGATCCCCGTTACGGTATATTCTGCAAAACATATAATGTCATCTACTGTATAACTTGCCAAACATGCAATGCCAAATATATCGGCCAAACCAAAAATCGTTTACATTTGCGAATAAACTTACATCGAAGTCAAATCGGCAAATCTCTTCTCACTGATGCAACTATCACCAATTTGGAACTCCGTCATTATGGAAGCCATGATTTTTCACAAATAATTGTTACAATCATCGATGTTGTACCAAACCTGTCAGAAAGACTTTGGTGGGAAAATACACACATCCAACAATATGGAACAGCTTTCCCGTATGGACTCAATACGATCATATTTAATGACAATTATAATTTGGAATCCTGTAAAAATGAAAAACGTAACCCTGTATTACAAGATATCCATTGTGCTATAAAAAAGAGATGGCAAAGGGGAAAAAGAAAACATAACAAAATCAGTTATAATGCAACTCTTGAAAAGATCGAAACGTTCATAAAAAATGTGTGTACAGGAATAATAATAAAACCTGGATGGATTAAAAATCTTATATTTAGTATAAAAAAACGTTATATTCAACGCATCTGGTGTTATTTGAAAGAGTATCAACTCGAAGAACATCTATTTGTTAACAATAATGAAAATGCTTGTACAAATTACGCTATAATGATGGATTTACTTAAACTAAGGGCCAGTACATTAAACATAGTATTAAAACCCTCTACCCGGAAGAAAACTACTACAGCAGAGCCTTTTGTTACTACCTACAAAAATAAAAATTATGATGGAATACCAATCAAGACATATATAAAAAACTTGGCACATCTCTTGCCAATACCTGACATCGAGGTAAAGCTGATTTATAAATTTGTGCAAACCAATGGTAGAAAAATATTTAATTATAATCGTATAAGCAGAAACATCCATGTATATCAAAGTGAAGAGTGTAGTTGTCAAAACAGCCCTTATATAGACACCCATCATGGGCACATTGTCACTGGAAACCTGGATCTATTGGATAATCGGAAGTTAAAATCTATGCTTCAACTTGGTACGAAATTTCGTATACAAGATTTCACAAATATTAAAAAGGACTTTGAACAAGATTTAAAGAAATTTACATATAAACTCGCCGTAAAATACAGCATGCCAATACAAGCTTTCCAAGAATGGCAATACAACCTTACCAAAATGTTCAATCTCCACTACAAAACAGTGTGTAAAAAAACGTATTATCCTTCTCTTCAAGATGCAGTCAATAAATATGAAGATAAATATGTTATAACTTATACTGATAAAGTAGTATCAAATTACGCTTTCACATGCAGAAAATACTACGTTGATACTTTAAAAAATAGTTATCTTGACAAACAAATGTACTCCCCTTTACAACAAAATGGAAATTGTCTGGCAAATAAAATCAAAGATCTGTATAAACTAATTGATATCGAACTTAAAGTAGTTAACTTTCCATATCTGGTATTAATACCAAAACTTCATAAAAATCCAGTCAAATTCCGGCCGGTGACTGTGGGATGTGGATCCTATTTGACAATTGCAAATGAAAAACTTTTAAATATACTTAAAAATGTTCTGATTATACTCAAGAAACAAGGAACAGTAATGATAAATAATAGTTACGATGTCATCAACCGACTTCCATTTTATAGCAAGGATATACGTTTCAAAAGTTACGATTTCCGTGATTTATTCAACAACATCAATCTGGAAAATCTATATGAAATTTTGAAGGAACTACATGAAATATATGACTTAAAAGAACATATTACCTTCAGAAAATACAAGGACCTGATTCGCATTGTGTTATTTGAAAATATCTTATTTGATGGCACCAGCTATTTTCAACAAGTGAAGGGTATTCCCATGGGAGGGGGTTGTTCATCCCTGCTCGCCGATCTATACTTGAATAAATTTGAAAATGGCACTCATATACTACACGAAATGCCATACTTTCGTTATGTTGACGATGTCCTTGTTGGGCAATATAAGAATACACCCCAATTTGATTTTACTTTTTATCCAAAAGAACTGGAATTGATTGAGAATAAAAGTAAGGAGGATGATAGTGTTGATTTTCTAGATATCACACTAAAACATGACAGTAGATATGGTACTTATACCGTCTTATATGACAAGAGAAATAATTTCAATATGGAAATCAATCATATTATAGATTGGAGTTCCAATTTGACCAAAAACATCTTCAGAAATGTCGTCATAGGTCACCTCAAAAGAAATCAACGCATTAATACTTTCAAGTCAGATTGCATCATACATAATAGGAATATTATGAAGGAGGCAATAAAACGGAATTATCCAGTTGGCTTTCTGACATGTTATTATAATTCCCTATTTAATACAAAAAAGGGAGAAAATGCTTATTTAAGGGATATGGCAGAGGTATAGAACGATGAAAGTAAAAATAACGTATTACGCATGCGTAAACTGCTTTTATATATAAGGCACTCTGGCATTTGCTGCATTTCCATTCTTTTCCTTCCCTTGCAATCCTGGTTGATTCCTATTTGTTTACTCTGCACTTTTCCGAGTGTTTTTGATTTGACACATATACGGAAGTATGACTTCTGCATGGCATTGGTACCGTGAGTGTTGCCCGGGCATAAAAGCAGTCTTTTAAACGGGAAAGAGGGGTCGCCATCCCCCTCTACCATTTTATGCCTTGCATTTGGTCATTTCCCTCATTTTTTCATATGAATCTTATATATATATATATATATATATATATATATATATATATATATATATATATATATATATATATATATATATATATATATATATATATATATATATATATAGGGTGTCCCAAAAAGATTGAAACGCGCTTTAATTCTTTACCTGTTGGAGATAAGTGGGCAATGTAAATTGCAAAAATGTTGAAAGTAAGGTAGGAAATAAGACTACGTTAATGAAATAGTTCTCCCATTCATTTTCAAAAAGTTGCACTTTTTAAATTCTTATACGACCCCCTTAGACAAATTCGGTCAATCAGAAATTTTTTATTTTTAATGCAACAAGATCATTAAAAAAAAACCTCATATCTGTATCTTTAAAATTGAGCGAGTTATATATAATTGAAAATTGAACATTGTGAATGGGGACCCTATATCAAATTATTAATGTAAATTTGTGACATATCACAAAAAAGATAAAAATAGATCATAATACATGGGATACCCAACTGTGTAGTGAGTACCACTGCTTCATATGATCTCTATCTCTGTTTGTGTAATGCTTTATTTAGATGCATTTGTGATAAACATTTTTGACACATATTAACGTATTTTTGATCTAAACAATTTCTATCGTCAATTTGTTTATGATCCCTATTTTCACTGATGAAACAGCCTGTCACATGGTACGGAAAAGTGGCATAGGTCAGATTTTTTCCTTTATCATAATTCAGTTGATTTTAAAGATACAGATATGCAGTTTTTTTAATGATTGTTGCATTAAAAATAAAAATTTTTTGATCGACCAAATTTGACTAAGGGGTCGTATAAAAATTTAAAAAGTTTAACTTTTTAAAATTAATGGGAGGACTATTTCATTAGCGTAATTTTATTTTCTACCTATATATATATATATATATATATATATATATATATACATATATATATATATATATATATATATATATATATATAATATATATATATATATATATATATATATATATATATATATATATATATACATATATATATATATATATATATATATATATATATATATAATATATATATATATATATATATATATATATATATATATATATATATTTGAAATGTAATAATAAGAATTATGTAAAAATAAAAAAATAAAAATACAATTCAAGTAATATTAACATCACCATAGAAGCAAATTAACGGCCATAATGCCGATAAGAGAAAAGAACAGAACCTTCCCAAATTCGATGATTAATCAGAATTAAATTCCTCTTCAGGTCTGAGTATTTAATTCTAATTAACCCAAACAAATGCCTGTTTCAGATTAAGCAATAGTACATTACTATAAATGCTTAAACTCAGACTACAGGCATCAAAAAATGAAAGAATGAAAAAAGGATACATTAAGAAAATTGTATTACCATGCGGCATGAATCATTCCTCTTCTACCACGTGTATACACGATCAACCTCAACAACTTAAACTAGAAGCACCGGAATGAACAAGTCGAAATTCTACCAGGGAGGCAGTACGAACGTTCACGGAAATACTCCCAAACCCGTCCAGTGAGTCTAAGCTGAAGACTGGACAAGCAATTCAGAATACAACTTCCCAAACATGCAGAACTGAATATGAATATGAATCATAGATGAAAATTCCTACTAAACAAGAATTCATAGGAAAACTGGATAATCGAGAATGCCACTATACACCATTATAAGGGCGCACAAAACGTAGTTTCAATACTGACAAAAGTTACATTTTTTTTGCGAAAATAAAATTCAAAACATTTATGTTAATGCATCTTATTTTCCGATTTTTTGATTTTTCTAATGTTTTTGACTTGGTTTATTATTTTTCATTTTTATTTATTTATATAATTAATAAATAATTATATATAACATACAAACATATATATATATATATATATATATATATACACACATATATATATATATATATATATATATATATATATATATATATATATATATTTTTTTTTTTTTTGTCTCTCTCTCTCCTGTAAGTTAGTCACTATAATTGGGAATGTTTTCTAGGATGTTATCGAGTGAAATTTGATACACTGAGTTGATAATTTTAATAACAAAATTGGGGGGATATGCATTATTAGTCGCTGTACTCAATAATTCCATAAAGTGCGCTAATTTATAATATTCATCACAAATTTCATTGATTCTAAGAGCCTGGTTTATTATAATATTTCTAAATACAGATATATGCAGACAAGAGTCAAAATGTTGAATTTTTGATGTATTAAATTTAAAATCCTGTCTTTTATCATACAAGTTTATAACCATATTACAATTTTGTAAATTTAAATTTAAATCTAAAAAGTTTGCAACATTTGTGTCATTATTACTTGCATTTAATTGTAAATATTTTGGATAAAAGTTTAATACTATAGGGATATTATTATTTGGGGATACACATAAAATGTCATCTATATATCTAAACATGTGCATATTATGCAAACTTGGATTAATGTTTTTTTCATAGAAGAATAAATACAGATTAGCTAACAATGATGAGGCACACCCCCCTTGTGGGATACCAACCTGTTGTTTAAAAATAGTACCACCATGTTGAATATAATTCTCATAAAGAGTGAAGTTAAGTAATTTTTTAAAAAGAAAATTTGAATATTTTAGGTTGATATTATATTTTTCAAAAATTCCTAAAATAATTCTATACAGATCATCTATATTAATATTATTAAACAAATCTTTGAAATCAAAGGTATAAATACTACGAATATTAGTAAGAGTTTTCAATTTCTTAACTACTTCAAAACTGTTTTTAACAATATGACAATTATTAGAGATTTCATCTGACGAGGATACTTCATGTAATATCTTTAATAATAATTTTCCAGCATTAGTAATGTAAGAATTATGCCCACTGGTAATGGTTCGAAAAGCAACAGGGGATTTATGAAACTTGGGTACTAAAACAATATATGGAATGTTATTACAACTATTTTTTAGATGGATTTGCTTATATTTGGCTGATATTCTATTGTATAAGATTTTAAGGTTAGTTTTATGTAAATTATAGATATGATTATTAAGTAAGTGTGACTGAAGGGTATTTTTATAATAATATTTACATATAATTGAGTAGTTTCCACTTGCCTTATCGACATATGTAATGACAAAATCATTTTGTATTTCTTTAATATCATTTGTAATTGAATTAAGTTTATATGAATTATTAATTTTCTGATTATATATATAATGATTTAAGTATTGCTCTATTAAGACTCTCCAAGGTTTAAAGGCTTCTACAGGGATTTGATATTTATAACTGATTTTATAAATAAATTTATTTAAGTCAAGAAATAAACCTTTACATATTAATTTATGTTTAAATTTAGTAGGTATACGGTACTTAGTACCCAGTAACATCAGTGATCTTAGTGCATCATAATTAATAATATTTAGATTTCCCGTTATAACATGCCCATGGTGTTTATCTACGAAGTCTTTGTATTTTTCTAAATGACAGTGGCAATATGACTCTTTATCCAATTCATAGTTTTGATTAATATCTACTGATTTGGCAATTTGATTATAGTTGAAAATATAACGTCCTAGCGGTTTATCATATTTATATGCAATTTTAGGATTTACATGTTTGACTGGAAAGTAATTGGAAACCGATTTAAAAAAATTATTTATCTTCAGGTTATTTAATACAGAATTAGTAAAATTCAAGGTACAATATTCATTTATTTTAGTATTTTGTTTTGATTCGTCATTAAAGTTTAAGTCTGTGACATAAAAATAACTGTTAAGATTTTTACTTCTGGTAATGAGCAAATCATAGAATAAATGTTTAAAAGGAACGTTATCAAATGCAGTACTTAGAAAAAGATTATATACCATATTTAATTGCTGTTTTTTAATTGCGAAAATCCAGTTTTTACATTGTTTCCAATCAAAAGTAATTTTAAAATTTGCATGTTGCTGAAGGATGGCATTTTTTAGTTCAGATAATGATGGCAATTTTTTATTATATTTACTTGCTCTTTTAGTTCTTTTTGATTTACTTTTATGATTATTGAAGGAATTATAAATATTATGGTCTTCATTAGGAGAATTAAAGGACTTTTTAACTATATTATGATGGTTAAATATTTAATTGAGTCCATATGGAAAGATGGTTTTGTGTGCACAAATGAATTCATTTTCAAGAAACAATCTGTCATAGTAATTTTTTTGAATACACAGAATACTAATTTCAATGTTGTCGAACCCATGTTTAGAAAAATGTTCGTATTCAAATTTTGATTCATTAAAGGAAGTTGCATTATTTGAAAAAATTTTTATGTGATTCCTGTGTACGTTAATTCGGAGATGCAGAGGGTTGCTGGTTTGACCTATATATGACATATTACATTTTTTACATTTAATTTGGTAGATACAATTATATGTTTTACAGAAGACAAGATTATTGTTACAATTGATCTGATTACTATTAGCAAACGGACAAGTTTCACATCTATTAGAATTACAAGATTTAAATTTAAGTGTGTTATTTAGTGATGCATGGCTGTACGATTGAAAGTTATATGAAGTGAACAAAGAATACTGGCTGGATGTACCGAATGAAGATGGAATAGTCATAGAGGATAAAGGATATTGTTGGTAGCTGGATAACGATCTAGGAGAACCCCAACAAGTTCTCGAATACCGAGCTTGGATGTCAGAAAGCATCCAGTTGCCAGTCGCTAATTTTTTATAATAAGACATCATGTAATAGGGAATGATAGTAACCTTTATTTCCCCAAAATAAAGGCACTTGCATTAAAAAAAGAGACTCTTTAGCCAAGAATGCACCTTAATTCAATTACAAAGGTGGAGACACAATTACAACATAAGAAAGGTACCATTATTTTTCAAACTAATGGATCATCAAAAACACTTTGAAAATATATAAACTAATGTGTAGACACATTAAGACCCGGATTAAATAAATGCTTAGGAATAAGCAAAACTAGGATAGATAGAGGAAAAATATACATATACACATTGACTATTCTAGAATAAATTGATTCAAATTAACATCCATCAATACAACATGAAACACAATATTTTACTTCAGAACTAATATAATCTAAGAATAATACAACCATTGCTGTAAATACAGAATTCAAAATCTTCCAATAAATGCATTTATTTCATGGTTCAACAATACAGAGATTCAACGTATGAAAGGCTACATACGATCACAAAAACAATAAGATATTCAATATATGAAAAACTAAGATCGATCACAAAAACAATGGCTAAGAATAGAATTATTACCTAGGAATTACAATTACCAGACATTTTAAAATGATAAGATAAGGGATAATGGGATAAAAATGAAGTTAAAATTTGACACCAATTCAGCGCAAATGCAGCTAACTTTAGTGTAATTCAGTTCTAACTAATTAAAAATGAATGTTACCACAGAAACTCGTAAACAACTAGACAGAAAATAAGAAACCAATATACAATACGCGCATAATGCAGCAGACAAGTATATGGATAAATATTTGAAATGTAATAATAAGAATTATGTAAAAATAAAAAAATAAAAATACAATTCAAGTAATATTAACATCACCATAGAAGCAAATTAACGGCCATAATGCCGATAAGAGAAAAGAACAGAACCTTCCCAAATTCGATGATTAATCAGAATTAAATTCCTCTTCAGGTCTGAGTATTTAATTCTAATTAACCCAAACAAATGCCTGTTTCAGATTAAGCAATAGTACATTACTATAAATGCTTAAACTCAGACTACAGGCATCAAAAAATGAAAGAATGAAAAAAGGATACATTAAGAAAATTGTATTACCATGCGGCATGAATCATTCCTCTTCTACCACGTGTATACACGATCAACCTCAACAACTTAAACTAGAAGCACCGGAATGAACAAGTCGAAATTCTACCAGGGAGGCAGTACGAACGTTCACGGAAATACTCCCAAACCCGTCCAGTGAGTCTAAGCTGAAGACTGGACAAGCAATTCAGAATACAACTTCCCAAACATGCAGAACTGAATATGAATATGAATCATAGATGAAAATTCCTACTAAACAAGAATTCATAGGAAAACTGGATAATCGAGAATGCCACTATACACCATTATAAGGGCGCACAAAACGTAGTTTCAATACTGACAAAAGTTACATTTTTTTTGCGAAAATAAAATTCAAAACATTTATGTTAATGCATCTTATTTTCCGATTTTTTGATTTTTCTAATGTTTTTGACTTAGTTTATTATTTTTCATTTTTATTTATTTATATAATTAATAAATAATTATATATAACATACAAACATATATATATATATATATATATATATATATATACACATATATATATATATATATATTTTTTTTTTTGTCTCTCTCTCTCCTGTAAGTTAGTCACTATAATTGGGAATGTTTTCTAGGATGTTATCGAGTGAAATTTGATACACTGAGTTGATAATTTTAATAACAAAATTGGGGGGATATGCATTATTAGTCGCTGTACTCAATAATTCCATAAAGTGCGCTAATTTATAATATTCATCACAAATTTTATTGATTCTAAGAGCCTGGTTTATTATAATATTTCTAAATACAGATATATGCAGACAAGAGTCAAAATGTTTAATTTTTGATGTATTAAATTTAAAATCCTGTCTTTTATCATACAAGTTTATAACCATATTACAATTTTGTAAATTTAAATTTAAATCTAAAAAGTTTGCAACATTTGTGTCATTATTACTTGCATTTAATTGTAAATTTTTTGGATAAAAGTTTATATATATATATATAATATAAAACCTGATAAATTGCTACAATTTTTGTTGAATTGATTAAAAAGCTAAAAGCAAAAACTAATTTATAATACAACTTGTAAAGCGCTATGCTGCAATTTTACATGTATATATATATATATACACATGTGAGTATATATATGTATATACATATATATATATATATACATGTGTATATATATATACACACACATTTGGGGGTCGCAACTCCTCCCGGCCGTTACTGTAGTCACTCTTCTAGAAATTTACGAGTACATTGTTACTTGTCCTTTTTGGGAATATATATATATATATATATATATATATATATATATATATATATATATATATATATATATATATATATATATATATATATATAAAATGAATCTCTTAAATTTAGGATATTTCATTTTGAACAATAGTTTTGATTTAGTTAATCTCCTTAGCAAGCTTCCATATATTCTTGGTTTCCATACCTTTGATTTTAAAGACCTATTTAATAATAGTGATATTAAAGATTTATATAAAGTCTCTCTTTATAATGGTTATCTCTTTTCCAATAATGTTCTATTTAAAGTAAAAAACTTTCCTATGCTACTGCACTTTGTGTTATACAACAATTATATTATCCAAGGTGATAACATATATTTACAAACATCTGGTGTACCTCAAGGGGGCTGTAGTAGTAGTATTCTAGCTAACTTGTATCTTTATTGTTATGAATGTCATTTTTTCTCTAATTCATATATTATATATCGATATGTTGACGACTTAATCTGTATTATCATTGACGATTCCTATCCAATTAATATTGATTTTTACCCTTCTAACCTAGAATTAATCCCTAATGAGCCTAGTGTTAGTCAAACTGTAAATTATCTAGACTTAAATTTAGATACCCTCCATAATCATGTTATTACCAATCTGTTTGATAAAAAATATTCTTATAACTTCACTCTCATTAAGCTGCTATCATATCGATTTTGTAATTCTATTCAATAGTTTAGAAACATCATTTTAAACCAGCTATTTCGAATACATCGACTTTCAGATCTTCAGTTTCACCATCTCCACATGAATAATCTTAAACGCATTTGTCAAAATTACCACTATCCAGAAGTATTTGTTAATAATATTTTTAATAATTTCAAATACACCATGTAGTAATTTTACAGTTGTATTATTTATCCTTGACTGCATAACTCAATTTTGTGAATTTCACCCATTCTTATCACCTAACTTTCCACTAGACCTGAGTCTAATACTGATCTGATTACTGTATTTGAAAGACTACTTTCCACTTGTCCTGAGTCTTATACTGATTACTATTTTTGAAAGTCTTCATTCAAAAAAATTTTATATTCAAGTTCAATATTATGGTCATTCCGGTTTCCACTCGCTTTAACGATTGGAAATAGAATGCTTTGTGCAAGCATTTCGACTCACACATGGTGACTGTACCTATAAGTTTGTATTTCTGTTTTTTATATTTCTTGTTTCTAATTCTTTCATATTTTATTATTTCACCTTCCATTAGCCAGTAGACAGTTCAAATGGTGTCTACTGTAAAATACTATCGTCATTGTCAGAAACTGGCTAATCTTTTGGTTTTAATTCGAATTGTATGGCTGTCCTGACAAGAATGCAATTTCGAACTAACCGCCATTTTTTATGTAATTTCAACTGATTGTTTTGATCAAGGTTGATATATATATTGATTGATATATATATATATATATACACACACACACATATATATATATACACACATATATATATATATATATATATATATATATATATATATATATATATATATATATATATATATATATATATATATATATATATATATATATATATATATACATATATATACACACACACACACATATATATATATATATATATATATATATATATATACACACACACACACACAAACAAAAACTAATGGAAATGCTTGAAAAGAAAAATCTATTATTACAAACGGTCCCAGACGTTGGTTTCTAGAGCGTACTGTAAACACTCTTCGTTGGGAAACTAGTGCAATCAACTACTGCAAGTCTCTAGACTGCTTAAAAAGCGAAGAGACGGACACATGTTTTTTTCAGATTCAGCAAAATTTCACGAAGTGAGATACTTGAAATCAATTTGGGTGACAAAAGTATGAATCATTTTATTTGGCTTTATATTTAGAATATGGATTCGGTTTCAAATAAATGAAATTGTGTATCTCAAAGAAAATAAATTGTTTTTTAAAACTACCAATTTGCTTAATTCCGCCATTGCTGAAATATTGCCGTGTACCCCCAACTATCCTTTCACGTGTCCTAGGTTGAAAAATGCTGCTGTGCACTATCTATCCCCATTGTTCCTAATATTATCTTTGTTTTTCATATTTCATAAAGATTCTCCAAAATTTTCTTTTAAAGTTGGGAGCTTTTATTGACATGACACTCCTGGATGCAGTTGGCTTATCTGTGTCAATATTAACTAGTTTTATACTATTTATATCCATAGTTATTTGATTTTTCCCTTATACTTCATATTACCTTCATTGTTTTTCATAGGGAATAATGCTATGAAAATCGAATAATACGAGTTCCAATCATGAGAATGACAAAAAATTCTATCTAGTTTATAATGTATATATACACATTACACATACACATGTACACAATACACATATACACAATATACATACACATATGTACAATACACATACACACATATACTTATATTATATGTATATACACATAACAGTAGGTGTATTCGTTCTTTAGTCAGCACTCACGTATTAGAAATGGGTTCAGAAGGTCTTAAAACGTGCATATCCGTCAAAATCTAAAATTCGAAAATATGTGGGAAAGAATATTTTCTTTTATATTAGAGTATGAGAAGGTAAAATTGTATCATTGTATGAGCTTCCTTTCACAAATTATTTTTTTGAAAATTTTTATGCAACTTGTCTTAAAAATTCTTAAAAAAATTCTTTTTACTTTTTCGTACTATTGTATAGAGAAAGTATTGTTTATGCGAAAATTTTCGAATTCGAGATTTTGACGGATATGTAGATTTTTAAAATCTCAAGAATTCTTTTGGAAATATGTTTGTTTGTGTGTATATGTGTGGAAGTATGCTTCTGTATGTGAAAACTTGAAACTTGTATGTGAAAACATGAAAACTCGACAATTCGTACTTCTAAGAAATTTTACTAGTGGCGTAAGGGAGCCCTTTCATACATAGTCTTCTTTCACATAGTCTTTGGTCTTTAAGCCAAAAATAAGTTTAGTGTAGAAGACGCTCCTTTCTCGTTCAGCGCCCCGGAGTGATCGTTCTACCCCTCTCCTTGACGGTACGCCACTGAACTTATATAAAAAGCTATTATATAAAAAACTAGAACTGGAGAGAATTTTCTTGCAACCCACATGATTAGAATATGAAGAAATGTAAGATTTTCACAGCGTTATTTCCCAAGGCGAAACAGGATACACTTCGGAAGAATAATAGAAGTAAGTCAACGTTGTAAAATGATAGTTTGAATTACTCTATGGATGTGAAGAGCATTAAAATTGCATATATTAATACATATCTTCAAATGTATCTAACTCATTAGCGTACCTGTTGCCACCTTAAAACAACAATTTTTTTGCTAATTTTTCTAAAATTTTTGAAAGTATAAGGCAGGAAAGCTAATAAAAAATATTTTTTGTAACCAGTTATGATTCTGATAGAAGTATTGTTAAACAATATGGAATATAATTTCTTGAGAAAGTCGAGTGAAGCCTTTACACTCTCGATATTTTCAATTTTAAGACATATCTTATCGTATAGTATTCTTTATGAGGATACTGAATAAAAGTTAAATCTTAATTATTTTAAAATTTAAGTTCGATATTTTTGTTGCGTGAGATTTGAAGTAGCATAGAAAAAATGACGGATTTCTGTTTTGCAACTGGATGTTTGCGCTACTTTTTAAACCTTTGATTATACAATTCATTCCGGATGCAACAAATAGCGACATTTGATTACTCCTCATGTATTTTATTAGTGTTCAAGTTCTAAATTTCATTGTGTTTTGAATCTTTCCTGGAAAAGCGTTTAGAGCAATTAGAGGGTATTGCCATTTCAACAATTTTTTTCTTTATTCTATTGAATAGAAAGTATTGTTTTCCTGAAAATACTGGCAACTTGAAGAAGACAGTGTCATTTTACAAAAATATTTTTACTTTCTCGTACTTTCGTATAACATATAGTTTTACTGAAAACTTTCGAATGCGATATTTGTATGGAAAGCACGAATTAAGACATCATGTACACATTTCGAAGATATTCAGAGAAATAGATATTTACAAAAATTTAAATATGCTCACTATAATCAAATGAGAGAACACTTTGTAAGTACTTGGAACTAGAAATAGATGGTCGTCATTGTTCAAGAGTTATCTCAATCCGTTCTCGAGATATTGGAAATTTTACTTTTCCACAGGTGGCGTTGTATTTCTAAAATAATCAAGAGATTTTTAAGAAATTTGATGTGATTTTTTTAATCTGTAAGAACAAAAAGGCAATCAATTTTTAGTTAATGGAAAACACTAATTTGTGTTATTGTTTTCCAACACACCGAAACTTGCTAATTTGTTAGGGCACACCTTTTATTTTTAAAACATTATAATTATGAAAATATCTATTTCTTTAATATCTCAGCACAAAATCTGGCTTTTGTTACTCTTTCCGAAACTCCACTCTACAAGGGACAAACAAATCGAAAAACAAACAAAAACACGAATTTATAAACAAAACCTACACGCGTTGCAGAAAACTAAACGACCTAGACCTTGGCGATCGGAATTGGCGATTGTTTACTATCGGCTTTAGCTCGGCAACCTTCTGCAACTTTGGAAGTGGATTCCCCCTCATCTCCAGAGTATCACTTCAGGTGAGATCAAGACTGAGTTGTTATTTTGGAGAGTTCTCTTCTGTTCCCGAGCAACATGTGACGCAACTTTGTCGGAACAGTGACACATCCATCGTAAACCATGGGTCCTGGATGATCGGTGCCTTACAAGGATTATATAATAACTCAAGGGAGATACAAACACCTGTGGATTAACAGTTCCCAAAAGAAATATTTTGGTTCCTGCGATGTTGTGTTTGGCGGTGGTGATCAGCTTGTGGTCTTCAGGTAAGTGAGGTCATTGCTACCGATGCTCGTTGTATGTTATGCCTCCCCTCCCTCTCGTATTGTTTTGGGCGCATCGTGTGGAGGAGATGGTTCATAAACATTCTTTCATGCTGTGCATACGGGCCATCCTCATGTTATTCAGTTGTAAGGGAGAATCATTTGAATATTTTTACTTTTATTACAATGCACAGTTTATATAAAATGTTGCAGTGAGATAAAAATAAATAAAAAAATGGCTTTGTAATTTTGAGGGACATTTCTAGCATTCTTAAGCACAAGTCAACCATTTTTCCTTTTTTTTTCTACTGTATCTCGCAAATCTTCGATTTCGAGATTTTGGAGAACTAGTAAGTTCTAAATATTCTTCGAATTAAATATTATTCGAACATATTTCAAGCATTTTTGGAAATATGTGTGTGTCTGAGAAAGAGTGGAGTGGACGTGATAAGTCTATCCCATATACGGCCATGAAATTTTATGCGTGGATACTTAGTGTAAAAGACAGTTACTATACATAATATTTAATAATCAGCATGACTAGAACTTAAATTATTAGAAATTGAAGGTTGTTTGTAATATTATTTCCTATGGAAAACAAGATAATTTTCAATAACAATGATAATAGTATAGTCACTGCTCGAAAATGATAATTTGAACTACATAATGAATATAAACGTTATTAAAATAACATAACACGTACGAGTCGAATGGATTCTATTCATTTCCGCCATAGATCTGTTGCCAACGTGAAAAATATAATTTTAAGAATTTTAACAAAAGTGTTTAAAAGAATAACGTAACCGAAAACACACACACATATATATATATATATATATATATATGTGTGTGTATATATATATATATATATATATGTGTGTGTATATATATATATATATTTATTTCATATATATTTATATATATATATATATATATATATATATATATAAATATAAATTATTAAATCCAAAGTTAGAATGTATGTAGTAACTCATAATATATATATATATATATATATATATATATATATATATATATATATATTGGATATGGAGAAAAATTCGAATTCTAGTTTTCGACTTGAGAGCACGTTTCAAGCATCCCTGAACACGAATCAGACGTTTTTGAGATGATGTCTGTGTGTGTGTGTGTCAGTGAATCTATGGAGACGATAACTGACGAATGAATGGACAGATTCGAACAAAATTTTGTACGCAAATTACAATCCATGAATACTGGAAGTCTATTGCTTTTATACGCAATTGCATATTCGGAACCCCCCTAAATATTTGAGTGAAATTTTGAAAAAAATCCTCAAAAAATCAAAACCTTTAATAAAGTTACTAAAATAGCCATTTCTTATGCAATTTTTTATTAGAAAACGATTAAAATAAATTTTAGAACGCTAGCATGTACTGTTTTCGAGATATTGTACATATAAGAAAAATATATAAAAAAAAAAAAATCATATAAAATTAAAAAAAATAAATTACCTAATATTGAAATATGTTCACTCTTCATAAGTATTATCATACGATAAATTGGGTGACATCATTCTCGTGGAGCTAGCGAGTTCCATTCATGAAAAAATATACTCTAGGTAATGCTTTTGTATTTGGACGCCAATAGTCAGTTATCTGCTACAAGAATAATTTATTTCTCCATCCATAACGCTTGGCGAGATTTTGGAGGAATGTCGCAAACTTGGCTACTTTTTTAAATGTTTCCAAATTAACGAAAATGTCGCCAAATTGATAAAAATGACGCTAAATCAATGAAAATGACAACTAGATGATGAAGTAATTATTAAAGTATTTTAATATATGGACTATATCGCTTATTGGGGATGTTATCAATATTGATGATTGTTTAGAGTTGCCCGCTAAGTATAAGTTAATTGTGTATTTTGAAACAGTTTTACATGTTGTCACCCTGAAAATCGCCCAATGTACAATTCAACGATAAAAACACAGCGACGTGGATCTCATGCATTATTTTTTTATTGTAAAACTAGTAAATCCATTGCATTATATAAGGAAAGTAATGTGCTGCCCACATCAGATTTTTTGCGCTGTGTTTGCTTAATTTATTATTTTATATTATTGATTAATAATTCTGTCATTATTCTTTTTTTCCCCCCTGAATTGCTATGGTTTCCTGTAAGTAATAAAAGTAATACTACAAAATAGAAAATCTTATAAATCAAATATTTTACGTTTTAATAATGTGAAATACAAATTTTTTTATTCAGTTCCAGTTTTTCATATTATGTATATACCCGTAGAATTTTAAAAATATTATGTGTATTTGTTCCTAAGTTATCGTGTCCACATTTCACATACAGACGGACATTTTCCCTGAAGTATTCGACATGTGTTCAAGAATTTTAAAACGAACTTTTTCGTCAAGACGTAAAACGTACTTTTCATGAATCATCATTTACTTTTCGTTACTTTTCATTTTCATCGGATTAAAATTTTTTTCGTGAAAATAATGCATACTCTATATAATAGTATGAGAAATTAATAATAATTAATAAACGGTTGAACTTTGGCCTTGTAAAAATTCTACGAAACTCTAATACTAACTCTAGTGCCAAGGGGGTGGTTCATATCCCCCCTTCCCCCGTGACTCATTTTGCTCGTTGTTTCGTTTAAAATTGAATGCAATAGACACCAACGTGCAATGTTCGTTAAAAAAGAAAAACGCAAAAATGTTTCACAGTAAACTAGCCTTTACGGACAACCCCAAATAGTGGACTGTAACTTCCAGTTTCAAAAGTATATCTGCAAACAGAAGGAAATCTACAAGATGAATGGTGATTTTGGTCCTTAAAAAACACGTTTTTAACACCGCAACAGTTAGGCGTATAAATAAAATATGCACTTTAATCACAAATCTGTTGCTAATGGATATATATATACACACACACACACACACTGCTCACAACTAAAATCGCAACACCATGAAGATATTGATGTATCCTTATGAAATTTACAGAATATAATTGTAACATGGAGATGTGCAAATGATTAAAAAACTTATACATGGTAAATGTTAGCATGGAACTTTATTGACATTAGATCAATATAGAATTGGCCCACCGCGAGCGGCTATGTAGGATTGAATACGACGAGGTATCCCGTCAATGAGATGGTCAATGGTGTGCTGAGGGATGGCATTCCACACAGCATGCAACTGGGCTTGTAATTGAACATGGTTTGATAGAATTGGGAGTTCTCTTAATCGACGACCCATGATGTCCCAGATGTGCTCAATTGGCGACAAATCTGGAGAATATGCTAGCCAAGGCAGGATATCAGAACGTTGTAGACTATTCATAGTTACCCGTGCAGTATGGGGCATGGCATTATCATGCTGAGAAATCAGTCCAGGCCTGGTTGACAGATACGGCTTTACCACAGGTCTCACAACGTCAGAGACGTATCGTTGTACCCAAAGGAGTTCGTCCACCAAATGTTATACCACCCCAAACGATGGTACCACTTAGGGGGGCTGTGTGGCGACTGATAGAAAATGCTTCCTGGTGGCGTAGTTGAATGCGCCGTCATACGCGAGTACGGCCATCTGGCATGCCAAAACAGAATCGTGATTCATCCGTGAACAGAATGTTTTGCCATTCTGTTTACTGAAGTATGAAATATGTTTCTATAATAAATTTTTAATTGACACATTTTTACACACAGAAACATGTATTCAACCTTTGTAACACATATCCGAAATTTTGTCTTGATCTTTTTCTTTCGAACTACAAGTTCAGAAATTTCAAAATAATAAAAATAATAATAATTAATTATTTTAAATTAAATGTTGAGGGTTTAGAAGTCAATCATAAGAAAACTGAGTTTGGGGGAATGACATTCAGAGAATTGGGAAGTAGGAATTTTTCAGTTGCTAATCCCTTACCCATAAAATATTTTTCTGATAATGCCACTGCCCAAATTGTACCTTGTAATATGAAATCCTTCACGTGATGATCAGCGGATCTTTGTCCTTTGCAATTATTTTGCCCTTGTGGAACAATAAATGAGGTACAGCAATCATTTAATGTCCAGCAGATTCGTTTTTGATTTGCGGAAGCCGATTTTGACCTTATTAAAGGTTTTCACCCCTGCAATAAACTACTCATCGCGGTTGTTGCATTCTTTTCTGTCAGCCCGCATACTAAGATAATCCTCGACAACCAGTAGAGCATTCAACCCACAACTTTCAATTGCAACTGGATTAGAGTTAGTATTTATTTATAAAGCCCGTGTAGATATGAATGCATCAAGGTTTACCTTCCAGATTTTTAATTGTTTGATTTACCGATAAAAAAAATGTAGCTCTTGCGATGCAGATTTTTTGTCCAATGCAATTGCAAACAATCATAATGTGTTATTTGTAAAGTTGTGGAACTACGAACCTGATCTACCAGAAGTTGATTCACTCTACGAAATGGTTGCAAAGCTGTAAGTGCAGCTCGAGAGGGGTTTTACGAAATATTGAGGATTTAGCTTGCTTCCTTTTAGTACATGATACTTTTACATTAATTTGTCCTCTTAGTTTGTACCCATAAACGTCATAAAACATAAGTAGTAAGATAATGGGTGTTTCGCTGCAATCCGCAGCAACGCAGCAACTGCGCTTCGCCAGTAAAGAGGAGCGGCGGATCTGAGGGTCCCGGCATCCTCAGTAGTAGTGAGTAGATGTTTGAACGAGATAACGTACTTTGGAAATTTTACATGATTTTCGTGAGGAACAGGGTGTGAGCTATAGGTGAGTGAGGGATGTTTTGAGGAGATAAGGTATTTTGGATGGTGGGAGAATGAGTTATCAAAGAGGATGAACGAAATGGTTTGCGTGAGGAGGGAAGGTACTTAGATAATTTTTCAAAATGGAAGGGATATATTTTCGGGAGGCGGGATTCGAACCCCTGACAAAATAGATCCAATGGATGTACTCAATGATTGCTCTTGCCAATACATCCATAGGCTCTTACTCTGTTGAGGACTTGGTAATGTATTTAATTCTGATTTACAGAATTTTCGTGAGGAGGGAAATAAAGGAATGAATCATACCCGTGGAAAGGGAAATGGTGAACTTTTCCACAAGGAGGGAGTGTGTTAAACATTTTCGACGAAGATTTTTCAAGAAGGAGAACATGAGTAATACACATAATTAAAAAAGAGCTTACTTTTTTACACCGACTAGGAACAGCTGAAAACAGAACACTCTTTATAAATTGATATACACATATTTTATAGCATTATATAGTATTTACTGGAATGTTCAAATTTGTTTTTACTTTCAATGGTTTATACATAGATTGCATTTTTTTCTTTTTGGAGTACCTTATAAAATATAAATAGTCCTGAAAAATATCTTTTCAAGTTTATAGACCTGTAGTATAAATACAAGTTCTTTATCGTTAATGATGTCCAACATTTTATAGTACATACATTTTTTTTTGTTAATTATACTTTTAACAATTAAATATTTTTTCTAATTACTTTTTTAATTAATTAAGTAATTTATTTATATTTTTAAAATGTATATATATATATATATATATATATATATATATATATATAAATTTGGATCATTACTAAATTTGGGAAAGCTGTTTAAATTTTGTGCATTTGTAATATTTGATTGTGAATATTTTAACTTTATTTCCTAATTTAGTAACAATGGAAACGCATATTGCAAATCTCGAAATAAAATGATGACATTAAAACCTATTAGTTGACTGTTGCAACGCATACAGACGACATAGTTTCTCTTATTAATTGATTGGTATAAATCGCAAGTAAGTTACTTCATATCGGGTAAAGTTTGGAAAATTAAAAGTTTAAAAAATATTAGCTGATAAATTTGCACATGCTTTTATATCTACATTTTTTAAATAACGTGAAATGAATGGTGTGTATTTTACTCAGGAATACTTTTACGTTTGGTTTTAAAAAATTTCGATGTTTTGTTAAATCTCATGTTTTGAATTAAAAGTTTTGGTAAACATGTCTGTACGAATAATCAACATACATTTTCAAAACACAACTGCGTTTAATCATTTTGTACAACTAACACTCTTTTAAAAATTGAAATTGCACAACACAATCTATTTTTAAAAATTATCATTCTAAATTATTTTAAAATATTACATTACCATTTAAACAAGCTATATATAGAACAAATTTCTTAAACAAGATCTAAAAGAAACACACACACACGGCATGCATTTCATGTTATTTAACAAATGTAGATATAAAAGCATGTGCAAAGTTGTCAGCTAATATTTTTTAAACTTTTAATTTTCCAAACTTTACCCAATGTGAAATAACTTACTAGCGATTTATACCAATCAATTAATAAGAGAAACTATGTCGTCTGTATGCGTTGCAACAGTCAACTATTAGGTTTTAAGTTTATCATTTTGTTTCGAGATTTGCAATATGCGTTTCCATTGTTACCAAATTAGGAAATAAAGTTAAAATATTCACAATCAAATACTATAAATACATAAAATTTAAACAGCTTTCCAAAATTTAGTAATGATGCAAATTTATATATATACATTTTAAAAATATAAATAAATTATTTAATTAATTAAAAAAAAGTAATTAGAAAAAATATTTAATTGCTAAAAAGTATAATTAACAAAAAAGAAGATGTATGCACTATAAAATGTTAAACATCATTAACGACAAAGAACTTGTACTTATACTACAGTTTTATAAACTTGAAAATATATTTCTCAGGACAACTTATATTTTATAAGGTCAAACATATTCCAAAAAGAAAAAAAACATGAAATCTATGTATAAACCATTGAAAGTAAAAACAAATTTGAACATTCCAGTATATACTATATAATGCTAAAAAATATGTGTATGTCAATTTATAAAGAGTGGTCTGTTTTCAGCTGTTCCTAGTCGGTGTAAAAAAGTAAGCTCTTTTTTAATTATGTGTATTACTCATGTTCTCCTTCTTGAAAAATCTTCGTCGAAAATGTTCAACACACTCCCTCCTCATGGAAAAGTGCACCATTTCCCTTTCCACGGGTTTGACTCATTCCGTTATATCCCTCCTCACGAAAATACTGTAAATCAGAATTAAATACCTTACCAAGTCCTCAATAGAGTTTAAATGGATTTAAAAATGGTTTAAAAAAAAAAAAGGAAATTGGGTTTAACAAAAAAAAAAAAATCTTTTCACGTAACAGTTTCTTATATGACTACCCGAGGACGCCACTAGCGTCGAAATTTCATTTCTAGAAATATCCTCGCGAAAATATATCCCTTCCATTTTGAAGAATTATCTAAGTACCTTCTCTCCTCACGCAAACCATTTTCGTTCATCTCCTCTTTGATAACTCATTCCCTCCACCATCCAAAGTACCTTATCTCCTCAAAACATCTCCCACTCACCTATGATTCACTCCCTTTTCCTCAAGAAAATCATGTAAAATTTTCAAAGTGCGTTATCTCGTTCAAACATCTCCTCCCCACTACTACTAAAGAGGCCCGGATCCGCAGATCCGCCACTCCGCTTTGCTGGTGAATCGCAGCTGCTGCGGATTGCAGCAAAAGACCCATTATCTCACTACTACTGACTGAACTTTCAAATGTCACGAAAATCATATGGATATGATAGCTAAAGGGGATATATACATTGAGCGCACACTGAGAGACACACTTCAAGCTAAAAGTAGTTGCTTTGTGCTCAAGAGTGCAAAAACGCGTACATTTGAATTTGAATTTTCAACCCTTTTCAACCCCATTGCCGTACATACCCTACTATGTTTGGTAGAGAAAGTAGAAACAAACTTATATATGGAAGAATATATTACGGAAGACATGAGTAACGTATTCAAGAACAAATAAAGTAAAAATTCAGCATACAGCTGTTTCGAGGATATGCTGGATCCTCTTCAAATAAACTGGAAGTTAAAAAGACGAAATGGTTCGTTTTGTCTTTTTGACTTGAGCATGTTGTTTCTCTAGCGAAAGGTATCCAGCGTATCCTTGAAACAACTGTAATCAGCATTTTTGTTTTATTTGTGCCTGAATGCGTTGCTTAAGCTTTCTTTATCCTTTGCACAAAGTGTTTCTACACTGTTTTATTTAGGTTGATATTTCCGTTTGTTTATTTGGATCAAATCTTGAAATCAATTTCTCACCCACTTCTACCGAACCGATTGTTTTTTTTAATTTTACATACATACGTATTTGCGATGACAATACAACATTTCATTAAAATTGAGCTGATCCCCTTCCCGCGTTTTGACCCCGTCCCCGGAATCATGCCCAGAATGGTCCGTAAAAATCCTTGTTGTAAAATAGTTAAAGGATAGATTTTTCTCTTTTATATATATTTTATTTACTTATTAATATATTAGCTTCCAAACTTATGGTTTATAGTAAATTGAGTTGCGGTTACAGGCTATTCTATTTCTGAAAACGAAACCGACCGCTGCACTGAGGGTGTGATTCTTATTGCATACTATTCATCGGATTAGTGCTGTCCAATCGGAATGTGGCGGATCAAATCTGGCACGCTAAATGATTTTTTCAAACCTGCGAACCTGGAATTCCCGAAATAAAATACTTGAATAATGAAATTGAAGCAATTTAATTTATTTGAAATGGATAATTGCTGATACTTTTAAAATAATTCTATTAAGCAATATGCAAATTCTAAGGAAGGCTCTCTCCTCGCGCGTATGTGTCACAGTTTTTGCGAACCTCTACAGAAACGGACAAATTCAGTTTTACCACGTAGTCGCTTTTAAATTTTTTGAAAATTTATCTCAATGTGCATGCAACTGCAACGGCTAATTTCATAGTCACAAAACACACTTATTGGGGAGTTTTCGAAGGTAAAATTGTAGCACATAGCAAATTTTCTTGCTGTCGTTACAGATATCGTTTATTTCATGCTGACGAGCGCATAATAAGTGCGAAACTGGTCCATAGATGCTGTTATCTACAATGGGAGCACAATCTTAACTAATGTAATTGTTCAGCCAGTATGGAGGGGATACGACCCCCAGCCCTGTCTGCCATAAACCTTCTACCTCCCGACATAGTGTTCAAGTTCTGGGTCATGAGCGAGGTAGGTTTGGTTAGATGAATTCTCCCGTCGGATTCTCCCGTCGGATGGAGGAAAGTATCTCCTGATTAAACGAATGATTGGAGGAAAAATCAGCTGTTTACGTCTTTCCCATTGCAGATGTCTAACATTGAGTGCTATCAATTGCATATATTGGAGGATCTGTAATACTCTGTGGCTTCGTCACTTCCCTGAATGAGATATGTTATAATACATTTGATATGATATAATATATTTAAAAGCAATAATGAAATTAAAAAAAGAAAAAAAAAAAAACTACGAAAATATAATGATGCCAATTGTTCCAAAATTATTCTAGCTGCCACTTGAGTATTCCTTTAACTCTTACAGAAAAGAAAGAAAAACGCAGAAAATAAATGCATTTATTTCACCTTACAACCGGTTTCATTTTGCACAATCCTTGCGAAGTTGAAAACTTTTAAATAAATGTCTGAAGTAGTTGAATATCTTCTTCATCCTGCATTTATTTTTATAGAGAAAGAGAAATGTTTCTCTGTAGCTCATTAAGCTTCTCATTTTCAACTCGGATTTCTTCATGGGGATCAGCCATGCGGTGATCGCTCTGATGCATTTGATTTCTTTTTGTCCCGTTTCGGCCGGCACCTCCGGCAAGAACAATTCAACTCCATCTTTTCGAGTGAAGATGACCCCAGCGTTACGCTCTGGGGAATTTGGAGGCAGCGGACCTTTAAGATTCTTTGGATCTTCATTTCGAACGGAAGACGAAAAAATGAAGTTCATTCTTTACGCCTTCGTGCTTCAGAGACACATACGGTTACAGACAGACAAACAACACATTTATTTTTTTCACATTCTGTTTGTTATCCTGTATTCTGTAGGCGAAAAAGCCAGTTAGTGGTTTTAGAAAAGCAAGTGCGATCCTGGGGAAAATTCTTGGGTGATCAAATGACAACATTTTCAAATTTTCCGTAAAATGTCTACTCACGTGTTTAAACTATTTCAATTCAAAGATAAAAAACAAATCTGATGTATTCAATGCTTTAATGCATGACTTTCCTTGCAAACTAACAAATTTTGCTTTCATTGAAAATCAATAACAAATATTCAAGGTATCTACATAGACATAGACATTTTGCAGAGACATTCTATCCATAGAGAACTTTCTTTGAGTTGAAAGGCTCGCCTATGGGGTAGCTTGATCTCACAAAAAATATATAGGCATACTAAATGTTAAGAGCTTGATCTCACCGAAAATATATAGGCACACTAAATGTTAAGTGAAGTTCCCGTAAGATATCGTGCGACATCTTACGATTCATTCGAGAGATATCATGTGCGTTCGAGAGATGTCGTGCCCCCCCTCCACCTCCTGGAAAAAGTGAAATATTTAATATCTCTCAAAAGACTCGTGATAACCCCTCAACAAGCTCGTTAACTCATTTCTGTTTAAAGATGCTAATTAAATCCACCGTCTTTAACAATATGCTCACGGAATCCGAGTAAAAAGGGCATTCCTAAAACTATAATCGCCCACTCGTTGTACCAGTATTCGTGGACGGGTCTCGCACTCTTTAGCACTTTTCAGCGCAGATTAGCCCATATCTGCAATAGCAGCAAGGAAATTTTGAGAACAATGGATTCAACATCAGGCACCTTTATGAAATATGTTGTCTTATCGTACCTCCCTCCCTCACACAAAATCTTTCTGAAAGTGTTCGAAATGTGTACATTATCATTGTTCCGCGGTATTTATCATGTTTTTTCGATGTAATAACATCTTACTGGAAAGCAAAACTTCGGAAAAGTCAGTACAAAATAGAGCTGTTCGAGTCGAGAAAACGCTTTACAAGAAATTTCTTAAACCCGCAAACATAAACATTCTACCCATAGGGAACATTCTACCCATAGGGAACTTTCTGTGAGTTAGTGGTTTTAGAGAAGCAAGTGCGATCCTGGGGAAAATTCTTGGGTGATCAAATGACAACATTTTCAAATTTTCCGTAAAATGTCTACTCACGTGTTTAAACTATTTCAATTCAAAGATAAAAAACAAATCTGATGTATTCAATGCTTTAATGCATGACTTTCCTTGCAAACTAACTCCTTTTTTTTATAAGTTTTATTTTGTTTAACCATGTGTAACGCTTAGTGCAAAAAAGAGAAAAAAGTCCTTTTAACCAAAAATTGACTCAATTAGGATATTTCAGTAGTCGATACTATAAGTGTGCAAGGTCGCAAGGGGGCTTCTGGAGGGTTTCAAAAGACTTTTCGAGACAATCTCCTTTCCTCCAACTCCAGGGGGTAAATGAAGAATTAGGTTCCGTTAAGTTCTGTATCGTAGTCGGTACTATAAGAGTGCAAAGATTCAAACTTCTAGGTTAACCGAGGAGCTTCTGGAGAGTTTGAAAAAACTTTTCGAATCCCTTTCATTTTCTCTAACCCAGGGAGGTAAATCGAAAACACGGCTCTATTAGGTTCTGTACCTTATTTGATAGCATAAGTGCGCAAATATTCAGCCTTGTTGGTCAACGGAGGAGCTACTGTAGAAACTGGAAAGTCTTTCCGACCCCCCTCCCCCATTTCCTCCTTATGTTCTGTACCTTAGTCCACACCATGCAAATATTCGGCCTTCTAGGTGGAATTGCAAAATCTTGGGAATTTTGAGACGCGGGAATAAGCCCGAGAATTTTGGAGAGTAAACCGGGAATTTTGGAAGTATTGGAAACTTTGATCGGAAGAAAGCAGAAATTAATTTACGCGTTTCTCTGGCTAATCCGGCACATTATGCAGTTTAAACTTTAAAGATGGATCGACATTTAGATAAATTTGCTAAATCTTTGTATTAGTTTAAATTAAAGGTAAGTCAAATGAAACGAAATTTTTGAAAATTTGAAATTACAAAAATTGTGTTGAAAATGTGCAAATTATATTATTTACAAAATTATTAAATTGTTATTGGGACTAATATAGATTTTTTATCATAGTTCAATCTGTATAAATAACATTGAAAATCTGTCTTCCTGTCTGTCTTCCCGTCTGTCCGTCTGTCCGTCTGTATGTTTGTCTCATCATCACAGGAGAACGACTGAACCGAATTTCTTGAAATTTTGTGGCTTTGAAATAGTCTCACTTAAAATTTAGTCCATGTTACGAGTTTCTAGGATCAGGTGTTGTATAGATATTAATTAAAAAGGCACAGTTAAACCTTCCATAGATATAGCATTATGCAGACGATATTTTCCCCTTAAATTTATTTGAAGAAAATGATATCATGTCCCTTAGCAACGGATTTAAATCCAATGTATTTATGCAGCAAATGTATTTATGTTTTTTCGATTTTTATTAAATCTTTTTCGATTTAAATAATAAAGAAATTTATTTTATATAAATTTTATCGAAATTACATTTTGACTGGATTATATAAATTAACGGCATTCAGGTTAATATTTCACTGGACGTATTGATATTACTTTCCTTATATACATAATGTATAAGGAAAGTATTGTGACGGGGTCGAAAATTCGAATTCGAGTTTTCGACGGGAGAGCACGTTTCAAGCATCCCTGATCACGAATCATTTAAATTTATTACGTCATCTGTTTCATTTTAGCAAAAACGGTTGAAACTCATATATTACGGGTATATTATAGTACGGGTAATCTTCTATTAGTATACGGGTATATCTTTTAATCTACGAGAATATAAGTAGTACGGTTATATCTTCCCATACAATTTTAGCGCTTTCATTTTGGCATATATTGATTCAATTTCATATTTTTTGTAAATTTATTTACAAACGGGACCAGGCTGTTTTTTTCTTCAGATCTGCCTTCGAAGATAATTTTGTATAGCAAAAACAGAGATTCTTAAACTTCTTTATAGGAACATAAATTTAAATATTTTAATAGAATGATTTGAATAAGAATGACATTTAGAATATTATAGGAATTTGCACATGATTGAGAATTTTAAGTTTTTTTATATTATATTCTCCTTACGAAGAACAGGTATACTGCAAGTATTAAACAATAAGAAAGAAATCATGCGTAAAGCATCGATTATGAAACACTTTCCAACTGCAATGCAATTTTATTTAAATATCTCTAAAATGCGATACATTAAGCTGTAATGTTTTTAAAATTATCACAATAATACAATAATCTATTATATTTGAAAACTTAAAACTTCATCGAAAAAAATGAACTTTATTCAGATGACGTCATTGAAATATAAATCGCATGGCTCTCTATGAAAAAGCACTAAATATTTCATTCATACACCTTTTCCATTCCTTTCATTCATCACAATATTACAATAATTTATTTTACTTAAAAACTTAAAACCGTGGAGGTGAAAGTAATTTAACTCTATGCTTAAAACTTCATTTAAAAGTCTGCTATAAAATCGTCTGCGTTTTTATGTAAAATCAGTGAATGTTTCATAAGTTCCATAAGTAAAAATTAGCCTTCATTGTAGAAATAATCAAAGTTGGATGATCATTTAAACTCAAATATATTGTAATTGCGTTGTTTCACGATGTAGATGCACAGAATTTAAGCAAAAATAAAGCGGTTTTAGTACTGATACAGCACTAAATATAAATTAAAAAGAGTTTTAAAAATCACGATTTTGACACAAGATAGATGCCATATTTTATTTTGAAGTATGTCACGTGATCTTTTCATATGATATGTGTGTAATTATTATTTTAATTTTTATTTAAAAAACTACCGAATATATTTTGCTGAAATTTTTTTATATTTTTTATGTGATAATTTGAATATTTCTTAAAACTTTTGAAACAATTTGTGAATCTTAAATTCGCTTAAAAAATGTTTAAAAAATTAGGTCCCATAGGGTTCAATGTATTTCATTTTTTCAACTCGTGTTCAATCCAAAACTAAATGGGTGATATTATTCATTTATATTCTCATAGGTCCCACAGACTGTCTGAAAAACATACTAAAATTTAATTTTGATAAAATCATTTTTACGGCAGTTATCGTACGAACAGACAGAATTGACAGACAGACAGAATGAACAATGTCATAAACACTTTTCAACTATGTTGTAAAGTGTTAATGAAAAGTTGTAAAAAAGACAGTAATTAACAGAAAATAACATATGTAGAATTGCATAGAATAACATCTGTAGAATTGCATAGAATAACATTAATGAGTATCTTTTTTCTTACATTTAAGTTTAAAGGTAGCAGTGAAGTTCTTTGCCCTTTGTTAAGAGCAGTTAACTGACCTGGAATATTTTCAGAAAAAAAAGACAGGAAAGATCAATGATGCATAAAGCATTGATTATGAAACATTTTCCAACTGCAATGCAATTTTATTTAAACATCTCTAAAAATGTGATACAATCAGGGGTAATATTTTTAAAATTATCACAATGCTACAATAGATATTTATTATATTTGAAATTTAATTATTTGATTTATTATATTTGAAAACTTAAAACTTCATCGAAAAAAATGAACTTTATTCAAATGACGTCATTGAAATAGAAATCGCCTGGCTCTCTATGAAAAAGCAGTAAATATTTCATTCATGCACTTTTTTCCACTTCTTTCATTCATCACAATACTACAATAATTTATTTTACTTAAAAACTTAAAACCATGGAGGTAAAAGTAATTTAACTCTATGCTTAAAACTTAATCGAAAAAGTCTGCTATAAAATCGTCTGCGTCTCTATGTAAAATCAATGAATGTTTCATTCATATTAGCTATATTGCAGAACCTAGAGCTAAATAATTTTGCATTAAAGAAATTCAGCAATTCTTATACAACTCATTTTACAGCTTGATGTGTTTACATTTTCCATAAGTGAAAAGTAAGCGTCGTTGTAGAAATAATCAATGTTTGATAATCATTTAAACTCAGATATATTCTAATTGCGTTGTTTCAAAATATAAACGCAACACTAAATATAAATTAAAAAGAATTTTAAAAATTACGATTTTGACACAAGGTGGATGCCATATTTTATTTTGAAGTGGGTCACGTGTTTTCTTCATATGATATGGGTGTAATTATTATTTTAATTTTTATTTAAAAAACTACTAAATATATTTTGCTGAATTTTTTTTTTATATTTTTTATTGGATAATTTGAATATTTCCTAAAACTTTCGAGGCGATTTATGAAATTTAAATTTGCTTAAAAAATGTTTGAAAAATTAGGTCCCATAGGGTCAATGTATTTCATTTTTTCAACCTGGGTTCAATCCAAAACTAATTGGGTGACATTATTCATTTATATTCCCATAGGTCCCACAGACCGTCTGAATAACATACTAAAATTTCATTTTGATAAAGTCATTTTTACGGCAGTTATCGTGCGAATGGACAGACGGACATATAGATAGACAGGCAGACAGAAATGAATGAATTAATTATTTGTAATAAGTTTTTCATCGTTCTGAGTGGTTTTACTTTTAAAAATTTACAAATTAAATTTCAATTTATTTTTGGGAGTTTATTTTTAACACTTTACAACATAGTTGAAAAGTGTTTATGACGTTGTTGATTCTGTCTGTCTGTCCTTTAGCACGATAGCTGTCGTAAAAATGACTTTATCAAAATTAAGTATGTTGTTCACACGATTTGTGGGACCTATGGGAATATACATGAATAATATCACCCAATTAGTTTTGGATTGAACCCGGGTTGAAGAAAGGAAATACATTGAACCCTATGGGACCTCATTTTTCAAATATTTTTTAAGCGAATTTAAAATTCACAAATTGCTTCGAAAGTTTTAGAAAATATTCAAATTATCCCATACAATATATAAAAAAATTTTAGCAAAATAAATTTAGTAGTTTTTAAAATGAAAATTAAATAATAATTGCACTCTTTATATGAAGCGATTACGTGACCATTATATGAAGAGATCACGTGACCCACTTCAAAATAAAATATGGCATCCATCTTCTGTCAAAATCGTGATTTTTAAAGTTCATTTTAATTCATATGTAGTGTTGCATCCGTCCTAAAACTAAAACCGCTTTATTTTTGCTTAAACTCTGTGCATATACAAACTGAAACAACGTAATTACAATATATTTTAATTTAAATGGTGATCTAATTTTGATTATATCTACAACGAAACCTAATTTTCACTTATGTAGAATGTAAACACCAAAATATGTAGAATGAGTTGTATAAGAATTGCTGCATTTCTTTAACGCAAAATTATTTAGCTCATGGAGTCTACAATATAGCTGATATGAATGAAACATTCATTGATTTTATACAGAGAAGAAGACGATTTTTTCGATGAAGTTTTACGCGTAGAGTTAAATTACTTGTACCTCCATGGTTTTAAATTTTTAAATAAAATAAATTATTATGGTATTGTGATGAATGAAAGGAATGGAAGTAAGTTTATGGATGAAATGCTGCTTTTATAGAGAGAACCAGGCGATTTATATTTCGATGACGTCATTTGAATAAAGTTCATTTGTTTTCGATTGAAGTTTTCAAATATAATAAATTACTGTAGTATTATGATAATTTTAAAAATATTACCGAGGAATGTATCGTATTTTTGAGATGTTTAAATCAGGCAATTTATATTTCAATGCTGTCATTTGAATAAAGTTAATTTTTTTCGATGAAGTTTTAAGTTTTCAAATATAATAAATTAATGTAGTATTGTGATAATTTTAAAATATTAACGAGGAACGTATCGCATTTTAGAGATGTTTAAATAAAATTGCATCGAAGTTGGAAAGTGTTTCATAATCAATGCTTTATGTATGATTGATCTTTCTTGTTTTCTTTTAAAAAGAAATAAAATGAGCGCTTCAACATCATTTTTCGATCTATATGGACTTACCAGTTTAATTGGATTAATATTTATTATTTAATGTTATTTTTTTTTATAGCTATCCGATACCTGAGAAAAAAGGTAGCACAAAACATGTGCTTTTTTAATCTTCTGAGATTAAAATTATAGCTCAAACATTGAAAAACATGACGAGATGGTGATTGAGTTCGTAACGTCACAAGTTGGCGGAGTTAATTGCCTTAACGTTATCGCCCCCAATTTGCATCCTGATTAGTGAATATGTGTTTTTAGTTGTAGAAAGCGAAATCTTTATGAACATTAATAGAAAAAGAGCCGATGTAAAAATGCACTTTCTGAATTCCAAACTATTTGGGAAGTGATGTGAATAATAATTACGAAAAGGAATTAATTGAGTTATCAAAAGAGACATTGTGTTTTATGAATTTCAAAAATATAGGCCAACAAAAGAATAAAAGTATGTATCAAAAGACCACTTTTATTCTTTATTCATCAGTGTAACTGAATTATATCTCTATCAAGATAATACCACAGTCTTTATGATGTGTCATCTAATAAATCTGCGTATAACTATTTTTTTAGAATTTTTTGTTGATATTCTGAAATATTGGTTGCAAAACATGGCGTTACTTCACTGAGTTTGCCTTTAACCAACTGAGGTATTGAAAGAGTACTTGTGTGTGTGTGTGTGTGTGTGGTGTGGTGTGTGTGTGTGTGTGATGTGGTGTGTGTGTGTGGTGGTGTGTGTGTGAGTGTGTGGCGTGGTGTGTGTGTGTGTGGTGTGGTGGTGGTGTGTGTGGTGTGGTGTGTGTGTGTGTGTGATGTGGTGTGTGTGTGTGTGTGGTGGTGTGTGTGTGAGTGTGTGGTGTGGTGTGTGTGTGTGTGTGGTGTGGTGTGGTGTGTGTGTGGTGTGGTGTGTGTTTGTGCGTGTGTGTGTGTGTGTGGTGTGTGTGTGTGTGTGTGTGTGTGTGGTGTGGTGTGTGTGTGTGTGATGTGGTGTGTGTGTGTGTGTGGTGTGTGTGTGAGTGTGTGGTGTGGTGTGTGTGTGGTGTGGTGTGTGTGTGTGTGTGTGTGTGGTGTGGTGTGTGATGTGGTGTGTGTGTGTGTGGTGGTGTGTGTGTGGTGTGTGTGTGAGTGTGTGGTGTGGTGTGTGTGTGTGTGTGTGTGTGTGTGGTGTGGTGTGTGTGTGTGTGTGTGATGTGGTGTGTGTGTGGTGGTGTGTGTGTGAGTGTGTGGTGTGGTGTGGTGTGTGTGTGTGTGGTGTGGTGTGGTGTGGTGTGTGTGTGTGTGTGTGTGTGTGTGTGTGTGTGTGTGGTGTGGTGTGTGTGTGTGTGTGATGTGGTGTGTGTGTGTGTGGTGGTGTGTGTGTGAGTGTGTGGTGTGGTGTGTGTGTGTGTGGTGTGGTGTGGTGTGTGTGGTGTGGTGTGTGTTTGTGCGTGTGTGTGTGTGTGTGGTGTGTGTGTGTGTGTGTGTGTGTGGTGTGTGTGTGTGTGTGATGTGGTGTGTGTGTGTGTGTGTGTGTGTGTGTGGTGTGGTGTGTGGTGTGTGTGTGTGTGTGTGTGTGTGTGTGTGTGTGTGTGTGTGTGTGGTGTGGTGTGTGTGAGTGTGTGGTGTGGTGTGTGTGTGTGTGTGTGTGTGGTGTGGTGTGTGTGTGTGTGATGTGGTGTGTGTGTGGTGGTGTGTGTGTGAGTGTGTGGTGTGGTGTGGTGTGTGTGTGTGTGGTGTGGTGTGGTGTGGTGTGTGTGTGTGTGTGTGTGTGTGTGTGGTGTGTGTGTGTGTGTGATGTGGTGTGTGTGTGTGGTGTGGTGTGCGTGTGTGTGTGTGGTGTGGTGTGATGTGGTGTGTGTGTGTGGTGTGGTGTGCGTGTGTGTGTGTGGTGTGGTGTGATGTGGTGTGTGTGTGTGTGTGATACTTTTCATTTTTCAAGGGTATTTCCTGAACCCCCTGTCTGACTTAAAGAAGATGTAGTCTGGATCTTAGCTGGTTTTGAGTCCCCCTATCAAATATTTTAAAAATCACGTGTATCGTCAAGAAAACATTCATTGCTAGATTAGATTGGTTCAGCCCTATTATTGGATCTCACTTATACGCGGATATACACTTATATCACCAATGTGAAAATATTTTGATTGTTCAATAAAAGGAAACCCCGACCACACAGTTAGTTACCGTAAGCCTTAGGGTTGGTCGTGTGGTCTGGGCCTTCCAATCCATAAATACTGAAAGCCTATTGTTTTTATACGCAATCGCATGTTCTGAACCCTCTACATTTTCGAGTGAAATTTTGAAAAAATCCTCAAAAAATCAAAACCTTTAATAAAGTTACGAAAATAGTTATTTTTTACGTAATTTTTCATTAGAAAACGATTAAAATAAATTTTAGAACGCTAGTATGAACCATTCTTGAGATATTGCACATTTTTAAAATAAATTTATAAAAAAAAATCCCATAAATTAAAAAAATATTAACTGTTGAGAAACATGTTCACTTTTCTTTTGTAATATAATGCTATAAATTTGGCGACATCATTCTCGTGGATCTAGCTCGTTCCATTCACGAGAAAAGATACTTTGAGTAATACTTTTGTATTTGACCGCCAATCTGCTATAAGAATAACTTATTTCTTCATCCATAACGCTTGGCGAGATTTTGGCAACGAGTTTGACGGAATGTCACCAACTTGACGACTTTTTTAAATGTTGCCAAATTAACGAAGATCTCGCCAAATGGATAAAAATGACGCTAAATCAATGAAAATGATGACTAATTGATGGAATGTCAATATCTTGGAAAGAATAGAAGTATCCACTATAAGAATAACCTATTTTCTTTTACTGTAAAAGTAGTAAATTCATTGCATTATATAAGGATAGGTATGTGCTGCCCACATCAGATTTTTTTACGTAAGTGTTCAGATATGGACTTTAAGCAGGCCAGTCCAACATTTCCATATCAATATTCACAAACAATTCCCGTGCACATTGCACACCATGAAATGAGAAGGAACTTCGCTGTAGTCGGAAACAACCCGTTTCATAAAAATGGCAAGATGTATAAAGCTCAAAACTGTTCAGAATTTTCGAAGAGTTACAAATTCCAGGTTGCACAATAGTCAATGGACTTAATCAGAGCTGTCCTTAGCTAATACGGAACCCGGTACATAAATATTTTTCGAGCCCATACGAATCAGAAAAAAAAAATCAATAAAAATTACAATTTATTGGTATAAATATAAAAAACTTACACTTAACTAACTTTTCTTTGGCCATAGAATTTTATACAGGCATATAACTTAAATTAATTTTTCTAGGAATTTTAATGCAGCAAAATCATTTATAAGCCATACAAAATCTAAATTTTAACAAATTTCGCTTTCGGTGGATAACAAGGTTAAATTATTTATTCTTTCTTGGGTCATTCCCGTCCATGGGTAATTTCTTTTTATTAATTTTAATTTTGAAAATATTTTTTCTGCTTCGGCTGTGGTCACAAGTATTGTTAACAAAGTTCTCAAGGTAGGTATAAAAGACCCTGTCTAAGGACCGCTTTGAATCTAGTCCCATGCAACTGGAACAAGGGATTCTTGAATCCACAACACGTGAATTAGGTTAAGTGTCGGAATACTTTTGAGAATAGAGTAGTGTATATCAACATAGTCTTCTGAAGATAACTTAAAATATGCTGTTTAAAACTATAATGTGCCTTGTCGCACTGAAATGTAACTTTTAAAGTAAGTGTTTTGAAGTGTTTAGTGTCGAAAACCCAGACCAAGTGCAGTTTGAGTGGCCGGGAGTATGAGATGCAGTTTGAGTGGTAGGGAAAAAAGTGTTTAGTGGTCGGGAAAAAAGTGTTTCAGTATGTTCTTTTTAAGAAGTTAGCATTCTGCCCTTTTGAAATCTTAGAATGAAACCTGCATATTATATATGCACTATATGGAATACTTTTTAACCCGTTTTTTTTTCAGTTAAAGTAGCTCTCATGTGCATTAAAGGAACAGAAGATCGCCGAAAATTTTCCAATTCGAAAGGCGCCTCATTTATAGGTGTCTTTAAAACCCCACAACATGCTTCATAGCGCTTCAGTTCAATTTTAATAGGTGAAAATTAACAATAAAAAACCCCATAAATTCGATAGGAATAAAATTAATGTTTATTGGTTTTAAAATTTTATGCACGCATTGAAAATGGGAGTTAGTGAGCATAGCGAACAAGGGCCAATGGCCCCAGTGCTCCACATAATTTTATTGGAAAAAAAGTGATCGGTTCTCAGAATCCATTTCAGTTATTTTTCAATTGGTTTGAGGGATGGGTAAGTGACAGGGTAGAAGAAAAACGATGGAGAGGTCACGACCCAAGTTCCGAAAGATGGATGGTAAGGAGCGCTCCGGTTCAGAATGCCTCAGGTAAACTTCTCCCTCATATCTTCGCTTCTGTACGTATCTGCTGTTGTGTACGTAATGTTTTTCCAGCTAACTTTCTGTGCTGGGTCAGTGTGGTTAACGATCTGGCACATTCCTAAAGGTTAGCGCTGTCCTTTTTTCCTTGCTGGGAAGGCCAATACGTTGTTGAAGTTGAATACTGTGCTGTTCATCTTTGCGATGAAGCACTGCTTGAGGCTATTGTTGAGTGCTAAGCATTTTCTTGTGAGTGTGTGTGTGTGGGGGGGGGGGGGGAGGATGCAAAAGGAGAGCGTTATTTATTACTAGAACGAATTGCTCGGCGTTGTCTGGGTTGTAAATAAGCGCCCACTACGTATAAATAATTAAATAAGCACTCCATGTATTGTTTAAGCAGCCGCTGCTTAAATAATATATTTGAATACAATTTAAAATGGCTTGATCCGAAAATTGTACGAATCAAATCGTAGTCCGCATAAACAAAAAATATGAGAATCACAATTGACAATTTTTTCTAGAAAAGCGAAAGGCTGAGCATCCCGGTATAGGATATAAGGCAAGTCCGCGGAATGTTTTTTTTAAAAGTGAGAATTCCTCTCTCATGCATCCCCACTCTCTGCCCATTCCAAAATATTCACTCCCCTACGACAAAATGAGTGTCTCCTTACCCGTACGTTTCGACGTCCAATGAGGCCTGCGAGATTCGTTCAAAAATCAAAGGTATGTCTCTGATAAAAAATGTATAATTAATCAACTAATGGGTTTATGAAATTATTCTTTTGCTGGAGTAGTCTTTGATATTTTAAACGGGTGCTGAAGAAAATGAATAGGATAGATGGCAAGTCAATTTCTGTATATTGTAATATAATCAATCCACTCAACTTTCTTATACCAGAATCTATATTTAAGTAACTTGTGGTTTTTTTTTCAAATTGTACAGAAATATTTTCGAAAAATCGGTATTGTGTATCCAAATGATTACAATTATAGTGTGTTACCCTTCACTTTAAAAGGCTTGAAATAATCTTTCGATTGATATCATATTTGATAGACCTCCTGCGTGATAACTTGCCTCTAAGAGGAGCTAATGAAGTCACGAACACAAAAAATTGTATCGCGGCTATTTTTCACAACAATGATTGAAACTATTGAGTCTCGTAATCATTGAGCCATATTATGTCCCCTTTCATGTCTAATTATGTCAAATTTTGCCCTATGCTGCTATGTTAAAAATATGTAAAATTTTGAATATATTTCGAAGTTTTCACTCGAATTTCAAAAAATTCTATCTTGTTTTAGATTTTTCAATAACAAAGCTGGATATAAAGTTTCGTGGAAAATCATTAATATTTCTGGCAGTTATCGTGTATACAAGAAATTGACCACAGACATACAGACGGAAATCACTCCAAAAATAATCAAAACGTGTTTAGAAGGTCCTAAAACATATATATTGGCATTAAAATCTCGAATTCGAAAATTTTCATGAAAACAATACTGTCTCAATATTACGCATGGGAAAGTAAAAATAGAAATAGGATATTTAAACACCAGTCCAAAACAAGCTACCCTCTCTTAGAATTTTATCTACACTGGCTTCCAAAAGTTAAGCACGGACGGTTAAATCAACAATAATGGAAAAATAAAGCTTTGATTAACTTAAAATTGTACATGAAGGTAGCAAATGTGTTTATGCATTAAAAAAACAAGAATTATGTACAAAGATGAAAAAAATATTTACTTTTCGTCAGTTATATGTTGGCGTCACATTTGGGTCATTAACAAAATGATGTTTAAAGGCAAACAAACCAAACAAAACTTACATTAAATAGGTATGTGATCACTCCGGAATTTTGCTCAAACTTTTCAATGGTGTGATCAACCATCGCAGATGCGAGCAATAGCCATTCCTCCAATAGGGTAGTTTCCAACTCTCTGAGACTGGCTGGAGGAGGTAAATGTGCAGAGACAGCACGCCCGAGGGCATCCCAAAGGTTTTCAATGGGATTAAGGTCTGGGGAATACACCGGTCACTCAATACGAGAAATGTCCTCACTTTCTAGGTATTCGTCAACTATGTTAGCTCAATATGGACGGGATTATCGTCCATAAGGAGGAAATCCGGACCAAGTGCTGCAGCGTAGAGTCTCGCAATGGGGTCTAGGACTTCATCCTGATACCGCCCAACTATCACAGAACCGCCTTTAAAGATGTGCAGCTCTGTGCGATATCCGATTGAAATTCCGGCTCACACCATGACGCTGCCACCTCTGAATGCGTGATGTTCGATAATGTTCTTGGCCTGATTGCGTGTTCTTCTTTCTCTCCAGACCCTTACACGCTTATCATCTGATTCTAGGGGCAAATCTGGACTCGTCCGTGAACAAGACGTTGCACCAGTCTGAGACAGTCCAATTGACATGTTGACGACACCACTTTAATCTCGCCCCTCTGGCTGGACGGTTAGTGGAACACAAAAACGTGGTACTCGAGCGTACAGTCCCTTCACATGAAGCCTTCAGCTCACAGTACTGGCAGATATTGTCCTACCAAGTGCCGCCGCAACCATGGATATAACAGTTGTGGAGGTCGATATTCGCTTCCGTTTAGATACTCTAGCAATGTACCGATCATCAGAGGGGGTAGTAACCCTTGGACGACCGGGCACAGATCTCCAGACAACTGTTTGACTTGTTTGGAATTGTTTCCATAATCGAGAAATTACCGAATGATCAACGCCAAAGAAAATAACGACATTTTTGATTGACTGTCCTGCCTGCTTCAATGCGTTCGACAGCACGTCAGCGCTCATTATCTGTTATTCGCCTTCTTTCAGCTATAGAAACAAGAATATCATCAAAAATTATCCTACAAAAGTTATAAACACTTCGTATCAGTTTTTAAATGCACCCCCTCAAACCCTTTAGAATGCTGGCGCCTTCAACGACTGCCTAATTAACATATATCCTGACAGTCAATCGTGATTGGCTGTAACATACGATATTTGCATACCGCCATTTACATCCGCAGCGATTTTCAGCCGCTCAAATTCAAATACGCTTTCGAATAATGATAATTTATATTGCGTGCTTAAGGTATTTGTATTGCGTACTTTTGGAAGTGAGTGTATATTACATAGTATGAGAAAGCAAATCTATATTAGTATGTCTAATTTTAGCATGTTGTTCAGACGGTCTGTGGGACCTATCCTATGGGAATATAAATGAATAATATCTCTCAATTAGTTTTGGATTGATCCCGGGTTGAAAAAATGAAATACATTGAACCCTATGGGACCTAATTTTTCAAACATTTTTTAAGCGGATTTAAAAATCACAAATTGCTTTGAAAGTTTTAGGAAATATTCAAATTTTCCCATAAAATATATAAAATTTTTTTAGCAAAATATATTGAGTTGTTTTTTAAATAAAAATTAAAAGAATAATTACACCTTTTATATGAAGCGATCACGTGACCATTATATGAAGAGCTCACGTGACCCATTTCAAAATAAAATATGGCATCCATCTTGTGTCAAGATCATGATTTTTAAAGTTTTTTTAATTCATATTTAGTGTTGTCTCCGTCCTAAAACCGCTTTATTTTTGCTTAAATTCTGTGCCTCTACATACTGAAACAACGTAATTACAATATATTTGAGTTTAAATGATCATCCAACTTTGATTATTTCTACAACGAAGCCTAATTTTCACTTATGGAAAATGTAAACAGCAAAATATGTGGAATGAGACCTGAGTTGTATAAGAATTGCTGCATTTCTTTAACGCAAAATTATTTAGCTCATGGAGTCTGCAATATAGCTGATATGAATGAAATATTCATTGATTTTACAGAGAGAAGCAGACGATTTTTTCGATGAAGTTTTAAACATAGAGTTTAATTACTTGTACCTCCATGATCTTAAGTTTTTAAATAAAGTAAATTATTATGGTATTGTGATGAATGAAATGAATGGAAATATGTTTATGAATGAAATGCTGCTTTTATAGAGAGAGCCAGGTGTGTTATATTTCGATGACGTCATTTGAATAAATTTCATTTGTTTTCGATGAAGTTTTCAAATATAATAAATTATTGTAGTATTATAATTTTAAAAATATTACCGAGGAATGTATCGCATTTCAGAGATGCTTAAACCCGGCAATTTATATTTCAATGCCGTCATTTGAATGAAGTTCATTTTCTTCGATGAAGTTTTAAGTTTTCAAATATAATAAATTAATGTACTATTGTGATAATTTAAAAAATATTACAGAGGAATGTATCGCATTTTAGAGATGTTTGAATAAAATTGCATTGAAGTTGGAAAGTGTTTCATAATCAACGTTTTGTGCATGATTGATCTTTCTTGTTTTAAATTACCAAATTTTAATGACACATTCCTAATATATGCTAATATTTACCAAAATGAGCTTTTTTCTTAAAGTAAAAAAAAAAATGTTTTTGGTTCAAGTTCTTTTTTACTCAAATATATATATATATATATATATATATATATATAATCCAAGAAAAAGAAGAATTAAAGGAACTTGGGATAACCAAATGCTTTGCATTTAATGGTTGGGGAGGATTGCGACTCCCCCTCCCGTTTAAAGCTGCTTTTCCAGAAAAAAACATTCTTTAAAAAAACATGGATTATATGGTCATTATACAACGTTATATGACAAAAGAGAATTATATAAAATTAAGATCAATCATCTCATCGATTGGAAAACAAATCTTACCAAAAATATTTTCAGAAATATCATACTCGGACACTTCAAGAGAAATCAAATTTACAACACGTTTAAAAAAGATTGCAATAATAGCAATATAAAAATCATAAAAGAGGCTTTATATAAACATTATCCTTTATATTTCTTGAAGGATTGTTATAGATCGATTTTCAAGGATCAGGTAGATTTTGACAGTTTACTTCTTCAATCTGCAAGTAAATAAAGTTTATGCGTACCTGCTAAGATTGCACGCATGCGTAAGATGAACATATATAAGATAGCGAGTTGGGCAGGATTCACTTTTGGTCCAGTTTCCTTCTGTTTGGTTGGTCTTGTTCTTCCGTATTCGGGTGCCTTCGTATTAGCGCGCAGTGGGGACCAACCTTTGCTTTGTATTGGTACCGTGAGCGTTTGCCTAGGCTGGAAAAGCAGCTTTAAACGGGAGGGGGAGTCGCAATCCTCCCCAACCATTAAATGCAAAGCATTTGGTTATCCCAAGTTCCTTTAATTCTTCTTTTTCTTGGATTACATTCTGCTTCGGAGTATAGAGCGGCTTGGCGCCTTTTCCTGAGTAGTGCCTTTGATTTTTGTGGATATGCATAGGAATTCTATTTGAATTTGTTTACTGGCTTTTATATGATATATATATATATATATATATATATATATATATATATATATATATATATATATATATATATATATATATATATATATATATATATATATATATATATATATATATATATATATATATATATTCATTATATATGTCATACAAAATATTTCACAAAATTGTAGAACTGAAATTTTAAAAAAAAGTTGAATTAATATAAACGTTGTATTTGATATATATAAAAAAATTTAAATGTGTATTTATAAAATATTCTGAGAGAAGAGATAGAGATAGAGATAAATAGATCGAGAGATAGAAAGAGAGGGAGAAAGACACATTTAACATTGCTGGTGTATGGTTTGAGGACGTTACCCTTAAGCATTCACAGTTTTTTTTTTTTTTTTTTTTGTAATGTCTTAATAAATTGCTTCACGAGGCCCAGTTTTAATAAACTGATGAAACATTATTAAAGAAAGGGAGACAACTTCGGAATAACTCTATAGTATTTTATGTTCTTTTCTAGGTTCCTCCTTTGCGGGCCAGAATACACCACCAGTATTCGATATGAAGCGGGAATGGCTCATACCAGAAGACGAACCTGTTGGTAAATATACACGCACTTGTTTTCTCAGTTGAACGAGTACACTAGCCTTGTTTAAGTTAATGCTCTAAGGAATGACTTTAATTAAATTAACAATTTCCCAAGGGGGTGCACCCCATTGGGAAATTGTTAATTTAATTAAAGTCATTCCTTAGAGCATTCTAATAACATTACAAGTGAACTTTATATATATAAAACAAAAAATAAGGGTTAAACACAATTCCGATAAAATCAATAAATTTTAATAATGTTAAAACAATACAATCACAAAAAATCTAATACGAATGTCATGTAATATGTGAGAAAAAAGAAATAAGAAAAATGCTGTTTGTAATTAAAACATTCAACCAGAACTGTGTGTTTTCTCCCTTGTCAATAAACACAATTTAAACTTATACTTAAGTGGAAAACTTAGAAGGCTTATTGCATTTGGTATGTTTACGAATGTGTAATTTGTTAATTTGGTTGCTCTGTCGAGAGGAGCTCAGGATGTTATTTCTGAACGCGGGGAAATACATTTAAAGGTGGTTCATACTAATTTTTAAAATGTGGCGCATGTGGGCCTTACCTAAATCACACATATTAAAAGTGAAAACGAGACAGCGATCAAATTATTTCTAAAACAGGGCTCCGCCGAACAAAATGCTTGAAAACCACTGATCTAGATAAAATTATAAAAATATCCATTTTTAATCAAGTTATGAAAATCCATATTTTAATCTTTCTTTACCGATGTTTACCTCCTCCCCCTCCAAAATTTAAATGTTTAGAATTTTTATCAGTTTGTTATTATTGGAGCTGTGAATGTATATTTGCATTCCAATTTTCAAGGTTGTTATATGAATAGGTTAGATTTAAAATATTGAGGTGTGTGGGGTGGGGGTGGAGGTCTAATACAGGCATCTATAAACATTAAAAATAAATAAATAAAGAAATAAAAAATGAAAAGTTGATAGTAATCTTTAAATTTTGAATGCAATTGAGTTTATTACTATACTAGAGAAAATCCTGCATAGGCTTATAAATGGATCATTGGCTCACATCAAGAGCCTCAAAACTTCCGAAAACTTGAACGCCAATGTCTGCAAAGGGGGATCTAACTGTTTGGGATAGAGTATGTCAAATACCTGTCTTTTTGAGAGGTTCTTCGTTTGGGATTGACGCTGTTCCACCCGTAAGCACAAAGTTAAACTTTTGAAACCCACTGAATCTATCTATGTATGAATATACAAAGTTTCTAGGAAAGTTCTACAGCACTGGAATATCTTTGCAAGGAAAGGTCCATAAGTGTTGTACATGCTAGGTTTATGTGTAGTAAAGTGACTATGTCCGATTAAATAAAATTAATTGCAACACCTTTTGAAGAGAATTAAAAATTTACAGGAGTGTCGCTCAACTCGACTTTCTCATACCAGAATCCAGTTGTAAGCAGTTTGTGATTTTTTTTTTTTTTTTTTGCAAATTTTTACAAGAAATTTTTTTTGAGAAATCTGTATTGTTGTTCCAAATGATCACAATTATAGCATATTGTCCTTCATTTTAAAGGTCTTGAAAAAATCTTTCGATTGATACAAAGTTTGATGATGTACCCTCTCCCGTGGGACAACTTGCCATCCCCGCCCGAGGGGGCAAATAGTGTCATGAACACAAAAATTGTATTGCCGCTCTTTTTCACTAAAATTGTTAAATTATTAAGTTTCGTGATCATTGAGCCATAAATAACTCCATTTATGCATGATTACTACATATTTTGTCCTATGCTGTCATTTTAAGAAAATATAAAATTTCAAATACATTTTAGTTTTCGTATTAGTTGCAGAAATTCATTATTTCTGATGCATTTGAATAAACATAATTTCAGGCCGAGGTTTAAGTGTCCTCAGACCTTAATATGCCGAGTTCGAGTTTTACATTCGAAAATTTCTTCTGGCTTGGGCCGCGTTTGAACACTGGTAGTACCGGGTCTGGTAGGGTAAAAATTTAAAATTTCAGTACATACAGACCTTTAACATCCATGACTATTTTAGGGAAACTGAGAAGTGCTGTATACGATTTTCTTTTACAATGTTTTCTTGCAAATGCTCTGAAGGTGAGATTGTTGCTTTTGACATCTTTAAGATGCCAATGTATTGTAAATGCGGGAGAGCCTAACAATCCAGGAGCTCTTTGTTTGTGTTCTATTACAAGAGACTTTGTAATTGCCTGTTTCTGCAACCAGTGGGAATGCGCTGTTCATGAAACCCGTTCCCAGTGTGTCCTTGCGTCGGGACTTGACCTCAACCCGTTGACCCTCAATGCGGAAACACCGCTCGACCTACACAACGCGCTCTGTGTACGTCGTGAAGATCCGCAGTGCCCGACTTTTCTCCACAAAAGGATGAGTTTCCATCACAGCCAAAACAAGACAAAGTATTGTGGCAACGGAGGCGAAACCTAAAAGAGGCACATTTTCCATTGAATTAATATTCTACGTCCCTCCAGTTCATTTATATTCTGAAAAAGTCATTCAAATGGCCGTTTGCCAAACGAAAATATATGAAGTGTGAGTTTTCACTTGACTTTCTCATATATTCATATTGCGTATTATTATTTAAGTTACATCATAATCAGTATAAAAATGGGAAGAGCATGTATCTTTTTATGAACTTTAGTTAACGGAGTTTAGTTAAAAAATCTGATGTGGGCAACACATGACTTTCCTTATATAATGCAATGAATTTACTACTTTTACAGTAAAAAAATAGGTTTTTCTTATAGTAGATACTTATATTCTTTCCATGATATTGAATTTTCGACGATTAGTCGTCATTTTCATTGATTTAGAGTCCTTTTTATCCATTTCGCGAGATTTTCGTTAATTTAGCAACATTTTAAAAAGTCGCCAAGTTGGCGACATTCCGTCAAATTCATCGCCAAAATTTCGCCAAGCGTTATGGACGGAGAAATAAGTTATTCTTACAGCAGATAAATGACTATTGGCGTTCAATACAAAAGTATTACTCAAAGTATCTTTTCTCATGAATGGAACAAGCTAGATCCACGAGAATGATGTCACCCAATTTATCGCATGATATTACATATGAAAACTGAACATGTTTATCAACAGTTAATACTTTTTTTTAATTTACGGGATTTTTGTTAAATTTGTTTGAAAAATGTGCAGTGTCTCGAGAACGGTTCATGCTAGCGTTCTAAAGTTTATGTCAATCGTTTTCTAAGGAAAGATTACATAACAAATGCCTATTTGCGTAATTTTATTAAATGTTTTGATTTTTTGATGATTTTTTCAAAATTTCACTATAATATTTATTTGGGTTCTGAACATTCGATTACGTTTAACCACAATAGACTTCCAGTATTCACGGATTGTGATTTTTGTACCAAATTTCATTCGAATCGCTCCATTCGTCTCCACAGACTCACTGACACACACACACACACACACACACACACACACACACACAGATATCACCTCAAAATGTTTGATTCGTGATCAGGGATACTTGAAACATGCTCTCCCGTCGAAAACTCGAATTCGAATTTTCGACCCTGTCACAATACTTTCCTTATACATTATGTACATAAGGAAAGTAAAAAAAAATCAGGTGGGTAACATGTTCATCGTAGCGATGCATGCCACTGATTTGAGATAATGGTATTCGTTTAAAATTAATAAGCAAAAATTGATAAAATTAAAAAATCAGCTTTTCTTTTGGAGTCTATCAAACATATTTTGGCCATCAAGGGGATATAAATGAATGATTTTTATAACATTTCTACAGTGACTGACTAATTCAGTCATATTCTGCACGTGCAGCCGGAGTCCAATCTTTAATAAATATGAAGCCATCTGCGTGGTTGGTCTGAATTTGTTGCTGTACCTATAGATTTGTGAAACTCTGGCAGATAATAATCTATTTTTTTGCTGCAATTGAAGGTATCGTCTACTTCATTCTGACGAGCGTATAATAAGCGTGGAATAGGTTGATGGTTGCTGTTGTCTGCAATGATAGCGCGATCCTAAAGATAACCTATTGATTATCTCATTGAAATATACATATAACGTTAGCACTGAAAGCAATTTATAAAAATCTGATGTGGGCAGCACATGACTTTCCCTGCAGACTTATATCCACGTTCTCTTTATTTTAATTAAATTTATTTCACTTTTAATTCAATTTTCGTTCTCATTCGGTATAAACAAGCGTATTAAACAAGTATTTAATGGATATATTTGAGCATACGTAGTTCTTTAGTTTAGATTTGGACAATTTTTGCGGGCCATTTTGCAAAAAAATGCAGGTTATTTTTTTTCCGAACCATACCAAATTCTAATCAGCACCAGAGTGACCCACAAATGACTCATCTGCCGAATTTTGTGAAATTCGGTCCATTAGTTTTTTAGTTAGAGTGGATACAAGCTTTTGCGGGCCATTTTGCAAAAATAGGCGGGTTATTTTATCCCGAATCGTACCCAAAACTAATCAGCACCAGACTCACCCACAAGTGACTTACCTACCAAATTTTGTGAAATTCGGTCTATTAGTTTTTTAGTTACAGTGGATACAAAATCTGCACAGACAGACAGACACACAGACTCACAGACAGACAGACACACAGACACACACACAGACGTCACGCTAAAAATGGTTTTTTAGTATTCTAGAGGTCTTGAAACGTGTAGATCCGTCGAAAACTCGAGTTGCGATTTTCGACATGATTCCAATACTTTCCCTATACATTACCATGTATTGCAGGGAAAGTAAAAATCTGATGTGGGCAGCACATGACTTTTCCTGCAGACTTATATACACATTCTCTTTATTTTAATTACATTTAATTCACTATTAATTCAATTTTCGTTCTCATTTGGTAACTGGACTCATTTTCAAAGGTGGCTTAGAGAAAAAACGAATAAACTAAAATATCTAGAGAACGGCTAGTCCTAGTGTAATGGAGTTGGTCTTATTCTTTTCTTCGTTAAAAATTACGTATAAAACCAGCATTTAATGGATATATTTGAGCATACGTAGTTTTTTAGATTACATTTTGACGATTTTTGCGGGCCATTTCGCAAAAAAAGGCAGGTTATTTTTTTCCGAATCATACCAAAATCTAATCAGCAGCAGGGTAACCCACAAGTGAACGCTAAAAATGGCTTTTTCGTATTCTAGAGGTCTCGAAACGTGTAGATCCGTCGAAAACTCGAGTTGCGATTTTCGACATGATTCCAATACTTTCCCTATACATTACCATGTATTGCAGGGAAAGTAAAAAATCTGATGTGGGCAGCACATGACTTTCCCTGCAGACGTTTATATTCACGTTCTCTTTATTTAATTAAATTTATTTCACTTTTAATTCAATTTTCGTTCTCATTCGGTAACCGGACTTATTATCAAAGGTGGCGTAGAGAAAATACGAAAAACTAAAATATCTCCAGAATGGCTAGTCCTAGTGTAATGGGGTTGATCTTATTCTTTTCGTCGTTAAAAATTACGTATTAAACGAGCATTTAATGGATATATTTGAGTATACGTAGTTCTTTAGTTTAGATTTTGACGATTTTTGAGGACCATTTTGCAAAAAAAGGCAAGTTATTTTTTTCGAATCGTACCTAAATCTAATCAGCACCAGGGTAACCCACAAGTGACTCATCTACCAAATTTTGTGAAATTAGGTCCATTGGTTTTTCAGTTACAGTGGATGCAAACTTGTGCGGGCCATTTCGTAGAAAAAGGCGGGTTCTTTTATCCCGAATCGTACCCAAAACTAATCAGCACCAGAGTCGCCCACAAGTGACTTACCTACCAAATTTTATGAAATTCGGTTAATTACTTTTTTAGTTAGAGTGGATACAAAATCTGCATAGACAGACAGACACACAGACAGACAGACACACACACAGACGTTACGCTAAAAATAGTTTTTTCGCATTCTAGAGGTCTCGAAACGTATAGATCCGTCGAAAACTCGAGTTGCGATTTTCGGCATGATTCCAATACTTTCCCTATACATTACCATGTATTGCAGGGAAAGTAAAATGGTGATGATTTCCAAACTTCCGATTTACAACAATTCGGGTGGTTGAAAAATACTGGTTTGGAAGTTTTTCTTACTTATCACTGCATTGATTGTTCCTGTGTTGCAGTGTCCTGCAGCTTTTTGATGTTGAGAGAATTTATGTTACAAACCCTTACGATTTCTGAATTAGTGTACCCACCAGATGCACTGCGGAGGCTTTTCTGGGTCGAAGATATCCTCCGTTTCGTAGGCGGTGGAAAAAAGACCCCCCACTTTGAAGATGACCTTATTTTGTAAACTTGTCTTTCAGGCAAGTGGTTCGTAATCAGACCTGGGTATAACGGAATAAAAGTAACGCTGTTACTTCCTGCATCCTATTATGTGAATTGACAATCCTGGGAGAAGGAATTATTGGTTTTTTACTTTCCCTGCAATACATGGTAATGTATAGGGAAAGTATTGGAATCATGCCGAAAATCACAACTCGAGTTTTCGACGGATCTACACGTTTCAAGACATCTAGAATACGAAAAAACCATTTTTAGCGTGACGTCTGTGTGTGTGTCTGTGTGTCTGTCTGTCTGTGCAGATATTGTATCCACTCTAACTAAAAAACTAATGGACCGAATTTCACAAAATTTGGTAGGTAAGTCACTTGTAGGCGGGGCTGGTGCTGATTAGTTTTGGGTACGATTCAGAATAAAAGAACCCGCCTTTTTTGTGAAATGGCTCGCAAAAGCTTGTATCCACTGTAACTGAAAAACTAATAGACCGAATTTCACAAAATTCGGTAGATGAGTTACGTATAGGTCACCCTGGTGCTGATTAGATTTTGGTACGATTCAGAAAAAAATAACCTGCCTTTTTTTGCAAAATGGCCGGCAAAAATTGCGAAAATCTAAAATAAAAAACTGGGTATACTCAAATATATCCAATGAATGCTCGTTTAATACGTATTTTTTAACGACGAAAAGAATAAGACCAACCCCACTACACAAGGACTAGCCGTTCTCGAGATATTTTAGTTTTTCGTATATTTTCTACGCCACCTTTGAAAATAAGTCCGGTTACCGAATGAGAACGAAAATTGAATTAAAAGTGAAATAAATTTAATTAAAATAAAGAAAACGTGAATATAAGTCTGCAGGGAAAGTCATGTGCTGCCCACATTAGATTTTTACTTTCCCTGCAATACATGGTAATGTATAGGGAAAGTATTGGAATCATGCCGAAAATCACAACTCGAGTTTTCGACGGATCTACACGTTTCGAGACCTCTAGAATACGAAAAAACTATTTTCAGCGTGACGTCTGTGTGTGTGTCTGTGTGTCTGTCTGTCTGTGCAGATTTTGTATCCACTCTAACTAAAAAACTAATGGACCGAATTTCACAAAATTTGGTAGGTAAGTTACTTGTGATCGAGTCTGGTGCTGATTAGTTTTGGGTATGATTCGGAATAAAAGAACTCGCCTTTTTTTTGCGAAATGGCCCGCAAAAACTTGTATCCACTCTAACTAAAAAACTGATGGACCGAATTTCACAAAATTCGGTAGATGAGTCACTTGTGGGTTACCTTGGTGCTGATTAGATTTTGGTACGATTCGAAAAAAAATGACCTGCCTCTTTTTGCAAAATGGCCCGCAAAAATCGTCCAAATCTAAACTAAAGAACTGGGTATACTCAAATATATCCATTAAATGCTGATTTAATACTTAATTTTTAACGACGAAAAGAATAAGACCAACCCCATTACACTAGGGCTAGCCGTTCTCGAGATATTTTAGTTTTTCGTACTTTCCCTACGCCACCTTTGAAAATAAGTCCGGTTACCGAATGAGAACGAAAATTGAATTAAAAGTGAAATAAATTTAGTTAAAATAAAGAGAACGTTAATATAAGTCTGCAGGGAAAGTCATGTGCTGCCCACATCAGATTTTTTTTGTCATAACAACTGTTATGAAACATTAGTTAACGAGAAAGTAGTTAGTTATTCGCTAAGTGAATAGGGATTGTTAAAAATTACAGCTCATATTGGAAGCCAGAAGACGTATTTGAGTTTTGTAGTATGTATTTGAATATTGTTACGACATATCTTCTGGATGTGTTGTTCTCAGAATATATGCATAAGTCTGTGATTGCCTGTGCTTTTTGATCTTTTGAATGCTCTTTTCAGTGTGTGATATAATTGTAGAAGTAATCTTTTAAATTTACATAAACAATTTTGTTTAAAATAATTAAATAGATCATACAAGAATAAAATGAGAATAATTTTCATTTTGAGCATGTTCCGAAGCCTTAAAATGACAGTGCTGTAATATGGGTCTGCTTACATGTCAGATCTACATATTTTCGGGTAACGGAGGTTCGTTCTCGTTACTTTTCAAAAATTAGATTCTTCTATGAGCTTAAATATGAAGTTTTTGAGACTCAAGAAAAAATTTGATATTTTCTTTCTTAATTATATATTTTTAAATACGGCATTTATGAAGGAGCCTTCATATGATGGTAAGTGACGATGAACAACTAAGGATTTGCATTCTTTTTTGCACTCTTAATTCGTACAGTTAAGCGAATTTTTTGGAAAAACCAGAAATGACATCTCCAGAATAAAAAGTGGAAATCTTTAGTGAACACCCAAAGCATATACACTCTGCGACAAAAAATAAAAATATAAATAAAAAATGCTCCTATAAGAAATTGAGCTACAGCTGCGAAACTCGGCATGTATGCATAGTTTGAGGAAATATGCAGATGATTAAAATTTGGGAGGAAAAAAAAATAACTTATATTAAGAAATGGTGGCAGCAAGATGACATTTTTGTAAGTGGTAAATCCTCCCCTGGCAGCAATACAAGCCGATATTCGGTGCGGCATAGAGTCCATTAAGTTGCATATGTCCCTCTGCGGAAGATTCTGTCACAAATATTTCAATCGGTCAACTCATTCAGTGGTATTCTGAGAAGGCTATTCTATAAGATTAATTTTCTTTTGAAAGGATTTGGTACTTTGAGTTGAGGACATTGAACTAGAATTTCCATTTTTTTGCAGAAATATTTTATTTTGCATTGATTATACAAAGTGCCTAGGGAAGTCCTTAACCTTTTGCTTACGGGTGAGACAGCGCAATCCTAAACGAAGAATCTCTTAAAAAGACAGATATTTAACATACCCTATCCCAAACAGTTCGACCCCCCTTTGCAGACATTGGTGTCTATGGATGCCAATGTCTGCAATGATCGATGCTGTCTGAAAAGGGGGTTCGAACTGTTTGGGATAGGGTATGTCAAATATCTGTCTTCTTGGGAGGTTCTTCGTTTAGGATATCCTCTGTCCCACCTTTAAGCAAAAGGTTAAGCACCTCAATAACTACAGAGTGAAATGTCAAGGAGTGTACACTCTAAGTCTATCTACGATAAAATGGCAATGTCCGATCGATACAGTGCTGATCCATTTTCACTAATCTCTTATTGAAACTATGCGTGACGCCTTTGCTGTTTGTTTCAGGTCGCAGGGTGACGACTGTGCGAACCAGGGACGACGAAGGTGACCCTATCGAGTTCGGAATCGAACCAGCAGTGTTTCTGGACGGATCCGGGTACTTCACTATCGACTCGAAGACTGGGGAAGTCTTCCTTTCTAGTCCCCTCACTGGAATGGTGAGTAACAAATAGTTTTAAATCAGTTATTACTAGGTATTGGAGATGCAGTGAGAATATTCTAAATCAGTGTTTCTCAAGTGTCGGTCCGCTGAACAGTACAGGTTCTCGAAGGATGTCCTGTCCACGCAAACCGAAGTGCAATGGAAATGTTCTAAATCAGCGTTTCTCGACTATCGGTTCGTGTGAAAAATGAAATTCGAAGAAACACGAAGAAAGCGTGAAAATACGTTTATTATTATAGAAATATAGACTAATGCGGAAATGAATGATGTTGTTCTCCAGTGCACCATAGTGATCGAGTGCAAAAAAGCATATCGTTACTTCTGTATCCTTGTGTCGATGAACTTTTACACCACGATTGTAGCTAGGGGCGCGGTAGCCCATTGGTTAGCGCGCTGGAGTTGCACTCGGTAGGCCCGGGTTCGATTCCAGCCACTGCCAAAACTGCCGCCGTGTTCATGCGGAGTACGATCACGTTAAACATGTGGGTCCGAAAGTCCTTCCGAGAGGTTGGTGGTAGGGGAAGGAGGGTACGGTCCCTGTGGATGCCTCCCCCACTGGGTTCCGGTCTAAATTGGGTGGCACTTCCCGACCGTCCAAAACAGTTACCTTACACCTTTCTGGTAGGTCGGACGGTCTGGGTTTCAACAACAACAACAACCATGATTGTAGCAACACTAATAACGAAAATTTTAAAATTTAGCTAGTTTTTAGCGAGTCTTAGACCCTCTTATTTGCGATTGAGAACACACGTTTTGTGTTCAATGAAAAAAGCTCTTTCTTGTTCTGTAGTTTTGCAAATTTAACTAAGTTTCTAAGAAATGTTTGTTTAGCTAAATGGGGTTGGTTAATCATCCACTTCAGTACAGCGGGAACTGTATTAACTATTTTAGCTAGCACTGTCAGGAATAATTCTTTATATGTGGGTGATAAGATAAAACTGAAAGATCGGAGACCCTAGGATGCTCAATGGCTGCTCAAAGATATGTGAAAATCTTGGGAATTATTAATCTTTTTGAAGACAGCAGAATAAATCTGACAGTCACTAAAGAAAATCTTGATGGATTGAATTGAATTTATGTGATATTTCTTCATTTTTTTATTCATGGGTATGAAGTATTTCTTTCCTGCTATACACAGTATCTCACAAGAAACACCCCTTCGTGGTAAAAAATTCCTCACCAAGTACAAAAAGCAAAAGCCTTTTTACAAAAATGTTACGAAATCTAAAAATTGTTTGCGGCAAGTTCGAACTGCACCGAATCTGTAATTTCAGGTCTATAGGGTACCCCGATGAAGGATCCTTTCGAATTCTGATTTGATAAAAGGTTAGGATCGAAAATGAAAAATTTGAAATTTTTCTTTTCGTCTCAATGTTAACATTTTTTTTTATATTCCACTCGAATATTCTTATGTTCTTATATTTAATTTTCAAATATTTTGCATTTTACAACCTTTCCCCCCTCTTTTTGTTTTTCTAAAACCTGGAGTTTTCATGTTATTTTTACCGTATTTGGGTTGGAATAATGTAACTCTGGCACTTTTTTCAGATTTTTTCGTTCATTACTTTTTCCAAAAGTGAGAAAAAATAAAAACCTTTTATTTTTTAACTGCCCTATCCCATCTAGTGGTTGCAAAAATGAAAAATTTAGTATTTTTCTTCCCGTCTTTTTCTTGTAATATTTAAATAAAAAATGATTTCCGGCATGAGAAAGTCGAGTTGAGCCACAAATGAGTTAATTTTTTTAAGCCTTTCAAGTGATCTCTGTTCTGAGTAATTGGATATCACTAAGCTTTGAAATATTTCTTTAAAGTTAGGAAAAGCAGACTGTTCCGCCCTCTAGATAGATATATCAATATCATATCTTAATGTGTAAAGAATTACTTTTGAATAATTTTTCTACATAGAAAAGAAAATGTTTCAATTCCTTAGTTTCGTCTAGGCCTTTACTTGACTGCTCAATAGTTGGAAGAAATTAAAACAAACAAACGCTTCTTATCTTTAAATTCGTTGTGTAAGGCAAAAATGTTTAAGCCTCTTTTGGGCGTGAATCCTCCAAGTAATATCTTATTTAGCTTATGCGTAAATTTGGCCTTGTTGGAATGTTACATAATTGCAACAACAAAATATTATTTTGGTACAGGGAGTGGAGTTTGTCTAGGAAAAATATTTTCGGGTATCTTTGTGTGAAAATATTTCCGCTCACATACTAAAAATTCTTTTGGTGAATGCCCCATTGTTCCCACTCTCATAAAACTCTTAGATAAAATTGTGAGTTGATATCCCCAAGAGGAGATTTTCATGCCTCCTTGCGTGACCCGAACCTTTATTTGAAGCATACCTGATCCCAGTCATCGGGGTGGAATGTTGTTAAGCGACGATGACCCAATTCGTAGCCGATGTTGAGAGCTACTACGAATGGGTTTGTAATGGATAGAAGACTGGATTAACTATACTATGGGAATTCTGCTTTCTACTCTCACCAAACACCGATTTCTGTATGTTTCTCTTAGGCTTTTTATAAAAATAAATAGAAATATTTATTTTTAGTCTGCAGCATCAATGAAAAATTACATGATTTTAAAAACATAAGTTTGTTTCGGTTTACCACAGCTGGAATTTGTTTTGCGAACTCCAACTTTTTGTCCACGGTACGCTACTAGTAAACTGCAATTATTGTATATCGTGGCGTTTCATTGAAAATATTTTCAATGTAACGCTAATATGGGGTCAATATTGGAAACGCAATGTCTGCCTTTATTGAGTAAATATTGAAGATATATCGGCCACTAATAGGGCGTTCTAATAGTGGGCTAATAATGGCAAAACATGGAAACATTTTCAATGAAACACCAATATTGGCATTCCAATATTGACGCTACATTGGAAATATTTTCAATGTAATGATAATACAGTACACATATTGGTAATATTATTGTAATGATAATACAGAGAAAGAGAGATCGCAAATATTTGTAATATTATTGGCAGTCATTATTGGGGGGCACGATTGGGATATATTGGCAGTCATTAATGATTCAATATTTGTATATATTGGTCACCAATATGAGGTAGATTTTGACATTATACGTATTACTGGGTTCATACTGACAAAATATTGGAAATATTTCCAAGGAAACATATTAGAGAGATGTATTGGTAGCTTATATTGACATTCCAACATTAGAACGATACTCAGTTCATATTGTCAAAATACTGGACATATTTCCAATCAAACATATTAGGAATATATTGGTCGTTAATATGTACATTCTAACATTGGAACGATACTGGGTTTATATTGGAAATATTTTCAATGAAACCTCAATATTGGAATGCAATTATTGATGTTATATTAAAAATTTCGATTTTTCTTCTTTCAGTTAAATTTGCAATTTGGTAAAATTAAGACCAATTAAAAGCCAGCAAGGGTTTGTGAAATACCGGTTTTGATTTTTTATAAACGGAAATAGATTGAGGTTCATATCAAGGCTCTTTGTTCAATGTATTTTAAGGCCCCCGGGCCTAGGAAACTTTTTCAAAAATGCATTATCTATGTAATAAATGCACTGAATTGATAGACTGAGTCAGTTACTGAGGGGATCATGCATCGAAATTATCGAGCACCTCCTCTATAACTAGAATCTTGGTTTTGATGTCATTCAATGCGTCTTAACTTCGAGGCCGAAGGAAAAAATCTAAAATTTCAAAAATTCGAATTACGGGTGAGGGTGCAAAAGAATAATAAAAAACTCAAAACCACTTTGATTAATTTTCGAGCCCTTCTACACTAACTAGAATCTTGGTTTTGGTCTCATTCGATCCGACTCAGCTTCTAAATCAACGAAAATATCTAATATTTTGAATATCCGAATTAAATGGCTTTTTATGGAAATTTAATGGCTAGTATGGATAGGAAAATTATATTTTATTTTAAGTTTTTGGAGAGAAGTCAGCACACCCAATACATTTTGGCCCCAAAAATATCGAGCCCCGGGTCTCAAGTTTGGAAACGTTATCCTAGTTTATACTCTTGGCAAACTAACTTGAATATGCTGTGTACTAATCACACCTTTTTGTCTCCATACACTAATTATGTGTACACTAACTAACTATTTAACGTAGCGAAGATTTATGTAGTTTTTTTATATACTATCTATATTATATCAGTGGCGTAGCGTCCATTGAGGCTAAAAAGCTAAGTCTCCCATGTTTAAAATCGAGTTTAAAGAATTATTTAAGCACACTTCTATTTATTATAATTTTTTAAATATCTTTGCGAATACATATGTATTATTTAGAAAATTTTTACATTTTATTTGCTTAAAGTGACACGTTTCAAAGTATTGATCCCATTAAAACGCATATTTTAATGTTTTAGAAGCTGAAATCATTCAGACTTCGCGGTCTATTATGATAATATGAGAAGCAAGGTATTAAACCGATCCAACTGTTAAATTCCTCCCTATCTGATTAACTAACGTATAAGCTAGCTTTCAGAAAGGTGTTTCAGATTTCTCACCAATTTTCAGTGCACTCTTTCATACATGGGCGAACGTAGAACGTTTTCTGGGGGGAGGGGGGGGGGTAAACTCAAGAATAAAATGCACAACATCGTCTAATTTGATGGTCGCCTTTATTATTTTGAATATTCAAGGGGACAGAGTGTCCTCCCCTATGAGCGACCTATTTAATAAAATGGTTGAAAAAGTTCACCTAATGTAGAAATAAGAAAACATTTAAAATGTTATATTTTGCATGTATTTATCTTACATCGGTAACATATTTTAAAAAATCGTGCATTTCATTCACTCTTAACATTTTTATGTAAAATTATTTTATTTTATTCACCAAGGAAATAAAACTTATTGAAAGTGCGAATTCTAATATAAATTTCACTTATAATACTAAAATCTTTTCCAAGTTAAAACGCCAATTACTCAGCCTCCCCAGTCAAAAATATCACGCTACGCTACTGCTATAGTCTACCCATATACGTTTTCTCCTATATACCGCTCTTGTCTAGTTAGGTTTGCCATAAGTGCAGACCCTACGCTACTTCGCTTATGTAGAACATTGACAGCAAAAGACAGCATGTCACAATCTTATGCTCAAGCAAAAGATATGAAGTTTCAATTATTCTTATTGTGTGCTCGCGTGTTTTCCTTTTTGGGGCTGTCCTCGCGCTTCACGAATTCTTTTTTTTTTTCTGGGCCTCTGTACCCCTTCGTGACCTTTACCGATAACTCACGCAGGGTTTCGTGACTCTTGGTAGCTGGCCAACAGGTCGCTCCCGATCCGGTCGTGCATCGTCCATTACGGCAGCTATTCAGCCGCGTCACTACTACGGGCTAGAGTTGAGAATTCTGGTATGGTTCAAGCAACTTGCGTATACCAAACCTGGTGCATTATTCGACACGAAGTTTGAGTTCTTTATTCTCTTGAGTCTTGAGGGAATCCAGAATGAAAAACTTAGTACAATGGTGTTCTACTAAACCCATGATCTGATCAGGACAGTGGTTGAAGCAACTTGGTATACCAAACCTGGTGCAATAGTTCAAGTAACTTGCGTATACCAAACCTGGTGCATTATTCGACATGAAATTTGAGTTCTTTATTCTCTTGAGTCTTGAGGGAATCCAGAATGAAAAACTTAGTACAATGATATTCTACTAAACCCATGATCTGATCAGGGCAGTGGTTGAACTTCCAAGTCCTGCCTCCCCACGAAATCCTGATCTGTTCCTGCCTATCATTTGCAATATTTATATCTGTCCCCGAAACACGATTTATCCCTTCCCTATTGCTTGAGTTTATCAAAATTCTTATATTTTCGTTTCCGGTAGTAATCTAATTTGTGAGGGTTAGAATTTACAAGGGGAAAAAATGGATATGCTGAGTTCTTTTGAGAGGGACCCTTATATGTCGACATCATTTATCTCAATTTTGATATTAGCATATAGTTATGATTAAAATTGTCTATTTGACGGTCTCCTAAAATTTGAGGATCGTCATCGCGGGCCAAAGGAGCATTTTTAAAAGACTGTCAACAACACCAGGCTCCCTGCAATGGATCGATGTAATGTTGGGGTGGGACAGTTCAGTGGTTAACTGGGATTCCACTCAGAAAACTCGAGTTCGATTCACGGCTCTGCCCAAACTATCCCCGTGTTCACATTGAGTACGGGTACGTTAAATATATGGGTCCGTAAGTCATTCCGAGAGGTTGGTGATAGGGGAAGGAGGGTACGGTCCCTGTGGATGTCGCTCCCATTGGGTTCCAGTTTAAATTGGGTGGTACTGTCTCGGCAGTCCAAACGGATACTTTACATCTTCGGGTAGGTCGGTCGGTGTGGGTCGAAAGAAAGAAAGATCGATTTGAGTGTGTTCATGTTCTTTCAAAATAAATTTTTATAATAATTGTCTATAACGTTTTTACCTTTCCATACCCCCCAGAAGCCGCCTAGCGACCTAGAAGGCCAAATTATTGTGCTTTTATACAGACCTGTAGTATCGACCATGGGACAGAACCCAACGAAGTAGAATTTTTGCCCCCACCCCTGGCGGGTGTTGAAAATAGATTTTTTCTGAAAAGCCTTTTCAGACACCCCATAAGCTTCTCCGTTTGAAATTTTGCATACTTATAGTATTTATCACGAGATTGAACTAATGGAGTCGAATTTTTAATTCCCTCCGCGTAGGCGTAGAAAATGTTTTTTTAAAAAGTCTTTCCAGAAGTCTTTCCAGTGGCTTATAAAGCCAAATGGATTAGAATCTAATAGCACTAGATTTTGATTTCTATCCCGGGGGGTAGACAAAAATGGAGGGGGTTGAAAAGCCTTTCAGAACTTCCAGAAGCCCCCCTCCTCAACCGGGGGGCCTGCATGATTGAAACTTTGTAGCCTTAAATTATCGAGCATGAGATAGAACCTGTCAATTTTTGATTTAGAGGTTTATTTTCGACGCTAAGCACCATACATTGTTCAACAAAATAAAACTTATTAAAACCAGTTGAACAGAATTTTTAAGAGTATTAGTTTCCTTTTCTTTGACAGGCTTAAATACTAGTAAATAAATACATAATTAGAAAAGGCTAATTTTGCTGCTAACCCTAATTTATTTTATTTACTCTTGACTTCTAAACTCTATACACAAATATTTGAAACATATTATCAAAACAAAACAAAAACCTCCGCATAACATACAGAATTAAAAAAAATATATTTATGAAAACTCTCTTATGAGAAGAAAAATTAACATTAATATGAAAATATTTATTTTCACATACATATATGATATTTTCTTCGGGACCCTCAACCGTTCACCCCCTCCCCTCCTGCATTTCAGAATTTCGCGGTATAGAGTTCCTCCTCTGGATCAAAGACTATATCATATGCACTGGGGGGAAGGCTTGAGCTCCTTCTAAACCAAAATTTAGATAATAATGTTAATTATATTCGTAAATATCATTAACAATTTGAAGTTTGTCATACTCACAAAGCCCGTCTAAAGGGGTCGCTCAAAATTTTAATAGGTTTTCGTGTCAATGCAGTTTTTACTCATTCCTTGCTGATGAAGGTTAAAAAGCGCAAAACCAATCCACGAATTTTAATATCTACAATACAAATGCGATACCTTTCCTGGATATGTATTGAATAATGTTTAAAAGTCATACTGATCCCACTTCATAGCCATTTTCTCTACATGATGTCAGGATAATAGTCAGTTGCGTATAAACAACATTGTGGACCCTACCCCGAACTCTAATACTAGGGCTTCCTATTGATTTTTATGAAATCAATAAATTGCTTTCAATGTGACATCATGTACTTTAGTGATGTCATCTCTAAGTTGTTAATCTATGGGTGGTGGTGGGGGTATTTTAAGTGTGGCCCTGGATGTTTCTGTTACGCTGTATGTTTTATACACTGTAAAATCTAGTTAATGGCATTTGGCACTCTCGGAGCTTACGGTACTATGCTTAAGTATTAAAGCATTTATTATCCTTCTAGAAGATTTATTTATATTTCAAATTGATAAGAGTCGGTAACATCCCCCCCCCCCCCTCTTCCATCTTTTCGTAGAGGAAGAAAGTTCGTTCTAACTATGGAAAGCATTAAAATGCGAACATGCAACCTAATTGACAGAAAATAAAAAGTAATGTATAATGCTAGATTTTTGACACGAAAAAAATTGTTGTAAAAACTGGGTTCCTTTAGGAATCCTGTTCGATTAGGGGTCCTTTAGAAAACTTCTATTTTTTCACCCTCGAGAGAGGGGTGGGATTCAAAAATCTTGTTCTGTTAGGTTCTGTCCCGTTTACGATATTATAAGCATACAAAAGAGCTTTCTAGGTTAATGGGAGATTTCTATAAGGTCTGGAAAGACACAGACCAGTAAGACATAGATAATTGCTCTATTGATTTAGTAGTACCAAATTAAATTTTATTAAAATTCAATGAGACATTTATCATATGACGTCAATTTCTATTTTATTAGACGTTTCGCGGACGTATTTTACTTAGTACATTGAATTAGTACCTACCATTTCAGTACCTAACATTTTGGTACCTGCCATCATTCAGGATTTGTGAACATTCGTAAAATAAATCATGTAGAAAGACCTTTGAGGTTACTAACTTAAATGCTACTATTGCTTTTAATAGTTTTATATTTTTTGTGAGCAATAAAAAGTTCCAATTTAGAGGCCAAATCTATCATAAAATAGTACCCCTCTTTAAAAGTAGCGTCTGAAGAGACTATTAGATAGTAGAGCCGGTCTGCACTGAATCCGGTTTATCTTTTTCTCCAAAGATTACAGTCAAGGTTATGCTGGGTATGACATACGGATTATTGTCAGAAAATTGCACAATCAATTTAGTATATCCGCATCACGTTGGCCGGATATAAATATCCTGCTCTTAATATCACAACTTTCAGAAACTTCCAATTTTACCTGTCATCTCTGCCTACCCCATCTATTTTGATTATTATCATTTTTAAGTGTTCCGAACCGTTTTAAAATGAAAATTGTTTTTATGGACTAAGACAGCTTAAGTTGAGTACCACAAATTGCGTAAGACGTATTCCCACCTTCTCTTCTAAAATTCCCCTTTAACTCATTTATTTTTGTTCTTTCGGGAGGTTAACTATTTAGTCCTTCTGATTATAATCATATGACAGGGAGCATAAAGTTATGTAAAAGATTCTTTCCCATCCGCCCTTTGCAGTTGTTCGCTCCTATTATTTCCGAATGTAGGCGAAGCATGCACTTCTCTCGATTAATATTATGAATAAATCATTATATAGTCACCTAGAAAACATTATTATTGCACTTCCTAATAGAACGAAATTAATTAAAAAACCCTAGACCCCCAACAGAACGCACAGTCGGTCAAAAACAAAATTCGAACACCGCTCATTATTTCTACTCTTAGTATCATATAGTCAAACAAAAATTATGATTAGACTCGGAATAATGTCTACTATAATTAAATGTGCATCTAATTTGCATAATGGGTAATCTCCATATTTAGTTGCTCATTATTTCCGAAATTTCAAATGGCAACACCAACACCCATTTTTCTTGTCATCATAAGATACCTTACATTAACAACATGCAACAATACGTCCCGAACTCGTGAATTTCTGTGTTAGCGTAAGCGACATTTTTAATCACTGATATGTTAATATTAAATGAGTTTTTTTTAAGTCACAAAATTTAATGCCCTTGGGGCCGCTAATAAATTTCCCTCACAAAGTTCAGTTAAAATCATTGGCATTTTTTTCGAATCATCCCAAAAATTATTTTCAATTTCTACTTAGACTGATTCAATTAAAAATTTTATAATGTTGTTTTGACTATTGGCTTTTATTTTTACAGCACACAAATAGGTATTGCATTAAAACAATGCTTTTTAATTTTTTTTATTAACAGCGATTTATAAACAGAAATAGGCAATAAATACCCTTGTAATATTTTATCAAAAGCATGAATTAATTATAATTTACTAGAACGAATACCCGGTGTTACCCGGATCGTAAATAAGCACCTGCTACTTAAATAATAAATTTACGGATAACACCACTCAATTTCTAAATCGTCTCCTCAAACCGTAGATATATCCCAAAACTGCAGGCAAATAATTTCCTGGTTTAAAACCAAATCCCTACGCATGCTCTTCGCAAACGTGGGGGAAAATATTATTTGTAGTACAGCAGAGAAGACGTGGCATTTACTTAACAAGACAGGCATGCGTAGAAAAATCCATTAGGAGAGAAGCCGAACGCGGTGAGATACTGCAGTCCTCCGCTGAAATTGTGTTTGTTGTTTTTATGCGCATGCTTGAAAAACCACATAAAATTAAATTATGTATTAATTCGAAAATTTTTTTTTTGCCAGAAGGCGAAGAAGTACACACAGCTTTTTGTCCCCTCCGTGTTTATGCGGAGTACGATCACGTTAAACATGTGGGTCCGTAAGTCCTTCCGAGAGGTTGGTGGTAGAGGAAGGAGGGTACGGTCCCTGTGGATGCCTTCCCCACTGGGTTCCGGTCTAAATTGGGTGGCACTTCCCGGCCGTCCAAACGGTTCCCTTACACTTTTCTGGTAGGTCGGACGGTCTTGGTCTCAACAACAACAACGCAGCTTTTTGCCTCCGGCCGTCCAAAATGCTGCTCATGTCCCAGGGCGAGTCGGACGGTCTGGGGTTTCGACACAACTTTTTGCCAAACTATGAAATTGTGCTAATCTTACTTTTCTGGATGCGACGAAATAAGTATAACGTAGAAAATGTAAATTTTGATGTATTTATAAATAATGAATATGAAGGAGTTGTCCTACGGATTCGGGTCAAACACCATTGAAAAGAATGTTCTTTGGCCTTTCCGATGGTGTCAAAATCGAAACTCTGTGATAAAATTTTCGGTCGCTAAGGGATCGATTTGTATGAAAATAGCTTAAAATCGTGCTAAATTGTACTAAAATATAAAATGACTAAGAAAATTAATCCAGATAAAAAAAAATCTCGCCGAGTAGTATTTTACCGGGTCCTAAATTACCTGTGTACCAAATTTCATGATCGTACAAAGCTTAAATTTTCCGCTACTTAAGACACACACACATACACTCACATTACACACACACATACACTCACATTACACACACACATATACTCACATTACACACACACATACACTCATATTACACACACTCTCACACACATACCCTCACACACACACACACAGAGCGAGAGAGAATGAGAGCGAGAGCGAGAGAGAGCGCGAGAAAGAGCGTGAGAGAGAGCGAGAGAGAGAGATTGAAACAAACAAACACGCACACAGAGAAACACACGCACAAATAAACATCTTTCTTTAATATGAAAAATTAATCCTACTACTTTATACGTCTGTTTGCAATTTATCATATATCGAACCCAGCCACATAGGAGTTTCCGTAGATTTGACGAAATATTTCAAAGATGTCTCCAAAAAAAAATTGGGAATCACTGTTCTATCGTAAGGCAGTGTAAAATCTGAAATTATGTGAGTTTTTGATTTTGATGGAAATAGACGTTTTCATACCTGCTGATAACACTTTGAACACTTTTGGCCTATAACGTCCGCTTGCCTGTTCTAAACACGCAAGTTCATGACTTGTAAAGCAGTAGGTCATTCCGCGATTGAACTAAAGAGATAAAGTTTCTGTTGGAAACACTAAACATAAAGCTTACTTTTGGGCTCGTGACAAAATTTAGATAGCCCATTTTACTTTTAATCAAGCAAAAAAAAGTAAAAGCCAGGTAATGTTGATCGTTGAGATAGCTTTCTTTCTTTTCCGAATTTTGCCCTGGAGATGGTGTGGGGAGGGGGGGGGGGGGGTTCGGACTATTAGAAACTAATAACCTCTCTCGATCTCACTGGCAGTTAAGGGGGTGCAGCAGATGGAACAAGTGGAAAAGAAAAAGTAGAGAATAAAAAAAGTATAATGGAACCAGCAGAAGAATAAGAGGTGGGGCTGGGGTGGAAGCGGGTGGGGTGGGGTGGGGGGCCGACACATATCCGGGTTCTCGTATCCTGGTTATGGCGCCATCTTCGAAGGATGATGGTTGTTCGATCGTTCAGGGATGAAGGATAGATTGTTTACTCTCTCTACTATCTGCTGAATGGAGGATTTCGGGTGACGATGCACGCAACTTTTGCACTGTTGTATTGTGTATTTATGCAGCAGTAACGGATTTCTGACTTTTTCCGCCATTTAGACACCACATGTAAATAAGAAAATGCCCACTTAGTGATGTAGGAGAGGATTGATGCAGTTTTTTTTTCTTTTTTTAATTTAATTAGTTTAAATAATAATTATAAACTGTACTTTTACTATACTATTATAAAATAATTGCTTGTAATGAATTAAAATTCTTAGTTTGAAATCTATAACAGTTACATTGATCAACTATAATCGTATCAAAGTTCCCTAAGAGTAGGAAGACTTGGCAGATATACTTTTTTCAAGTACCAACATAAAATTTTTCTTAGTACAAAAAGCTACCATTATCCAAGTATTACAAATCAAAAGAAAAAAAAATTATTCAATATGTAAATTGACTGAAAAAAAAAAAAATTCAATTTTTATTAGAAGAGCTTGATTAGTTAACTTTATTTTTATTGTTAATAGACATATATGGCTATACTTAAGATTCATACATGAGGCATAACTCATTTTCAGTATTTGAAAATAATGTACTGCGGTCATTTATAAATAAATTGCAAAATATATGAATATTGACATGTATCAAATATTTCCAAATATCATATATCAATCCTCCCCCATATTGCTATGACTTAGCTTAAATTATACTGACTCATGGAAAATTCTCTTTCTGCAAAATGTTTATGATAATATGCTATTTAATCTCTACAAATTATATGTAATTGGTATTTAATTATCTTGAAATATAAACTTTAGAAATAAAATGCCAAAATGCTTCGTAGTTTAAATTAGTTAGCTAAAACTAGTTACCTAAAACTTTCAAATCTAAACTTTGAATCTAATGGTTCTTCGCCTTCTTGATATTGATCACGTAACTGTTGTTTTATATATTACATTTTAAGGCAAATTTATAGAATATAGGGTGTCGTCATCTGATGGAAAATTTCGTAAATGTATCATCAACTCTCCCATACATCTCAATAGGTCTGGGTCTAGGGCAGAAATTCTCTTAGAGCCTAAAACTTTGGAATTATAAATAAAGTATATATTCTTTTCATTAAGAAATAAATGTCTGGAGTGAGAGTTAGTCTCCACTCGACTCTCTTATATATTCATTCCATAGTGTGAAGTTCTACTTGTATCAACCGTAAACTTAAAGAACAACAAACAAGATATATTGTAAGACACAATTAGATGACTAAAAATCACAACACGTTAAGAATACTGCAAATTAAATACTGAATTTAGAAAACAATGAAAAGCCTATCATTAAGAAAAAAATATTAGGGTGGATGTGGGGACAGAACAACAATCCATAAGAAAAATTAATTAGAAAATAATAGAACGATCAACAATGGATAGAAGGCAAAGAAAGGGCAGAATCATCAGGAGGAGCATGCACATTTTTTGTCTTCTAAAGTTCTTTTTATTAAATGACCTTGTTACAATGAAGAAAAAGGTTGTTTTGTATAACTTATTGAAAGAAAAAAAAAGAACATAAAAGAATGAAAGAAATTCAACCAGATTTGAATGAAAAATGTACAAAGCAAAATACTCACCATGTGCTAAAAAGAGACGCTATATCATCAACCGTCGATCGGCCTTATAAAGGTAAAAATCAGTGTTTCCAATAAGAAGTAAAAGCTGAGAAATAATCGGGTATACAACATGAGATATGATAGGAAATGTAGATATATGTACTAAAAGTAACTGTGATATTAAAGCCAAACAAGAAGTGATTATTAATGTTACTGCGATAAAATATTAAAGAAAGATAATTATAATGATGATAAAATATATAAGATAATGCCAATAAAAGGGATGCATTTAAAAATGTTTAGTTAATTAAAACTTATTTACAATACTATTCACTATATGCAGATTTTCTAATAAAAAAAATAACATAATATGCATATTTATAACCTTAAAAATATTTGTGAGTAATATAATTACCCAGTATATTTAGTGAATAGTATTGTCGAAAGCCCAGACCATCCGACTCGTCCGAGGACTAAGAGCAACAAAATGGATGGCCGAGTGAATAGTATTGTAAGTCGAAAGCCCAGACCATCCGACTCGTCCGAGGATTAAGAGCAACAAAATGGATGGCCGAGTGAATAGTATTGTTAAACTTATTTACAATACTATTCACTCGGCCATCCATTTTGTTGCTCTTAGTCCTCGGACAAGTCGGATGGTCTGGGCTTTCGACAATACTATTCACTAAATATACTGGGTAATTATATTACTCACAAATATTTTTAAGGTTATAAATATGCATATTATGTTATTTTTTTATTAGAAAATCTGCATATTCTAAATAGCTGATCAATTATTACATAACGAGTAGGGGAGAAATGGTGTAACTGGCTCATCAGGTGCTGTACTGTAATATGGGGCATCAGTGTTGAACTGGGAGTGATTTTCGGCTTGGGCGATTTTAAGGTAACGGCCGTAGTGATGGAGGGAGGGGAGGGGGCAACAAAAAAAAAGTCGTGAAAGATCATGATTTTCTAGGGAAAATTATTTTACATAAAGGAAGATGCCAGTGTGTCTTTCTATGTGCATGTGTAGTGTGCAGTCTGCAGAGGGAATCAACCGTACGGCTATCAAATTTAGTACACAGGTACTTCAGGACCCAACTAGGTTTACCTCCAGAGTTATTACTTTTGTTTAATTTCGAATAAGTTTTTTAGTTATTTTATGTTTTAGCCCGATTTACAACGATTTTGGGCGACATTCATACAGATCGATTCCTTAGCGGCCTAAAATATTAACACAGAGTTTCCATTTTGACACCATCGAAAAGATCAAAGAACATTATTTCGCACAATGTTTGAACCGAATCCGTGAGACAATTCCTTCATATTTATTTTTCTTAAATACATCAAAATTTGCATTTTTTTACGTTATCTGATATACATGTATATATATATCGTCGCATGCGAAAAATTAAGATTAGCACAGTTCTATAATTCGGAAAAAAATCTATCTCAACCTCTAACAAAAAGGTTATTTTCGATTTCATAAGTAATTTTATTTTTTGTAATGTTTTATGTGATCTCATTCAGTCATCGCAATCGATATTCCCCGAAGTGCCCACACGTTCAACGGAGATTCGACTTTCTATCGGTTGATTTTAGCTCTCTCTCTTTATTTTTTTTGCGGAAAGCTGCTGCAGATTCGCAAATGAACGAACAGCCGGGCAGACATTTATTCTGGAGGAGAAAAACAGCTGATTACAGCAAGTATATATATATATATATATGTATATATATATATATGTATATATATATATATATATGTATTTGTTGATTCGATATTTATTTTATTTATTTATTTTTTTCCAATTGCTTGAGGATTAGTTGATTTTTACTTTTGTTTTGTAAGCCAGTTAGATAGTTGAATTTAGTTTAAGTTTTTCTCTTTTCGTTTCCATACCTTTGAATTTTGTTGATTTTCTGTAACTTGATAGCTAGTGTTTTGTATTTTTTATCCATTTGAATGATGATTTGCTGTATTATATTTTATTCTGTGGGTGTTTTAAAAAGTTAGGTTTATCGTGTTACATCTTCTTACTTTTCGTTCATTGGATTTTTAAACTACTATTATATATATATATATATATATATATATATATATATATATATATATATATATATATATATATATATATATATATATATATATATATATATATATGTATATGTATATATATATGTATATATATATATGTATATATATATGTGTATATATATATATGTGTATATATATGTATATATAAATAAAAATTGAAAGATTTTAATCGAAAATTATGCATAAACTACTGTATGTACAAAAAAACCCATCTCTAGCATATCTGTTACAAATGAGTAACTATAGACCAAGACTAAGGATAAAGATAGAAATATATGTATATATATATATATATATATATATATATAATTTCTACAATGCCTGTCTGTGTGTTCGTCGCCTTCATGCTGTCAATTACCAGGTCGCACCGGGTTATGAAATTGGAAACGCAAACAGTAGCGAAGCGTCAGGAGAAACAAGGTGGTCAGTCGTACCTAAACAATTTACACGGCCAAGTAACTTTTATTTTAATTATATATAATTCGAAATAAGCGTATAAAATGTTTTCTGTGTAAATAAAAGAAGAAATATATCGACAAAATTTTACTTCGCTTGGGGTCTGTTTCCTTTTTACTCTACAGTGATAAAGATAGATAGAGATAGAGATAAAGAGCGGACGTCGAATATTCAGGAAAGCCATATTTCAAACTGTCTCTCCATGTCAATATTCTATTGAGAGATTAAAAAATATGCGCGCTCTGATTCTGCCATAGCAGCAACAGTTATCGGATAGACGTATCTATCTACTGTTTTCATTACACATATTTGTCGCGTTTTAAATCTTTGAGGCTCTAACTAACCATGTTTCACTATAACTTTAAATTTGGCATGTTGTTGTCTTTTGTGATATATTTTGATTCTTTGAATTATGAAATTTAATGAGCCAACCCGTCTTGTCCCCTTCATAAGAATGTACTCGTTTTTGGGGAATAACTTGAAAACCAAAACAGCTAAAAGCTCTAAATTAATATGTCGTTGTCTTTTGTGGTATATATATTTTAATGAAACCTTACCGATCGTGCCCGCAATAGTAAGTTGCATGTCTTTTGGGAATGACTTGAGAACCGAAACAACTAGAAAACTCAAACTAAGCATATCTTGTCTTTCATTGTACATTTAGATATTTTGGATTTTGAAACTTAAAAGTCCAGTCCGTTCTGAGCCCGTAATAGGAAGTTACATGTTTTTGGGGAATAACTCGAGAGCCCAAGCAAGTAGAAAACTTAAGTTTGGTACTCGTTGTCTTTTGTGATATACATTTATTTGCTTTGGATTTTGAACCTTATCGGTCTAGCCTCTCCAGGGCCCACAAAAAGAAAATACATGTTTTTTTTAAATTCAAGACGCAAAAATTAAATTTTATAGATCCACACAAACACTTATTTTAAAATAAAGTAAAATGTAGAGAACAAATTAAATTAATTTTGTTTGTTAATTTTGGTTCCTGGTTTCATGTCTCTTCAAATTATTTTATTATACTTCGCCACCGATGGCCTAAATGTTAAAAATATCTTCGTAAACAAAGCATTTAATTTAACAAAAACTCGTATTTCTATAAAACTTCAAATGAAAGCTTCCAACGAAAGCGGTCCAGTCCAGTTGGTCACAGTGCAACAATGTGCTGTGCAACGCGTGCTCGGCCTGCGTGTCAGATCAGCCCAAAAATTGCTATTCCCAAGTGCTTACTGTTTAACAACGTGCCAGCAGTGAAAAGTTTTAATGTTCAAAGGCTCGGACCACTCCGTTACTGTATGATAAAGCTCCTATTCAGTCCATGAACTGATGGACCAGTCAAAAATGCATGGATGTTCCGGTCCGATGGTTGTGATTGGATGATTGTTCATTGGAATGTTTTCTATGCTAATTGGAATACTCTTGAGCCAAAGCGGTCTTCAAACTTAACGGCGCAATGGGCATCGCACGATCGCCCGATGGGCCAGTCCAAACCTGTGGGGCATCTCCAAGTAGCCATGCTTTTCCAAGTATATGTTTCCAATGATATGATAATATTAAAATTCGAATCATTTGAGTTTTAATCATGAGGATGAGCAACAGGAGTTGACCGATGTTATACTTATGAATTTAGAGAGTGAGGAGAAACAAGAGAGCGAAGAGAGGGATAATATATGTTTAGGGAAGGGCCAAGAAGTATACTGGAAAACCTAAATGAGATTAAGACCGCGATACATTGAACAGCAGAATGAGAGTACACCGAGTATGCACTAAACAAATGAACATTCATAATTACACATGTATTTACTGCACATTTTTTACTGTACATATTTTGCTTAATGTCAGGAATAAGGGAGATCTTAGAGGGGGGGGGGGCAACATTGTCGCAAATATTACCTCTAAATTGTACAATGAAGCTTTTTCCGTGTTAACCGAGTTTGACTGTTTCCGAGCTGCTCTAGGTAGCTTGGATAATCAGGAATCTAATCTACCTTTATTCAACCTCACATTGTGGCAAACAAGTTTTTATCTTGCAGATTTATTTATACAGCAGTCTCAGAGAATTTTTAAGTAAATTTGCATGATGCAAAAGTGAAATTGCAACACCATGAAGGAATGCACGTAGCCATATGCAAATCATAATACCGGTAGAATAGAGAGTCATATGCAAATGATTAAAAGAACATACAAAGATATGCAAAAGAAACATGTTTATTCAATAAAGAATGTAGCCTCCACGGGAAGATATACAGACCGCTCAACGGCGTGAAATACCACCGATGAGGCTTTTAATGGTTGCCTGCGGCAATCCTTACCTAGCAGCGACCACTGCGACACGCAGTTCGTCTACGGTATGTACCGATAGTCCCACTCCCAGGTGCACCTGACGTCCGATGATGGCCCACACGTGTTCAATGGGAAAGAGATCCGGCGAGGCTGCCAGCCAGGAAATGATGTGAATTCCGTCCAGGCTGTCGAGAGTTCGCCGTGCGGTGTGGCATTGTCTTGATGGAACACCGTGCCGGAGACGGCCTGCACTAGTGACCAAACCACAGGCATCACAACTTGTGTGACATACCGGTCCGATGTCAGATTACCTGCAATGTGCACCAGAGCTGTCCGCTGATCGAACATGATACCACTCCAAACCATGATGCCCGGTGTGGTGCAGATGATATGGGCTGGCAAGTGGCGTTCCTCGGGAAGCTGTCACACCCGTCCACGGCTGTCATTCCTCCACAGGCAGAAACGAGATTCAGCCGTAAACAATACCAGATGCCATTCATTTGTCCAGTTGCGATGACGACGCCACCATGCCAGAACATGCATCCATGTGTCGAGCGCTTAATGACACCCCAGTGGCTGGCCGACTTGCGCGCAGCTGTACTTCTTACAACCTGTTAGGAATGGTTTGGGTGCATGCAGGTGAATTGTAGCAAGTTGTTTCGGATGTCACTTGCGAACGGGCCTCGAAGAGCTAGCTGTTCGCCGAATCTGCTGGTCTGTGAGCTCTGTTGTGCATCTGTTCGATCGGTGTTAACCTGTTGGGAATGCTAGAAAAAAAATGGTAGGAACGATAGGTACGAAAACTTATAATCATTTGCATATGACTCTCTCTTCTACCGATACCGTGATTTGCATATGGCTATGTTTATTCTTTCATGGTGTTCCAATTTCACCTTTGACTAGTATAAGTATAAAAAGATTGTAACAGAATTAGAGCTAATGCATTCGATTAAAATACAAAATATTAATTTCCCACCTTCGACGACACGTCTTCGCAGCTCCTTCTGTATGTCTGCCGAGCTGAATTTCATTTTGTTATTTTAGAGTAACGAAATTTATGTATACTATTAAAATTATCGCGAAATGGCAGCATCATTTCAGCAAGACCTTTTACGGCTAGATTTTCAAGTGATAATTTTACAAACCTTAAAAAATATATTACTTATTAATTTTTGAATAATTAACAGTCTGTTATAGAATTTGCACCTTCCCAAGATATCAATAACGATTTTTCTGGAATATAAATTAGCTGAGAAAAACGCTGTATAATAGGTACATATAGTAAAATAGTATATGATTGCATACGTTTCACAGTGTATATCAGTGTTTCCCAAAATTTTTATGGTTACCGTCCCCGTTTAGGAAAATTTTAAGTGTCATCGCCCCTAGTCATTATTATTATTGTCTGTGTGTGTGTGTGTGCGGGGGGGGGGGGGGGGGGGTATTTCTTTCATCCATCTCGAAAAACTTAACACAATAATGTAATTTTGAAAAGTCATAAAATATATTCGTCATTGAATTTTCAATAAAATGTAATTTTTAATTCCGCCTTTCCTCGCTAGGTTATCACGAATGATATGGGGCGAGTGTATGGTTAGTGACTTAGCGCATTGCCTTTTATATATAAATCTAACCTATATTTTTTGCAAAGTAGCATTTCATAGTATTTTTTGTCTTCTATATTCTATATGGCATTTTGATTAAAATTTTACAAATCCCGATAATTGTCGCTCTTATGTCGGCACTGCACTAGATTTCCACTGGTCTGCTGGGTCGCAATCAATTAATTTTAGCTCACCTGGCAAGCTTAAAGCGACCCAGAATCACTTCCATCATATATCGTATTTCCAGTTTATTATTTGCCTTTCCGAAATGAGTTTAAAAATAATTCAGATTTCCCGATTTCAAATCTGAGTCAAATATTAAAAATAAGTTATTGATGTAAAATGTAAATTAATGCAAAAAGCATTTTACCTGTTTTTGACTTTTAACCATAACTGCAACGTTTCGGCACTATCAATTTATGTTTAAAGGATGGCTTGAAAAATTGTTTATAACTGGACAAACTTTTACAATTTTTATAAATTTTTTAAAATATCCATATCGTTAGCAGAAAATATATAAGAAAAAAAAAGAAAACATATTTTACCGGGGGCATCTACAACTTTTTAGCGATATATTTAGCGATTAAATAAAATGTTGTTTTTCGGTCCGTCCGACTGCTCATTTTTTGTGTATTTACAATTTTCTGGTGTTTAAGTTAAATTTATGATACATTTTTCTGAAACGACTTTCATATTTGATTCTACATATTTTACGTACTTTAATATCCGGTATGTAACTTGTTCCAGCTCACTCCTGGAAATTAGACGCTATTGATCGACCTAGCTCGTATTAAATCCTAAAATTTAGGATTTGTTCGTTCCAATATTAACTTAGGTGAGAGGTGAATTAATTGTAGTTAAATGAGTTGAGTGCTACATTCACTGGGGTTGATTAGGATTGTTTGTGTTGCTTTGCGAGTTGAGTTTCAGATATATTTTCAAAAGTAGATAATTTTAAATCTTGATATTATTGTACATAATTTTTTTTTCATGTGATAATTTTGATATAGAAAATTAAATTTATGTGGAAAAATAAAGAAAAGTTCATTCTTTGTTATTAAATTATTTAATGGAAAATTTTTGTTTATGGTTAGATGGTTAGAGAATTGACCTCTATAATTACATGAATTAATTTGCAAAGTATATTCAATATTAAAACCAAAGTGACACCGATTCCGATTAAAAAAAAAGAAACCTTTTGAAGGGAAGATATGAAATATTTATTGACTGACCTAATTCTTTCAATAATTGCATTGCAATATGATAGTATGAGACAGACTTCCAGGAGACGCGTTTCGTGCAAAGAGCAAGCACTTGAAGATTAACGCGCGAAACCACTGCTTTCGGAATTTGGAATTTATGCGATCAGGAAAGATTTTATTACACAGTTTAATGAAATATGGTAGAAAATATTGCCAAGTCCGACTCGCTTACAACTTGTGAAACGAAGCCCGCTTGAGTTCGGTCCACTCCAAAGCTTCTGAGGATGAGCCCTCTTGAGTCTGGGCTCGTGCAAATCTCTAAGGTAAATACGAAAATATTTTATGACTAGCCGCCTTTGGCGACCAGCCTGTTCACAACCCTTGAAAATTCTGACCGTGGCAAATTCTGACCGTGGCACACTCGCTGGCGCGACCTACCAGTAAGGTGTAAGGTAACTGTTTGGAGGGCCAGGAAGTGCCACCCAATTTAGACCGGGACTCAGTGGGGGAGGCATCCACAGGGACCGTACCCTCCTTCCCCTACCACCAACCTCTCGGAAGGACTTATGGTCCCACATGTTTAACGTGATCGTACTCCGCCTGAACACGGCAGCAGTTTTAGCAGTGGCGGGAATCGAACCAGGACCCACTGAGGGCAATTCCCGCGCGCTAACCACTAGGCTACCGCGCCCTCCGCGACAATCTCCATAACCTTCTTTTTATTCACACAATTTAGATCGTAACCCAGTGGGAGAACCATCCACAGGGTCCGTACACTCGTTCCTCTACCACCAACCTCTCGGAAGGACTTACGGACCCACATATTTAACGTGATCGTACTCCGCGTGAACACGACAGCAGTTTTAGCAGTGGAGGGAATCGAACCCTGGCCTACCGAGTGAAATTCCCGCACGCTAACCACTGGGCTACCGCGCCCTCCGCGACAATCTCCATAACTTTCTTTTTATTCACCTAGTTTGGACCGGAATCCAGTGGGGGAGGCATCCACAGAAACCATACCCTCCTTTCTCTGCCCCCAACCTCTCGGAAGGACTTATCGACCCATATGCTTAACGTGATCGTACTCCGCGTCAGTGGCGGGAATCGAACCCAGGCCTACCGAGTGCAATTCTCGCGCACTAATTTAAATTTTATAATGACCATATGCTAAGCTCTTAATTCCACCATCCTCGTTCCATCATTTAAAATATCCATAAAATTAAAATATCCATTTAAAATATCTGTAAATTGAAATATCCATTTAAAATATCCATAAATTAAAATATCCATTTAAAATAAAAAATCATCCATATCGTTCCACCAATCCATAAATATAATAATTTCAAATACATCACCACAATTCAAACCACCATAATTCAATCATTTAAATTACTTAAAATACCCATTTAAAAATATCCTTTTAAAATATCCATTTAAAATATCATATAAATATAATGATTTCGCCCGATGTATACAACACTTATACTGGGCTCTTAATTCATTTAAAACCGAAAGCGCGGTCTCCATGGAGACGGGGAAGAAACTACTGGGGATGGGGGGAAAATACGGTTGAAGAACTGAGCCGATAGCCGAGAAATTTAAAATCATGACGTCTTTAAAATTGCGATCCTGAAGGCAATTTTCATTATTTCTGGACCAGATTAGACTTGTAAAAATGCCAGATATTTCAGCTTTCTCAAAATGTAAATTATTAGTCGAAATTATGAGTACTTTTTACTGTGCGAGAATTTAAATACCAAAAATCGTTTTTTTGAGTCAAAAGTGACTTTTGTTTTAAAATCTTTAAAAAGTATTAGAAATCGAAATTGAGAGATGAAATTGATATATTTTTACTCCCAATTGTCTGTTCTTTCCGGTGGTGTGATTTGTGTTTTTCTACGATGTCCTGATCGTGGAGAAAAAAGGGCAAAAAACGGTCGAAATCGCATAAAACATTAAATAACAAAAAAATAATTAAAATTTTAAAAATCGGTTTTCACGTGTCCCCTTCCCAGCCCCCCGGGTCTCCGATTGCCAAATTTCGTAGCTCTCCTACGCGCGGTCGCTGAACGTATATAGTGTGTAAGACAGACAGACACACACACACACAGACATTGCCTTTTATTATATAGATAGATTCAGTCTCTTTATAGTAGATTACCTAGAGCCCAAATGCTTTAATAAAAAGACTTTATAGATGAAATTATAGTGCTGCCATCTATTGACATAAAGGAGTACTATTATAAAAGTTTTAAAAAACACACCTAATGTTTGACAAATTGTTGGGTTTTTATGTGTAGAATTTTCTTCTTTTACTTTGGTATATTAAAAGATCTTATTTTATCAATAAATTGACCTATTTCTATGTTTCATACAAATACATTATTAGATAATATAAAATTAAGAAGAATTTTATTTTAGTGCTGCCATCTATTGTAGAAACATTAAACGAGAAATATAAAATCGTGCCTGCAACATATTTTTGTTGAATTTTAGTTGCGAATATATTTGATTTCAAATAAGGAATTTTATTCAGATAAATTGTTAATGATAGAACAATGTTTTAAGCGAAGACTATATATTTATTTTGATTCAAATTTCCACATAAAACGCTTCCTATAAATATGGTCTAATTTCTTTTGAAAACTATGAAACTTATCGCGTGTCTTGGAATGGGAAAAATATAATCTCCACTGTGTTTCATATAATTGAAAGAATAATATTAAGAAAACTATTTAATTTTTATTTATAGTTTACTATAATATCTGTAGAATTAACTGTATCAATATATATTTATTATAAATGTCCTTTTAATATTTATGATTAGGACAATTATTAGATTCTATTTTTCAATAGGTCGATTACCCATATAAAAGTAAAATTCTGCCTGAATGTATATTTCTTTCTCTCTCTGTTTATACAGTAGACGACTTTTATTAAATCCTTTCCGATTTGAATAATAAAGAAATGTATATAAAAATAAATTTTATTGGACTTGTATTTTTGACTGGATTAGTATCAATTACGGCCTTCTTCTGGTTAAAGATAACGAGAATTATTGATATTTTCAATTCCTTACGTTATCTGTTTATTTTGACAAACATTTTCAAACTCATATTATACTTCGGGTATATTTTCTAATACACGCGAATATCTTCTAATCTATGAGAGTATAAGTAGTACAGGTATACCTTCTAATACAATTTTAGCGCTTTCAATTTGGCTTATATTGCTTCAATTTTATATTTTTTGTACATTTGGTTCCAAATATGACCAAGATGTTTTATTCTTCAGGTTTACCCGTGAAGATAATTTTGTATAGCGTGAACATAGATTCTTATACTAATTTTTAGGAGAATTAAATTAAATATTTTAATAGAATGTTTTGAATAACAATGTCATTTAGAATATTATAGAAATTTGCACATAACTGTGAATTTGAAGTTTCTTTAAATTGTATTTTCCGTACGAAGAATAGGTATACTGCTAAAATAACATATGTTTGAATTGGTCGATTTCCGATCAGAGCTCGTTGCTTAATATTTATATTTTACCCCATTCCGTGATACGATAAGTTTCATAGTTTTCAAAAGAAATTAGACCATATTTATAGGAAGCGTTTAATGTGGCAATTTTAATTTGCTTTGGACGCATATAAGAATCATGATAAAAGAACATCGATTATACACACACACACACACACACACACACACATATATATATAAATATAAAATTGTAAATCCAATGTTTGAATTTAAGTAGTAACTCATAATACACTATCCCAAAATTTTCTACAAAATACAAAGAAATAAAAGAAATTCAACCATAAAGAGGAAATTATGAAGCATATATATATATATATATATATATATATATGTGTGTATGTATATATATATATATATATATATATATATATTGATATATAATCGAAAACTATGCAAGTACAAAAAACCATCTCTAGCATATCCGATACAAATAAGTAACAATAGACCAAGACTAAGGATAAAAATAGTAGGTAACTTATTGCTATAATGGTAAATGTGGATGAGGGTAATAATTAATGATTAAATACAATAGAAAAGGACATGAGTATAAATGTATACAATAATTATTAATAAATATATATATATATATATATATATATATATATAAATATATAAACAATGAAAGAGCAAACATGGCAAAAATGAGAAAAGGCAATAACAATTAGCTCAAGATAAAAGATCAAGACAATGAGAACAATCAGTTGAAACTACAAAAAAAAAAATAGTGGTTAGTTCGGAATTATACACTCTTCAGGACAGACATGCAATTCGAATTAAAACCTAAACAATAGCCAGTTTCTGACAATGGCGATAGTATATTACTATAAACCCCATTGGAATAGTCTACTGGCTAATGGAAGGAAATTAATAAAATCCATATGAAATAGAAACAGAAATAGAAATTTACATGTGCAGATTCTACGTGTAGGTGAGCTTGCCACAGAACGTACAGTTACAGTCGTGAAGACCAGATAGATCTCTTTAGCCTTCATGGTTACAGTACATAACATCTCCGGTCAATGCGTATGGAAAGACCGTAATGATCGGTTGATAGAAGGGGAACGAAAAGTTTTAACAGTTAACTTTCAAAAATAGGAATCAGTATAGGACTGAGGACAAGTGGAAAGTCAGGTGAAAAGAATGGGCGAAATTCATAAAAATGAGTTATCCAAGCAAGGATAAATGATGCAATGTAAAATTACTATGTGGTGTATTTGAAATTATTGATAATATTATTAATAAAAAAGTCCGGATAGTGGTAATGTTGACAAATGCGTTTAAGATTATTGATGTGGAAATAATGATACTGAGGATCTGAAAGCCTCTATATTCGAAAAAGCTGGTTTAAAATGATGTTTCTAAATGATTGAATAGAATTACAAGAACTTAATGATGGTGAAGTTATAGGAATCTTTTTTATCAAATAGATTGGTAATAATATGATTATGGAGTGTATCTAAATTTAAATAACTTACAGTTTGACTAACACTTGTCTCATTAGGGAATAATTCTAGGTTAGAGGGGTAAAAATCAATAATAATTGGATAGGAATCCTCTATGACTAATACACCTTAAGTCGGCAACATATCGATATATAATATAAGAATTAGAGAAAAAATGACGTTCGTAATAATGAAGAAAGAAGTTAGCTAGAATACTGCTAATGAGAGACAGCCATGAGGACCTGATCTACCTCTTGGCTAACAGGTTTTTACCCCCACGACTGAGGGTCGTCTACAGACGACCAGGCTGAGGTCCTAGAAAAGGGCGTAGTGGTTGAAACCAGACAAAGCACCAAGAATAGACGAACGCCAGAAACTGAAGAGGAGCTCCAGAACCCTTAACCACACACACCCCACCCGGAGAACAGCAGATAGGAGCAAAAACAGCGCAGACGACCCGGGGAAGCTTCCCCAAGATGAGGTTGCCTGGGCTGAAGAAAACCCCAACTCCTAAGAGGAGAAGGGGCACCACAGCGGCGGGAAGCGATAGATGTCGATTGCAGTGACCAACCAGAAAGACCTAAATAGGAACCAGCATATTTGATATCCAATTACAATTTGTTCGTTTTGCAGAGGATTTCGACTTTCTACCCTTGGGTAGTTATGCAGAGGCAGTATACAACTTAAAAAGGCGCTGTCGTAACCCGGACTTAAACCTGTATTGCCAGGTTAACTTAAACTAAGAAAGAAGGGGAAAGGAAGATAATTAACTAGAAAGACTAAAAAAAAAAAGGGCCGGGCTAGGGACGGGATAGGCAGAACCAAGTAGACTGCAGATGAGGCACAGAGGCGCGCAAATAAAAAGGGGGGCGAGGGCGATAGCCCGAGGAGGACGGTAATGGGGCAAAACAGGCGGTTAGCCTAAATAACATAAGGACGCCCAAAGACGAGGGCCCTCGCCAAGATAACCGAGGAGGTAAGCACACTGGCGGCGCTAAAAGCAGGCCCCGCAGACGGAGCAAAAGACTAAAACTAACAGGAGACAGAAAAATAACAACTAAACTAGACCAGTCTATAACTAAGAAAATAAATAATGTCTAAAACTACTAACAGTAACAGGTGAAAATAAGCCTAGGCGTTACTTAACCGACTATCTACACGAAGAGAAAGAGGAGTACAGATACAAGATACAAGAACTAACTGTCTAACTTACATGCTAGGGCGCGCGCAGGGCAGGATACTTACACATATGACCAGGAAACCGAGGGCGAACCTGTAAGGGAAAAATAATTAAGAGCGGGGGGGGGGGCGAGGAGGGGCTAGTAGGAGCCAAATACCACCTCAGCAGACCGGCGCTTTACAGGCTTACCTCAGGAATATTATTTCTTCCACCTGAAAAGAAAAGATGGTACATACATGAGATACGCTTAAATAGAGAAAGAGATGCGGTGCGCTAAAAGGGAAAAAGGCATTAGATCTGAAAAGGAAAGAAAAATAGGGTTACACGGTGGGCCGGAGCAAGAACACTGGGGGCAAACGCCCCGAAGGACCGGGACAATTCCCCGGCTTCGCGAGGGAACCAAACAGAGCACCCACTAGTAAGGTGGGAGAGAAAAGAGCAAGGACAATCCCCCTGCTGACACGGCCTGAAGAAGACCTGAAAGAGAAGGCCTCTTCTACGGGGGAAACTCCAAGATCTCCCGAAACGCGAATATTCTACGCCACTACTTCGGTGGCGAACACAAAAAATTAAAAACTCTGGGACAATACCCCAGATCCAAGCCACAAAAGGGAGAGAAGAGAAAGAGAAGATGAAGTGCCTGAGAGGAGTCCGCACGGCCCGAAGAGGATAGAGTAGTCTGTGGGGGAAGGAGAAAGGAGACGAGAACAGAAAGGAGAGAGGAAATAGAAAAGAGAAAAGGAAGAGAGGAGCGGAAATCCTACCGAGGTAGGAAACACTGGGAGGAAAGACCCTCCAGTGTCGGAGTGTCGAACAGGAGTAGAGGTTCTCTCCGAATCCTGGTGGGAACTACCTTCCACCGATTCCCATCCACATCCTCCCGTTGGAGAGATACCAGCCAGAGGTTTTTATATATATATATTTTTCCCCCTAAGGAGGACAACAGTTTTTTTATTTTGGCCCTCACTACTCCTGACGACACGAGACCAGCGATGAAAAACCAACAGCAGGAGGTGAAACCGGAGCCGGGAGCACTAGGCTCAGGGAAGAAGTTTAGAGGCGATGGCACAGCAGCATGGGTTACACATTCGTTATATTGTCTACGCTGTTCATTAGCCAAAGGATTATCTTTCTAACCTTGTTTTGCAACATTGGTTGCTTCGTAATGTTGTACCTCCAAGCCTGCCAAAGGTGTGGAGCTGGTGTTCTAAGATCATGTTCTTCAGTTAGCGGACAGACTGTTATGTAGTAAAGCATGTTACCCTCCTCGCCACAGGCGCAAGTTGACGATTGTACTATGTTGAATCTTTTAAGATATGCAGAGGAAAAGCCCCATGGTCGGTAAGAAGTTGCATTAGAAGCCTGCAGTTCCAGTGCCTCGAGGGTGATACGAATCTGAAATAAGTGTATGTAGTTCTCCCATCCTGTGCATGGTCCCATACATTTTGTCAGGTTTCGATCGAAAGAATCTTAAGCCTCCTTTTAAGGTAAGAAGTTGGCCATGGTGGATGCTTTATATTGGAGCTAAGGTCTTTAGTTGCCTGTTTGGCTTCCTTGTCCGCTAACTCGTTGCCATGTATCCCGATGTGAGCCCTTACCCAGTGTATTGTGTATCTATGCCTTAGGGATTTGATTTCTTTTAGAATATCATGTACCAGTGGGTTTGTATTAAAGGGCTTAGTCAGAGCCGCTATTGCTGACTGGCTGTCTGAATGGATTGTGAAGGCTGTATCCCTATTTCCAGCCCCCTTCAGTGCTTGGAGGATTGCTATCAGTTCCGCCTGGAACACACTATTATGTTTCCCCAGCTTGCTGCGCCAGGAGAAGGTTCTCTGGGAACCCTCAAACACCACAATTGCAGCTCCTACTCCGGAATCCATCTTTGAGTCGTCTGTGTAAATGTTCAGATATGTGGGTCTACCCTCCTGATTTACAAGGATTGACGTGGCGGGGTGATCTTGCCACGGATCGATCTTGTTTTCGAAGTAACTAGGGACAAAGGTTTTGCCAAAAACCGACGTTTGTTTCTTAAGTCTTGTTATGCGACCATACGCTTTTTCATATTTTGCCTTGATATCTATTGGAACAAGTCCTGTTAGAACCTGAAGAGCTGATGTCGGAGCCGTCCTGTAAGCTCTCGCACTTTTTCGTTAATTTTGCCGCGCAAGTTTTATTGAGGCCCATGGCCCAAACGGAGGCTGCATATAGCAGAACCTTCTCCACTACACATTCGTACCAGGTTTTTACAAATTTTGGATTTGCACTCCAAGTTTTTGATGTTATTCTGTTGAGAATTTTAAAAGTACTGTACACTTTGGAGACCTGGGCTTCGCAGTGCGGAACCCAGGAGAGCTTATTGTTAATCAGGACGCCGAGATACTTGATATTGTCTACCGGAGTTATAGAGTGCGTTCCCACCTTGAAATTTCTTACACTGCCTTTGCTTCTTTTCATCGCTTTTTGCGAATGCATTTGCATAGCTTTGGACTTTTCCCAGTTGATGACCAGAGATTCTTTACTGGCCCAGCTGTTGAACTTGTTTGCCAACTCCGGAACATTGTTACGCAGGTGTGTAAGAGATTTACAACTTATTAGTAGTGCGAAATCATCCGCAAAGGCTTGAATCCTTGTGTGGGCTGGCCAAGTCATTCTAAGTGCCGAGTCCGCCACCACGTTCCACAGTAGTGGTCCGAGGCAGGAGCCTTGAGGGCACCCTCCGAAGGTTTGTTTGGTCACTGGGATGCCGTTCTCTTCCAATGTGACGAACCTATCTGTTAAGAAACTCTTTATCAGGTTGATGAGGTAGCCCGGACAAGGGGACGATTCCAAATGGTTAATTATCGATGGCCAGGACAGGCTGTCGAAGGCACCGCTTATGTCGAATGAGACAAGCATAGTATGGGCTCCTTTGGTCTTGTTTTCTTCCATTCCTTTTAACAGGTTATCAAGGGCGTGCTCTGTTGAGATACCTGGCTTAAAGTCGAATTGGTTGGGATGCCAGTAGTTGTTGACGTGGAAGTTGTGGTAAATTCTTCCATGGAGAATCCTCCCAAGAATTTTCCCCAGAGCTGGGAGCAGACAGATTGGGCGGTACGATTTTGGATCATTGGTTGGTTTCCCAGGTTTATGGAACAGGTCCAAGATTGCTCTCTTAAGAGGAGCCGGGAATTTTTTGGCTGTTTGCACTTATTGAAGTAACAATGCAACAGAGCCGGTGCCGAGTCGTTTATCCTTTTAAGTAATGTATAGTCAACAAGATCAAAGCCGGGAGCCTTATTAATTTTAATTTTCCCAAGAATCCTGGAGATTTCCCCCCGAGAAACTCCTGGAAATACCGTGTTGTCCGTGGTGTGGTTCAGGTTTGTGTTAGCCTGGTGGTCTGTGTTATACAGTTTGTTGATGAAGTCTTCAAGGATGTTGGGAAGATCTACTTCCGAGTTGAGCTGCAGTGTGTTAAAGAGTGAGCTAGGTGGTGTCTTCTTGTTCATGAGGATTTTATACTGAGAGCCAAATGCGTTAGGCGTGTCCGAGCAGAATTTTTTCCAAGAAGTGCTCCTAGCCTTTAAAATTTCCTTTTATATTTTGCTCTTTCCCTATTGTGTTCTAATTTGTATTTCTCCCTTGTCTCTAGATTCTGCTCTTTTTGAAACCTAGGGTGGAGGGCTCTGATCCTACTCCTATTAGTTTTAAGTTCTAATGACCACCAGTTAAGCTCTTGCTGTGATTTCCGTTTCCGGAGCCTATAGTTTTTTGTGGCTGTGGCTGTTAGTTCTCCCAGGAGTTCCTCCGTTGCTTTATCTAATTGCTGAACCGAAAGTACAGAGTTGATTTTGCCCACCCATTTAGGGGAGATATCTTTAATCATTTTCCTAAAACGTTTATGATTTCCAAATTTTGTCTCCAGTCTATGTCTGCTTAAATCTTCTTTGATGCTCTCGTCGTCCCTCACTTGGAATGTGATGTAATTGTGATCACTGAGTGTAGTAACGTCAAGTACTGACCAATTTATGATGTTGTTAGTGATGTCTCCTGTTGCTGCTGTTATGTCCGGCCATCCCTTGCAAGAAGAGGTTTGGAACGAGGGCCTACTGCCCTGGACATTCACCACGTTCAGATTGTGCGAGGGCAGGAAGTTAGTAAAGTCTGTGCTCCTTCTATCGATGTCTGTATAGCCCCAGAGTGTAGAGTGGGCATTAAAATCCCAAAATTGAGTCACTTAGTGTTCCGAGTAGTTGTGACAAGTCCAAGAGGATTTTTTCGAAGTCTGCCGAAGGAGGAGCATATGTATTTGTTATAGATAGCTTGGCATTTCCGGTTTGGAGAATTATAGCTGTAGATTCTTCCATGCTCTGTATGTTTATTGGAGTTGTACCTATGTTAGTTGCTATTATTGCTTTGTCATTGAGTGACTTGTGGCATCTCCAGCTATTGCCAAGACCTATCGGTCTACCTGTGTTTGGATTAATGTAGGTGTCCTGGAGTAGGGTCATTTTAATTTTATTATCCATTAGAAATGTGTTCAGGAGCATAGTCGCTGCTCTCAGAATACTGCTACTGCAGCCCCTTGAGGTACACCAGAGGTTTGTAAATATATGTTGTCACCTTGGATAATATAATTATTGTATAACCACAAAGTGTAGTAGCATAGGAAAGTTATTAACTTTAAAAGGAACATGATTGGAGGAGAGATAATCATTATAAAGTGAGATAATAACTTTATATAAATCTTTTATATCTATATTATTAAATAGGTCTTTAAAATCAAAGGTATGCAAACCAAGAATAGTAGAATCATTTTAAGGTGATTAACTAAATCAAAACTATTGTTCAAAATGAAATATCCTGAAGCTTTAAATTTAAGAGAGTCATTAATACTATTTAAATATGTTAGCATGTACTTACTAGCAGTAGTGGTAAAGGTATTATGTCCACAAGTGATTGTTCTAAAACTGAGAGGTGATTTATGGAATTTGGGAACCAAAGTAACATATGATAATTTATAAAATTTTCAATTAATATTTAATTGTGTATATAACTTTAGCATTTTAGTTTTGATTTTGATAAACTGATTATTAATGGGTTTAAAGATATGATTATTTTTTAAATTATTCTGTAACAGAGAAACATAATATTTTTTACAAATAATGGTATAATTATAAGACGCTTTATCTACATAAGTTATAACAAAATGTTGTTGTAGTTCTTAATAGCAGAAAGGAGTTGTTTAAAAGAATAATCAGGCTTCGTAAATTTAATGTTTATAATTACATTTTTAAGAAGATGTAAGGTAGAATACTTCCATGGATGGAATGCTTCAATAGGAATGAGCTTGTTGGTATAGAAATTTATCAAAATCAAAAGATTAAGACTGAAGAAGTTTGCGATGATTGCAGAATGGAATGCAAAATTTGGACCCTGTATACATAATATCATTCTATATATGTACAGAATGTCCCAAAAATGACCGGCCTATTTGAAAAATAAACAAGAAAGATCAATCATGCTTAAAGCATTGATTATGAAACACTTTCCAACTTCAATGCACTTTTATTTAAAAAAGTCGAAAATGCAATACATTCCTCGGTAATATTTTAAAACTTATCACAATACTACATTGATTTATTATATTTGAAAACTTAAACCTTCATTGAAAAAAATGAACTTCATTCAAATGACGGCATTGAAATATAAATTGCCTGGTTTAAATATCTCTAAAATGCAATACATTCCACGGTAATATTTTTAAAACTATCATAATACTACGATAATTTATTATATTTGAAAACTTCATCGAAAACAACTGAAATAAATTCAAATGACGTCATAGAAAAAATAACACGCCTGGATCTCTCTATAAAAGCAGGATTTCATTCATAACTTTCTCCCATTCATTTCATTCATCACAATACTATAATAATTTATTTTATTTAAAAATTAAGACCATGGAGCTACAATTCATAAACTCTATGCTTAAAACTTCATCGAAAAAAATCGTCCTTCTGTTTATAAAATCAATTAATATTTCATTCATATCAGCCATGCAGACTCCATGGACTGAATTATTTTGTGTTAAAGAAATACAGTAATTCTAATACAACTCATTCTACATATTTTGCTGTTTACATTTTACATAGGTGAAAAATAGGCTTAGTTGCAGAAATAATCAAATTTGAATGAGAATTTAAACTCAAATATATTGTCATTGAGTTTAAATTCTCATTCAAATTTGAATGTTTTAGTATGTAGATGCACAGAATTTAAGCAAAAATAAAGTAGTTTTAGGACGGATACAACACTCAATATGAATTAAAAAGAACTTTAAAAAATCACGATTTTGAAACAAGATGGATGCCATATATCATTTTGAAGTGGGTCAAGTGATCGTTTTATATCATGGTCACGTGATCGTTTCATATAAGATGTGTAATTATTATTTTAATTTTTATTTAAAAAACTACTGAATATATTTCGCTGAATTTTTTTTTATATATTTATGGAACAATTTGACTATTACCTAAAATTTTCGAAGCAATTTGTGAATTTTAAATCCGCTTAAAAAATGTTTGAAAAATTAGGCCCCATAGGGCTCAATGTATTTCATTTTTTCAACCCGGGTTCAATCCAAAACTAATTGGGGGATATTATTTATTTATATGCCCATAGGTCCTACAGACCGTCTGAACAACATACTAAAATTTCATTTTGATTAAGTCATTTTTACGGCAGTTATCGTGCTAACGGACAGACAGACAGACAGAATGAACAAAGTCATAAACACTTTTCAACTTTGTTGTAAAGTGTTAATAAAAACTAAACGGGCAGTGATAGAAATGCACCGTTTGCTGCAATGTACTTAGGACAACAGTACATTTTCAGTCAGACTGAGTTTCGAAATTAGTTACAACGTTCGGCCATAGATGGCGCTGAAGTCTGAAGTTTAAATTAAAATACGATATTTTCCATATATCCATCACGCACAGCAACAACATGGCGTAGTCTCAAAATAAAATTATCAGACATCCGTGCAAATGTCTTAGCCGGAATGACTTCACATGCAGCAGAGATGTACTGTTGCAGTTCTGCAGTCGTTTGTGGATTTTGGCGGTATACCTGGTCTTTCAAGTGTCCCCACAGAAGGAAGTCACAGGAGGTCAAGCAATCACACGATCATCGAAATGTACATTGAGGAAATTAAACACCTCGGTCGTTCGATGTGGCCGGGCACCGTCTTGCATGAACCACGAGGTGTTCATAAAGCCCTCTAAGGCATTGTGTATCGCCACAAATTCACACAGAATGTCCAGATAGCGTGCTGCAATAATCGCTTGGAATCGGAACAATGGGTCAATGAGTCCTTTGGAGGAAATAGCGGCCCAAACCATTACTTTTGCTGGATGCAGGGACGATGGGACAGCAACATGGGGATTTTCTGTTCCCCATATGCGCCAGTTGGGTTTATCGACGAAGCCGTCGATTTCAAAATAAGCTTCGTCGGTAAACCAAATGTTTCCCACATGGATATCGCCGACATCAAGCTTTTGCAGCATGTCTTTCGCGAACGTCTCTCGTGCATTCTTGGCAGCAGCACTGAGGGGTTGCCGTGTCTGAATCTTGTATGGAAACAGGTGTAAGCTGTGGCGCATGAGACGATGCGTGGATATTCGTCGTATTCCTGTCTGAGCTGCAACATGGTGAACAGAAACCCGGGACCGCTGTTGGATCACCAGTTGGACAAGCTGAGCATTCGCCTCTGTGACTGTCGAACCCGATCGCCCACCTTTTCAGCACGGTCATCCTTCACATTCCCAGTCCGTTGAAATGTTTCAAATAGAGCTTTTATTGTATCCTTTTTCAGTTCTTTGGTCATGTTGAACTTTCTCTGAAAACTTTGTCTTGTTTCAACAACACTGATTCAGGCGGTGGAATTCCAACACAAAAAATATTCGCTGTTCCAAGGAATAAACCATTTTTTTCACAGCAAACTTGCAATATGTGAATAGCACACGTTAACAGCAGAAAGACGACTTACAGAATGGCGATCTCACGGACTGCGTTTCCCCATATCTCTCTCAGATCGCCTGCAGCACCATCTGTTGCCCAACTTTGTAACTAATTTCGAAAGTCTGAAAATGTACTATTGTCCCAAACCCATTGCAGCAAAAGGTGCATTTCTATCGCTGCCCGTTTCGTTTTTATTTATTTTTCAAATAAGCTGGTCAGTTTTGGGACACTCTGTATATATATACACACACACATATATATATATATATATATATATATATATATACATATATATATATATATATATATACATATATATATATATATATATATATGCGAATTGCATTATTATATGTATAAAATATTTTTTTTCTTTTCTACTAATACCATTTTCTTTTTCTTTTACAGGCTGGAAATGACTACTACCTCTTCATCTCAGCGAATGATGGGCACCAGACGGTAATATTAACAAACTTCAAATTATTCCTTTCAAATTATTAATTTTACTTTCACATGCATTAAAATATTAAAGTGAGAAATAATAAGAGTTTGAGAAGTTTGGCTACTTTAAATTCTCCAGATATAGGATCGGTTTAGCTAATTGCCACTCTGCAAATGGCAGTAATATGAAGTACGCTACAGCTTAAGGATGGTTTGGGTTAAGCCTAGCTCACCTTTAATTTTACGTTATCCACTTCAGAATGTTTTAGCAAAAATGGTTAAAATGCAGATTGGCTGTCATGGACTGAATACTTCAATATGAACTTTATAATAAAAATATGTACATTTATGTATCTTACATTTAGGCATCTTATAGTGCCAAAAATGTCTTATTTCATTTTGCATGTTCATTTGTAAATTAAAACATTGCACGAAGGTCAGCTATTTAAGGCTATGTGGATCAGTATTTTGTGATTACGAAAGAAAATTGTAAGTCCTAGTAGGAAGGCACAAGTTCGCAAGCAGTGGCAAGGCCAATTTTCTTATTAGGGAGAAGGGACCACCTAAGATTTCAAGGTCAACTACTTAGTGGTTTACTTTTTTTATATATTTCCATTGTTGAAATTATGTAATTAAACATGGTATGAAGCATTGCTTACAAAATTTTTAATACATGGAAATACGCACAAGAAAAAGCAATTCTTTATAGTGGACTTTCTCGTAACTTTGTTACGTTTACAAGGAACTATTTTACCATAGTTCAGACACTAAAGTCTAGAATGATGGACTTTTCAAATTGTTGTAAATTTTCTTAAATTAAAAAGGAAAACGTGTAAAATTTGAATGCGGAATTTGGACCATAATGTACTTTTCTCATTTCGGGATACCGCCATCAAATTGAATTTCAAAATTATTCCGCGATAAAAAAAAGTTAATAAAGCACGGCTTAGACCAATGCGTGTAGCATTTAGAGGTCCTATGAACTGGAACATAAACCGTCGGTAACATTATTTCCCCACTTTCGGTTTCTTAGCGCTCGTTTGCTGTAAGAGTAATAAGTCATGTAAAGCGACTTTTCTCTGTATGTATTATATTTTTCACTCTATACATACAAAGCATTCTTTCAGGCCAAGATTGAGGTATATGTAAGGATACTCAAACCAAGTGAATCACCTTCAAGGTCGGTGATAGATGCTCCTCATCTAGAACATGCCCCTCCCAATCACGTTGGAATTGTACCGCATCCACCTTTCCATACATTTTCTCGACCGCCTCAAGGACCGTTCCCCCCACGTCCTAGGGCGCCTCCTGCTTCTAGGCGGCCGCCAGAAACGACTAGTCCTGCTGCCCTAGAGACTACTGAATCCCCAAATGGTTCTGTGAAGACACAAGTAGCTGAAGAGGAGAAGCCCCAGAAGAGCGTGTCGGAGTGGACTTCGGTGGTGTTTCCTCTGGTGGCGACTGTTGCCTTTGCACCAGTGGCATTGGTGTTATTGTGGCTGGTCCACAAAAGATGCCGTATGCAGGAGAAAACAACGGCGGTAAGAAACCCTCCAATATTTTTACGCCTACCTAGTGTTTAAACATTTTAATGATAAGTAAAAATAAATAGATAAAATTATCACACATTTGTATTTTTTTAGCTAGAAAAACATGTTTTTATTTATCCGTTTATTTACAGGAGAAAAAGCTTTCTGGGCGGAGTGTCAGTGGCCTGTCCGTGGACATTGATCCCAACCCTAATGTCGGCGTTCCGTACTTGCAGAGGATAGCTAGGACGGCAAACTCCAACAGATACGAGTCGGGAGAATCTACAGGGGTATGCTTCCTTTTCGAATCATTTTAGTTGCTTGTTAATTAAAACGTTATTTTAAATTACAATCATTTTAAATTTCTATTTATTTAGACTTTTTAAGCGTATGGGAACGATATTTTCCCGTATAGGATTCGATATACCGTTTTGCAATCTTTGTTAATTTCCAGGTTATTCCCGAAAATCGCAAGTGGGAGTTTCCCAGGCACCAGCTACGTTTCTTGTGCTTGCTGGACGAGGGCTGTTTTGGCCAGGTATGGAAATGCGAGGCGCTCAACATTACCCGCAGTGTTGAGGAGGGAGCAGCAGCTCTTGTTGCTGTCAAGACTCTCAAAGGTATGGTTATATCTTTGTAAGACGTACTATGGCTTATTACTTTCCTTATATACATAATGTATAAGGAAACGGGGTAAGGGTCGGGGTTTGTGACGGGGTCGAAAATTCGAATTCGAGTTTTCGACGGGAGAGCACGTTTCAAGCATCCCTGATCACGAATCAAACATTTTTGAAGTGATGTCTGTGTGTGTGTGTGTGTGTGTGTGTGTGTGTGTGTGTGTGTATGTGTCAGTGGGTCTGTGGAGACGATAACTGACGAACGAATTGACCGATTTGAACCAAATTTGATAAAAAAATCACAATTCGTAAACACTGGAAGCCTATTGTTTTTATACGCAATCGAATGTTCAGAACCCCCCCTAAATTTTCGAATGAAATTTTGAAAAAATCGTCAAAAAATCAAAACCACTAATAAAGTTACGCAAATAGACATTTCTTATGCAATTTTTCATTAGGAAACGATTGACATAAATTTTAGAACACTAACAGGAACCGTTCTCGAGATATTGTACATTTTTCAAAAAAAATATCAAAAAGTCATATAAAATAAAAAAAAATATATTTGTTATTGAAAAACATGTTCACTTTTCATATGTAATACCATGCGATAAATTGAGTGACCTCATTCTCGTGGATCTAGCTAGTTCCATTCATGAAAAAAATATACTCTGAGTAATACTTTTGTATTTGAACGCCAATCGTCATTTATCTGCTGTAAGAATAACTTATTTCTTAGTGCTTAACGCTTGGTGAGATTTTGGCGACGAATTTGGCGGAATGTCGCCAACTTGGCGACTTTTTGAAATGTTGCCAAATTAACGAAAATCTCGCTAAATGGATAAAAATGACGCTAAATCAATGAAAATGACGACTAATTGTCGAAAATTCAATGTCTTGGAAAGAATATTAGTATCTACTATAAGAAAAACCTATTTTTTTACTGTAAAAGTAGTAAATTCATTACATTATATAAGGAAAGTTATGTGTTGCCCATATCAGATTTTTTTACGGTAAAATGTCATTACTTTGAGGTAGTTTACCAATCTGTAAAGTTTGCAGTATGACCTTTTTACATAGTACTGTGATTAAATGACAATATATTGGGACTATGGTATAGAATTCAGTGGTCGATACGGACCGTCAGTGGTCGATACGGACTGAGATGCCAACAACATTAGTTTTAGGAGACCAGAATATGAAGGTACCACTGCTGCGTCTGGTAGCCTGAACAACTGGTCCTCCACACCAGTGGATCTCAAACTTTTAAACACAAGGATTTCTTAGTAATTAAAATGAAATTGCTGACGCCTTAGTACGAGGACGCCTCGTTAAATAAGGTGACAAAACCTATCACGCGCGTGAAATTCATTATTAGATGGATACGTTTTTTAACACTTTACAACGCAGTTGAAAATTGTTTATGATTTTGTTTATTCTGTCTGTCTGTGTGTCCGTTCGCACGATAACTGCCGTAAAAATGACTTTATCAAAATTATATTTTAGTATATTGTTCAGCAATAGCGTAGTAGTGATATTTTTGATTGGGGAGGCTGAGCAATTGGCGTTTTAACTTGGGAAAGGTGTTGTATTATAAGTGAAATTTATATTGCAATTCACACTTTGAATACCTTTTATTTCCTTGGTGAGTAAAATAAAATAATTTAACATAAAAATGCTAAGAGTGAATGAAATGCACGACATTTTAAAATATATTACCTATGTAAGACAAATACGTACAAAATATAACATTTTAAATGTTTCCTTAATTCTAAATTAGCTGAGCTTTTACAACTAATTTATATAAATTCATGGTCACCCCCCTCAGAAAACGTTCTGCAGGCGCCCGTGTATGAAATAGTACACTGAAAATTGATCAGAAATCTTTAACATATGTTTAGTTGAAAATCAATGTAGTTAACAATGTGCTTAAACAATATCGTATATTAATTATTTACAAATGCTGTACTATGAAAACTTTAAAATATATTATAATTATAATAAGAATTCGCTAGAAAATTATCAACCACTTTTATTTATCTAACTGAGATTCTGGTGTAACATGGAATTTTTAAAGAGAAATCAGTTTTATTCTTTCTAAAACTCCCAAATACGGAAACGGATGCTTTACCATATTGATTCCGATATAAGGAGCTAAGTGTTTTCATTTAGTATATACAAATGGAATCAGGATGTTTAATTCTTCAGATCTGCAAATTCAGATCCACGAATTTGGCGGGATATCGCTAACTTGGCAATTTTTCTTATACGTTGCCAAATTGGCGGAAATATCGCCAAATTGATAAAAACGACGCTAAATCAATGAAATTAATTTTGTTTTGTAGAAGAGTACTGAAATGATGTTTCGGTAGCATTTGTCTGTCAGTCCAACCGTCCTACTTAGTAACACATTTAATGAATTTTTAAATTGTCGCCAAATTTATAAAAATGTTTGTAAATCCATAAAAATATCTTGACATTGATTGTGTTTTGTTAGGGGGTAGTATTGTGATGATGTTTCGTCAATTTGTCGCCAAGTGGGACTATAAAACTGACAGTCCCACTTGGCCATATATTTGGTGATTTTTTAAAATGTCGCTAAATTGACGAAAATGTCGCCAAATTGATAAAATTATGCTAAATTCATCAAAATGACACCGAATCGATGAAAATTCACAATTTTGCGTAATTGAGTACGATTTTCTAGATGATCTCTGTCGTTTTGTGAGAATTAAAAAATATTTTTTCTAAATCTGTTTACAAACTGGACCAGTATGCTTTATTCTTCAGAGCTGTCTGTGAAGATAATTTTGTATATCGAGCCCAGAGATTCTTATACAATTTTTAGAAGAATTAAATTAAATATTTTAATAGAATATATTGAATAGCAAAGTCATTTAGAATACTATAAGAATTTACACATAATTGTGAATGCTAAGTTTCTTTATATTGTATTTTTCGTACGAAGAACGGGTATACTGCTAGTATTAAATATAAATGAAAGTTAGAATGTAATAAATCAAACATTCAGTTTGCAATAAGGAAAGGCATTTATAATGATCAGAAATTAAGAATTATCAGTTCATTAAATTTGTATAAAATGCATTTAAATATGAACATTGAAAAACTTTTAAATTAGCAGCGTCACTTTACGAATAACAATCAACAGAGTCCGGCCCAGATACGAGGTCCAAGATCGGCCCAAGGAACAGGGGCATGGCCGACCTTTTCTACTTGGGCCCATCGTACATATTATCCATAAGGAAAACAAATTAAATTATACGGTTGGACATTTTTTCGAAATCGGCGTAACAAAAATGCAAGAAATCACAAATATCTTGAGAACGGTTAGTTCTAAAATATAATTGTGTTATATGATTTTCATTTTCAAAAACTGTGTATACAACAAGAATTTAGTTGATACATTTGAGCTTACACTACTTAGTCTTTTTTTTTTTAGATTTTGGCGATTTTGGCGGACCATTTCGTAAAAAAAAGCAGGCTGTTCTTTTCCGAATCGTACCAAAATCTAATCAGCACCAGAGTATCCCACAAGTAACTTATCTACCACATTTTGCGAAATTTGGTCAATTAGTATTTTAGATAGCGTGGATACATGCAATTTTTGCGGGCCATTTCGTAAAAAATAAGGCGGGTTCTTCTTTTCCGAATCGTACCAAATTCTAATCAGCACCAAAGTATCTAACAAGTAACTTATCTACCAAATTTTGTGAAATTTGGTCAATTAGTATTTTAGCTAGAGCCGATAAATGAAATTTTTTAACGGCCATTTCGCAAAAAAAGGCGGGTTCTGTTTTTACGAATCGTACCAAAAACTAATCAGCACCAGGGGCATATTCAAGTGACTTACCTACCAAATTTTATAAAATTCGGCTCATTAGTTTTTGAGTTAGAGTGGATACATACATGGCACAGACACACACACAGGCGTCACGCTAAAAATAGTTTTTTCGTATTCTAGAGGTCTCAAAACGTGTAGATCCGTCGAAAACTCGAGTTGTGATTTTCAACATGATTCCAATTCTTTCCCTATACATTACCATGTATTGCAGGGAAAGTGAAAAAGGAAATCATGATCTTGAAAAATTTTATTAGTTAAAACATATACTTTTTGTGTTTTTCACAGATCCTCTTAGAGTTTGTCAAGAGGTCCACGGAACCCACTTTGGGAACCACTACTCTATACTATGGCAGTCAGTTGCTGTAGTGTCGTTAAACATAGTGTTGTAAAACATTCTGCAACCTTTGCTAATTTTTTTTTACTTTCCCTGCAATACATGGTAATGTATAGGGAAAGTAATGGAATCATGTCGAAAATCGCAACTCGAGTTTTCGACGGATCTACATGTTTCGAGACCTCTAGAATACGAAAAAACTATTTTTAGCGTGACGTCTGTATGTGTGTCTGTCTGTGTGTGTGTGTGTGTGTGTGTCTGTCTGTGTATAGGTCTGTCTGTGCAGATTTTGTATCCGCTCTAACTAAAAAACTGATTGACCGAATTTCATAAAATTGGGTAGGTAAGTCATTTGTGGGAAAATCTGGTGCTGATTAGTTTTGGGTACGATTCGGGATAAAAGAACCCGCCTTTTTTTGCGAAATGCACGCAAAAGCTTATATCCACTCTAGCTAAAAATCTGATGCACCGAATTTCACAAAATTTGGTAGATAAGTCGCTTGTGAGTCACCCTGGTGCTGATTAGATTTTGGTACGATTCGGAAAAAAATAACCTGCCTTTTTTTGCAAAATGGCTTGCAAAAATCGACAAAATCTGAAATAAAAAAACTACGTATGCTGAAATATATCCATTAAATACTTGTTTTATACGTAATTTTTAACAAAGAAACGAATAAGACCAACCCCATTACACTGGGACTAGCCGTTCTCGAGATATTTTGTTTTTTAGTGTTTTCTCTACGCCACTTTTGAAAATGAGTCCAGTTACCAAATGAGAACGAAAATTAAATTAATAGTGAATTAAATTTAATTAAAATAAAGAGAATGTGTATATAAGTCTGCAGGGAAAGTGATGTGCTGCCCACATTAGATTTTTTCAGCTACTTTGTTGATAATTTCAACAAATTCAAGAAAAGTCACAATTACAGGCGTTCATGAAAATTCCAGCTTTATTTCTGAAATAAGATTTCTATATATTATTATAACTATCAGGAATCTTGTTTCTCATTATGGACACGAAGGAATTGAAGGAGCAAATGTTTTTATCAAAGTAATCACTTATTAAAAGCAATGAAAAAATACAATAACATAAGTGAATCTATAAGGTGCAAACAGAAAGTAACATTGTTGCAAATTTTCATTTGGTATAAATTTAGTCTCCGAAATGAGAATGTTTACACTGATATGCAATTATAACTCTTATGTAATTGTACACATTTTCTATTTACATGATGCAGAAAACGCTTCTGAAAAGGAGAAGCGGGACTTGGTGAATGAGCTAGACGTTATGAAGTTGCTGGACCCTCATCCCAACGTGGTTACTCTGCTGGGCTGTTGCACCGACAGAGGTGAGTGCAGCAGTAGACCTTTCATATTCATGTGTCTCATATTCATGTGTGTTTATGCATGTGTCTCAGAATTGAATGCGGTCATCGTTGTTAGAGTCTGTGTTTGTAAAGAGCATATTTAAGAGAAACGCTTTTGAGTTTTTTTTTAGAAACTCAAAATTAGTAATTTGAGCTTTTGAGCTTTTTAATGAGATAATGGATTGAAAATCATTTTTATTTAATTTTTTCTGTTTGGTCTCAATACTCTCGTGTTCTTAATGAGAGGTAAATTCAAACTGCTAGACACAGCTAAAGGTTTATTTCAAATAATAAGCTTAATAATGCATTGTGAAGAAACTTATATACACGAAGATAAACAGTCTAATATTTTTTCCTCATAGTAAACTATTATTTTTGATATAAGACCGTAGAATATTGTCTGTTTTGATGTAAATAATAAAAGTTATATAAAACATTTTGTCATCAACGACTTAGAAGCATTTGTTATATGTTACCTATTATGATTGCCAAATTCATCCCTATGGGAAATGCAGATTCAGGTTTCTTTTATTTTTGATCTTAAACGGGTGTTTCTAATATGGAGGCTTTGTATATTGGAATAGCGCAAGATTTTTTTTTGTCTAAGCAGGCATCCTAGTAAAGCAATATTGATATAATCATAAAGTTGTTGTGCAATTTAAACATATACATGCTAATATTTTTTATCCTTTAAATTAATTGTCAGTTTTTTTTCTGTCATAAAACTTGTCTTAGAAAAAATAATACTAAAAGAATATATTAAATTTTTTTGGCATATCCCTATGTATTGACTTCTATACTCCACTTTGAAAACATACTGATCTAATCGTACTCTCTAATAATTGGAGCAAAGCTCCCATGGCAGCGAATTCAATTTCGAAATGTTCGAAAGCGTATTACTCAGAATGCGACCGATTTTAGCGATTTTTTATTCTCCCACATAATTATATCTCATTGCGATTGAAGTCGTGACAAAGCCCGAACTTATGTTTAAGTTCTAACCCATCAAAAAGTTGCTATTGATTAAAAGTGATGCAATGTTAATTCTATGGAAAATTTTGATTTTGCATAGAAATGCCCGTGCTAACAAATAGGAAGAAATTTTGTTTGTGTACATTGCTGCTTAGATTCTCGAGCTTTCAGAAACTCGCCTATAGATTACTGCACATGGCGCTTTTATGCATGAATCACTGAGTTGCCACCAGTTTAAATACTTCCTCAATATCTAAATACATATATCTAAATATTGTTATTTGAAGGTATACTCTCGAGATTGTGATGATGTCATACAATAGAGCTCTCACGGTTACGGTTACAGTGAAAAAATTTCGGTATTTTCGAATGGCAACACCCACTTTTTTCCTACGCAAATTGATCAGCGCATTGAAAAACTATAAATGACGTTGGAACGATACACGTATGACGAAAATTGGCGGCTTAAAACATTTGAAAAGAAGAGCATTGTAAAGGACCAATGACAACACAAGAGAAGAGAGGGAAAAAAAACTTTTATTGGAATTACAAGTTTTCAACGTGCCCATCTTCGCAGACGATAACGCATTGGAAGCGGGAGATTGTTGACAACAATGACGAACGTAACATTGCAGGAGGAATCTGCATAATTTTACGTTTTATGGCATCTTTCAGTTCTGACGAATCTCGTGGATTTGATGTGTACACCTTAGATTTCAGATAACCCCAGAACCAGAAATCCATCGGAGTGAGGTCGGGGGATCGCGGTGGCCTCGAAACTGCAAAGTTACGGGAGATTACTCTATCACCAAAGTTCTGTTGCAGCACTTGTCGAACACATGTAGCGACGTGTGGAGGAGCATCATCATGCATCCATAAAATGTCATTAACGACACTTCGCTGCTACATTTCTGGAATTACGTAATTTATCAACATTGTTTTATACCGAGGAACTCTGATGGAGCACGTTTGCATACCATTGGAAGTGACCTCTTCGAAGAAGTACGGACCGAGAACGAATGTGCTTGCTATGCCGCACCACACAGTCACTCTAGCTTCGTGTAAAGGCACTGGTGCCACATCGTGAGGATTTTCGTTAGCCCAGTGAACACAGTTCTTGGAGTTTACGTTCTCAGTTAAGAAGAAATGTGCCTCATCCGTCCATAATATTCGCAGCGGCCACCTGCTATCTTCATCATTCTGATGAGGACAAAATTCGCAAATTCGACACGATGTTGCTCGTCTTGAGGTTGCAACATCTAGACGAGCTGGAATCGATGAGGAAACATCCGCAGAACAGAGCGCAGAAGCTTGAGGACTGTGGTTTTCGGTACATCCAAATTGCGGGCAACACTTCTTGCAGTATGTAACGAACCTGCAGTAATCGAATTATGCACTTCCGCAACAACTTCAACAGGTCGTCAGGATCGCGGTCTATCATATGCGCATCCTGTTTCTTCAAATTTTTTTACCAAATCACGTACAGTTCGTACGGAACATGGGCATCGTCTTAGCTTATCATTTCGCCGATAAACTCGCACTGCTTCGGCAGCATTTTCTCCGTTCAGATAAAACAGCTTTATAAATTCACCTGTTTCCCTCTCTGTAAATATCATCTTGTTGGTACGTTCGAACACCTGATTGAAGAAACAATCTTCCCACACTGCTTATTAAAGGTTTTCCACAAGCAATGCTTTGCACATGGTGTTCTGTGATTGGTGCTTCTACTGTCTATCCCTGTGAATTATGCAAACACCTCCTCTCTGTGTTGTCATTGTTCCTTTGATTGATTGATTGACCCAGACCGTGCCCCTTGCCAACTAAGAGCTTAAAGGGTTTTTAAGCACGGCTCGGGAGAGGAGAGATCCCCAGCTCGAACCAAGTCAACGAGCCACCCCACCCCGTCGGACAGAGGAAGCCGCCGACTCCACCAAACAGCGAGCGCACGACCCGGGACGCCAAGGGGACAGCAGACCAACGCCCCGCCGGGCGAGGCCAGAAGCCGCCAGTCCCGGAGAAGAACGCCGACGGAGACGATCGAAACCTCCACCAGCAGACCAGGGACCCGCCCGCAAAGGGGCCAACTAGGCAACACGCACCACCGACAAAGCGGCGACGCCCACCACCCACAGAAATTTATTTTCACAAAGGGATGCCGGCCAAGGCGGTTACAAGGCACATTCATCTGCTTCATTTAGCAGGTAAAGGGGAGAACAAACCCCAAAGAAATAAAAGCATAAAAAATATATATGCATCCAACAAGGACATGCAAGGGAGACTTAAACTACATAAACATTATATAATAGTTACAAAAGCTAATCATAAATACAAAAACTCATCATAAATAAAATAATAAAAGCTCCTCTGCAAGTCAAACCTTCAAATACAAAAAGTTCTCACACACCTTTTCCTTATAAACAATTCTACAATCAACCAAAATTCAATATATTAATAAAATGACTATAAAACAGAACCAGAACGGCCACCAGAAATAAGAATTCCCTGTCTGACCGGTACACCCAAGTTAAAAGTTCCAGCAGTACAAGGGCGTCAAAATAAACTAGAATATCCTAGGCCTAAGATATTAAACAAAACTTTAAAAAGCATTTTGAAAGACTTAAAAATTCTTAACCCAACCTTCATAAAACAATAATAACAATGAAATTCCACAAAAATCTCTACAAAACCTAGAACAATCCTAAGACTAAACCAATATCAATACCAATAACAATTTTTCAGAAGACCTTCAATGAAAATTCCATCCAAAACAAAATATATTCTACAATAAAAACCAAAAGACCTCTTAATCAAACATCAGAAAAGAGATAAAATTAAAACACTAATATTCCCGAGTCAGAATCTTTAAGGATCTCCATATTTATCAACTAAACCTTCATAATCCTTCAAAAATAAAAACCCAATTCTTATTATTAAATAACAAAAGACTCCATAACCAACCAATACTACAGCCCAGTACATATATATATAAAATACAGCTCACTACCACTACACTCCATAATTAACAAAATTCCTAGAGAAACCAATATTCTTTAAATAGCTCGGACAACCCCTAGACCGACATGAATGAAGAACATCCCATTTATATCCTAACTTAGAATTGGCCTCAAAACAATTAATGCATCTGTCTCCCCCAATGCCACTGTCCGCTATCATGACGTTCGGCACATCTCAAACAAGCAGGATCTACAAGGCAGCTCCCACTAGTATGCCCCAGCCTTCCGCATTTCATGCAGTGGAAAACTCCATGAAATTCCCTAGTTAGAAAACTGCCCAAGTGACAATGTAGACGACCGTTTTCCGTGGCTTTTCTAAATACATAGGGGGTCACTTCAATAACCCAGTGGCGACCTCTATTAGCACCAATACTAAAGC